>JAUIMM010000384.1:12665000-13865000 GCA_031769625.1 Taudactylus pleione
ATATATATAAATATATACACAAATACTGCAGGTGAGCAGCACTCCCTTAAATAATGGTATAGGTGCACAGTGCCCTCCTAGGTATCTCTAGGTGAGGATCCACCATGTACAATAGACAGAAGGCGGCACTCGGATCAGAAAAATGCCAGTACACAGCTGGTTATTTAACTTCAACATTTCGAGACTTTATTTGTCTCATCATCTGGATAAAAAAACATTTACAACAGTAATGACTTTCTATAACCATCACCATCCCCTCGTTCATCTTGAACAATGGACGTCCCGACAGGTGCATAAAAGTGATGTCATGTATGTGTTATATCCAGATTAAACCTTTGTACAATCCTGCCTATACCTTATAAATCCTGCCTATACCTTCTAGAATTGTTGCAATTTAGCGTAATGAGTCGCACAGTAAATAAATGCCTTCAGACTTTGAACGTTTTTCCAAAGCACAAAAAGTTATTATTCAACATAAAAACAGATGGTTACATGCTGTGATCTAAAGACAATTAGCACAAATAAATCATACAAACCCAAGGTACAGTTGTTATATATGCACGCGCTCTGGCCCAGATAATGGCATCAGCAAGAAACCTCCGTCAACAGCATTAGCAAGAAGACTTCCCCCTGGGGTCTGAGAGCGCACATATATACCCTTGCAGGGATTTGGAAATACAATAGATAAGTTTGGCATGATTCCATTGGTTCTTCTTAAAGGTGTCTTGGTTACAGGATCATTTATTGGACAATTTCAAATGGACACAACGGCCTCCAACCGCCCTTTGTATCCTTTTTCCCCCTTCATGCAAATCTAAGCTGCTAACATGATAGAGTACATCTTTAATGTTTTAACTCTCTATAGTCTATAGTTTGCAGATGCAGGTTCCGATCTTCTCATCGATGGTACCGGGAATCTGTGGAGACACAGTGGATCAGTACAACACCAGACACGGTCTGCTTACCATGTACTAAACCTTAGATATTAAATAACCTTTATTACACAACATTAATAATCTCTGAATAATCCTTGAATATTACACCTTAATACTAGGGAACCTTTCATGTAATTTGTGTAAGTGTAAGAGAATATTGCATAAAGTTGCTGATATGCGTGGTACGTTTATTTGTAGAGTGAAACAGCGCAACTGTACGTAATGTGCGGTGTTTATGCATGTGAGTCTATGTGTGTGTGTGTGCGTTTTATGCATGTAAGTCTATTTATGATGGATTTAATATATATATACATATATTTATATATATATATATATATTCCATCCCTTACTAACATATTTTTAAATCTATAATGCAAGGTGTTACAAACTGCTAGGTTCACTTTCAAGCAGGGTGAGGACCCCCAGCTGATTGTAGTTGCCACTGTAACTGGTAAGCAAAACCTCTGACCATTGTTAACTCAGACAAATTCAATTGTGCATATCAATGTCTGGTTTATATTTCAATTGCCACAGCCATACTTGTCTATGCGGGGCTTCCCAATTTATATGTAAAACATTCACAGTATCCTGGTGTATTATTTTTTTAATTACTTTTCTCAGATATGTATACAGAAGCTGTTTCTTGTTACTAACTAAACCCTGCATGAATATTGTGTTTGTCAGTGTGAGAGTGTTGTATATTATTCACTATTTAGTGTTGTGCAAATGTGTGGATACGTGCCCACACTGAGTGCGTGTGCACGCAATGTTACATCGTGGATTGTACCAACATAAATCGGGCAGCGGACGACCAAATCGTCCAATAACAGTTGATTTGCGGTCGCATGCAATCATTCGACTTCGACATACGGAAGTCCCGTTGTCAAGGCAACAACCTCAAAAACAAAACAACAGGCAGAAAACATCATATCATATTAAAAGAATAAAGGAATAGGCAGACACCACAAAATATACATTCTGGATTGAGCATTGGAATACTACCATGAATACATATGGAATACACCAGCAAATAATTATTCTATTACTGCTGGTATATTCTAAATGTATTCATGGTAGTGTTCTTATGCTCAATCCAGAATGTATATTTGGTGGTGTCTGTCTATCCCTTTATTCTTTTAATATGATAAGACATTTTCTGCCTGTTGTTTTGTATTTTATCCTGATGAAGAGACGAATAAAGTCTCAAAACGTTGAATTGAAATTACCAGCTGTGTACTGGCATTTTTCTGATCCGAGTGCTATCTTCTGTCTATTGTATATAAATATATATATATATGCACTCACTTTGGAAAAAAAAAAGCAACAAAGATCCAGAATTCACGTTTAGTAGATCTATTGTGCAGGTCACATATGAAAAATACAGCATCCAATAGGCAGCAGCAGCAGCCCACCTGATGACCGTTTCAACCAAATCCTAATTGGTTTTCCTCAGGGGCTAATGGTGCACAATGGGCCTGATTCAGAGCCGCTCACAATAAGCGAGCGCTCGCTCTGAATCAGGGTGTGTGTTTTTTTCTTTTGTTGCGGCCTCTTGGCCACTCGCAGAGCTGTGGGTTACCAACCACAGCTTATTATTACCAGTTATTTATATAGCGCACACATATTCCACAGCGCTTTACAGAGAGAATATTTGACCATTCACATCAGTCCCTGTCCCAGTGGAGCTTACAATCTATATTCCCTACCACATGCGCACACATACATACAAACAGGTTAATTTATGTTTGGGAGCCAATTAACCTACCAGTATATTTTTGGAGTGTGGGAGGAAACCGGAGTACCCGGAGGAAACCCACGCAAGCACAGGGAGAATATAAAAACTCCACACAGTTAGGGCCATGGTGGGAATTTAACCCATGACCTCATTGCTGTGAGGCAGTAACGCTAACCATTACACCATCTGTGCTGCACCATGCGAGCGGCCATAATGATGGTCTTGACCATCACGACCATCAGGCTTGCGACGAGACCCATGCGGCAGGGTCTCATTGCCGCAAGCCCCAGTGGACTTCCTGCACTATTAGAGCAGGAAGTCCACCTACTGACATCACTAGTGATGTCAGTAGGGCCGTCCACAAACTGAGGAGTTCCTGCAGGAATGCCTCCATTTGCTCAGCCACGCCCCCCGCCCCACCTTCCAAATGGGGCAGCTGTCAATCAACATCGACAGCTGCCCCTTTTGGTTTTGAGTGCCGGAGCGAGTGCTTTTTGCAAAAGTTGAGAAACCTGAAAGGTAACGAAGGACTGTGGCAACTCAGACTTCAGGGACAGCAGTTGGAGATTCTTTTAGGTTAAACGTGGGGGTCTTTAGGGGGGGCACAATTACCCTGTCACTTACAGGTGCCATGGATACCATTTCATAATAGTAGAAGAGGGGGCTGTGGAGTATAGGATCTCCCAAGTCTCAACATCAAAATGGAAGTGGGTCTTTGTGATAACTTTAGCAAAAGGAGGAGGAGAGGAGGATTTCCAATGTTGAACAGATATTAGGATATGACCGAGGATGTAGCAGACAGACTTAAGAACTACAAGGGAGTGCCAATGAAGCAGGTCAAGGGAAGGTTCTGGGTGTAGAGTAAGGCCTATTACATCTTGTATGAGGGTGAACACTTCTATTCAAATGGGGATCAAAATGTGGCAATGCCAAAAAACATTAAAGATTGTAAACTCTAGGTGACATACAGTAAGTGCCAACAGAGTTTGGAACGTGGGTCATATCCTATGGTGTTTAGAAGGGGCCAGGTAATTTCTAGTCAAAAGTTTAATGTGGATTTCAGTGTGTTTAGTACATTGTGGTAGGGAAAAAAAGATGGATAGAGTACTGTACTGCTATAGAGTAAATTTGTTGAAGGTAATTTTCCCATTGTAACTGAAAAATAAATATGTTTAATAGGTCAGGGGAGACATAAGATGCTCATAAGAGGATATAATACCACATGAAGAAGGGAGGATTTGGGTGTGGGCTTATAAAAAAACAGCAGGGGTAGTGGTAATTTTTATAATCCAATATCTAAACTGAAGGTAATAAAACCAAGCTGAGGGACCTAAGTCAAACTTAGTACAGAAGTTGGGAAAAGGGAGAATGGTAGATGGAGAGAATAGGTTTGCCAAAGTCATAATGCCCATGTGCAGCCAATAGGAGACATGGAGGTGCGGTAACAACTAATCTAGAACCTGAAAAGATTAATTTCTAGTAGGGAGGGCAAAATCAAAGTACATCGGGAGCTTGGCATCCCATACCTACAAAGTATCCAAGAAGGCTGCGGAAAGCATATGATGCCCTGGTCCAAGCTGACTAGGAGACCACAGAAAGTCAAGTAAAGGAAATCCAGCAAGAAGAGCACATTCCAGGTCCACTTACAGCTTCAAGTGGGGGGGAGAAACCTATTGCTTATTTGGGAGAATAAAGCTGTGTAAACACTGACAGATACATTGGCCGATCAATTGATCGGCCAATGTATCGGCTGCCTGTCAGTCAGTGTGTACCCGCGATATGTTGGCGAACACCGGTCTTCACCGTCATATCGCATTGGCTATGCTGCACAGCCAATGGACAGACATTTGAACTTTGGGGTTCCGATTCAAACCAAGTCTGGCTCGGAACTCTTTTGGGGGTCTGAGTAGAACCGAGCCCCAGCTCGGATCTACCAGTAAATTCAAATCTCTAAACTAAAAACAGATCTCTGATTTTGGATTGCATGTAAACAGGTCCAAATTACATGATTTTAGCTGTTTTTATCAATTGTAAAGAAATCCAAAACTAAAACTGAACCAAAACACTTGAGGGTGGTTTTGGCAAAACCTTCAGTACACTATACTAGCTCTACACAATAACAGCAGCACTACCATCACATGCTACTTAAATACATTAAAACAATAACATACTACTGCTAAATACGCTTTCAACCAGATGATGGAAACCTAATATCAATTCAATCACATAATACTACTCACACCCCCATATGTTAATGCCATGCACTCCACAATACACACATTTACTGTCAAATACATCCTCATTAAGCACTACAAATTCACTATTTTACCAAATGCTAAGACAAATAGTGGCTTATGTATAAATAATCGGGGCACTGCCACGATTATTATCGTACCATCTCGCTGGGAATATTTTACATTTTAGCTGTCCCCGCTAGTTATATCCCCTCATTTTGGAGAAGTGTTTGACAGAAGTGAAAGACCGCCACGGGGGGAAGCTGTCACTGCACATGCAAACAGCATCAGCTTCCGGGACTGGCCGGGGGCTGCGGGAGAGAGATCTCTCTTTTTCCCCGGGAGGAGCACCCATAGACAAACAGTAGTTTACACCATGTGAAGATTGTGTAAACTACTGGGGCTAAACTAAGAAAAGCTTCACTTTTTGCAGTTTAGAACATTGGGGCAGATTGTTGTCCCCATTGATAATAATGGGGGCTGCGGTCTGAAGTGCTAATTAGTACTTTGCCGAAGATTTCTGTGAAATGTCCTGCAAAGTACTATTAGTACATAGGAACGCTACATAAAATTATGCAGAAACTGCAGTTCTGCATAATTTTATGTAAAAAATGGATTGATACATATGATGATTTAAGGGATTTCCCAGGGCTTAAGGAAATTAACATATTACACCTGCAGAACTTTCCTTCAACCCTGCTGAAGGAACTTTACAACCCTATGGGCTCCTTTACCTCATAGAACAATTACCAGTAAGCAGAAAGCGTTTTCTGTTGTGTTAGAACTAACAATAATACTTTAGACCTGTCTAAAATGAATTGACTACAGTTGCTCTATCAAAGCTGAGCTATATTTCGTACTCTCTCCTGCATTTAAATTAGGGGTGTGCACCGGCCACTTTTCGTGTTTTGTGTTTTGGTTTTGGATCTGGATCTTTCTTCGTGTTTTGGATCTGGATTGGTTTTGCCAAAACCACCCTTCCGTGTCACCAGATGTGGAAGAGGAGGAGATTCACCAGGAGGGGTAAACAGTGGATGCGGACAAAGAAAAGTGGGGAGACCTCCACTCCCACGGAAATTACAATAATTAACATATCCTCCCATGAGTTAACAGACCTAGAAATCAAGGTGTTAAGTCGGGGTTTATCATATGTGCTGACGATTAATTTTGATGGGACAATTAAAACTCTAAGAACGGTTCAATGCCCCCCCCCCCCCGAATATCTGAAACAATTGAAAATGAGATCCCTGGTCCATTATGTAAGTTATTGTCAAGATCTCAATTTGAGCCAGTATCTATTAACGCGACTATTAAAACTTTCATATGAGTGTTGTACCAGGAGGTCACTCATATTTCATCTAGAGATTATAAAAAGTGTATTAACCTGTCTGCTGGTGACTGGATGGCCTAATGTGATCTTACAGTTATACAGACATTGTGTTCCGCCCTGTGGATAAGGGTGGGGGCCATTGTCATACAAGATGTATCTGCATGCAAACTGGAAATAGAGAAACAGCTTTCGGATACACAAGTGTACAGGCAGTTGGTTGTTAATCCTATCGATATTTTCTCTAAACAGCTGTATGAAAGGCTTTTGCAGGCAGTTGATATGGGAATTATCTCAATGAATTTATGTGAGAGTTTGGTTCCTGGATACTGCCTGTCAAAGTCAAATAATTAGTTATGACCATTGTACAATTATAATCTGATGATCTAATCGTCTATGGTCTGATGATGTGTTTCCACGACTCTACTTTGCATCGCACAATCCGATATGCTAAACTGCGAATTCACAAACACACATACACTGATGCACATAATACACACACATATAAATGTTTAAGTACTTATATACACGGACGCTCATATGCGTTTGTACATACTTACACATGGACACTCATTTGTATATAGTTGCTAATTCAACACACAGATGCACATATGCGGATGCATATATGCAAGATGGTTACCATTCACAATAGTTACTAACCAGAGTTATTAAAGGTATTTTGAACTAATAATTATGATGTAATATGCACTTAAATGAGATCTAAGGTTTAGAGCATAGTGGACATGTCATGTTTGGTATCATACTTCCGTTCCTATCGGCAAAAGAGTCGCATCTTGCGTCCACTAGTTATGGATGATAGGGAGTTATTGTATAAAATGTTATTATCTGTATGCAGTGTTGTAGCTAGTACTAACTAGGGGTGTGCACCGGCCACTTTTCGTGCTTTGTGTTTTGGTTTTGGATCTGGATCTTTCTTCGTGTTTTGGATCTGGATTGGTTTTGCCAAAACCACCCTTCCGTGTTTTGGGTTCTGGGTTTTGTGTTTTGGATCTGTATTTTTTTTAAAAAAAGCATAAAAACAGCTAAAATCACAGAATTTGTAGGTTTTTCTGCTCCTATGCTATTATTAACCTCAATAACCTTAATTTCCACTCATTTCCAGTCTATTCTGAACACCTCACACCTCACAATAGTGTTTTTATGTCCAAAAGGTTGCACCGAGGTAGCTGGATGACTATGCTAAGCGACATGAGTGGGCGGCACAAACACGTGACCCATCTAGGAGTGACACTGCAGTGGCAGACAGGATGGCAGTTAGAAAAACTAGGCCCCAAACTGTACATCATGCAATGAAAAAAAAGAGGTGCAAGATGGAATTGTCCTTGGGCCCTCCCACCCACCCTTATGTTGTATAAACAGGACATGCACACTTTAACAAACCAATCATTTCAGCGCCATGGTCTGCCACACAACTGTGGCTGAAATAATTGGTTCGTTTGGGCCCCCACAAAACAAGCTGGCAATTAATGTGTCCCTGCACAAACTGGCTCTACGGAGGCAAGATGTCATCCTCATCCACCAATTCCTCACCCTCTTCAGTGTGTACATCCTCATCCTCACAAAGTATTAACTCGTCCCCACTTGAATCCACCACCACAGGTCCCTCTGTACCTTCTGGAGGCTGGTCTCCCTGGAAGAGCTGATAATTCATTTTGATGAACATCATCTTCTCCACATTCTGTGGAAGCAACCTCCTACGCCTTTCGCTGACAAGGTTCCCGGCTGCACTAAACACTCTTTCGGAGTACACACTGGAGGGGGGGCAACTCAGGTAAAATAGAGCCAGTTTGTACAGGGGCCTCCAAATTGCCTCATTTCCTGCCAGTACAGGTATGGACTGTCTGACATGCCTACTTGGATGCTGTCACCGATGTAATCCTCCACCATTCTGTCAATGGTTACAGTATCATATGCAGTGACAGTAGACATGTCAGAAATTGTTGCCAG
The DNA here is from genome assembly GCA_031769625.1 of Taudactylus pleione. Taxonomy (NCBI): domain Eukaryota; kingdom Metazoa; phylum Chordata; class Amphibia; order Anura; family Myobatrachidae; genus Taudactylus; species Taudactylus pleione. The sequence continues at coordinate 12,673,200 of JAUIMM010000384.1, forward strand.
GACCAGATGTCCAAACTTGGTCCTGCCTGCCCTGCATCACCACCAGCGGGTTGCTTAGGATACCTAAGTTTTTTCCTGGCAGCCACAGTTGCGGGAGAAAATGAAGAAGGAGCCGTTGACGTGTCACGTTCCGCTTCAGCTGACAGTGTGTTCACCAGCAGGTCTTTGCACCTCTGCAGGCTTGTGTCGGCCGGAAAGAGAGACACCACATAGGCTTTAAACCTAGGATCGAGCACGGTGGCCAAAATGTAGTGGTCTGATTTGAACAGATTGACCACCCTGGAATCCTGGCAAAGCGAATGAAGGGCTTCATCCACAAGTCCCACATGCCGAGCAGAATCGCTCCGTCTTAGCTCCTCCTTCACTTTCTCCAGCTGCTTCTGCAAAAGCCTGATGAGGGGAATGACCTGACTCAAGCTGGCAGTGTCTGAACTGACTTCATGTGTGGCAAGTTCGAAGGGCTGGAGAACCTTGCACAACACGGAAATCATTCTCCACTGCGCTTGAGTCAGGTGCATACCCCCTCCTTTGCCTATGTCATAGGTGGATGTATAGGCTTGTATGGCCTTTTGCTGCTCCTCCATCCTCTGAAGCATATAGAGGGTTGAGTTCCACCGCGTCACAACCTCTTGCTTCAGGTGATGGTGGGGCAGGTTCAAGAGTGTTTGCTGGTGCTCCAGTCTTCGGCATGCAGTCGCTGAATGGCGAAAGTGGCCAGAAATTTTTCGGGCCACCCAAAGCGTCTCCTGCTCGCCCCTGTCGCTTTTCAGAAAATTCTGCACCACCAAGTTAATTGTGTGAGCAAAACATGGGACGTGCTGGAATTTGCCCAGATGTAATGCCCGCACAATATTGGTGGCATTGTCAGATATCACAAATCCCCAGGAGAGTCTAAGTGGGGTAAGCCACTGGGCGATGATTTCCCTCAGTTTCTCTAAGAGGTTGTCGGCGGTGTGCCTCTTACTGAAACCGGTGATACACAGCGTAGCCTGCCTTGTAATGAGCTGGTGTTTCTGAGATGCTGCTACTGGTGACGCTGCTGCTGTTGCTGTGTAAGGTGATACATCTACCCAGTGGGCTGTCACAGTCATATAGTCCTTAGTCTGCCCTGTTCCACTTGTCCACATGTCCGTGGTTAAGTGGACATTGTGTACAACGGCATTTTCCAGGACACTGAGGACACTTTTTCTGATGTTTCTGTACAGTCTCGGTATCGCCTGCCTAGTGAAGTGGAATCTAGACGGGATTTGGAACCGGGGACACACTACCTCCATCAATTGTCTAAATCCCACTGCACTAATGGCGGATACCGGACGCACATCTAACACCAACATAGCAGTCAAGGCCTCAGTTATACGTTTTGCTTCAGGATGACTGCTGTGGTAATTCATCCTCCTCGCTAAGGACTGTTGGAGGGTCAATTGTTTAGTAAAAGTAGTGGTGTTCCTACTTCCTCTCTGGGATGATGAACGACTCCCAGCAGCAGCGGCAGCAGTAGGCGTAGCAATGCAGGATCCTCCAGAGGAATCCCGGATAGGAGAGTCAGTCATGCCAGTGACATGGCATGCAGGACTACTTCCGATCCTGACTAAGGAGGAAATTGACGAGGAGGGAGTTGACGGTGTGGTTTGCAGGCGCTTGGATACAACAGGACAACGGGATTTAGGTGTCCCTGGACTGCTTACGGTCTTAGCCAAAGTTTCTGAACTTGACAGTAACTTTTTATGAACGCATTGAAGGTGCCGTATAAGGGAGGATGTTCCTAGGTGGTTGACGTCCCTACCCCTACTTATTTCACCTTTACATATGGTACATATGGCAAGACAGTTGTTGTCCGGATTTGGATAGAAATATTGCCAGACCAAAGAGGTGGAATGTTTGGTCCTCTACCCAGGCATGACCGTGATGGGCTTTTTCATCCCACGGACAACAACTGTCTCCCCCAGAGCCTGATTTAAACAAACCACATTACCATCAGAATCCTCCTCGCCAACTTCCTCCTCAGCACCAGCTACACCTGTATCCTCATCCTGTTGTACTTCAACAGTGACATCTTCAATTTGCATATCAGCAAGTGGACTGTGGGTGCTCCTTTCAGCACTTGTAGGGGGCGTGCAAATGGTGGAAAGAGCCACCTCTTCCCGTCCAGTGCTGTGAAGGTCAGGCATCGCAACCACCACCACACTTGGACTCTCCTTGGGGATTTGTGATATCTTCTTAAAAAGCACAGTTCTTCACTGTGCTTTTGCCAGCATAACTCTTTTGATTTTTTTAGTGGGAGGAGGGCTTCCATCGTCATGTGAAGCTGAACCACTAGTCATGAACATACTAGGGATCAACCTTAGCCGTTCCTTGCCACTCCGTGTCGTAAATGGCATATTGGCAAGTTTACGTTTCTCTTCAGCTGATTTAAATGTTTTTTTCAAGGTCATTTTCCTGAACTTTGTCATTTGGGATTGTATGTGCCCTCTACTATGACATTGGGCATCGGCCTTGGCAGACGACGTTGATGGCATGTTATCGTCTATGTCATGACTAGTGGCAGCAGCTTCAGCACTAGGAGGAAGTGGTTCTTGATCTTTCTCTATTTTATTTTTATCGGAGAAAGTTTGGTCCTCCATTTATGTTATATCGATTTTATATATACGTGCGGCTAAACACAGAAAATAATTTTTTTTTTGGTTTGGACTGGAGTGTACTTTGGGGGTTACAGCACCCTTTAACGGTCAAGCCAGCCGGCCCTTTACTTATGACACAGGCACACGCTTGGCACTACTTTGTTGATGCACGTGCGGCTACTGCGCACACAATTCACAAACACAGAAAATAATTTTTTTTTTTGGTTTGGACTGGAGTGTACTTTCGGGGGTTACAGCACCCTTTAACGGTCAAGCCAGCCGGCCCTTTACTTATGACACAGGCGCACGCTTTGCACTACTTTGTTGATGCACGTGCGGCTACTGCGCACACAATTCACAAACACAGAAAATAATTTTTTTTTTGATTTGGACTGGAGTGTACTTTCAGGGGTTACAGCACCCTTAACGGTCAAGCCAGCCGGCCCTTTACTTATGACACAGGCGCACGCTTGGCACTACTTTGTTGATGCACGTGCGGCTACTGCGCACACAATTCACAAACACAGAAAATAATTTTTTTTGGTTTGGACTGGAGTGAACTTTCGGGGGTTACAGCACCCTTAACGGTCAAGCCAGCCGGCCCTTTACTTATGACACAGGCGCACGCTTGGCACTACTTTGTTGATGCACGTGCGGCAACTGCGCACACAATTCACAAACACAGAAAATAATTTTTTTTTTGGTTTGGACTGGAGTGTACTTTCGGGGGTTACAGCACCCTTAACGGTCAAGCCAGCCGGCCCTTTACTTATGACACAGGTGCACGCTTGGCACTACTTTGTTGATGCACGTGCGGCAACTGCGCACACAATTCACAAACACAGAAAATAATTTTTTTTTTGGTTTGGGCTGGAGTGAACTTTCGGGGGTTACAGCACCCTTAACGGTCAAGCCAGCCGGAACTTTACTTATGACACAGGCGTACGCTTGGCACTACTTTGTTGATGCACGTGCGGCTACTGCGCACACAATTCACAAACACAGAAAATTTTTTTTTTTTTGGTTTGGACTGGAGTGTACTTTCGGGGGTTACAGCACCCTTAACGGTCAAGCAAGCCGGCCCTTTACTTATGACACAGGTGCATGCTTGGCACTACTTTGTTGATGCACGTGCGGCAACTGCGCACACAATTCACAAACACAGAAAATAATTTTTTTTTTGGTTTGGACTGGAGTGTACTTTCGGGGTTTACAGCACCCTTTAACGGTCAAGCCAGCCGGCCCTTTACTTATGACACAGGCGCACGCTTGGCACTACTTTGTTGATGCACGTGCGGCTACTGCGCACACAATTCACAAACACAGAAAATTATTTTTTTTTTGGTTTGGACTGGAGTGTACTTTGGGGGTTACAGCACCCTTTAACGGTCAAGCCAGCCGGCACTTTACTTATGACACAGGCGCACGCTTGGCACTACTTTGTTGATGCACGTGTGGCTACTGCGCACACAATTCACTAACACAGAAAATAATTTTTTTTTTGGTTTGGACTGGAGTGTACTTTCGGGGGTTACAGCACCCTTAACGGTCAAGCCAGCCGGCCCTTTACTTATGACACAGGTGCACACTTGGCACTACTTTGTTGATGCACGTGCGGCTACTGCGCACACAATTCACAAACACAGAAAATATTTTTTTTTTTTGGTTTGGACTGGAGTGTACTTTCGGGGGTTACAGCACCCTTAACGGTCAAGCCAGCCGGCCCTTTACTTATGACACAGGTGCACACTTGGCACTACTTTGTTGATGCACGTGCGGCTACTGCGCACACAATTCACAAACACAGAAAATACATTTTTTTGGGGGTTTGGACTGGAGTGTACTTTCGGGGGTTACAGCACCCTTTAACGGTCAAGCCAGCCGGCCCTTTACTTATGACACAGGCGCACGCTTGGCACTACTTTGTTGATGCACGTGCGGCTACTGCGCACACAATTCACAAACACAGAAAATAATTTTTTTTTGGTTTGGACTGGAGTGTACTTTGGGGGTTACAGCACCCTTTAACGGTCAAGCCAGCCGGCCCTTTACTTATGACACAGGCGCACGCTTGGCACTACTTTGTTGATGCACGTGCGGCTACTGCGCACACAATTCACAAACACAGAAAATATATAATTTTTTTAGCACTTGGGGGGAGCACCCCTGATGGACAGAGCACCCCCTGGACAACACTACAGCACCCCTTTAGGACTGGGACACTGCACAGGACTTTGGAGTGGACACAGCCCCTATGGAGAACTGACTGCACAACACAGTCCAGCCAGCCCCTATGGACTTTGAAGTAGTGGACACAGCCCCTATTAACAACAGCAGCACAGCACAACACAGCCTGCCCCTATGGACTTTGAAGTAGTGGACAACAGCAGCACTACACTACACTACACTACACAGCCCTAACTCCCACCCTCCCTCTTCACTGTCCACAGCCGAGTGAGAAAATGGCGCCGACGCGGGTACCTTATATAGGATTAAAAACCCGCGAGACTCGGAAGGCGGGATGATGACGTTTTGCCTCGATTTCAGATCCGAGTCAGGCGGGAAAAGTCGAGCCTGACTCGGATCGGACTCGGATCGGGGGGGCTCGGGGGGGTTCGGATTTCAGAAATCCGAACCCGCTCACCCCTAATTTAAATTGTCAACTGCACCAGATTTGGTTCCCTTAAAGACTGTAGCTCTCACCCCGCCTTAATTTCCTTCCTCTAGAATGACTTTGGGCTGTTTCACAAACAGTAACTAAAAAGAGGTTTGGTTACATCATGGTATGTAAACATTAAGTAGGGCAGGAGTGTATAACAATCTCTTTTCTTCTGAATTAATGACTTGCTCAGGATATGTATTAAGGTTCTTTTAAAACATTCTATCAGGTCATCAATTTGAGAATGATAACCTGTATTAAAAACAGGCTTTACCCCTAAAATTTGCCATGTCCTATGAATTTGAACAAATAAGGCATCCTGTGATCTGTGGAGATTTCCTTGCGTATTACATAGCTAGTAATCATCATAACTAACACTGTTGTTTTAGGTTTGTGCTCCTTTGTATAATATGTTATGGAGATTTACCTATGTGGTATGAGACACTTTCCTGCCCCATTGACAGGAAAGTGGCTCACACCACATAGGTTATGGGTTTTGGGTCTTAACAGGCGCACATCTAGTATATTCTATAAATAGAAATGGAGTTTATGAAAATAAATGGTTAAATTGTTTGAGTTTAATAATACATAAGTTGGTGAGTATTAATAATTATGCAAAGAAAAATGTCAAGAAATAAAATGCAGATATATAAAAATTAGATTTAAAATACAATCAAGTATATGAAAATAAAACACAAATAAATATGCATATAGTATCTTGAAAGAGTCTATACATAGAGTTTATGATTATAAATCAGCTGATTGCTCTTTCAGGAGTTAGCACAATGTAGCTCAGTTCAAAAACTTTAAGGAGACTCCGTATAAACGGAATTGCTTCAGTGACAAGTCGCGTTTGAAAATTGTGGACACATTAGTTTAGGTGCGCACACCTCCTACCTTTGTCTGTTCCAAGGTACCTTTAGACTTGTAATGGACTTGTGGGGTCTTACGCATAAGTGGCCCCTCTCCTGATGAGGTAAGGTTAGTACTATATCCTCCGTGGGGTCTCCCCGATCCCAGGAGCTGTGTAGTGGTAGCTATCAGACTCGAACCTCTGGCGGGGTTACAGCAGCGCTGCTTCCTCCATGCATCATACACACCCACAGCCAAGCGGCAGCAAGATTTTGCAAGGAGCAGTACGCACGGCTCCGGGGGCACGAGCTCTGCCAGACAGAGCTGTCCTGACTGCCGACACTGCCTGAGCTTGCAGCATGCAGCCCTGCTAAGAATCTCAGAGACCGCACATGGATGACGCAGTGCTGCTGTAACCCCGCCAGAGGTTCGAGTCTGATAGCTAAAACTATACAGCTCCTGGGATCGGGGAGACCCCACGGAGGATACAGTACTAACCTTACCTCATCAGGAGAGGGGCCACTTATGCGTAAGACCCCAAAAGTCCAGGACAAGTCTAAAGGCACCTTGGAACAGACAAAGGTAGGAGGTGCGCGCACCTAAACTAATGTGGCCACAATTTTCAAACGCGACTTGTCACTGCAGCAATTCCATTTATACGGAGTCTCCTTAAAGTTTTTGGACTGAGCTACATTGTGCTTACTCCTGAAAGAGCAATCAGCTGATTTATAATCATAAAATCTTCGTATAGACTCTTTCAAGATACTATATGCATATTTATATGTTTTATTTTCATATACAGTACTTGATTGTATTTTAAATCTAATTTTTATATATATCTGCATTATATTTATTTACATTTTTCTTTGCATAATTATTAATACTCACCAACTTATGTATTATTAAACTCATACAATTTAACCATTTATTTTCATAAACTAAATTTCTATTTATAGAATATACTAGATGTGCGCCCGTTAAGACCCAAAACCCATAACCCATGTTGCTACTGTTAGTGATCAGAAAAGGGATCACTGTGGTCTGTGGCAGCCTCTTTATTTTCACTTTTTCCCCCTCCCTTTTTCCCCCCTCCCTTAGCTTTGGAAATAGCGCAAAACACATCTCCTATACTTAAAAGCTCACACCACATAGGTTAAGTACAGTGATTTAATACAATACAATACCCAATCCTCAGGATGATATCAGAAAAGTAGTTGATCACACGGATAGAATTAATTTAAATGTAAAATATAATATTTAAAATAGAATAACAGAAAAGAGACACAGGGGTAAATTTACTAAAGCTTCTAAAACAGACAAGTGGTTGTATTGCCCATAGAACTCAGTCATATTCTACCTATCATTTCTCTATTGCATTGTACTAAATGATAGATAAAACTTGATTCTCCCATTTGGCATCTGTCTTTGTAATTCGCGGCATCTAAATTTTTGCTGCAATTCTGTATGAACAAAATCAGGACCCATGCACAGTGTGACTCAGATGCATGTGGAGATGAAAAGCATTGCATCACTGCATCCAACATCTCCTCTGCATCTGACTCCTCATAGCTTCTATACCCCTTCTACACAGTTGCCTCACAGAACAGTCACATGTTTATCATGAAAGGGACATTGATGATTATGGACTGGTCCAGTGATTGGCATATGTTCTGAAACCATGCCTCCCCTGCTATGGAATGCACCGTTGGTAGTGAACAGCCAATAGACAGGCTGCATTCACTTTTATTGTGGCTGTGGACACACCTACTGAGCTTGTGGTGGTACGTTGAAGTTGATTATATTATTCCATTGTCCCTGTGTGTGGGTGCTAGGGAGGAGGAGAGAAAAACTGGGAATGAGGATGAGAGAGCAGGAGAAAGAGGGGGACAGAAGAATAGATATGTCCTCAAACACCTAGCCTCAAAGTCTCAGATGAAGCACAATGGAAGTTGGCGTGAGAAAAATCTGCAGCCGCTGCATCATAGCACTTCATATACATACTCAGACTTATTCTCACACAAATGTATATATGTTGTACTTAAAATTGTTCGGGGTAATCTAGCAAAGTAGATTTGTTGCTTCCAGTTGTATTTGTGTGAATAACAGACACATTTTGAGCAAAACAAATGCTCAGAGTAGCCTACTCGCACAGTACATGGTGCACCGCATGGAGCTGTTTAATGATACTGAAGGCACACTGTATGAAGACACATCTGTGTGGAAAGAGTGGAATAGAGACATTTTTGAGAGAGAGGAAGAAAGAAGAGGGGAAAGAGGGGGAAAGTAAAAAGTGGAAAGTAATCAATCAATCAATCAGTCAATCAAAAATGTATTATCACAACCACATTACATATGTGTCAGCGAAATTGTAATGCAAGATACTCACAGTCAGATAAATTACATAAAATGCAGCAAAATGTAAAAATTTTCAGAATAATTGCAGCAGGAAAAAAACTGTTTTGCAGTCTACTAATTTGACACCTAATACATCAAAAATGCTTACCAGAAGAGAATAGAGAATGACACCATTGGCTAAAGTCATCAACAATCTTATTTGCTTTCAAAACACACCTTTTAGCATAAATATCTTCTAATCTGGGTTTGGGATTGGCTGATGGTTCTTTCGGATGCTTTAACCACCCTGGCAAAAGAACCACAGTCCAAACATTTGGAATTCCCATACCAAACAGTGATAGAATACGTTAGAAGGCTCTCAAATATACAATAAAAAATTACAAGTAATGGTCTTGACAACCCACTTGTTCTAAGTTTCCTAAGAAAAAAAAAAGGCTTTGCTGAGCCTTCCCCACCAATGATGAGATATGTGAAGACCATGATAAGTCATCAGAAAAATTAATTCCAAGAAACTTGAATCCACTAAGCCTTTCCACCTCAGAGCTGTTCAAAAATAGGGGTCAGGGGGCACTTTTCCTAGACCTTCTAAAATATACCACAACCTCCTTAGTTTTCTTGCTATGCAACAGCAGCTTATTATCCTCGCCCCACTTGATGAGTTGATCCACCTCCGCTCTGTAACTATCCTCATCCCCATCACTGATCAAACCCACTATAGTGGTGTCATCAGCAAATTGTACAATAGAATTAGATTCTGAACTAGACACACAGTCCGATACAATACACAACCTTGAGAACAAAGACAGTATTAAAGACAGTATTAAAGGCAGAGCACAAACAACAGTCTAGTATATGAATCTATTTTCTCTAGATGACATAACACCTTATGGAGAACCATAAGAGCAGCATCCTCAGTAGATCTATTAGATCTGTATGCAAATTTATAACAATCAGAGATATCTGGGATGCCACCCTTTAGGCTAACCAAGACCAATCGCTCAAAGCACTTCATAATCAATGATGTAAAGGCAATGGGACGAAAGTCATTTAGACCAGAAATAGACATGGTTTTAGGAACAGGGATAATCATAGTGGTTTTATAACATCTAGGGACAACACCTTGAATAAGTGATAGATTAAAAAACATTGTGAGGATACCTAATAATTGATCAGCACACTCTCATAATACTTTCCCTGGTATACAGTCAGGACCAGCAGCCTTCCTAGCATTTGTTTTCCATAAACAAGTCCTAACATCAGACTCAGTTAAGGTTCAGGAACTAGTAATTTTCACTGCAGGAGTATAATCTGCAACCTCAAACCAGAGCTGTAACTAGACTTTTTGGTGCCCTGTGCCAGAAAGATCATTGGCACCCCCCCTATTTTTCAAATGGGAACATAAAGCACCCAAAAAAGGGGCATGGCCTCATAGGGAGGGGCCAGGGAAGAAATAGGGAGGCCAAGAGATGCTGGGGATAAAATAAGAGGAAGTTACAAGTGAGAATGATAATAAACAGAAAATTGACAGGCCCAAAAAGCACCCCCTGTCTTGCGGTGCCCTGTGCCATGGCACAGGTCGCAAAACCCTAGTCACAGCCCTGCCTCAAACCTAGCATAAAACTTATTGAACTCATCAACCGAAGAGCCACCTGCCTTAAGAACACCCAAATTTTAAACCTTATAATCGGTTAAGTGCTTAACCCCATGCCACATAGACCTAGAATCACCAGATTCCCTAAAGTGACACTCGATCCTATTAGAGTAAGCCTCCCTGGCCAGTCGAATGCCTTTCCTCAAATTTGACCGAGTAGCTATATACGCTGCGCAATCCTTCGATCTAAAGGCAATATCTCTAGCTCCCAACAGAGAACGTACTCCGCCATTCATCCAAGGTTTTTCATTAAGGAAAAAACATATAGCCATTTTGTATGTTACACTTTCCATATAGCAATTAATATACAATATGACAAATGAGGCTAACAAATCAACATAATATAATATTATATTAGATAATAATATTAGAACCCTCCCCCCGGGCCTCATTTAAAAACAAATCCCAATCAGTACATTCCAAGCAGCCCTGAAGTTCCAATAAAACCCCCTCAGGCCAAACGTAATGTTTCTAATAACCGGACCAGACCGCCTAATCGGAGAATAATATTTACACACCAAAAAGAGGGATAGGTGATCAGACTGCCCAGTATGGGGGCACAGGAGGGTTTTATAAGCATTCTTAACATTAGTATAAACATGGTCCAGTGTATTAAAGCCATGCATTGGTAGATCCACATTCTGAGTGAACCTTGGTAGGACCAACTTCAAATTAGCATGATTAAAGTCACCAGCAACAATAAAGGCACGATCTGGGTGTGCAGACAGTTGTTTAGAAAATGAATTAAACAAAATATCCAAGGCCATGGTATTATTGGCCTAAGGCGTGATATAGACTGCTGCCAACATGACCACAGGAAACTCCTGGGGCAAATAAAATGGTACACAGGTGAAAGAGAATAGGAGAAATAGGGGGAGGAAAGATAGGGGAAAAGGAAAGGGGATAGAGGGAGAGAGAATAAGGAAATAATGAATTTAGAAAGATGGGGAGAAAAAACAAAATTTAGGAAAAAAGGAGAGAGAACTGGAAAGAGGGTGAGAAAGAACAGGGGAAAGGGGGAGAGAGAATAGCAAAATAGAGAATGGGGGAAGAGGGTGAGAGAGAATGGGGTATAAAGGAATAAACAGCTGAGCAAAGGGGGAGAAATAACAGGGGAAAGAGGGGGAGATAGAATAGGGAAAGATAGAATGGGAATGAGTGGGAAGAGAAGCCTATAGAAGTGTGGAAAGATGGAGAGATAACTGTGAAAAGAGGGGGGAAAAACAAAGAAAGAGGGGGTAGAATAGGGAAAGAGAGAATGGAAAAAGAAGAGGAGAGAGAACAGGTAAAAAGGGTAGAGAGAATTGGGAAAAATTGAGAGAGAACTGTGGAAAGACGAGAAAGAACTGGGGAAATGGGAGAGAGAATACGGAAAGAGAGAGGTAGAGAGAATGGGGGAAGAGTGGATGAGAGAATGGGATATAGAGGGATAGAGAACTGAGCAAAGAGTGGTAGAAAGAACAGAGGAAAGACAGGGAGACAGAATAGGGAACAATAGAATGGAGAATGAGGAGAAGGGAAAGAAGCAGATAAAACTTGGAAGGAGAGGGAAAGAGAAAGAGGGAAGATACAGTTAGTGGAGGGTGTAGGGGATACAGAGAGGAAATGGTGGAAAGACAAAGAGGTACAGCAGAACAGAAGATTAGAGGGGGCATGGGAAGAGTGGAATAGAGAAACTGGGAGAGAGGGAGAATAAATATGGGAAGAGGGGGAAACTGAACAGGGAAAAGAGAACAGAAGAAATGGGGGATAGAGAGTGGGGGAAAGAGTAGTAGATATAACAAGGGAGAAGGGGAGAGGGAATAGGGAAAGAGAGGATAGGAAACGAAGGGGAGGGAAAACTGGAAATGGAAAGAGAGAATGGGGTAAAGGCATAGAGAACTGCAAAGAGGGGGAGAGAGAACAGAAAAAAGAGAGGGAGGGATATTAGGGAAAGGTATGATGATAAAGAGGTGAAGAGAATAGGGGAATGAGAAATAGATCGAACTGGGAAGGAGAGAAAAAGAAAAAACTTGGGAAAGACGGGAGAGAAAGTTATCAGGATGGAAGAGAAGGGATATAAAGGAAATAGGTGAAAGAAAAAGAGGGAGAGCAGAACAAGGGAAAAGAGGTGAAAAGATGAATGGGGAGAGGAAAAAAACAGGCAATTTTGAGCACAACTAGTATATATATACATATATATATATATATATATATATATATATGTATATATATACAACAAAATACAAAAAGATACCCAGAGACTGGCGCTACAAATCACCTATAGAATTGAATACAAATTAATAAAATAGTCCCAATGGTCATAGTGAGATGATGTTCTTCTGATTGGTCTTCCTTGTTTTTTCTTGTCCCAGTATTTATGTAAAAAAGAAAGAGACAGGAAATAACAATGTGTTGTACCTTCCTTTTATCAAAATTCAGATACAATAGTCGAAGACCCAACGTACCATACTCACTAGAGATATAGGTGAGTAAACTCATAAATGTATCTTTATCCTATGTGTGTAGAAAGAACACCCTTCAAAGCTCCAAGTCTTGTGTCCCCTCACCAAAAGTGGATCAAATAAGTGTAAGGGGCGTACCCAACTCACTCTAGCATATGTGGTTATAAACTTCAAAAGGTATCTTTTCAGATGAGCATACCATATTCACTTCTGCTACCAATAGATCTCATACATAAAGGTATCTTTCGTATCACAAATGATCTTGAGAATCCTCATCAAGTAGTATAAAAAGTATCAAACATTTATACCATATATTCAACCAGTCAGTTATAAAATCAATCGTAAGATCAGTCCAAAAGACAATGTAGGATATACCATAGGCCACCATACAGATGTTAAACCACCCCGGTACCTTTCTTTGGAAAAAGGAAACAGAGGTATCCAGGTGTACCTTATGTATTCCGAACAGTCCAATAAAAATAGTCCATAGGAGGTAGAGTTCCACAAGGTGTATATGGAATAAATGTTTGATACTTTTTATACTACTTGATGAGGATTCTCAAGATAATTTAATACACTGTAGTGAGTTATATAGAGATGTTCCAGCATAGGAGCATGATTGTGGACATAACTATTTAGGAAACTATGGCCCAGATTTATCTACGAGTGATATTCTTGTTATAACTTGTTACTTATCTTAAATGGTACTCCAACCAATTAGCTTCTGTCATTTTTTAAACACAACAGTTAGGAGCTGATTGGCTGGAGCACCATTTAAGATTCATACAAGAATGTGACTCATTTACATACTGTGTCTGGGCCTATATAAGAATATTATTTAAAAGAAGTCCCAATTTTTTTTTGTGAAGTCTGTGTTAGTTTGTAGCAAATTATTAAAATTTATTAAGCTTATACTGTTAATATACTTATCTACTTCGTTGGAGTGCTCATAAATGGTTAGTTAGCAAATCCTAATTCAATAGAGATCTCACTGGATTACTTATACCCAAGGGCCCACAGTGATGCTAACGAATATGCCACTGGTATTCATCATTACTTACCCCTCCAGTGAGGTCCAGCGACGATCTATTTTCTCATATGCACCAAGCAGGGCATTGGTGCATATGAGAAAATTGGTCAAACCCGCATTTTCGGGGTTTGACCACATTTTTCTCATTGATGCATCTTGCCCATTGTGACTGTCAGCTGCAGAGAAAAGGGTCAGTATTATTACTTATGTTAAATTCCGATCATTTTTCCTGATTGCACAGTAAGGCAATATATATGTTGATTATGTATAAAGGATAATAATAATTTATATTTTATATTGCTAGTGCTGCTATATTTACTACTCTGTCTTATCTTTTCATTATAAGATCAATGGCATTTTTTACTAACCCATTCAATAGATAAAGCAGGGCTCTAAGATTATAATATGCTTTTCTACGCATTAAGCATAGACTCAGACACATTAGGGATACAAACACTTTGGTTTAAACTAAATCTCACTATTAGCTATAGTGTTACATCTGTACTAAATTAAATAATGATGGTATAGATGTACTCAAAAACCCCTTTTGTTCTGGTGTGCAAATGAAAATGATAAAAGAAACAAGGTATCTAAAGGTTTTTACCTTGTTTCTTTTATCATTTTCATTTGCACACCAGAACAAAAGGGATTTTTGAGCACATCTATACCATCATTATTTAATTTAATATTAGAAGGTCAGAAAGCCTTCTTCATAGATGCAGCACACCCCGCCCATTAGGACCTCGCCCTATGCGCAGTGATTTATCCAGAATTTTTACATCTGTACTAGCACTTTTTTTTATTCATTATCATGTAGATTTGACTCATGTGCAGTGATTTCCTTTTTTTAAAGGGTAGTGATTTTGTGTGTGTGTGGGGTGATTATTATTTTTTATATAGTCAATCTAAGTTTTAACAATAGAAATATGTTTATAATGCACTCTGGGAGGCTAGGTTATGTATTACGCTTTTAGTTAAAAAAACTATTGACATTCGATCACTGCTCCCTTTGCATTCTGATTTCAGATATTGGTGCCCACATGCCTTATTTTACATTTCGTTTTATTATATCTTATTACTAAACTCTTTGGTCTATTTATTATTCATATAATTTATTATATATATTTTATACATATATTTATTTTATCATCAAAGAGCATTTGATTTGCCCTTCTGGGGTTTCAACCCTGTTACAAATTACAGGTATATCCAGGGGCATCGGAATGACTTTATGTTTGGGGGCAACATAGAATTGTTCTGGCGCCACCCCTGTCCACCCCCTCCCCTCTCCCCCTCCCCTCTGTTCCCCTCCCCTACATCTTACTTAAGCAGTATCCGCAGACTGTCGGGGGCTGTGCTTTATGGTAAAAGGCTGCACAGCCCCTGCACCGCATGGAGGAGGAAGTGTAATGTGCAGTGTTTTAACTTAAAGACGACACATTATATCTCCTCCTCCATGTGGTGCAAGGGTTGTGCAATCTATTACTATACAGCTGCACAGCCCTGACAGTCCGCATCCACCAATCCTTTTAAATATTTTGGGGGGGGGGCGGGGCACCCCGTCGCCCCCCCCATTCGGACGCCCATGCAGATGAAATGTACCTTAGCTTATCCATGGACTTAATTGAATGCATAAGGTAGTTCAACTTGCATCTTCAATAAGCATACTAAGAAACAGTCTACAAACAGAACCAACTTAGAAATTTGCAGGGAAGACACTTCACAAGCCACCCCAATGATGTGCTCCTTTTCATTACACCTCACAAATATTTTTTGCCTAATTTCATAAAGATGTATGACATATTTAATCAATTAAGTAACTACTATATACGTTCTTAAAATCTGCACCCTTAACCTTAACCACTTAACTGGCAAATTTTCTTTCCTAAACCGCCCCAAAATTGTCAGGGTTTTTTATGATTGAATTAGGTAAAGGATATCTACTTAATACTTATCCAACATGATTTTATATTTAAAAAATTGTTTAAAACACTTAACATCAACATGTTAGATACTGTGTTTGTTGTGGACCTGGGGTGGTAACAGAAGTAGACACCAGAACAGGTTTAAAGTAAACTGAAAGTTAGGTTGTTTAATGTGAATGTTGGTAGACATGAACAATAAGATAAATTAAAGTCCAGAAATAACAAACTAATAAATGTAGCAGGAGGAAACTATAGTGAGTGGGAATAAACAAATGTCTAGATCAGTGACAGATATGAATGAGGTGAATCCAGACAGACTGTAGGAGTGAAGTGGATATCCTGGTATGCTGAATAGTGGCTGAGAGGGATATCCGGAAATGCTGTGATGATGGCTGAAAGGGAAATCTGGTAATGCTGTGATGATGGTTGAAAGGAGAATCTGGTAATGCTGTGATGATAGCTGTGCTGGAATGGGTTAACTGAGGAGACAGGTTAAGGCAGGAGTGGGTCTGGTGGAAGGTGCAGGGCTGATCCCAGTGGAGTGTGAGGCAAGGCAGAGCGGTGCAGGCTATGCCGGGAGCTGGAGGCTGATAAGGAGCTAGGGCAAGCACCAGAGCACAAGTCTAATGTTCAGGAGTGCAGATAACTCTCTCTCACAGCTGACGCTGTGAACACGTTGCACTGGTGGCGACTACAGGGCGCTCCAAACACCCTTATGTACGCAGTGAAAGGCCAGAGAGAGCAGGTGAACCACAGTCGATTGGCCTGCTATGTTACATGGCCAAAAGACAAGATGGTGGTGCCCAACATCCGTGTCGCAGAGACACCACTAGACTTACCCTTGCCAGGATGGCCCAATGCTGGCAAACCTCTGTGTACACGCAATGCCAGTCTCCACACGCCAGCTACCCCACCAGAAGGACCGCACCACAGCGCCCTCACTGGTAAGGACCGCAAACCTCCACGCCGTGAAACCCTGGTTGTTACACAACATACAGTTGATTTTTAATATATGGGTCATTGCTATATCGGTGTATCAATGTATGGCATCATTGCCACCATTGCAATTTTAATTTCCCCAGCAACAGCTCCTCTGAGCTGCTGCCAGGTACACACTGATGGGCTGAGGGGTGTTAATTTACAGTTCTTCGGTGGCTGCTTCTCTTTGCAGCTGAAGGATGGGAGGTCCTGACGTGCTGACTGATCAGCAGTGATCAGCAGCATGGCAGAATCTGGGGAATGGTGTAGAGATGCAGAGGTGCTGAGAGGTTCCTGATGAAATATATTCACTTTTACCATAAGGAGATATTAGTCCACCAATGCAATGTATCTAAATTGTTTGTAATTTAAGAACAATCTAATCTCTGCCCTCCCCACTTCCCCATATTCCAGAAAACTCACCCAGCAGCTACTAGAAGCAAAGAAGAGGCTTCAGCTCTCCCCTTTTTGAGTCAGCAGTCAATTTGGAACTAAGGGCCTGTTTCAGAGTAGGGAATAGCATGAATTAGAGCAAGTAACTGTGCACCTGGAGAAACCATGTTGCAATGCAAGGGGTACAAATGTAATACTCCACTATTGTGGGGCATTACAGAGCTTCTGATGGTTTAATAATTCTAGGAATTACCTATCGTTGTGGTACGTAGTTTCTTGGTCTTCTCACAATATATCGAGTCAATTGGTTCTTCAACATGCTTCTTTTTATTAACAATTACCTCAGTAACAATAAAAGGTTTACACAAAGACACTTATGCTTTTCTGGACATTTAGCTTAAGTACATGCATGCAACCGCAGTTTAATGCACAGATAATACACAGAATTATTGAAGGTTTTATTATACTGGAACAATCTCGTCTCCAAGTCTGTACATCTGTGAATACCTGGCAGTCTAGAGTTACCTATTATCACACTGTAACAGTCTGTGGTGATGTGTAATGATCAGGCTGATTGCAGTGAGGAAGGGTTATGGTGTAACCTGTTCCTGCTCACTTCAGCTCACTGTAGGGAAATATCATCCTTACTGGCACTGGTGTCACAAGTAGGGTGCAGGGGGTGATGGCCACACCTGGGTGCACCAGCAGAGGGGTGACACCAAAGTGCTGGTTCCCCCTCAGTGACAGGAGCCGGGTGCTTTATTACGTGCAGCACTCGGATCATAGCACAGTGAGGGAGCCGGCACTTCACACAGCCTGGTCCCCGAGGCCAGCCTGCACCTCCCGCACCCCCAGTGAGAAAAAATGGGTGTTTGGGGCAGGCAGCAAGGCCATGCCCCCACCCATGTTGCCACGCTCCCTAATTTATCGGCGTGCGGACAAGCCTGATGTCCTCACTGGATCTCTGTCACTGGAAGCCTGTCAGTGGTCACACCGAGGAATCAGAGGCACCCTCCTCTCATAATAGGCTCCCTCAGTACAGCGCCTCACACAGCACAGGTCTGCTCTCTTACTGCTCCCTAAGGGCTCCCTGTAACTGCCCTAACTGACCACCTCAGCCACCTGCTGCTGCTTCCAGCTGGTTTTGTCATGTGACCTGCTGCTGGCTCCCCACTGCTTTATTCACTCCTCTCTTTCCATGCCTGCCCTGGACCCCCCCCCCCCGTGGGGTCCAGAGCCCCAACACAGCAAACAAAGAACAATATAAATATTGACATATTATAACAACCATAGTACCCTACTTATATAGAATTCTGATATAAGTTTTAACATCTGTACAAGGGCACACTATTATAAGCGATACTCCCAGTATCTGGGGTACCACACAAATACATACATTTTTTTGCATGTGGGGTAAATACTGGCTGCTTTTTCATGTAACCCACAAATGCTGACAGCTTTATTTTTACACTGCAATTTAGATGTCAGTTTTGACACTCCCCTCCGCCTAATCTCTCTGCACATTTCACATCTGCCCAACCTGCAGTTACTTGCTCTTTCTTACTTTACTTCCAACTCTGAATCAGGTACTAAGAGAGGTAAATCTGATGTCTGCAGTTACATAAAGTACTTCCCTTGTCCAAACTTTCCATCCAAACTTTCCATTTGTTAACTCCATATGAGTCTCTAAATAATAGTTCCAGTTCTACAAAATATTTCTGAAACATACAATATGCTTCTGGCACCTAAAATCCATCACTTTAACAAAATGTACAATCACAGCTTTAAGTAGTTAGATGGAGACATTTAATTTTTTAAATTCAGTTCTTAATAGGTTACTACACCGGGATGTACTTTTGAGGCCGGTGGCCGTGATGCCGCCAGTCTAAATCCCGATGAGGGAACCCGACAAGGGACTTAGTCTCGATGCCAGAACACAGAAGGACGCCTGCCCAAACGAGGTAGGTCCGGGGTGCCCTTAGTGTTAGCCGCGGGGGGGAGAGTTAGGTTTAGGTAGCATAGTGGAGTTAGCATTAGGTTTTGGGGTGGGGAGGTTAGGGATAGGCATTGCTAGGGGGGAGGGTTAGGGTTAGATACCACTGGGGTGGGTTAGGGTTAGGCATGAAGGGAGAAAACTTAGGTTTAGGCACTAATGGGGAGGCTTACGGTGTGAGGTGGGGAGGGTTAGAGTTAGGGGAGAAGGGGGGAGGGTAAGTATACTTACCCGACCCCTGTCTGGATACCAACCATTGGGACGCTGCTTTCTGTATTTTGAAAGGAGGCCCCCTGACAGCCGGCATTACATACCGATTCCATTACACCACCATACCCCTTCACTTTGCTTTTGTTGTGGAAGGCAGCATATAAGATATTGTCCTGGAAGATAATAAGGTACATACAATCTGCACAGTTAATATGCCACTGATTACAAAAGTGAACAATCAATATTTATAGCATAGTGCAAATAGTATACAGTATATAATAAATGCCTATGCACACATATTAAGTTATATTAACCAAAAGCAACTCATTTAAACAGAGGGCCTGATTCAGAGACGGATGCAATAGTGATATTTACGCAGACCGAGCAATTGTTGCTATGTACAGTACATGCGCGGCAATTGCTTTGCAATTACGTTTGAACTTAGGATCCACTTGCAAAGGGAATGACAGGTAGTCAGCATTTGGGAGGTGGCAAACGGAGGGGTGGGCAGAAAAATGCAGGTGTGTCTGAACGTTTGAACGCTGTTTCAAGTGCATGCATCAATTAGCCATTGTGACTGCTATCACTGCATGAGAGCCCTCAGCGTGCCAGGAGAGCAGCAGTGTTTGCGGCTGGTCAGACATGCCACAAGGGCAACATGGCTGCTCGATGTGCCTCAATGTTACTAGTATTTATGTAGGTAAGCGACGTTGTACGCAGATGAGAAGGCAGCAGTAGGCATCCCTATGCTCGGGAGATCTTTGCAACCATTAGCATATTTTCGATGATGCGTTACATACAAAATCACAGTTGAGATCACATTAGTGTCCATCTCTGAATCAGACCCAGAGTTACTAACCTCTTAAATATGATTGGAAATAAGAAAACGATGCTTGTTTAAATACTGGTTACAGGTGTAACAGATTACCAGTGGAAGGTTACCAATGGTAATCTGTAACACTTTTGGTGTCTGATTAGCACAACTGATAGCAATAGCACCATTATAGAGACAAATCTTTGCGCTGTTTTTATAGAAACATAGAATTTGACGGCAGATAAGAAGCACTTGTCTGCCCCATTTTTAAACATATTGTTACATCAACCCTTATTGATCCTTACTTCTTCTGAAAGATATCCTTATGTCTATCCCATGCATGTTTAAATTGCTCTACTATCTTAGCCTCTACCACCTCTGATGGGAGGCTATTCCACTTGTCCACTACCCTTTCTGTGAAGTAATTTCCCCTGAACCTACCACCCTCCAGTTTCAGAACTTGTCGTCTTTTTCTAATACTTCTCTTTCTTTGAAGAATGTCTCCTTCCTTTACCTTGTTAAAATCCTTTATATATTTGAATGTTTCTATCATGTCCCCCCTTTCCCTTCTCTGCTCCAAACTATACATATTAAGATCTTTTAGTCTTTCCGGGTATGTTTTGTGGTGTAGACCTTGCACCATTTTAGTTGCCCTTCTTTGTACAGTATCTAATGTATTAATATCCTTCTGGAGATATGGCCTCCAGAACTGGACACAGTATTCAAGATGAGGACGTACCAATGACCTATACAGTGATAATATTACTTCTTTCTTTCTGCTACTGATTCCTCTCCCTATGCAACCAAGCATTTAACTTGCCTTCCTCATTGCTTTGTTACAATGTTTGCTTGCCTTTAAGTCACCTGAAATAGTGACTCCTAGATACCTTTCCTCTTCAGTAGTTTCCAGTATAGTGCCATTAATACTATATTTAGCCTTTGGATTTTTGAGACCCAATATCTTGCATTTTTTGGCATTAAACTGTAGTTGCCATGTTCTTGACCATTCCTCTAGTCTACCTAGATTAGGGGTGTGTACCGGTCACTTTTCATGTTTTGGTTTTGGATCTGGATATTTCTTCGTGTTTTGGATCTGGATTGGTTTTGCCAAAACCACCCTTACATGTTTTGGGTTTTGGATCTGTATTTTTTTTGGAAAAAAGCATAAAAACAGCTAAAATCACAGAATTTGTTTTTTTTGTTCCTACGCTATTATTAATCCCAATAACATTAATTTACACTCATTTCCAGTCTATTCTGAACACCTCACACCTCACAATATTGTTTTAGGCCAAAAGGTTGCACCGAGGTAGCTGGATGACTATGCTAAGCGACACAAGTGGGCGGCACAAAGACGTGGCCCATCTAGGAGTGGCACTGCAGTGACAGACAGGATGGCAGTTTGAAAAACTAGGCCCCAAAGAGTACAAAGAGGTGCAAGATGGAATTGTCCTTGGTCCCACCCACCCACCCTTGTGTTGTATAAACAGGGCATGCACACTTTAACAAACCAATCATTCGACGCCAGGGTCTGCCACATGACTGTGGCTGAAATGATTGGTTCATTTGGGCCCCCACAAAACAAGCTGCCAATTAATCTGTCCCTGCACAAACTGGCTCTACAGAGGCAAGATGCCGTCCTCATCGTCCTCATCCACCAATTCCTCACCCTCTTCAGTGTTGTGTACATCCTCATCCTCACAGAGTATTAATTTGTCCCCGCTGGAATCCACCACCACACGTCCCTCTGTACTATCTGCAAGTTGGTCTTCAGGGAGAATTGATAATTAATTTTGATGAACATCATCTTCTCCAAGTTTTGTGGAAGTAACCTCCTACGCCTTTCGCTGACAAGGTTCCCGGCAGCACTAAAAATTATTTTGGAGTACACACTGGAGGGGGGGCAACTTAGGTAAAATAGAGCCAGTCTGTACAGGGGCCTCCAAATTACCTCTTTTTCCTGCCAGTACAGGTATGGACTGTCTGACATGCCTACTTGGATGCTGTTACCAATATAATCCTCCACCATTCTGTCAATGGTGACAGTATCATATGCAGTGACAGTAGACATGTCAGAAATTGTTTCAAGTGAGGGAAAAGGGGAAATTGGGAAAAAGATTCTACACAAAAGAAAAAGTTAATTACCGTTGATGTAAATGTAAATTACCAACTATAAATACAAACCACAGAGTGAAAACTCTTTTTATAAATAAAGTGGTTGGCGGTGCTCCCGAAAGTCAAGTATCTCAAGCAGAAAGAATATTCCCTGCACAGGCAGGCCAAGTAGACACTTTGTTGGGGCACTCTTTAATAATTGTATGAAAAATTAGTTAATGATATGATGGATTAATAATAAAATAACAATTTTAATGATTCACTCGTTAAAATATTGGTGCTAAGAGCACTAAATTACATGACAAGACAAAAGACAAACATTAAACATAATAATTAAAATAATAAATCCTGTCTAAAGAATTCAATCAATATTCTTATTGCAGGAAAATGATGGGCGAAAATATAATCAATCTCTCATAAAGAGAGATAAAGGTGGCTGGCAGACACAGACAAGGTAAATATAAACAATGATTCCAAATAAGCAAGTATCCCTTGCTAATAGTAACCAACACTGCCTTTATATTCAGCATAAACACCTGTAGTTTCTGGACTACCGTTGTGACGTAAACCACATAATATGTCCAACTGTTTCTGAATAATAGGTTGAAATACCTCAGTATCTTAAATTCATGGAACACAATTAGGTTAATACTCAGTGCAATAAAGCTACTTATTTGAACCTTGCATCCAGTATGTAATCAAATTAACATAATGTGCAACAATAATTAGGTCACATGTGTTCAGTGCATATCAAGAGAAATAATTCTTAAGATTGTGCATTGATATAAATAGCATCATAGATCATCACTTGGTTGCTATTCAAGGTAGGTATAAATTCCAAATATCAACCATATATCTGATAAACACATTTATGCATAGTGCAAAAAGATTTTTTTTGGCTGAAAAGAAGGAAAGTAGGCACATGAGATTACTCCACTTCTGCTTTCACTCAGAATGAGTGCAGGCCGAGTGATGAGAGAGTGGGGAGTTTTGTGTCCATAGAAACAACAGGGTAGTGGTATATGGTAAAGATCTGTGGGTGTTAGGTGGGCTCTGTTACCAAAGCATTGCAGAGCTCCAAATGTGCCCCAGATCAGTCAATCTGCCACCAGAGGGGATAGAAAGGTACTTGTACATTCGTGTGTTGTCTGCAAGCAGGAGGTAGTCTGTGTTGCGCTGCCTTTAGCCGTATGATCAGCTGTGAAAGAAATCCTGCAGCAAACTAGTGTATGCTGTAAAGCGTCTGTAGCATGTTGCACAGTGGCGATCACGTGACGACGGTCAGCTGATCGAGCCTTTGCTGACACGCATTTCGCCCGAAGGCTTGTTCACAAAAGGAGTGCCCAGAAGTGTCCTAGCTCCACATGTCAGTATTTACATGCGGGCTGGCAATTCCGCACCTCGCATTTTTGATTGATGTCTCCTCTGGCAAATAATCTATCAGCCATGAGGTTAGCCTATCAATATGATGCTAGAATGAGTGATAGCTATTTCAGCCAATCCCGATTAGGCTGTATCTTAGCTTAGTAAATGGTGGAAAGTTCATTTAATTCTTACCAGAACAACGAAAAACTTTAGTATTGAAAATAGAATATAGATAGCAGCAATATAAGTTATCTACCAGGCAGTAACAAATTATAAAAATATATGTATATATATAATTATGTGTCCATGCGCTCTATCTATTGTGTCAACTTATTTAAATGTCAAATATTCCACAGGTAATTCAATTGTTTAAATAGGTAGAAAAAGAAGGTATGTTAGAAAATATAAGAAAATTACCTTGAATATAGATGCATCGCTCCCTAACCAATGTGTTAGAAAAAAATGGGGGGGCGGGGTTTGGTAAATAATGACAAAAGAGCTCCATGAAAAATGTGCAACCTAGTGAAATGACGTTGTGTTAATATAAATCTAATAAAATGAAAAAATGAAAATAAAGTGAAAAAAGGGTCATAGTGGTGGCTTTAATAAATATTGAATAATAAATATTGAATAAATATGATAATAAAAATATACAGTAATGTGATAAATCAATAATTACCGTGATGAATAGCATGTGAAAAAAAAATTTATATTGTGTGTATAGATGCATCTTCCTCTGCAGATAAAGATATCCATATTTATGAACTCAGAGGATCTTTCTATATTTAAAGAAAAACACTAAAATTGATGTGTTCGTTCATGCCATGGGGTGCAGTGCTGTTCAACTTAAAAGTCCAATAACTCTCTTTTTTCAGGAGTGCCTTGGTAATGTCTCCTCCTCTAATTCCCAAATTTATGGTTTCTAAACCATAAATCTTCATGTCCTTATATGAGTTATTATGCTTCTGGTGAAAATGCCGGGCTACAGTGGTCAGCTGTTTCATCTTCAACATATCTTGCTGTATATTCCTGATAGTGCCCATGTGTTCCAATATTCTTTCTTTCAACATACGTGTATTCATTCCCACGTTTCTCATCTCACAAGGACACTCAATACAATAAACCACGTTCTTGGTACGACAGTTGATGTAATATTTTAACGGTATCATATTGCCCTAACTGTCCTCAATTTTGTTTATATTGTAGATGTGATTACAGGTTTTGCAAGAGCCACATGGATATGTTCCTATTGTTGTTGGTTTTTTAGGGGGGTATTTGGTGTAATGGCTTTTCACAAACTTATCCCTCAAATTAGGGGATCTTCTCCAACTCATAGAAACATTTTGGTCTAATTTTGAGGCAAGATCAGGATCTGACAGCAAGATTTGCCAATGTTTCTGGATTCTTTGCTTGATGTCTCTCCAATTAGTGCAAAAATCACTCTCATCTCTGTATAGCTTCAAGTCCAAAAAGGAGATGGCCGTATGGCTTACTTCATATGTGAATTTCATATGTGAACTTCAAATGTGAATTTCAGATTTCAGATCATACGGCTAAAGGCAGCGCAGCGCAGACTACCTCCTGCTTGCAGACAACACACAAATGTACAGGTACCTTTTTATCCCCTCTGGTGGCAGATTGACTGATCTGGGGTGCATTTGGAGCTCTGCAATGCTTGGTAACATATACCACTACCCTGTTGTTTCTATGGACACAAAACTCCCCACTCTCTCATCACTCGGCTTGCACTTATTCTAAGTGAAAGCAGAAGTGGAGAGTAATCTCATGTGCCTACTTTCCTTCTTTTCAGCCAAAAAACTATTTTGCACTATGCATAAATGTGTTTATCAGATATATGGTTGATATTTGTAATTTATACCTACCTTGAATAGCAACCAAGTGATGATCTATGATACTATCTATATCAACGCACAATCTTAAGAATCAGGTATAGGTACCTTTCTATCCCCTCTGGTGGTAGATTGACTGATCTGGGGCACATTTGGAGCTCTGCAATGCTTTGGTAACAAAGCCCACCTAACACCCACAGATCTTTAACATATACCACTACCCTGTTGTTTCTATGGACACAAAACTCCCCTCTCTCTCATCACTCGGCCTGCACTCATTCTGAGTGAAAGCAGAAGTGGAGAGTAATCTCATGTGCCTAGCTTCCTTCTTTCAGCCAAAAAAAATATTTTTGCACTATGCATAAATGTGTTTATCAGATATATGGTTGATATTTGGAATTTATACCTACCTTGAATAGCAACCAAGTGAGTGTTTGGGCCCGGGACTCGAGTCCCGACTGCCCCCCCTGATGGTGGCCCTGCCTTGATCTGTACTTGGACCAGTGCTTTTTAATATCTTTATTTGTGACATTGCAAATGGTATTGAAGGGAATCTATGCCTTTTTGCAGATGACACAAAGGCTTGCAACAGGTTAGACACACCAGGAGGGATAAAACAAATGATTGATGATCTAGGTTAGGGGTGAGCGGGTTCGGATTTCTGAAATCCAAACCCCCCCCAAGCCCCCCTGATCCGCGCCGGGAACCAAGTTAGACTCGGGTTTTCCCACCTGGCTCGGAACTGAAATCGAGGCAAAACATCATCATCCCACTGTTGGATTCTTGCAGGTTTTGGATTCTATAAAGGTTTCGCGATCGCCGCCATTTTTCATTCTGGCTGTGAGTTAGGAAGGAGCTGGGAGCTCAGTGTGCTAGACGGACTAGTCTGACACTGTTATAAATAAAAAAAAAATAAAGTACGGCTGGCTACTGTGAAGAGGGAGGGAGGGAGCTGTTGCTGCCACTACCATAGGGGCTGGCTATTGTTTTCCAATCATATAGTCATATTCATAATTTCATATACAATACATAGGGGCTGGCTGGCTATTGTTGTCCTGTCCATAGGGTCTGGCTGGCTGTAGTGCTATGTTGTCCAAGGGCAGCCTTGTCTGCTTTAGGGGTACGCTCATACAAATTTTTACAGGGGGTGCCCTGTCTGCTGTAGGGGTACACTCTATCAAATAATTTTTACAGGGGGTGCCCTGTCTGCTGTAGAGGTACACTCATACAAATATTTTTTACAGGGGCTGCCCTGTCTGCTGTATGGGTACGCTCTTACAAATCATTTTTAAAGGGAGTGCCCTGTCTGCTGTAGGGGTACACTCATACAAATAATTTTTACATTTTTACAGGGGCTGCCCTGTCTGTTGTAGGGGTACGCTCTTACAAATAATTTTTACAGGGGGTGCCCTGTCTGCTATAGGGGTACACTCATACAAATAAGTTTTACAGGGGGTGCCCTGTCTGCTGTAGAGGTACACTCATACAAATAATTTTTTACAGGGGGTGCCCTGTCTGCTGTAGGGTTACGCTCTTACAAATAATTTTTACAAGGGCTAATCACTCCATAAAAATGATGGAGAACAAAAAATTGGAGGATAAAAATAAAATAGGGAAAGATCCAGAAACACTTCCTCCTAGTGCTGCAGCTGCTGCCACTAGTCATGACATAGAAGATGAAATGCCATCTACGTCGTCTGCAAAGGCCAATGCCCAATGTCATAGCAGAGGGCATGTAAAATCCAAAAAGCCAAAGTTAAGTAAAATGACCTTAAAAAATAAATTTAAATTGTCTACGGAGAAACGTAAACTTGCCAATATGCCATTTACAACTCAGAGTGGCAAGGAGTGGCTAAGGTCCTTCCCTATGTTCATGACTAGTGGTTCAGCTTCACATGACAATGGAAGCCCTCTTCCTCCAACTAGAAAAATGAAATGAGTTAAGCTGGCAAAAGCACAGCAAAGAACGGTGCGTTCTAAGAAGGTATCACAAATCCCCAAGGAGAGTCCAAGAGTAGTGACGGTTGCGATGCCTGGCCTTCCCAACAGTGGATAGGAAGAGGTGGCTCCTTCCACCATTTGCATGCCCTCTGCAAGTGCTGGAATGAGCACCCACAGTCCAGTTGCTAATATTCAAATTGAGGATGTCACTGTTGAAGTACAACAGGATGAGGATATTGGTGTAGCTGGCGCTGAGGAGGAAGTTGATGAGGAGGATTATGATGGTGATGTGGTTTGTTTAAATCAGGCACCGGGGAAGACAGCTTTTGTCCATGGGATGAAAAAGCTCATAGTCATGCATGGGCAGAAGACCAAACATTCCACCTCTTTGGTCTGGAAATATTTCAGTCCAAATCCAGTCAACTACTGTCTTGCCATATGTTCTATATGTAAAGGTGTAATAAGCATGGGTAAGGACTTGCTGTTGCTGCTGGGAGTCATTCATCATCCCTGAGAGGAAGTTGAAACACCACTACTTCTTTTACTAATCAAATGACCCTCCAACATTCCTTAGTGAGGAGGATGAAGTACGACAGAAGTCATACTGTTGCAAAGTGGATAACTGAGACATTGACTGCTAACTTGGTGTTAGACGTGCATCCGGTATCCACCATTAGTGCTGTGGGATTTAGACAATTGATGGAGGTAGTGTGTACCCAGTACCAAATCCTGTCTAGATTCCACTTCACTAGGCAGGCGATACCGAGAATGTACAGAGACGTCATGAAAAGTGTCCTCAGTGTCCTAAAAAATGCATTTGTACCCAATGTCCACTTAACCACGGACATGTGGACAAGTGGATTAGGGCAGACTAAGGACTATGGGACAGCCCACTGGGTAGATGTATCGCCTTATGCAGCAACAACAGCATCATCACCAGTAGCAGCATCTCAGAAACACCAGTTCATTCCAAGGCAGGCTACGCTGTGTATCACCGGTTTCAGTAAGAGGCACAACACCGACAACCTCTTGGAGAAACTGAGGGAAATCATCGCCCAATGGCTTACCCCAGATAGATTCTCCTGGGGATTTGTGATATCTGACAATGCCACCAATATTGTGCGGGCATTACATCTGGGCAAATTCCAGCACGTCCCATGCTTTGCTCACACAATAAATATTTTGGTGCATAATTTTCTGAAAAACGACAAGGGCATGCAGGAAATGCTTTGGGTGGCCCGAAAAAGTTTGGGCCACTATCGCCATTCAGCGACTGCATGCCAAAGACTGGAGCACCAGCAAACACTCTTGAACCTGCCCTGCCATCAACTGAAGCAAGAGGTAGTGACGCGGTGGAACTCAACCCTCTATATGATTCAGAGAATGGAGGAGAGCAAAAGGCCTTTCAAGCCTATACATCCACCTATGACATATGGCAAAGGAGGAGTATGCACCTGACTCAGAATGATTTCCATGTTGTGCAAGGTTCTTCAGCCCTTCGAAACTTGCCACACGTGAAGTCAGTTCAGACACTGCCAGCTTGAGTCAGATCATTCCCCTTATCCGGCTTTTGCAGAAGCAGCTGGAGGAAGTGAAGGAGGAGCTAAAACAGAGTGATTCCAGCTAAAACAGAGCAATTCCAGTGGGACTTGTGGATGAAGCCTTTCATTCGCTTTGCCAGGATTCGAGGGTGGTCAATCTGTTGAAATCAGACCACTACATTTTGGCCACCATGATTAATCCTAGGTTTAAAGCTTACGTGGTATCTCTCTTTCCAGTGGACCCAAGCCTGCAGAGGTGCAAAGACCTGCTGGTGAAAACACTGTCAGCTGAACTGGTATGTGACATGTGAAAAGCTCCTTCTTCATTTTCTCCTGCAACTGGGGCTGCCAGGAATAACTTAGATATCCTAAGCAAACCGCTGGCGGAGATGCAGGGCAGGCAGGACCAAGTTTGGACATCTGGTCTGGACTAAAGGACCTGCCAACAATTTCTGACATAAAGAATATTCCCTGCACAGGCAGGCCAAGTAGACACTTTGTTGGGGCACTCTTTAATAATTGTATGAAAAATTAATTAATGATATGATGGATTAATAATAAAATAACAATTTTAATTATTAACTCATTAAAATATTGGTGCTAAGAGCACTAAATTACATGACAAGACAAAAGACAAACATTAAACATATAATAATTAAAATAATAAATCCTGTCTAAAGAATTCAATCAATATTCTTATTGCAGGAAAATGATGGGCGAAAATATAATCAATCTCTCATGAAGAGAGATAAAGGTGGCTGTCAGACACAGACAAGGTAAATATAAACAATGATTCCAAATAAGCAAGTATCCCTTGCTAATAGTAACCAACACTGCCTTTATATTCAGCATAAACACCTGTAGTTTCTGGACTACCGTTGTGACGTAAACCACATAATATGTCCACCTGTTTCTGAATAATAGGTTGAAATACCTCAGTAACTTAAATTCATGGAACACAATTAGGTTAATACTCAGTGCTATAAAGCTACTTATTTGAACCTTGCATCGAGTATGTAATCAAATTAACATAATGTGCAACAATAATTAGGTCACATGTGTTCAGTGCATATCAAGAGAAATAATTCTTAAGATTGTGCGTTGATATAGATAGTATCATAGATCATCACTTGGTTGCTATTCAAGGTAGGTATGATTTCCAAATATCAACCATATATCTGATAAACACATTTATGCATAGTGCAAAAGAGTTTTTTGGCTGAAAAGAAGGAAAGTAGGCACATGAGATTACTCTCCACTTCTGCTTTCACTCAGAATAAGTGCAAGCCGAGTGATGAGAGAGTGGGGAGTTTTGTGTCCATAGAAACAACAGGGTAGTGGTATATGTTAAGGATCTGTGGGTGTTAGGTGGGCTCTGTTACCAAAGCATTGCAGAGCTCCAAATGCACCCCAGATCAGTCAATCTACCACCAGAGGGGATAGAAAGGTACCTATTCTGTTAGAATGAGTGATAGCTATTTCAGCCAATCCTGATTAGGCTGTATCTTAGCTTAGTAAACTGTGTAAAGTTCATTTAATTGTAACCAGAACAACGAAAAGCTTTATTATTGAAAATAGAATTCAGATAGCAGCAATATAAGTTATCTACCAGGCAGT
Organism: Taudactylus pleione; assembly: GCA_031769625.1. NCBI lineage: Eukaryota > Metazoa > Chordata > Amphibia > Anura > Myobatrachidae > Taudactylus > Taudactylus pleione. Next base: position 12,703,551 of record JAUIMM010000384.1, read on the forward strand.
AACAAATTGTAAATATATGTATATATATAATTATGTGTCCATGCGCTCTATCTATTGTGTCAATTTATTTAAATGTCAAATATTCCACAGGTAATTCAATTGTTTAAATAGGTAGAAAAAGAAGGTATGTTAGAAAATATTAGAAAAATACCTTAAATATAGATGTATCGCTCCCCAACCAATGTGTTAGAAAAAAAGGGGGGGGGTTTGGTAAATAATGACAAAAGAGCTCCATGAAAAATGTGCAACCTAGTGAAATGACGTTGTGTTAATATAAATCTAATAAAATGAAAAAAAATGAATATACGTTGATATAGATAGTATCATAGAACATCACTTGGTTGCTATTCAAGGTAGGTATAAATTACAAATATCAACCATATATCTGATAAACACATTTATGCATAGTGCAAAAGAGTTTTTTTGGCTGAAAAGAAGGAAAGTAGGCACATGAGATTACTCTCCACTTCTGCTTTCACTCAGAATAAGTGCAAGCCGAGTGATGAGAAGTGGGGAGTTTTGTGTCCATAGAAACAACAGGGTAGTGGTATATGTTAAGGATCTGTGGGTGTTAGGTGGGCTCTGTTACCAAAGCATTGCAGAGCTCCAAATGCACCCCAGATCAGTCAATCTGCCACCAGAGGGGATAGAAAGGTACTTGTACATTCGTGTGTTGTCTGCAAGCAGGAGGTAGTCTGTGTTGCGCTGCCTTTAGCCGTATGATCAGCTGTGAAAGAAATCCTGCAGCAAACTAGTGTATGCTGTAAAGCGTCTGTAGCATGTTGCACAGTGGCGATCACGTGACGACGGTCAGCTGATCGGGCCTTTGATGACACGCATTTCGCCCGAAGGCTTGTTCACAAAAGGAGTGCCCAGAAGTGTCCTAGCTCCACATGTCAGTATTTACATGCGGGCTAGCCATTCCGCACCTCGCATTTTTGATTGATGTCTCCTCTGGCAAATACTCTATCAGCCATGAGGTTAGCCTATCAATATGATGCTAGAATGAGTGATAGCTATTTCAGCCAATCCCGATTAGGCTGTATCTTAGCTTAGTAAATGGTGGAAAGTTCATTTAATTCTAACCAGAACAACAAAAAACTTTATTATTGAAAATAGAATATAGATAGCAGCAATATGTTATCTACCAGGCAGTAACAAATTATAAATATATATGTATATATATAATTATGTGTCCATGCGCTCTATCTATTGTGTCAACTTATTTAAATGTCAAATATTCCACAGGTAATTCAATTGTTTAAATAGGTAGAAAAAGAAGGTATGTTAGAAAATATTAGAAAAATACCTTAAATATAGAAGTATCGCTCCCCAACCAATGTGTTAGAAAAAAAGGGGGGGGTTTGGTAAATAATGACAAAAGAGCTCCATGAAAAATGTGCAACCTAGTGAAATGACGTTGTGTTAATATAAATCTAATAAAATGAAAAAATGAAAATAAAGTGAAAAAAGGGTCATAGTGGTGGCTTTAATAAATATTGAATAATAAATATTGAATAAGTATGATAATAAAAATATACAGTAATGTGATAAATCAATAATTACCGTGATGAATAGCATGTGAAATTTTTTTTTTATATTGTGTGTCTAGATGCATCTTCCTCTGCAGATGAAGATACCATATTTATGAACTCAGAGGACCTTTCTATATTTAAAGAAAAACACTAAAATTGATGTGTTCGTTCACGCCATGGGGTGCAGTGCTGTTCAACTTAAAAGTCCAATAACTCTCTTTTTTCAGGAGTGCCTTGGTAATGTCTCCTCCTCTAATTCCCAAATTTATGGTTTGTAAACCATAAATCTTCATGTCCTTATATGAGTTATTATGCTTCTGGTGAAACTGCGGGGCTACAGTGGTCAGCTGTTTCATCTTCAACATATCTTGCTGTATATTCCTGATAGTGCCCATGTGTTCCAATATTCTTTCTTTCAACATATGTGTATTCATTCCCACGTATGTAATCTCACAAGGACACTCAATACAATAAACCATGTTCTTGGTATGATAGTTGATGTAATATTTTAACGGTATCATATTGCCATATCTGTCCTCAATTTTGTTTATATTGTAGATGTGATTACTGATTTTGTAAGAGCCACATGGATATGTTCCAATTGTTGTTGGTTTTTTAGGGGGGTATTTGGTGTAATGGCTTTTCACCAACTTATCCCTCAAATTAAGGGATCTTCTCCAACTCATAGAAACATTTTGGTCTAATTTTGAGGCAAGATCAGGATCTGACAGCAAGCTGTGCCAATGTTTCTGAATTCTTTGTTTGATGTCTCTCCAATTAGTGCAAAAATTTTCCACAAATCTGATGTTATTGGTCTTTTTGGGAATCTTTCTCCCAAAAATGAGTGAGTCCCTTTTGATTTGAGAAACATTGTTAAATGCTCTTTTTATAATTCTTCTGCTGTATCCACGTTCCCTTAGTCGGTCTGTTGATTCCAGGCTCTGGGTCTTGAAGGTGCTATCATCAGAGCAATTCCTCCTAAGTCTTAGGAATTCACCTTTGGGGATGTTATCCAAAGTAGGGGGAAAATGAAAGCTCGAATAATGTAACAAGCTATTGGTGGCCGTGTCCTTCCTGTAAAGTTCCGTTGCCAAGATGTCACTCTCATCTCTGTACAGCTTCAAGTCCAAAAAGGAGATGGCCGTATGGCTTACTTCATATGTGAATTTCAGATTTACATTATTCACATTAAGATCATTCATAAAGTCTTCAAATTGTTCTCTGGTGCCATCACATATCATCAGGATGTCATCTATATACCATAGCCAAGACATAATGTGTTGCGTATGGTGTTCATTATTATCTCCAAAAATGATTTCACGTTCCCACCATTCCAAGAAAAGGTTTGCGTACATGGGGGCACACGCTGCCCCCATCACAGTACCTCTTATCTGCAGAAAAAATCGATCATCAAAAGTAAAGAAATTTTTATATAACACAAAATGCAAGAGTTTCAGAAGAAAATTGTGAAAATCATTTGGTCCTTCCATATTAAGGAAGTTTCTCACAGCCTCTATACCTTGCTCATGCCCTATGCTAGTGTAGAGTGATTCTACATCAATGCTAATTAATAAATCATTTTCGTTAAGATGAATTTCATGAATTCTTCTTAGCACATTGGTGGTATCTTGTACATAGGATGGTAAACCTATCACATGTTGACGAAGGTGAGTGTCAATAAAAATACTTGCTTTTTCTGTTAAGCTCCCTATCCCAGACACAATGGGTCTGCCTGGCGGTTTTTGTAAGTTTTTGTGAACCTTTGGGAGTAGATAAAAGGTCAGAACTTTTGGATTATCTACAGTGAGGAATGCAAGTTCTTGTTTCATAATCGTGCCTTCCTGAGCTGCTCTATTGATAATCCTACCATAATACTCTTTATAATTTTCTAAGGGACTAAGAAGAAGTCTCTTGTAGCAATTAATGTTGTTGAGTTGTTTGTTAGTTTCTTCAATATACATTTCAAGAGGCCACAGGACGATGTTACCGCCCTTATCTGATTGTTTTATGATCACATCAGGAATGGCTCTAAGCTCATCGATCGCTATCAATTAAACTTTTCTTGAGATTCCCTTGGTGGGTCTGGTATTTCTGTTTTCTATAGATGTCATCAAATTCTTTGGATACCAGATTTAGAAACACCTTTATTTCCAGGCAGATGTTATCCTGTGGCCAGAAAGTTGATTTATTCTTACATAAAGGTCTAGAGGTCCGTGGAGTTTCTGCTGGAGTTTCAGATATATCATCCAGATCCTCCAATATTTGAAGTATCTCTTGTTCTTGTCTTGTCCATTGTAGCCCACCTTGGGTATAAATTGGCGGATCTATGTTATGTTGACTGAGAGTTAGAGATTGTTCATCTTCCCTTGCTTTCATGTCTCTATTTACATAGAATTTTGTCCGAAGCAATTTGCATCTGAAAATTTTTAGGTTTGTCTCCCATTGGAATGTATCAAACTTGTTTAATCGAGAGAAAGATAACCCTTTCTCCAAGACTGATACTTGTGTTGAAGTCAGGACATGTTTGGAAAGATTAATGATCTTAAGTGGAGCAGTAGGTGTCATTGTTTCCTGTTGTAATTCTTGCGTGTTTGATACCGCGCGGGTGAAGGAGACTCCCATCTCCTGCTTCTGCCTCTTCTTCCCCCACCTAATCTTCATTTTGTAGTAATGTCCTGAGGGCCTCTTCTTTCCCCTAAAAAAGAAAACTGTTCCACAGTGTTGGATCCTGTTAATAAGGCTTCTCGATTTTGACGGGCAGACAGTAGATTCCCCTCTGATTCAGAATAATCAGTATCTGAGGAACTATAATTGTCTCTGTCCTTAGGGGTAGTTATATTCTTAAATCTTTTTGTCCACCTAAAAATATTGCCCGTCTGGAAATCTTTTTGATCCCTAGAAAATTTACCTTTTTTTCTTTCAATGATATTAGATTCATATACCTCAAGATCTTTTTTATATTTTTCAAAAATTTGTTGGAAACTGGCACTTTGTTCCCAAGCTTCCAGAGCTTTGCCAACAGTAGTGATCTCTCTTTCACACTCCTCCAAAACAAGATGATTATGTCTGATGAGAATACTCATCAGTTCCTGAGAACATTTGAGTAAGCTCTTTTCCCATTCACTTTTCAAGTTGTCAGAAATTAGTTCAAAGGTGGGGAATACTTTCGGTCTAAGGCCTCTTGGAGCAATTTTCTGCTTAATATAATTTTCCAAGCTAATCAAATTCCAGTTAGTTCTGATCTGTTTCAATTGAATTTGTTTCAATTTCTGTAGATCAGCTTCCCATGAGGAGTCTAGGATTGGTTCCGCTGGGTTAATTGGAAAAATGCTATACAAATCTGTAATTTTACATTTGTATAATAACTCATTTTTTAAATTGAAGCTTGTCATTGTATTTATGACAAACTCTGAGGTATGAACTAAAATATCCGAAACAATTCTGGGCGTTATATATGTCGATTCTAAAATTGTCTTGTTGATAAAGTATTGCCTCTGTGCAAAGAATCTGATACTGTATAGACACAGTGATATAGGTATCAAGTGAGGGAAAAGGGGAAATTGGGAAAAAGATTCTGCACAAGAGAAAAAGTTAATTACCGTTGGTGTAAATGTAAATTACCAACTATAAATACAAATCACTTAGAGTGAAAACTCTTTTTATAAATAAAGTGGTTGGCGGTGCTCCCGAAAGTCAAGTATATCAAGGAGAAAGAATATTCCCTGCACAGGCAGGCCAAGTAGACTCTTTGTTGGGGCACTCTTTAATAATTGTATGAAAAATTAATTAATGATATGATGGATTAATAATAAAATAACAATTTTAATGATTCACTCATTAAAATATTGGTGCTAAGAGCACTAAATTACATGACAAGACAAAAGACAAGAATTAAACATATAATAATTAAAATAATAAATCCTGTCCTAAGAATTCAATCAATATTCTTATTGCAAGAAAATGATGGGCGAAAATATAATTAATCTCTCATAAAGAGAGATAAAGGTGGCTGGCAGACACAGACAAGGTAAATATAAACAATGATTCCAAATAAGCAAGTATCCCTTGCTAATAGTAACCAACACTGCCTTTATATTCAGCATAAACACCTGTAGTTTCGGGACTACCGTTGTGACGTAAACCACATAATATGTCCACCTGTTTCTGAATAATAGGTTGAAATACCTCAGTATCTTAAATTCATGGAACACAATTAGGTTAGTACTCAGTGCTATAAAGCTACTTATTTGAACCTTGCATCCAGAATGTAATCAAATTAACATAATGTGCAACAATAATTAGGTCACATGTGTTCAGTGCATATCAAGAGAAATAATTCTTAAGATTGTGCATTGATATAAATAGCATCAGCAGCGCCAACATGCCCCAGCAGCGCCAACATGCTAACTACCTTGCCCCAATAAAGTTTTTTTTTTACACTGAAGCAAGTGCGGCGTGACGTCGAGCCGCGACGGGCGGGTAGTGTGAGGAGCCAGCATCCGGAGCATAGAGGCTGAGACAGAAGGAGCGAGATATGTAAATTAAGTCTCTGTGTGTCTGTCTGTGTCTCTCTCTCTTTTCTCCCAGACCCTAGCCAGGCCATTTTGATGGATGTGTTGGAGGGATATGGATGCTATTGGTTAACAACAAAATAAAATAACAATATTCAACAATATAAAAATAATTGCTAAAGAGAAGCTTAGATTTTTTTGCAATTATAAAATGATGAACTTCCTTGTGTCTTTTAAAACATTAAACAAACGTAGCCAGCTAATGGTGTGGAAAACCCCAAAAAAGCCTTTGCTTTTACAATTATCCTGCTCTATTGCTTTATTCTCTCAATGGAGATAAACTGAATATAATAAGCAGGAAAGTAGTCTGGGATGTGAGCCAAACCTAATTACAGTAAGGATATTAAATACCAAGGAGAGCTGTAATTTGAAAACAAAACTTTTACAGAGACTTCATCTTGTTGAGTGTGTTAAGACTATTATGAAATAAATAAGAAAGGAACTACCACCAGTCATTGGAAACATATTATTTTTTTATTTATAAAGCAATAACATATTATGTAGCGCTGTACATGTGATTTGCAGAGTTATGAAGTAAAAGGTAAAGATGGTTATAGCTGTTCAGCATAAAACACTAAGGGGGGAGATATATCAAGCAGTGTAAAGACTGGAGAAGTGGAGAAGGTAACTTTAGCAGCCAATCAGCTTATGGGTACAAAAGCATTTATCAAGTAAATTCTATAAAATGATAGGTAAGAGCTGATTGGTCGCTATGGACAATTTCTCTACTTGTCCACTTCTCCACTCTTCATATTACTTGATACATCTCCCCCTAGATCCAGCAGAGCATTTGAATTAATAAATCAATTATTTCTTATTTCAATATTCTGGATGTAAATATTTTGCTGTAGTACTCTTCTGTACCGTAGCTGGTGAATGAAACTGGGCAACCCTAGAAACATTCTATCAATACCTTATATTAACATATTTATAGCAAGTAAGGTAATCTGAGGGCAGATGTGCTACTATTAGGATTAAAGTATTTCTGAGGCTACTCTTGGTTTGCGTGTATTGTATGATCTTCAAATTAACAGCATAAAAGTATACATCAGTTTGAATCTTCTCTTTTTTGTCTAATTGACTCACATAATATACACTTTAAAAATTTTTCCTAATTTGGAAAATGAACAAATTGTTGCTTGTTCCTATCTAAAAAGTTTGTATATTTAATGGTTTACAATAAGAAGTATTTACAAAAGAGAAATATGAGGTTTTGCACATACCATATTTTAAGTTCCTCTGCTTTTATACCACACATATGGGTTTATTGTTAAAGAACATTAACAAATTACTGTATGGTTACAAGTTCTGGAAAAATTTGAATTCCCACTGTTAATTATTCTTTTGAATATCTTTGAACTTTTGTATTTTCTGATCCAAGGCAAGCACTGAGGTGGGGTGAATGTGCTGATTATAAATCCCAAGAGTTCCCATTTGACACCAGACTTACTCAGTAAATTTGAATAAAAAATTTAGCACTGTCATTTCTTCCATTTCACAAGCTTCAATACTCTTGGCTAATTGGCTACTGCATATAATTTTTTAAGAACCAGGCTGTGGATCTTCTGCTGCTTTGGGACTTGAACTACACCAAATTTCTGGTATGGTGGGCCAATATGCAATCAAGTTTGGACCCTTTGTTATGAACAGCGAATGTGTTTTTAAGCTGACTGTGATTATTCACCTATTAGGTGCAGAAGCGTAGCTTTGTACACATACTGTATGCCGCTGCCTTTGTACCTTGACTCTTCTAATAGTTTGGCACCTGGACTGACTGCTGCCTGTGTACCCCAACCTTTTAATTGTATGCCATCTGGACCAACTCTGCCTGAATTCTGCTGCTTGTTCAACTAGTGTCCGAGCTCCTTTTAGTTAACTGAAGATCCCTCTGCAAGGCTTTACATTTTTTCTACCACATACCAGCCACAATTCAAGTTAGAACCTGGAAGGATAAGTGAAGACCTTCCTAAGTGTTCTGCGCACCCAGCAGGCTATATAAATTTCTAGAATCAGGCTAGAGAGCTCTTCACCTATAGCAACTGCCTTTTATGTAGAGTTTTATATTCTTGCAGATACTCAGATGTCCCCAGGGCTTAGTTAGTAGGAGAGTAAGAGCTTATGTTTGACCCCCTGAATATTTGACTGGTTGGAGTTTAATACCTTACTTTCCCATTGTGTAATGGATTACCATCCAAGCCACATTGCTGGAATAATTAAGGTATGTTCAGAGTTTCAGCAAACTCAATGTCCAGGAAGTTCCAGACTGTGCCACTATCCAGGAAAGCAATAATATTGGTAACCCGGTTATCAAAGTGAATGTGTGCAGGATTTAAGAGAGAATTTTGGAAGATAGTGTCTATAAACCTAAATAGATCTCTTGGTCATCCATTAGGCTTGGCCTTTTCCCAACTTATTGGGGCAGGAATGGGAAAGATGTCTCTTGCCACCGTAGTAAAGGCAGAGACCTAGGAAGCATCTCCCAGATTTATCTTCTTGGGACAAGCTATAAGCCCCAAGTTACATGTGCTCCGAAGGGTCATTCATGGGGGAAAGGGAATGGCAGAAGAGACGGCGCATGGTACCTCCTTCTCCATCTTCCTTTCTCTGAGGTAACTGTCAATCTTTATAGCGAGTTACATGAGTCTCTACAAAGAATCAGGAACAAGATCCTGGACTAGAAAATCTTTGATTTGTTCTGATAGGCCAAGGCAGAATTGACTACAAAGTACTGAATCATTCCATTCGCAGTCAACAGACCAGCATCTGAATTCAGAGCAATATCCTTCTCTAGCACCTCACCCTTGTTTCAGAGCACCTAGGTGAGCCTTGTGGTGTTATCATAAAGTAACCCCAGCACCACAAAGAATGCATCCACAGTATGTAAAGTCAGATGCCCAGAACTTTATCCAAAGACCCAAATCTGAGGGTCCCTTTTGCAACAAAGAAATTACTATTCCTATTCTCTGTTGCTCTGAGCCAGAGTCTTTGGGCCTAAGTCTCCTTGAAATTCTGGAATAACTTCTGATCTCCAGTGACACGATCTGGGATATGTAATCTAGGCTATTTAACAGAAGCTGAGGCAGCTGGAATCAATCGTGATACCTCTTCTTGAGCAGCTAAATGAAGCAATAAATCTTAGACCACCTGTGACAGAGTTTATATTTGGCTAGCCAGCAATTCAGTCTGATTGGATGGAGCATGATCCATAATCCAAATAATGCATGGCCGGTTATAATATTATGTACACCCTGTCCACATAAACTCCTAGATTCAGGCTAGGTAAGTCTTTATCTATAGCAACCACCTTTCCCATAGAGATTTATATTCACACAGGTACTCTGATATCCCCAGGTCTTATACTCAGGATAGTAGGAACTTATGTATGGACAGCAGGTGGCAGCAGGGAGAAGGCTGGAATGGAAGACAGGCTGCAATAAACCAGAGTCACATGAAGTATGCTTACACTTAAAAGCAAGAACAAGAGATCAAGTTACAAACTGACAGGGAGGTGATGTAGATATTAACTATAAGGTATGAAAGCTGAACTGGTCTGGACTGGAGCATTAGGCAAGGTGCAGTGAGAACAGCAGGACAGGACCAATCTGGAGGCTTTACTTGAAGCAGGAACTAAAGCAGGTAAGCCAAGAATCCAACAGCAAGCAGGAAGGTACAGGGCGCTGGTAACATCAATAACTGGCATGGATGCTATAACCAGCAGGGAGGTTAAGCCTTCCCTGCCTTTTATCCTCCTAGGAACTATTCAGGCTGCCTTCAGGCTGCTGGAGTGGGAGTGCTAGGGAGAGGCTTCCTGGCTGCCGTGGCAACCACCAGGACCATGGCATCCCACAGCTGATGCACTGCATAAGTCGGCGTCTCTGATTGTGGCCACGACCTAGTGGTGAAATGTGAGCCGCTGTGGCTAGCATGGCAGGTCATAACACTAATTATATACATTAAGGTTTAGCATGACAAGTTGGTAGATATACCTTGGGCTGAGTTTGCCTATAATAATCACCCACTTGGCCACCACCATTTTTAGTCCAGTATGGTTGACTTCCTTATCTACACTGAGGTAAGCATTGTATAGAAGTGTCACAATCTGTTGCAGTACCACTCTTCTACCAGTAGTGCTACTCTCTTCTGTGGTGCTTCTAGCATACTCTGATCTCTGTGATTCTGCAGACTTTATTAATTAGCTGATTCTACATCATATACTGCACTAGTGATTGCATGATTTATATCAGCTCCACAGTGATCTCTGGGCCAGATCATTCTGTCAGCACCACCATGTGAGTATCTTGGTGTCAGACTACTGTACCTTTACCTACCTTCCTACCTTGCTGGATCTGCACCTAGGACTCCTGGTCTTTCTGTGTCGCTGGTTATGGCTCATCCAGTGATTTGTGGAACACCTGTTTGGCTTTGCCTCTCTGCATCCAGCTCCCCATGTTTTCCAATATTCCTGCACAGCATTCCTCTACACCAGTGGTTCCCAAACTGTGTGCCGTGCCACCCTGGGGTACCTTGGGACACTTGCAGGGGTACCTCAGGTTGGTGCTCCAGCACCAAATCAAGTTATTTATGGTCAATGTAAGGTAAATATGTAGACAAGTAGAAGCGCAAGCCTGTCTACCACCACATAACTGAACCTAAGGATGACAAGTAAGCACAATTTATTTCACTTTTCTACTTTACTACATTTTTATCTGAATTTATAAATAATAAACTTTTGGCTTAGAGGTGCCGTGAAAACAATGCTGATACTCTAGGGTGCCGTGTTCTCTACACCATTCATATTTATTATCATTATTCATTCAAATTAAACTAGCTTTATCAAACCATAAATTGTTGATTATAACACTTGCCATTTTTCACAGTATTAATTCCACAAAAGCTGACACATTCATAAACATTTGTTTTCAATAATACATGATATACGAATGTGGTCCAATAAATAAGCGAAATAAGGCAATATCACAGGGATTTTTTCAAAATCCTTTGCAGTGACAGAGCTTGCGAAAAAGCTCAGGGCCTGATTTAGGGCCTGATTCAGAGCCGCTCGTAAGCGGCCGCTCATTCGCTCCGAGCAATGTTCTCACAGCTGCGCAGGCATACGGGTCGTAATGCGCATGTGCCAACCAGTCAATGCGGTCAGAAATCGAGCGCTCGCAAAATAGCGAGTGCCTGCTAATTTGAGTGACAGGATGAGGCATTTGTGGGTGGTAACAGGGGAAGGTGCTTGAAAACGGGCAGTGGAGATCCGAATGCAGGCGTGGCAAATGGTCAAAACAGGTGTTTTAAGGGTGTGCATAAGTAACAAAGCAGCGTCATCGACCACGTCACTTGGTTGTTTCTTAGTCTGAACTGTTCGCATGATTGCGGTAGGAAAATCCAACCACAAGCACTGCGAGCAGTTCAGACGCCTTTCGATGTACTCGATTAATCTAATAAATAGCGGAGATGATGTAGGATGCGAGCGGCCAGGGGGCGTTTTTGCAAAATAGCAAGCGCATGTTTTGTACACTAGCTCAGACATAGAGGCGTCAACAGACCGCAAAGAACGAGCGCTCAATTTAAATAGCCGGCCCCTTTTTCTGAACGAGCGAGCACAAATAGCGTCCGGCTCTGAATCAGGCCCTCTGTCCCTGCGAATTCCCTCCGAAATATTTTCACTGTAATTTTCTGAAAAAATACAGTGAGACGGTACCGCTACTTCCCCCCCCAGACGACCCCCTTGTGGCCGCACTGCATGGCCACAAAGCTGATCACTGGGGCCCGGCTCTCGGCTTAGTGCAGGAGTTGGGGAACCAGGGGAGAGCCCTAATAATGCCATCTCCAGGTGGCATTATTATCTCAGGGCTTTCCCTGGTATTTTTTCACAAAATATTTTTAGTAACTTTGGCCAGATCACATTTCTCATAACAATTATGGGAAATGCGATCTGCTTACTAAAAATATGTGATAGTTAGGGCAATTCTACTCCAATTGCTCTATTGTTAATTTAAGTGATACTAAAATAATGTGAAAAGGGTGTAAAAACACCCTTTTTCACTTTATTTTAGTAAAAATAACGTTAAAAAGTAGACCCCTAAATCTTAAAATCTAGAAGATTACAAAAATTGAACTATTCTTAAAGCTGATTATTCATTAAAATGAATGGAAATATCTGTATGATTATCTTTAAAAATGTTTCAATTAAAGTTTGGTTGGTTAGATATTTTTGCAAAGACTTGTGTTTTGCATAAAAGGGTTATCTCATTTTATGGCAACTGATACCCCATTTAAATGTAAAACTAATAGCTCATAGCTAAATACTCATGTACACATAAGTACAAGTATATGTCCTCACTTAGCTATCCCTCTAACCATACATACAGCAGTTTAGTTAGAGTAGTATTAAATGAGAAAAGGGTTAAGCTATTATTAGCTTAATAATTAATATCTACTAGCTATTATTCTATAAACTTCAGTTGTGTAGCATGAGATATGCTACACAAGTGAGGACACATATGTGTGTGTCTATATATATATGTCCCATTAAGGCTTTGTCACGGCTAGAGATATTGGAAGGGGTGGACCCGAGCTGGGTTGAGATACAGAGACACCAGGACCAGGAGAGAGTTGGAATTTAGATGGTTTAATGTAATTCCTTTGCATACAGTAAAATGAGGACTAAACGTGAGATGGTAATTATAGTCCTTGGTGCAGAGATGCTCAACTGAAGACACTGTAAACTAAGATAAGAGTCTCTGAGGTTCAGGGGGTACTGTGGCACGGAACTGTAGAATTGAATACTGTAGAACTTGAAGAAGGATACCAATACTGGAGGGTAGTTGAATATAACTACTGGATGGAGTAGGCAGAATTGATATATGAACTTGAGTCAGACTCTGGGACGGAGTTCGCTGGATGGGATGAGCACTTCAATAGGGCTTTGGGATGGAGTGTGCTGGATTGGGTGAGGCACTTTGAATAGGACTCCAGGATGGAGTGTGCTGGATTGGGTGAAGCACTTTGAATAGGACTCCAGGATGGAGTGTGCTGGATTGGGTGAAGCACTTTGAATAGGACTCTGGGATGGAGTGTGCTGGACTGTGAGCAGGAGTACTCCCGACTGGAGTATACAGGAACTTGAGGCAGGCAAACTGGAAGGAAATCAGCGGAGCTCAGGAAAATAGGTCTTGCTGTAGCAAAGAGCACTATTGTACTGGCAATGAGACAGAGTCAGGGAAGGGCTTTTATATCCCTGGTCGGATGATGATTGGCTGGAGCAACTGGAGAGTGCTGCTGGCTGGATGGATCTGGACCACCTGACTTGATCCAAGATTGCCGCGCCCAAGATCAAGAGGTCTGACACACAGAAGTGCAGAAAGTGCATGGAAGTGTGACTGGGATACATAGGCAACAGCGGGGATGCAGGAAACCACCTTCAGGCATAGGCCCCATTCTGGATTCCACTGACAGGAGCGACTGCGACTCATCAATGCGTGATAACATAAGCGCATGGGGAGATGCAGGGGTCTCAGCCAGAGGTCTCTAGCACGGTTTGTGACAGGTTTCTCATATATGATCTGAAATTTTTAACAAAACCTATTGAATTTCTGCAACTCAAACTTCAAAAAGCAATGAAATTACGATCATTAAGGCTGATGCCTTCATGGATGTGTTCCTTGCGCAATACAGATATGCAGATTCAACACTCTCACATAGTGAGATTGCTGTCACTCACAAAATGGTGGAGCTGCTAATTCACAGAATTGTGTACTCCTGGAAATACAGAGGGAAAAAATGCATAGGGTCCCCCTGTATTGTCCAGAACCAGCACCAGACTTTTTCTAGCGGGTGGCTAATGCCACAGCCAGGGGAACCCTTTCACTGGGTTCCCGATCCGAAGCATCAACCCTGACTGCTAGTCTGCCCAGCCCATAAATCCCTGGATAGCTGGGGACCAATCCAATAAAGGGGTACCCCTCTCCAGGGCACCCCAGGCCTAGGCTTAAGCACCATTTTTGAAATGGGCACCGCTGCCGAACTTTGCAGAATGGCTGGCAAGGACTGGATCCTTTTGGATCTAGGCCTGCCACCAACACCTGCACTGCTGCCGGGTCCCGCTGACTGCACCTCTGCCATCCACACCACCACCACTGATGCCCGCACTGCTGCCGGACCCCACCTGGCTAACTGCCACAACATCACCAGGTCTCCGCCCATGCTAATGCCCACTACAATTGCTGGGTTCCACCACCGCTAATGCCCACACTGGGTAGTTAGAAGTGAGAACCCGCTTTGTGCAAGAGCCATTGACAGAGTGTAAATACTGCAGCTAACTGGTAAGAAAGGTCCGTACATATGAGGCTGCACTGTCTGGAGGCAAACAGGTATCCAGCTAAAAGCACAGGTGTCCGGCTAGTGTTTTGGCTCTGGGTCATAGAGACTTGAAAAAGTTTGTTTGACCCAGACACGAAACACATTGACGTCACCAGCTGTGTAGTACTCGTGCACTAGCTGGACACCTGTTTGCTTTCTAGCTGGATGCCTGTCTACCTGTCTGCCCAGAGAATCCAAGAAGTGAGCCTATCATTGCCTCCAGACAGCACAGCCCCGTATGTACGGACCTTATTTACCAGCTAGCTGCAGTATTTACACTCTGTCAACGGCTCCTGCACAAAGCAGGTTCTTACTTCTACCTGGATCATTGGCACTGACACCTGTGAAAACCATTTATCTATGGGATATCCGTCAAACCTGAATAGAGGTCCTGGTATTAATACCTCCAAGTGCGACTGAACAAAGCAAGTTATCTGTGCTGTGACGCCAGCACAGATATCAGGATTTATCCTTAATACAGGTATCACCTTCCAAAGAGGCTAATTGTTTTTTAACACAGATTCATGAAGTAATTACTTTTAAGCTACTAGACATTGCACTAAGACATCCATTATATGGTAGCAACAACATTACAGACTTGACCTTACTTAAGAATAAATAAATACTTAAGAAAATATATAATTAATTACATTCTACAATAAACTGTGCACTGGGCTAAAGGGGTGCTGTGACTCCTATCTTTTGGAAATTGATCTCTGATCCATATTCTAATGTGTAGAGACTGATTGGTGTTCGTGCACTTTTTGCATATTTATCTGTGTTCTCACATATAGTTTATATGATTCTTTCAGCAAGAGTTGAGTGAATGAAGATGTTATGTTACGTTAAAAAACTGAGATATTTCCAATTAAAGATACATTTGACATGAATTGCACATAACACTTTTATCCACAAAATATATCAGTCAATAGACTACCAATGTTTAAAATAACATTGTTACTATGATCCACTAAAAAAAGTTATGTTTCAGAAAATTGTTACAATTCACCTTCATCCACTCACTTCTTTTATGTTGTAATTAGCTTTTATCTGTTTAGCTAATCCCGCCATCAAACATGCCAGTCCACAGGTTACATACCGCTGGACTGTTTGCTTTAGTAGAATTGGGTGAACAAAAAATAAAGTGGCTGCTTCCCTCACAGAAGGGTCTCTAACAAATAATGCGGCACAAATGTACTAATTACAGACAGTATTGAAAAGTGCAAGTGCTCTTCCAAGCTATCCAGGTATGATAGTGGCTATGAAAAAAAGTTAGAGAGTCAAGTGATGGCAACTAAAGAACCCAATGCCCATTACTCAATAGAACATTCACCAGCTAACCTAGGCTGAAACCAAGATTTATTTTCGCTGAAGTTTAGAATTAAGAGTAGAGTCCAGTCATTTAAAGTGATGCATTTCTGAATTTCTATTGTAAACAATAAGGATACTGTGGGGCAGATGTACTAAGTTCTGGAAATTGATAAATTGGAGAGTGATAAACTAGCAGCCAATCAGCTCCTAACTGTCAGTTTTCAAACACAACCTGTAACATGACAGTTAGGAGCTGAGTGGCTGGTAGTTAATCACTTTCCAATTGATCACTTTCTAGAGCTTAGTCCATCTCCCCCACAGTGTCACCAAGTACAGAGGCAGAGAGTTTTATGCATGTCCATGATATCCTTTAATATTTATGGTTGATGGTGGGTTATCCTAAAGTACTGACATCACAACTCACCATTTATTTTATTGATATACATTAAAAATCTAATTAACAGAAGGGTTCCCCCTAATATTTAGTTTTCTATTACAGCAGCTAAGTAAATTTCTATGAGCAAAGATAATCTTAATTCATATGTTTATAAATTCCAATGTCTGGAGATGGTATATGATCATAGCAAAATATAAGGATTAAAATATTGTTATAATGATAAAGACAAATATAGAAAGTTAGAAACAAGGCTGGTTGGTTTCCTATAATTCCATTCTTAGTGGAAGATGGAAAAATCCTACCTCTATTAATTATTATTATAATACATTATGCAATAATTATTATGAGGAAAATGTGTGAAGTTGATGAATATATGATGTATTTTATTGCAATGCTGGTTGTACATATAGTACTGGTTTAGCCATTACTATTAATATTGCTTTGTGTTATTTGTATTTATTGTAAGGTGATAACCCACCATAGGGCCTGATTCAGATATGGATGGTAATGCAGCCGCATTTGCAACCACTCCCGGGAATATGCGAATGCAAATCCCTTTGAGCGGGATGGGGTGATGAAGTGTACAAGCAGTGAGAGGCCCATTTTTAGGCTGCTTGGTCTGTGCATTTGGGAAGGAGATTGTAAACACTCCAATATCGACGCAACATTGGTCACACCATTGACATTTACAGTAGCCTAGGGTCTACTCTAGCTACTCTCCTCAATTCCAACTAAACATAGCCTCTGAAGCTGTGGATTTGCGAATGGGAACACAGCAGCATTCCCAGACACAGCTGTGACACTCCAATAACACGCCCTTGAAATGCCCCCTTTTTGTGATCACTTTAGGTCACCTCCCAGATTCCACCCTAAAACACCCTGGGATCAAAAACCCCTTTTCAAGCATTAGCGACACTATACGCAATTGTGATTGCCATCGGACACTTGATTTTGCAGGTGCATAGTAAGGGATTTCTGGAGTTTTCACGCATGCGCAGTAGCAAAACATCGCTCAACTTGGTAAACATCAGCATTGCAACTTTCTCTAAATCAAGCTCATAGATTGGCAATGGTTTGATGATCCCCACATGGGAGATCTATCAACACCAATGCTTATTTGTTGTGCAGTATTAGGGGTCTATTCATGAATTAGAGAAAAACACTGGTTAACTGAAAACTAGGCTTTTCACTGCATCATTCTATTCAGGAAGGGGGTGAAGTTCATGACTTCTCCAGCAGCACCCCCACTCCGTGGCTTTATCGCTTTCCCATACTACTGTATGGGGAGAGCAATTCATAGAAGAATAAAAAGCTCAGCTTTCCATTCCTCTGCTGCCTAGAGAATCACCATCTCAGTATGGCATCATTTGTACTGCGAAATGAAAAGAGCAGTGAAGTTGAATACTTACCTGCCCTCTGCCCATCACCCGACACTTGCCTCTCCTCCTTTCTTGACCAGCAGGTCTGACAAGTAATTGTTTTCCTTATTTATCAGTCATTGATGTTATTATAAATCATAAGATTATGTCATTTTATTTCAAGATACAGAGGACCTCATTCAGACCCGCTTGCAAGCGCTGAGTGCTCACAAGCGGGTCAATGTTTAGGCCCTGCGTACGCGCAGTGGCCGCACTGCGCGTGCACAAGCCCTGGAGTGAGATAGAAATTCTCTAGCTCCGGTGTTCACTACAAAAGGGGCGGGTGTCGATGGTGATCGACAGCTCGCACCGTTTTGTAGGTGTGGTGAGGGGGTGGTTACACTAATGGAGGCATTCCTTAAGGAATGCCTGCCGTTTTGTGGGCGCCCCACTGACATCAGCAGTGATGTCAGTGGGGAGCTTCCTGCTTGATCGCCGAGACCCAACCTTAGGGTCTTATCGCAAGCCCTGATGGTCGCGATGGTCTTGACCATCGCGACCTTCAACCTGGTCAATCGCTAAATCTGTGGGTGGTAACCCACAGCTTAGCTAGCGACCAGGAGGCCGCACTTCAAAAGAGAAGTGGCCGCCCACAGTTAGAATGAGTGCTCACATTTTGCGAGCACCTCTGAATGAGGACCAGAGAGGATATTTCATTTGTTTCAATTAAGATATTAATAGTTGCTACATGTATCTCTCATATTGGAATGTAATTGGAATTTGAGGTCAGTGTTATATATTGTATTCAGCAGTGTGGTTTATTACTGGTGTCTATTAGTTAAAGTTTAATGTTGGTAGTGAAACACTTTATAATTCACTTAGTTGGTTGTATCTTTAGTTCCTAAAACTTCAGTAAAAAGGTAACTAAAATGTAATATGATATTTATTTGTTTGATTGCTCATATTTCTTCTAAGGATGTGGATATATATTAGTTTCAAGCATTTATTATATTGCGTATTAAAAAGGACATACGCAGTTTAACAAACCAAGCAGCTCAGTGAC
Source organism: Taudactylus pleione (assembly GCA_031769625.1). NCBI lineage: Eukaryota > Metazoa > Chordata > Amphibia > Anura > Myobatrachidae > Taudactylus > Taudactylus pleione. The sequence goes on from JAUIMM010000384.1 coordinate 12,722,153, forward strand.
AGGGACTGCCACTTTTGTGGCTGAAGTGCTTGGTTTGTTTGGGTTTTGTTTGAACCCCCACAAAACAAGCTACCAATGGGCTTAAGGTGGTTAACAGCATTGTTAATTATCTCTACACCTGGAAGATGTTATTATCCTCCTCACCCTCATCAGTATTAACATCATTATCACACAATAATAGCTCATCCCCAAAGGAATCCACCATTATAGAAGTCTCTGTACTTTGTTGCATTTGGCTGCAAAGCTCTTCCTCATAGAATTTGTAGTTTATGAACATGAGTTTTTCCACATTTTGAGGAAGTAGCCTCCTACGCTGTTCGCTTACAAGGTCCCCGACTGTGCTAAGCACTGTTTCTGAGTACACACTGGAGGGTGGGCAGCCTAAGTACATCAAAGCTAGTTTCTACAAGGGGCTTTAAATTCCCTTTTTTCCTCCCAGTAATCAAAATGATTGTGCAACATGCTAATTTGCACATTGTCATTAAAATAATCCTTCACCATCCTATTGATGCTTAGTGTATCAGTTTGAGTCATGGTAGATGTGTCAATAATTGTGGATAATTCTTTTAAGCCTTACCAGATGTCAAAATGGTATTTCACTTTGGTATGCTGAGATGACTCATCTTCCACCCCCCCAGTGGGTCTCTTGGAAAATATCAGTTTTTCCTGGCAGCAAACTTAAGCAGGAGACATTGTGCTGGCAAGGAGCTCTTTTCATCTCTTAAGATCTGTGTCAGTTGGAAAGAAAGACACAACTTAAACCTAGGATCAAGCATGGTTGCCAAAATGTAGTGATCCAATTTCAAGATCTTGAAAACCTTTTGGTCCTGGCAAAGCAAATAATGAAGTTGACCTGCAAGTCCAACATACTTAGCGGAATCACTTTGTTTCATATCCTGCTTCAGTTTCTCTAGCCTCTTTTCCAGTAGTTTTATTAAGGGAATCACCTGATTAAGCTGCTGGCAGTGTCTGAACTCCCTTAATTAGTTACTACTTCAAATGGTTTCAGTAGCTTGCATGAAACAATAAAACAGTGAGTATTCTCAAGTGTGCTGGACTAAGGGCCTGATTCAGAGCTGGACGCTCTGAACGAGCGCCCGCTCTGAATCAGGGCGTTTTTTTTTTTCTGGTGCATCCTCCTGGACGCTCGCATAGCTGTGGGTTACCACCCACAGCTTATGCGAGTGTCCATGATGATGGTCGTGATGGTCAAGACCATCGCGACCATCGGGCTTGCGATGAGACCCTGCGGTAGGGTCTCGCTACCGCAAGCCCTGGAGTGATTTTGGCTCTATAAGAGCCAAAATCACTCCCACTGACATCACTAGTGATGTCAGAGGGGCCGGACCCAGACGGTAGGCGTTCCCATGGGAATGCCTCCATCTGGGCAGCCATGCCCCGGCACGCCCTCCAAAGGGGGCGTGCTGTCACTCACCATCGACAGAACGCCCCCTTTGGTGCGAGACCCCGAGCGACGGCTTCACCGTCGCTCGCCGGGTCTCCCACATGCGCATGACGGAGCAGCCTTCATCGTGTGCATGCGCATTTGGGTACATTTGACACGCTTGCGAGCATCCTGCAGTCACGAGCGGGTCTGAATGAGACCCTAAGTTACATTCTCCCTCCTATCCCTATATCATGGTTTGTTGTGTAAGTTTGGATTGCTTTTTGCTGGTTCTCCATTCACTGATGCATATAAAGGGTGGAATTCCATCTACCATTACTACCTCTTGCTTCAGTTGGTGGCGTATCAAATTGAACTGTTCTTTCAGCAACTGCAATCTTCTGCATGCAGTTGCTGAATGCCGAAAATGTCCAGAAATTTTTTGGGCCACAGACATGCTCCTGCATGCCCCTTTAATTTAAAAAAAACATTCTAAACCAACAAGTTTATTGTGTGGGCAAAACATGGGGCATTTTTAAATTCACCCTGTTGCAATGCTCTCACAATGTTACTTGCATTGTTGGAACTGACAAATCCTGACTAGAGACCTAGTGGGGCAAGCCATTTTGCTATGGCATCCATGAATTTTTCTGACACCAGTATGCCTCTTAGTGAAGCTGGTGATACAGAGAGTAGACCGCCTGTGAATGAGCTGGCATTGTATGTTAGATACTACTGCTGCTGCTGAAGTCGATACACTCACCCAGTGGGCTGTGACAGTCATGTAATCTTTAATTTGCCCAATACTGCTTGTCCACATATCTGTGGTTAAGTGGATAGTGGGCACAATGGTATTTTCTAGGTCAAGAACTAGTTTTTGTAATATTGTGGTACAGGCAAGGAACTGTGGTTCTGGTAAAATGGAACCAAGATTAAATTTGGTAGTGAAGATGCAGGACCTCAATTAACTGTCTAAAACCACATGCATTGATGGCGGATATTGGATGCAGATCTCATGCTAGCATAGCCGTCATGGCTTTAGCGATCCGCTGTGCAACTGGATGGCAGCTTTCATACTTGTTTCTTCTTGTACAGGATTGTTTCACAGTCAATAGTTGTTTGAAACTAGTCTCCGTGGTCCCCTTCTGGGAAAATTCACCTCTAACAGCATCAGCAGGAGCCCTAGGACCTCATTCAGACCCACTCACAAGCGCTATGTGATCACAAGCAGGTCGATGGTGAGGGCCTGCGCATGCGCAGCACTCGCACTGCGCATGTGCAAGCCCCGGAGCGAGTGACAAATGCACTCGCTCTGGGGCTCACTACAAAAGGGGCGGCTGTTGATGTTGATCGACAGCTCACCCCATTTTGTAGGCGGGGTGGGGTGTGGCCGGACAAACAGAGGCATTCCTGAAGGCCCTACTGACATCACCAGTGATGTAAGCAGGATGCTTCCTGCTCTGTTAGAGCAGAACGCTACCTGGGGCTTGCGGTAGATGAGACCCTACCACAAGGGTCTCGTTGCAAGCCCTGATGGTCGCGATGGTTTTGACCATCGCGACCATCACCTAGTCCCTCAATAAAGCTGTGGGTGGTAACCCACAGTTTAGCGAGTGGCCAGGAGGCCGCCTTTCAAAAGAAAAGCGGCCGCCCTCATTCAGAGCGAGTGCTCGCTTTTTGCGAGCGGCTCTGAATGAGGTCCCTAGTGAGCAAGGGGATTATTAGATAGGGGAGGAGTCAACTTTCGCAAATTGGATGCAAGAGGACTACCACCGATCAGCATTAAGGAAATTGGGATGAAGGTGTGTTTATTAGAGGTGATGTTTTCTTTAACATTGTTAAATATTGTTTAGATTTCAGGTGCTGTTTCTTAAACTTTATTTCCCCTGGACCACAATTACAGTAGTAGATGTTCTATCATGACTGCTGGCAGCATCACAGCACAAGTACTGAGTTGCTGCTCCTTCTTTTCTGTCAAGTGATCTATATCAACTCTCAACACTCCTAGTATAAGGGTGCCACTCTAATGACTTTATCTTTTTTAACACAGAAGTTTTAAAATGTTATTATTTTTTGAATAACAGTGCCTAAACATACAGCACAGTGTCTCACAGTGCTCCTAGTATAAGGGTAGTACCCTGATGATGTTATATTTTTTAACCCACAAGTTTTAAAACTTTATTATTTTTTGGATAACAATGTCTGAACACACAACACAGTGCTTCACAGCTCTCCTAGTGATGGCACTATAATGACGTTTTTTTTAACACAGTGTCTGAACACATAACAGTTTGATTTTAATTTTGTTTTAGCACAACACAGTCTTTTATTTTATTTTTTAACACAGTGCCTATCCCTGAGCACATAACACAGTCCACGGTTCCTCCATTGTGTTGGGGTTTTTTTATGACACAGTGCCCTTTAACACAGTGCTCCTAATGATGTTTATTAGTGCCTTACACAGAACACACAACACAGTGTCTCACAGAGCTACAGTGCCCCTTTAACACAGTGCTCCTAATCAATTTAATTTTTTTTACAATGGAAGAAAGCGCAATGGAATATGAAATTAATATATTTAATAAATAAAATATTGAATTAAAATAGCTGTAGCATAAATGTAAAAAATGAGCAAACTTGGATCATATATATGTCCACAATATTAGTACAATATATGTATAGATAATATGTAATCAACAATACTATGAAAATATATTTAAACATAAAAATACTTATAAAATAAAATATACTGTATGCAGTTTAGTGGTCAGATTATATATCTGAATATATCTCTGTGGAACATATGTCCTTATACCTCAATCAAATCTTAGAGGTGTATAAATGTTCTCAGATGATGAGAAAGAAAAACTAATAAATAGTTTGATCACTTGTATATATTACACTATGGGCCTGATTCAGAGCCGCTTGTTAGCGGCAGTACGCTCGTTCACCGAACGAGCGAGAAAATTTAAATTCCTGCGCTCGCTCGAAAGTTCGCTCGTATCTAATCTTCCGCCCCAAAGTCTCCCAACCCCTCCTCTAGCTAACGAGCGAGCAAAATTGCGACCGGCCATCTCCCAATTTGGTTGCAGGGAACGCTCGCACAAGTCCAAACCGGAAGTGGGCCTGTCAGATTTCGATTACCTGCTCGTTCATTCTGCGTACATACTTTAATCGTATCATGCCAATCAATATATTAATTAGCTTAATTGCTCTTCACATGTTTGCCATCCGTTTTTTTTTTTTTTTTCCATAAACTTTATTGTTGTCCGTGTGTGTCATTTTACCCGCAGAATACGTACGGTTTCACCAATGGTTTACTTTAGCAAAAAAACATGTTGTAACCAATTATCCTATTGTTTTCCTGTGTTTAGGATATTCCTATTTTCAGATTTCAATTTCTTTATTTAAATTAGCTTACGCATGTCACTGCATGAAGCCTATCATAACTCACATTATATTTTGGAGCCTGTAGGACACATGACTCATACAATAACCAATACAATGGTTCCTGTTAATTTACAAAGTACATTAGCCAATCAAAAGTTTTCTCTGGCCTTTATTAAAACTGTTTGTTGTAAAAAAAATCATTGCCATCATGAGAGCCTCCGCATTTACAACATGGGAGCTGTTGGTCCTCACAGAGGTCATGGACCGGAGGATCACCAGCCAGCCTCCCCCAATCACCAACCGGGCCAAGCGATCGGCCTATGTGGAGGTTCGCCACCACCTGCGCTCCTTCGGCTCACGCCGTAATATAGGCCAATTAGAGCGCAGGTGGTCTGATCTGCGGTGCCGCACCCCCCACTTGCTGGCATGTTTTCGGCAGCGGATCGCTGCAAGTAAGTGGTTTTTTTTGTTTGTAGGATTTGTTTTCGGCCCTATCTGCGTGTGCTTGTTTCCAGTATAGCCCTGTTTGTTTTTTGCGGCCCTATCTGCGTGTGCATGTTTGTTTTCAGTATCGCCCTGTTTGTTTGTTGCAGCCCTAGCTGCGTGTGCATGTTTGTTTTCAGTCTAGCCCTGTTTTTTGTTTTTTGACATGTCTGTGTGTGCATGTTTGTTTTCAGTCTAGCCCTGTTTTTTGTTTTTTGACATGTCTGTGTGTGCATGTTTGTTTTCAGTCTAGCTATGTTTTTTTTTGACATGTCTTTGTGTGCATGTTTGTTTTCAGTCTAGCCCTGTTTTTTTTTTACACATGTCTGTGTGTGCATGTTTTCCTTTTTTAGAATGTTTGTTATTTTTTTGGTGTTGTAAATTTGGCTTCCACACCCCCCTTCCCAAAAAAAATGAAAACATTTTTCCTTAATCATTTAGGGGCTGAACACAGAATCCGGACTCTCCGCACAGTTCGGCGCCGGACTCGGCCCCTGCCGCTGACGACCAGTCCGAGCCCATCTCCCCAAACTTCCCCCAATTCCCCCTCCACCCCTGCCCGGCCAATAGCTGAGGCCCCTACCTCTCCCAATTTGCTCCACCCCCAAAATTCACCCTCCCCTCAAACCCCCCCTCTCTTTTCTTCACCCTCCCCTCCTCCACCCCCTAGATTTTCTGGCCCATCAACAATTTCCGCCCTCTCCCCTCCCTCAACCCACCAGCACTGGCCCACCTCTGAGGAGGAGGAGGATGGAGGTCCTTCAAGACCATCCAGCCCAATGACCGGTATGTTTACCTTTCTTTTGTTGTAAAAATTAATTTAGAATTGGATATACAATGTCTTGGATATTTTCCACTGATACATATCACACATGTGAAAACACTCATTCTTGGGGTTTTGTGCTTTACCCTAACAAGGGTACTTTTTCCTTTTTGGGTCGCCTTTTTGTGTGTTCATTTATAATTTAGTATTTATACCATCTTAGCATTTGCCAGTACTTGTTTTTTAACACAAAACTGGATCTTGTTTGCAACTAGATTTATTTGTTTAGTTTGTTTAGTCAACTTATAAAGTAAGGTGTCATTTCATTAAGGATCCCTTTTTTTTTATACCAACAGCGGACCAGAGGCGGATGCATGGTATGCAGGAGGGCTTGGCCGCCTTGCGTGGCCACGTCATTTCCATGCTCGTGGTCTTCGACCACATGGCGGCGCTCCTTCGGAGCTGATTTTTTGTTTGTTTGTAATTTAGTTATGTTTTTTTGTCAAAATAAAATAGCGTTGTATGTTAACGAGTCTCATTTCTTGACTGAAAATATTACATTGTTTAACCTTCCATAAGTCCACTATTTGGTCATGTTCTTTAAAGTAAGGTAAATTAGATTGTACAAAGCGCTAGAAAGTAGGTAAGATGCCACATTAAACACCTCACCGTACCAATAGGTTTGTGGCTAAACCAACAGTTTGTTGTTTTTCTTGTGGTGGGTAATGTAAATAGAAACTGAAACCAGCTTAGGCCTCTTTTTAACAAACTACTGATTCACCCTAATACCTTTGTTGTTTTTTCTAAGCCACAAAGCATGTTCAAAGACTTAACAATTTCACACATTACAGGATTCGGCATTATGAAAGGTGGCATTTTTTGAGACAGGTTACACATGCTTGTAATGTGTAAATAAACAGTCTTTTTAACTGAAAAGAAAACTTTAATACACAGCAAACACAAACAGAAAGTGAATTGTGACAAGCAATTCACACAGTGAAAACACACTACAAAAAACAACCTACACCAAATGCAAAAAAAAAACAACACTCAAGAACTGTTGAAATAAGTAGCAGGCCAACATGAATCCACAAATGAGGCGATGAAATAATTTTTCAACAAGTTAGTACCAATGTGGCCACATGTAGACAATTTAGTGGATCAGGTAGTAGGCATCGTTTTTACATGGTTTGAAAAGGAAGACAAGAAAAACGAATGAAAAACAAGATTAAAAAGGCACATTACAATTGTACATGTAGACATTGGGACAATTAAGTAAATGTTTGTCAATAATTACCTGAAAAATCGGGCCACCACATCATCGCGTATGGCCCCCCCACATACTGACCTCCAACCAACCTCGGGGGGGCCATCCTCAGGAAAGGCATCCTCTGGCTGCATTGGGACACCACTCCTTATGGCGATGTTGTGAAAGATCCCACACAGGACCACAATTTTTGAAACCATAGCCGGCAAATACATGAGTTTGCCACCAGAGCGGTGGAGGCATCTGAATCGGCCTTTTAAAAGGCCGATACAGTGCTCCACCACCTGCCTGGTGGCTGTAAGTGCAGAATTATACTCACTTTGTGGCCCTGGTGTGGGAGCCAAATAAGGAGTGAGCAGCCAGGGCGTGCAAGGGTAGCCACTGTCTCCTGTGAAAAAAACAAAACAAACAATCAGGATCACTGTGTATCAAGCTATGCATTGGTTTCAACTAAAGGTCTCCACTTACCCAGAAGCCACGCATCACCAGCTTGTAGGTTGTTTAATTTATGCCAAATCCCGGATTGCAGGATGACGAATGAGTCATGTGCACTCCCGGGTAATTTTGCATTCAGGGACAGGATCTGGAGGGAGGCATCACATACTACCATTACACTAAGTGAGTGATAGTGCTTTTGGTTCCTAAAAATTGCCTCCAGCCGTGCTGGAGGCTGAAGTGGTATGTGAGTACCATCCACGACCCCTATGATGTGTGGGAAGCCAGCTATTTGGTAAAAATTGGCCTTCGCCACACTAAGGGAACCCATATCCAATGGCATGTTAATAAAATGATGGAGGTGCTTGAAAAGGGCCTCCATCACTGCCCTCAGGATCCTTGAAAATGAGGATTGTGAGATTCCGGCCACTATTCCCACCGTGGTTTGAAAGGATCCTGAGGCACAGAAATGTAACACCACCATTAATTGCGTAAGTGGTGGTATTGCTGTAGGACTGTCAATTTGCCACTCAAGATCACTCTCTATTAATGAGAGAGTGTCTATGATGATTTTTGGAGGAAGACGGTATCATCGTAAAACCTCATCATCGGGCATTCCAAAAAGGGTGACATGTGTTCTAAATATCTTGGGCCTTGCACGCCTACGATGCCTATGCCTGGGCCGAGATTGAGGTTGGTCGGGTTCTGGAAGCATGGCCATAACAATACGACCAACATCAACCTGAAATGGGAAGCCAGGTAGTTTTTTTTTAATACAATGTAAAGCCAAAAATATACTTATCTTAGGTTAAAAATCCAAAGAAGCTTGCATGCCGGGGTAATGTCATGAGTGCCACAACCTACATTTCCAAAATTTAAATTCAGGTTAGATTTTTTGAGGGCCATATTTGATTCTTTACAAACAACAAAAATGCGTTAAAAGATAGGGGGAGCACACATTATTTAGAAAATGAACCCTACATTGAGAGGACAAAAAAGAATGGGCAAATTTATACCCAAACAAACATTATTGCGCTAAATAGTTCGCATTTGGCGAAGGAGAATAAGGAAACATTAGTGCGCTAAATAGTTTGCATTTGGCAAAGGAGAATAAGGAAACATTAGTGCGCTAAATAGTTCGCATTTGGCGAAGGAGAATAAGGAAACATTAGGGCACTAAATAGTTCGCATTTGGCAAAGGAGAATAAGGAAACATTAGTGCGCTAAATAGTTCGCATTTGGCGAAGGAGAATAAGGAAACATTAGTGCGCTAAATAGTTCGCATTTGGCGAAGGAGAATAAGGAAACATTAGTGCGCTAAATAGTTCGCATTTAGCGAAGGAGAATAAGGAAACATTAGTGCACTAAATGGTTCACATTTGGCGAAGGAGAATAAGGAAACATTAGTGCTCTAAATAGTTCACATTTTGCGAAGGAGAATAAGGAAACATTAGTGCGCTAAATAGTTCGCATTTGGCGAAGGAGAATAAGGAAACATTAGTGCGCTAAATAGTTCGCATTTGGTGAAGGAGAATAAGGAAACATTAGTGCGCTAAATAGTTCGCATTTGGCGAAGGAGAATAAGGAAACATTAGTGCGCTAAATAGTTCGCATTTTGACATTGAAAAACCAAGGAAAAATATTTGCCAATAACTGACGTTATATTTAGTGTTAATACATGATAGCAACAAATATAAATAAGACATTAATGTTCCAAATATATGCGAAGATCAACACATCAAATTCTTCAAATAATGTTAAAATACAAACTTACCAAAAGTCGAACAGTAAGTCACAGTCCAAAAACTTCTCTGGGGCCAAGCCAAAATAACTGGAATAAACAAAATTAAATATAAAAATGAAGAAATTCAGTTAGTAGATCCCTTATTTTTAAAAGGACATGGAAAAAATACTTACTCCAAAAAAAACCAACAAACAAAATATCCGCTAGAAAAAAAAACGAACGGAAAATAGCCAAAAAATCCACTACTACACATGATACCTCCAACAATCAACGCCTGCCACCTCGACTCGAGTCACCCATATCCATAAATAGTCTTTATTTTCCAGCTCAAATTAAGGATGGATCATAGGAGCGCACAATCGATGATGCGTACCAAAAATAAGGACGCATGTATAAATACGTCACGGAAAAGCCAAAACGGTCTGGTGTAGTTCAAGTTGTTTGGATCAAAATGGCTACAGACCAGCAAAACAATGGCCAAGAGGCGCCTGGTAAGTACTTCTCTCTTTCTGATTAAAGGATTAATTAGACCCCGAATTTAGAGACAGTTGGACATGTAAGTTATATAAATTTTGTGTTTCAAAGGTGTTGAGGATGCCATGGAAGAGGCTGCTGGGCCGAGTATGCCAACCAAAGAAACCAAAAAAAAAAGGCAGCCACAATTCACAAGAAAGGAGATGGAGGTTTTGGTACAAATGTGTGTTGACACCCTGCCACAGGCAGATCGGAATATGGGTTCAAGCCAGAAGTGGAAAATGTGGGAGGAGATAGCCAGTGCTGTCAATAGGGTGGGTGACTTTGAACGTCTAGCCCGGGATGTCAAACGCCGGTACGTAAAAACAAAATTTTTAATATAAGTGGTTACAGGCCCAAATACTGCAGGAATAATGCATTTTTTATCACCCACAGATGGACCGATTATAAATATCGGCTGAAACAAAAACTGGCAGAGAAGGCTAGGCATGCAAGGGGGACAGGTGGGGGTCCCACCCCTGTGTCATTGGAGCTGAATGACTTGGAAGAGCTGGCACAGGGGTGTGTGCAATATGAGGAGGTGTTTGGCGTGTCCAACATGGATATGGACATGCCAGACTTTGCGGCTCCTCATGTTGTCCCAGGTAAATGTTGTTATGTTACCAACTCAGAAATGTGTTTGTGACAATATGTAGATTGTAATGTTCCTCTTTTCTCATTTTTCTCACAGAGACACAGGTGGATGAGTCTGCTCCAGAGGGGAGCCTTGGCCGCAGAATTTCTGCTGGCTCTGCAGGGGAGGAAGCAGTAGATCCGGCTGGGGACCCTGCAGAAGCCAGTCCAGGGCAATCCCCCTCGCAGGCAGTGGCCCTCCTCACGGATCTCAATTTTAAATCGGATCACCACATGGAGATTCTGCTGAGGATGGACGCCAGTCTGCTACGGGTGGCGGAGGCCATGGAGCAAAATGCTGCGGCCAACATGACCATTGGTCAGGCCCTGGCGGAAAATACCAGGGCCAACATCCGAATTGCCAATGCCCTGGAGCAGCTCGTTCGCTAGCATATGGTGGAGCCGGCCTCCCTTCCTGCCAGAACATCAGGATCCTCCACCTCTGGCACAACAACAGCCATCCCTCGAAATGTGCCTAGCCCTCTGCCTAGTCCAGAGGCCACAACATCTGCCACTGGAGAGGCCAGCCAAAGGACATCCCGGACCCGGTCAGGCTCCCACCCTACCCCAGCCAAACGGGGCAAAAAGCGATGACAGCACTGGCTAATTTTCCCACAATCCTTCTGTGCTTGACCCATATTCCTTAAGGGCCAAAACTTCCCTCTCCTTTCTTGTGAATTGTTTTTAATGTGTGTTATTTTATTTTGTCCAAATGCCACTCTTGTTTTTTAGTTCATTATGTCATTTTTTGTGACGTTAGCCAGACCTGCAAACTGGCAAATGGCCTTAAAACACAAAAAATCTGTGTAAACAAATAAAAACATTCTAAATCTTCACCATTGTATTGTGACATTATTCCAAAAATGTTTTTTAGGTAATCCCGGCCCCAAAAAAACAAAAAAAAAAATTCTAAAGGGTTAAAATCCATTTTGGAGTTTATAGGAACACTTTTCCATAAAAAAATGCCTGTGAAATTTCCGTGAACATTAAAAATGGAGAAAAAACACAAACATGATGACAATATTGTTGCATTAACATACAGTAAACCCAAAATCAAAATTCTGAAAAAAAATTTTGCCCAAAAAATGGTACGCTAATTGATAGTCTAATCCTGAAATTAGCAGCTGACTGCGTACGGTTTTGTGCTTCCAAAAAAAAACTAGTTGCTCAACACATAACAAGCAAGTTTTGTAATCAAAGTTAATTGCTTTTCTGGGTTAAAATGAAACATTGATGAAACATCGAGGAGGCACGGGGAGGGGGCCGAGCCCATCGACATTGTGGTAGAGTATACCAGACCCCAAGCTGTGTGAGCAGTTTGAACGGAAAGTGGATCAGACAGTGACGTATAACTTGTTCCGATCACATTTGCCGTTCGCATGAGATAATTTAGGGACACCCACAAAATGCCTTGACACGCCTGCGTTTTCCCATCTCCACCCCCGTCACCGCCCAAAAACGGCCTGTTCTGTCAATCACATTTGACACTTCCTGTTCGCTATTTGACGAACGACTTAAAAAAATATCGCAATCAGCCGTACGCACATGCGCTGTGTAACACCGGCGCATGCGTGGTTGCACAACATCGGAACGCTACGAGCGTACTGCTGCTAACGAGCGGCTCTGAATGAGGGCCTATGAAAGTTAGTTTGAACAGTGGTATTGTGCACAATACAAGCTGACCTGTTTGTTGTCTCCTGATTTTTACTCCAAATGAGAACAGAGGGCAGTGTCTGGAATGCCACTCTGATATTTATTGTCACCACACAGGGGGATAATCTCTTATTGGTGTGATGGAGATTATAAAACACTGGGAATGAAACAGTCCGGGATATCACTAGTAATTGAGCTACCTGATGGGAGCCCTCCAACTGGTCTGTGTTTCCTCTCAATAGCTGATATTCATTGCGGTCAGCGATCGGAGCTCCGTGTAGAGGAGAGCCAAAAGGAATGACAAGTGGGGTGTCAGCTGGTCTGCGGCTGCTGCTGATCGCTGCGGTCAGTGGTCGGAGCTCCGTGTAGGAGAGCCAGGAGAAAAGACAAGCCGGGTGTCAGCTGGTGTGCGGCTGCTAAATAAGAGCTGTATTAGTGCTCCATGTTCCGTCTGCAACTCAGTCACAGAGGATAATGATGAACTACCATAGTAGAAGGTCAAATGATCCTTATGGTGAATGAAGACATAAGGCGGTCTAACGCTTTTCTCAGCCCTCTTATGTCTGGCCATTTCCTCAGAGACATTGATCCTTGTTTCACATGGAGCCCAAGATATAACTTCAGTCATTAGTAAAGTATATGCAGGTGGAATCTCTGCTGATATCCATTAGTTAACAATCCTTGACTTTGATTAGCCCAGGTCTCATAGCCAGTGTGTTTAAGTAAATAGAGAACCTGGGACCCACATACTAAATAAAATCTTACATTTTTTTAGTGCCGTAGCCCAGTCCCACACCCTCTCCCTCTGGTTGGCGCCTGATCTTGAGGGAGGGACTTTAATATGCAATCCTCACTTAACTTGGTCTTTACTCACCGTTGTGATATTTCTGATTACTCCAATTCCCCATCCCCCTCTCTGATCATAACCTTCTCTCTTTTAACCTATCCCTCTCTCCTCCCTCCTTTACCTCCTAAGGCCACCATCACTAAGAAGAACATTGAGGCTATTGACACTGTTGCTTTTTCCTCCCTGCTAGACTCTCTTCTCTCCTCTATCCTTTCTCTCTCCTGTCCTGAACAAGCTACTTCCATGTACAATTCCTCCCTTACTTCTGCTCTTGACTCTATTGCTCTGGCAACAACTACTCACCCTCGCAGATCCACACCACAACCCTGGCATTCCGAATGTACCAGGTACCTGCAAAAGTGTTCAAGAATTTCCAAGCGTCACTGGAGAAAATCATGCTCTAAGGCTGACTTCCTCCATTTCAAATTTATTCTCTCATCCTACAGTACTGCCCTGTCCCTCTCCAAACAAACATATTTCAAGAACCTCATCTCCTCCCAGTCCTCAATCCCCCAGCATCTCTTTGCCACTTTCAACTCCCTCCTCTGCCCTTCCCCTCCTTGCCTCCCCTCCTCACTCTCCGCCCTTGACTTAGCCACCTACTTTACATCTAAAATGACTCCATACGTAAGGACATAATATCCCATCAGACCCTCAGCACTCCTCCCCCACCTTTCCCTGACCACTCCTCCAATTCTGCCTCACCAACTCTGACATCATTCTCCCTTGTTTATGGAGAGGAAGTCATTGCCCTAATCAGGTCCTCCCCTCCTTCCACCTCCCCTCTTGACCCTATCCCTTCCCGTCTCCTCTGTTACCTGTCTTCCTATCTTGATCACCTACTTAATCTCTCCCTATCATCTGGCACTATCCCTTCTGCATTCAAACATGCCCTTGTCTCCCCCATTCTTAAATAGCCTACTCTTGATCCTAACCCTTGATCCAACTACTGGCCATCTCTCTTCTCGCCTTTTGCTTACAAACTCCCTGAGTGTATTGTTTAAAACCGCCTAACCACCTTCCTTTCCTCCCCCTCCCTCCTTGACTCATTTCAATCTGCTTCCATTCTCTCCACTCCACTGCCCTCATGAAAGTCAGCAATGACCTCCTTGCTGCTAAATCCAAGGGTAACTACTCTCTGCTCATTCTCCTTGACCTCTCTACTGCATTTGACACTGTAGACCACCCTTTCCTCCTGCAAATCCTTCACTCTCTTCGTTTACGTGGCACTGCCCTCTCCTGGCTTTTCTCCTACCTCCTTGATCGTTCCTTCTCTGTGTCCTCTCATGACTCCTCTTCCCCCCCACTTCCACTAACAGTAGGAGTTCCCCAAGGTTCTGTTCTTGGACCTCTCATTTTCTCCCTATACACATCCTCTTTAGGTGAACTCATTAACTCCTTTGACCTCCAATATCGTCTCTATGCTGATGATACTCAAATTTACCTTTCCACCCCTGAGCTCTCTCCCTTGCTCCTTACCCGTATCACCAATTGTCTCTTTGCTGTCTCTTCAAGGATGTCCCAGCACTTTCTTAAACTTAACATGTCTAAGACTGAGCTGATCATCTTCCCACCCTCTTCCATTATCTATTGTGGGCACAACTATCTCCTCTAGCCCCAAAGTGTGCTGTCTTGGAGTTATCCTAGACTCCTCCCTCTCATTTATACCAAACATTTAGCACCTCTAGTAGTCCTGCCATTTCCACCCTTCCTCACACAGGATGCCACTAAAACCCTCATCCACTCACTGGTCATCTCCAGATTGGACTACTGCAACCTTCTCCTAGCAGGTCTCCCAGTCTCTCACCTCTTTCCACTACAATCAGTACTCAATGCTGCTGCTTGGCTCATCTTACTCTCCAGACATTCTACATCTGCATCCCCTCTCCTTCAAGCCCTACACTGGCTCCCCTTCCCCTTCAGATGCCAATTCAAGGTTTTTAGACTCACCTACAAAGCCCTCACCAAATCCTCTCCCACATACATTTCTGACCTTCTCTGCCCTCACACTCCCGCTCGTCCACTTCTCTCATCTAATGCATGCCGCCTCTTTTGCCAACTGATTACTTCCTCCCACTCCCGCATCCAAAATTTTGCCCATGCTGCTCCTTACCTTTGGAATGCTCTCCCTCTCCCTATCAGACTCTACACCTCTCTACAAATCTTCAAGACCCACTACTTCATCAAGGCCTTCCAGCTCTCATCCTAACCCACTTCATGCTCTTTCCTCACTATCTTCCCCTTCTGTGTTACGCCTGTCTGTCTGCCCCTCCCCTTTAGAATGTAAGCTCTCACGAGCAGGGACCTCTTCCCTCATGTGCTTCTCTTTACATTTTCCTCGACTCTTTTCTCCCCATAAGGGCACCTAACACATGACTGCCAACTCCCTGCTGCTTATTGTGAGTGTCTAACTGCTATTGCAGCAATGTATATATATTGTGTCCTTGTCCTGCACTGTAATGTACTGTAAGTTACTTGTTTCGTGTTCACTTGTTAGTTCTATGTACTATGTAAGGTGCTGCGGAACACTTGTGGCGTCATATAAATAAAGGATAATAATAATAATCCGAAACATGTGAGATCTGACAACAGGAAGATGACGTTTTGCCTCATTTTGAGATCCGAGCTTGGTGGGAATATATATATATATATATATATAAAAATGAGGGGCACTCACCAGCTTTACACATAAGATGTATAAAAATGTTGTTATGTTCTGGGTTGTTTGTGGACCCGGGGTGGTAGCAGGAGCGATCACAGGAGCAGATTTAAAGGTAAATGTGGAACTTTTAATGATTGGCTTAACAGACATGGGAACGGCAAGAAATAGTCCAGGTATAGCACTAAAGTGCACTTAATAACAGTAGTGGAGTAAATGGGAGAATGTCCAGAAAGTGACAGGCAGGAACAGTCCAGTATGCAGGTATGGTGAGTTGTAACAAAATGCAGGCAGAGGTAACGAAGTCCAGCTGGGTGTAAATGGAGGTAAGGTGCAGGGAAACAGCAGGTTCAGGTTCTCAGGCAGGGGAAAAGGTAAATGGAGGGTGCAGGGTAAGTCTAGCCGACACAGGTGCTCTGGCAATAGGAAAGGAAATTGGAGGAGGCAGGGGAATCCAGCAGGGTTGGAGCAGGTCAGGTGAAGCAGGCTTAGGCAATGAAACCAGGTGAAACCACAGGAACTCACTCTCTCAGCTCTCACTGAGAAACACGTTGCACTGGCAATGCAAGGGAGCTCTGAACTCCCTTAAATCCCCAGTGCTCAGCCGTGACTGGACAAAGAGGAGCATGTGACACAACAGGATAGGGCAACTAGGTCACCTGACTGGAGACAAGATGGCAGCGCCCATGCCAGAACGAAACAGAAGCACCACCATGCCTAACCAGACCAGAGTGACAGTATGCCCACATGGAACCACGCATAGCCAATGCTCCCCACCAGGCACCAGTGCCACCGCCAGATGCCCCTCGCCATAGCATCCTCACAGGTATTACCCGTCGACTACCATGCCAAGAAACCCTGGTCATGACAGTACCCCCCCCTTTATGGGTGGCCTCAGGACACCTTCTAGGCTTTACAGGGTGAGCCAAGTGAACTATGTTGACAGGACTGGAAGCGTGGACATCCCCAGCTTTGGCCCAACAGGAACCAGAACTGGAAACTGAAAACCCCTGCTGGGGTACGAGACTTGAGGCCCCTTCCTGGGGTGCTAGATTTGAAATCCCCTCCTGGGGAACAAAACTTGAAACATCCTCTCGAGGTATGGGGCTGAAAACCCCATCCTGGGGCTGGACACTCAGAAATCCCTTAAGGGGCTGAGGCTCTGGAGTCACCCCTCCTGGTGCTACAAAGGACCTCCCAACAGGCGGTTGTAGTTGTATAGCTGTGAAAACTTTTGCCCCAAGCATGGGTGTATTCCATAGTGTTTCTAGACCACTATCAGGGGATAATGACCGTGACAAGGCAACGGTCTTCGGAAGGCAAGACACTTGACATTCCACACTCCATGACTGAACCTGCATAGTGTTCCAATCAATTCTGGGGTTGTGCTTACACAGCCATGGGTATCCGAGTATAACTTCATGGGAAGTCTTGGGTATAATGAAGAAACTGATATGTTCAACATGGAGGTCTCCAACACGAACCAAAACAGGTTGAGTTCTCTTAGACACAGTTCCATTACAAAGAGATTTACCATCAATGGAGGTCCAGGAGACAGAATGATCCAAGGTGTTGCAGGGAATTTGTAATTTATCTGCCAACCGAGACGGCATTAAATTCCCCGCTGCCCCGGAGTCCAAAAGGGCAGACACAAACACAGGGCTCGAATTAATGTCTAAGGCTATGGACAACACAGAATCAATACGTTTAGAGGACAGAGGAATTGCTCCTAGCTGAGTGCACCCAGAATTAGCTAGAAACGGGATGCTCCCTGGCTTGCGGGTACAGGAAGCCACCAGGTGACCCGAGTCTCCACAGTATAGACAAAGGTTCTCTTTAAAGCGTCTCTGTCGTTCTTCGTTAGAGAGACGGGTATGATTTACCTGCATGGGTTCTTCCTCGGAAAGGGAGGGAGTGGGACGGGTAGGGGAAGGGAAACGCTTAGCTCTGTGTTTTTCATCTTGGCGCCCTCTAAAGCGTATATCAACTTTATTACAAAGGAAAATGAGATCACTAAGACTAGAGGGTAATTAACGAGTCACTAGATCATCCTTTAATCGATCTGATAGACCTTGCCAAAAGGCCAATGTCAAGGCTTCTTCATTCCACTTGAGTTCAGATGCCAAAGTCTGAAACTGAATGACGTACTGGCTGACAGGACAGGTCCCTTGTTATAACTTCATAATACTGGAGGAAGCAGAGGAAGTTCTTCCAGGCTCGTTGAAAATCCTCCTGAATGTTGCTAGGAACTCTGGAATTGTCCAGAAGCGGATCTGAACGCTCCCAGAGTGGAGAAACCCATTCTAGGGTGGAGCCGGATAACAAGGACACAATGTAAGCCACTTTGGTTCTAGGAGCAGGAAAATTAGAGGGTTGCAAAGTAAAGTGCACATCGCACTGATTGAGAAATTCACGACACAGTTTTGGAGTACCATCAAACTTATCAGGTGTGGGAAGATGCAAACGAGGAGTAGATCCAGAGGAGGAAATCACAGGAATGGGGCTAGGAGTAGCTGCAACCACACTAGGAGCCGTTGATGTGGCTTGTACAGTATCCAGACGGTGTGCAATGTCCTGCACAAACTGTGCCATCTGTCACTGTATAGTCTCCACACTCTCCAAGCGAGTTGCTATGCTCTGAATTAAGTCCATGAACTGAGCCATTTGGTGCTGCATAGCTTCCAAGTTTTCCAAACGTCCTGCAATACTTTGGAATAAATCCGCACCAGACTCCTGTCCTGTGGCCGGATCCATGGGGCCAGTGCAAACTGTTATGTTCTGGGTTGTTTGTGGACCCGGGGTGGTAGCAGGAGCGATCACAGGAGCAGATTTAAAGGTAAATGTGGAACTTTTAATGATTGGCTTAACAGACATGGGAATGGCAAGAAATAGTCCAGGTATAGCACTAAAGTGCACTTAATAACTGTAGTGGAGTAAATGGGAGAATGTCCAGAAAGTGACAGGCAGGAACAGTCCAGTATGCAGGTATGGTGAGTTGTAACAAAATGCAGGCAGAGGTAACGAAGTCCAGCTGGGTGTAAATGGAGGTAAGGTGCAGGGAAACAGCAGGTTCAGGTTCTCAGGCAGGGGAAAAGGTAAATGGAGGGTGCAGGGTAAGACTAGCCGACACAGGTGCTCAGGCAATAGGAAAGGAAATTGGAGGAGGCAGGGGAATCCAGCAGGGTTGGAGCAGGTCAGGTGAAGCAGGCTTAGGCAATGAAGCCAGGTGAAAGCACAGGAACTCACTCTCTCAGCTCTCACTGAGAAACACGTTGCACTGGCAATGCAAGGGAGCTCTGAACTCCCTTAAATCCCCAGTGCTCAGCCGTGACTGGACAAAGAGGAGCATGTGACACAACAGGATAGGGCAACTAGGTCACCTGACTGGAGACAAGATGGCGGCGCCCATGCCAGAACGGAACAGAAGCACCACCATGCCTAACCAGACCAGAGTGACAGTATGCCCACATGGAACCACGCACAGCCAATGCTCCCCGCCAGGCACCAGTGCCACCACCAGATGCCCCTCGCCATAGCGTCCTCACAGATATTACCTGTCGACTACCATGCCGAGAAACCCTGGTCGTGACAAATGTATTCCTCACATAGTCCATGAGTAAACAGGTAATTCAATCTCAACATCTCGCTCCCATCCGGACCTCTTCAGGAGATACAGTAGTACATCATGCACATCAGTAATCAGCCAATCCTTAAGGATCCTATATTGCACTGAGCATCACCCACTGGGTCACTAAATATCCCAACAATCAGTCAAATGGCGCCAAACCATACACATACCTCCCAACATAACCCTCTCCAAAAGGGACACAATGCTCTGGTCCTGGAGTTCCCTGGTAATTTATGATTGGTGGTGACTCCAGGGGTGGGGCTGCAGCACAGTTCAAAATTCAAATAGGGGAGTTGCACCAACTGCCAGTGAGTCCCAGCCAGTGATGTTTGGCAGCGTGTGAAATTACAGTAGGTGTGGCTCCCCTATTTGAATTTTGAACTGCGCTACAGCCCCACCTCTTATCAGGGAAGTCCAGGACCAGAGCATTGTGTCATGTTGGGAGGTATGCATACAGCTAACAGCCACCAATAATTAATTAATCAAAAAAGCGGGACTTACCACATACTACCCACGAGTGCAGAGCGGCATAATCACACCACTACTCCTGGTATGTGAGCCGCATATAAGGAACAGTGGAGACAGTGTGACGGTGCTTCCGGCAATTGGAACGTGCACATCACTGCCGCTGGCCACACACCCAGACTTAGACAGACAAGCATCGCTGTCCATGGTGCGTGGGTATCATCACGGCCCACCCACTTACCATGACCATGGCAACCTGGCTTTAGTCAGAATTGTATGTCATCACCATAGCAACCTAATTATCCATAATCGTAGTTAATGCCAGGAGGTCTAATTAGACCCTTATGGTCACAGAGCAGCAAGTATTTTACAGTGGAAGACCAAAGTTTATAAGATAGTGAAAAACAACTATACAATGGCGCCATTGCACTAATCAACTGGGGC
Organism: Taudactylus pleione; assembly: GCA_031769625.1. NCBI lineage: Eukaryota > Metazoa > Chordata > Amphibia > Anura > Myobatrachidae > Taudactylus > Taudactylus pleione. Next base: position 12,742,461 of record JAUIMM010000384.1, read on the forward strand.
ATCCAGAGACCCATGACACAGGGATATACCCTTATCAAAATCACATATTTATTAATGGAGAGCATAAGCAATTACAATAATGTTATAACCACATGGTACATAATCCAAATACATATACCCCCCTACCTAACAAAAAATAAATATAAACAACAAAAACAAAAACAAAAGTTTTTACATTACAGTGTATTGATCAAAAAAGACAACATTTAAAATTGAGCTCTACCACCACAGGCTAGTATTACCACCATCAAAATATTTCTAGCGCCAAGACATTTTTTCATATATTGCTAGATATTGAGTGGATTGCCCTCATTGAGGCCGTTGGGTGGTACAGTACCAAGATGAAAAATCCATCTTGCTTCAAGCTTTTTTAAGACAAGAGCATGATCACCACCAAGTTTTACAGGTGGTACCCAATCGATGATACAGCATCTTAAAGAAGTAAGCTGATGTGCCAATAACAAAAATGATAAGCCACTGGGTTGTCTGTCTCACCACTTGATAGAGCCTGATGTATTGATTTATGGTTATTCGCCATTCTTTTGCAAATTTGTGAATGGCCTGATTAGGATACTGAGGTGTCTACACACTTAGCGATATTTTACACGATTTGGCCCATTCTGACGCATCGTGACTAGAGATGTGTGCCGACCCTAATGTTTTGGTTTTTTATCTGGATCTCCCCTGGTTTTGGATCTGAATTGGTTTTCCCAAAACCTCACCTCCGTGTTTTGTTTTCGTGTTTTGGTTTTGGATCTGGATTTTTTCTTAAAAAATTCATAAAAACAGCTAAAATCACATAAAATGGGCCTGTTTTTGTTCCTACAGTATAATTACCCTCAATAACATTTATTTCCAGTAATTTACAATCACTTTTGACCACCTTACAATATTATTTGCTTCATCTAGTTAAGGCCAAAAGGTTGCATCCAGCTAGCTGGCTGACTAAGCTAAGTGACATAGTGGGTGGCACTAACATGGGGCAGTTCAGCTTCTAATTTCCAACACAGATACAGTGTGTTATACAGTGTTGGTTGGATACGTCAATAGTGCACTTACAGTGACAGCAGTGTCGGCAGAGCGGGATTGCTGACGGTGTTCTAAGTACATTGAATGGCAGTGCTGTGGTGCTGGCAGTATCCTCAATGAAGGGTACTGGTGATGTCGGCAGTGCAAGGGTGCCAGCGTTGTCTTTAGTGCAGGATTGCTGGCTGTGTCTGCAGTGCGGGGGTTGCTGGCGGTGTCCTCAGTACATGGAATGGCAGTACTGCGGTGCTGGCAGTGTCCTCAGTGATGGGTACCAGCAGTGTCGGCAGAGCGTGGGTGCCAGCGGTGTCCTCAGTGCAGGTTTGCTGACTGTGTCGTCAGTGCAGGGGTGTTCTCAATGCATGGTGCCAGTTGTGTCGGCAGAGTGGAGGTGCCAGCAGAGTCCTCAGTGCATGTGTGCTGACAGTGTTGGCAGTGCAGGGGTGCTGGTGATGTCCTCAGTGTGGGAGTGTCAGCAGTGTTGGCAGTGTGGGGGTCGCTGATGGTGTCTTCAGTACGTGGGGCAGCAGTTTAGGGGTACCGGCAGTGTCGGCAGTGGAGGTGTCGGCAGCGGGGGATGCTGCCAGTGGGGGTGCCAGCAGTGTCGGCAGCGGGGGGTGCCGGTGGTGTCAGATGGCAGGGGATGGGGGGGCGCCATCTTCTTTTTCTTTTGAGTGCATTTTCAATGGGCTTAACGCTGATTGGCTGAGAGCAGTGACAGATGGCTCTCTCAGCCAATCATCATTAAGGCCGCTCAATACAAAACCTCATGACCCGACAGCGGGGTTGCAAGGTTTTGCCTCGGGTGATGGATCCGGAGTAGGCAGGGAGATCCGAGCTTGGCTCAGATCGCCCCGGATCCCCGAAATTCGGGTGGGTTTGGATATCTGAGATCCGAACCCACTCTTCTCTAATCATGAAGACAAATCATGTAAAATATGCCCAAATCGTGAATGTCCACTCATGATCATGATGCCGATGTGAGTCCCCGCAGACCGTACATCGCATCTCCAGATCTGCCATGCTATAGGGCAGATCTGACAATCTCAGTCACAATGCACTGGAATAGTTAGGAGGCAGTTGTGCCCTTATATTAAGGCTGCATGTAAAAAACTGCAATTCTCCCATAGAGAATTTTGGAGGGGGGGCATGGTGTTTAAGAGGCTACACCTCAAAAGTTATTAGAGATACCAAGCTGACATTTGGCACGGCCGGGTAGAATTGTCGCTCGGTGTTGCATGCCAAATTTCAGGGCATAACCATAAACAATGAGGACTTGGGAGTAATCTAAAGTTCCAACTGTCACATTTTTCTGACATTCTCAATTAGGACCACTTTTCTGCTGTAGTCTATGGGTTTTTTTGGGAAGGCATACCTCAGGGTAGGGGGCGAATTTAAACTTGGGGTTTGTTTTATTAGGTAGCTATTGTGCCAGGGTACGTGCTTTTGGGGTTAAGGTAAATTAAAAAGTTACAGTTTTTAAACTATTACCTCAAGAATGCACAATTGAATAGATAGTGTTGCAAAAAGACAGATTTTGCGTTCGCATGGGCATAACTGCACTGAATACAAATGGTATAAACATGTAACTTGTTCCTTTTTTTCTCTTTAACTTGGTATGAAATGTTATCTGCGTATAGGAAATGACAAGCCTTTTAACAAAGGTTGGATGAGAGGATATTGAAAGTTTGTGTTCCTGCCCAGCCATAAATGTATAATGGCACTGTTTACATTGTATGTACAATCTATCTATTCTCTGTAGGAGAAATGCTTTTCAAATTGTATAACTGAGAGTTAATGGATGGGCTAGTGTTTACTTATTGCCCTACGCTCAGGGTACAAGTTGTTCCTCACTTGAAGCAGGGATCAAAGAGTGGAGTCTGGTTATAACCCCACAGGGGGTCAGGCTTACAGGCCAACGAGAGACAGACCAACCAGCAAAGTGTCAAATCTCTTGCCTAACCTATGAGCTTCAAACAAGCTAGGGAGTGAGCAGTGACCTAATCCCTGCTCTGGTGACCAAGAAACCCTTTGTTACAGTCAGGCTCCAGAGGTGTATGTTTTATCACATAAGCCGTGTGCACGTTTATTGACCTAAGCCCACTTCTCAAACTTCAGAAAGGGCTGAAAGGTAATTAAAATAACCACTGCTCAAATGACAGAGACCCCTTGTTGCACAGCCGCAGTAGGAGTCTCCAACAGGTGTATTCACTGTGGCTTCACTTGGGCGCACCAAGATGGCCGTCGTTTGCAGGCTTTATCGGTGGTGGGCTAGGGGGAAGGATGCTGGCATTAGCTGCAGTGGGATCCGGGGGAAAGGTACAGGGGTTGCAAGCAATCGCTGCAGCCAGGACTCCAAGACAGTAGTGGGCCTTAGCGGTAGCGGTGCGAGCCGCAGTGTGGTTGGCGGTGGGGCAGGCGTTAGGACCCGGGGAGGTAGCAGCACACAGAATGCAGGCTCAGATCTAGAATATCCATGATTCCTGCTTCTGTATTTAAAAAGAAAAAAAATTTGGTGGTCCCGCCCCCCCAAAAAACAACAAGCACAGGGCTTTGGAGACCCTGTACTTGTTGTGCTAAATACAGGGGACAAATGATGTAGGGGTCCCCAGTATTAAGCACAACCAGCTCCACCCACCCCCCTTTCCTTTTTTCAGAACCAGCACAAGGTTTTTCAGAACCATCCCTGGTTGCCAAAATATGGGGGGGTCCCAAGCTGCCCAGGGATCCCCAGCCTGGGCTGATTAGTGGTCAGGGGTGATGCTTGAGCTGGGGGCCCCATTAGAAAGAGTGCAGTGCTGGTTCTGGTAAATATAGGGGGACCCTATGCATTTTTTCCCTGTATTTCCAGAACCAGGGCTGGCTCAGAGCCCAGTGCTGGTTGCATTGAATATGGGGGACCCCTACATCATTTGTCCCCTGTATTTTGGCAACCAGGGCTGGTTCTGTGCTTGGGGGGGGGCTTTTTTTTATCTTACACATTAAATTTTTAACATAGACGTGTAGATGGATCTCACTGCTGCAGTCGTGCATCTGTGACTTATTGATTCTATTTTCTTAGGTGCATGCGCACTGCCAGTGAGCCCCCTTTGCACTGCACCGCTGCCACTGTTCTGCACCACCACTGCTGCCACTACCCCACACACCTAATGTTGCTCTTCTCCCCTGCAGGTGGCCCGGTTTGCTAATCCAAACCCTGATAGTTAATAATGTTTCACATGTCCTATTAAGGCTGCTTAGACATTAGCTGAAAATTCACAAACCTATTGAATTTCTGCCACTCAAACTTCAAAAAGCAATGGCGTCAGCCTTAATGATCATAATTTCATTGCTTTTTGGAGTTTGAGTGGCAGAAATTCAATAGGTTTGTGAATTTTCAGAGCATGTCTAAGCAGCCTTGATGATACATGTGAAACTGTAAGGATTTTTGTCTATGGAAATGTATGGAAATTTCTGATCGCCCATTGGAGATTTCCGATCGCCCACCATCGATGTTAAGCGATCCGTCGCCGGATAGCTGACATTTGACAAGTTAAATTTCCCTGATTTGACGATCGTGATAATTTTTTTATCGCGATCGTCAAATCGCCAAAATCCAACATATTTGACTTCAGCAATCCTGCGATGCCGAGTTGCAGCATCGCAGGATGTGTTGGGCCCATAAGCCTTGTGACCTAGGCAGTGGTGCCGAGAGGGGGGAGCAGGTACTAATTGGCTAAGCTTGCTTCAGGGACCTGGTGGGGGCCCAGGTCTGGCACCTTCCTCTTATGTCACAGCAGCCTAGCACTGTGTGCTGGGCTGCATTGGGAGACTGCTCATGGCTGCTGAAGCAGCAGCCGGAGCAGTCTCCTGTGCCTATGGGGGGAGCAATCACGCTGATCGCACCACCCATTGGCTGTGAATCGCGCTGAGTGGCTCACAGCACCCCCCTCCCCAGCGCACAGCGCCGCTGAAATAATATTTTTCTTTTTTTTCTAAAGGGGTGTGGCCACACCTCCCATGATTAGGCCTTGCCCCCTGACACCTGGGTCCGGTGTGGCTCTCACCGGCCATGGACCTAAGCCATGTGATCATGATTGTGATCCCCGGCGGTCAGGAAGGAAGTCCCCGGTGGTCAGGAAGGAAGTCCCCGGCGGCCAAGAAGAAAGTCTGCGGAGTAGAGGCAGGCAAATAGCATTTCCTCACAGCCCGGCTGCTCCTCCCCTCCAGAGTCTGCCTCTGCTGCAAGTGCAGGTAGCAAAGTTTTTGATGCCATACTGCATGTTGTCTAAGGTCCTCATTCAGAGCCGTTCGCTATTTGCGTTCGTTCGTTCAAAAACAAGGGGTGGCTATTCAAATGATCCGTTCGCACATTGCAGTCTGTTCACACCTCTAAGTCTGAACGAGCGAGCAAAACATACGCTCGTTTATTTGTTAAAAACGCCCCCTGGCCGCTCGCACCATACGTCATGTCCGCTATTTATTAGATTAATCGAGTACATCGAACAGGATATGAACTGCTCGCTATTCTTGTGGTTGGTTTTTTCAACCGCTATTTTGCAAGCAGTTCTGAGTTAAAAAAAAACAAGTGACGTGGTCAATGACGCTGCTATATTAATTATGCACACCCATAAAACGCCCGTTTTGACCTTTAAGTACGCCTGCGTTCTGATCTCCACTCCCCGTTTTCAAGCACCTTCCCCTGTTACCACCCACATACGCCTCATTCTGTCATTCAAAATAGCAGGCACTCGCTATATTGCGTACAAACGATTTTCAGCCGCACTGACTGGTTCGCGAATGCGTACTAAAAACCGTACGCATGCGCAGATGTGCGAACATTGCTCGGAATGAGCGTACTGCCGCTAGCGAGTGGCTCTGAATGAGGGCCTAAGATCCCTGGGCTACAGGGACAGACCTGCCAGATCGTCGCTGCTGGTCTACTGCACTACAGAGATAAGAGAGCAACCAGACATTAGGAAGGAAACACAGACAAAAAATCATCAGAGAGTAAGGTAAGTGATTACAGTGGGGATTAAAGCTGGGAACCCCTGCCTCCTCTATGCCCTTCTCTCATCTGTGTCCCTGCCCCCACTGCCTCCTCTATATCCCTGCATCCACCTTTCCTCTGTGCCCCTGCCTCCTCTATGCCCCTGCGCCTCTACTGCATCCCCTGTGCACCCCAATCTCCTCTGTGCCCCTGCCCCCACTACCTCCTCTATACACATGCACCCACTTCTTCACTGTGCCCTTGCCTCTATGCCCCCTCTCCTCTGTGCCCCTGACCTTACTGCCTCCTCTTCTGCACCCACCTCTCCTCTGTGCCCATGTCCCCACTACCCCCTATATGTCCCTGCACCCCTCCTTTCATTGGTGACACTTCCACTTCTATGGCCACCTCTCCTCTGTTTCCCTGCCCTCACTACCTCATCTATACCCCTGCACCCCTCTCCTTTGTGCCACTGCATCCTCCATGTACCCTATCCTCTATGCCCCTGCACCTACTGCCACCTCTATAACCCTGTGCCTTCCTCTCTTCTGTGACCCTGTCTCCTCTAACACCCCCACTCCTATGTGCTTGAACCCTCACACCCCTCTCCTCTATCCCCATGCCTCATCTATTGCCCACTCTCCTATGTGCCCCTTCCCCCAGCTACCTCCTCTATACCCCTGCATGCACCTCTTCTCTGTTCCCCTGCATCTTCTATGGCCCTCTCTCTTCTGTAACCCTATCCCCACTACCTCCTCTATACCTCTGCATGCATCTCTCCTCTGTGCCCCTGCCTCCTCTATGTACCTTCTCCGCTATGCCCCTGCCCCTACTACACCCTCTATACCCCTACGCCCCCCTCTCTTCTGTGACCCTGCCTTCTCCATGTCCCCCTCTCCTCTGTGTCACTGCCCCACTACCTCCTCTATATCCCTGCACCCCCCTCTCATCTGTGCCCCTGCCTCCTCTATAACCCCCTCTCCTCTGTGTGCCTACCCCCACCCCTCCTCTATACTGCTGCACCCCACTCTCCTCTGTGCCCCTGGCTCCTCTATGCCCCCCCACTCCATTATTCCCCTGCCTTTCTACTTCCTCCCCTGTGCACCCCCTCTCCTCTGTGCCAATGCCCTTTCAGCCTACCCTATCCTCTTTGCCCCTACTCCTCTATGGCCCCTCTATTTTGTGGGCCTGTCCCCACTACCTCCTCTATACCTCTCCACCCCACTCTCCTCTGTGCCCATGACTCCTCTGTTCCTCTGCCCCCACTACCTCCTTTAAAACTCTGCACCCCTCTCTCCTCTGTGCCCCTACCCACTCTATGCATTTGGTCTCCTCTCCTCTGTTCCCGTGCCCAATTACCTCCTCTATACCCTTGCACCCATCTCTCCTCTGTGCTCATGCATCCTCTACCTCCTCTTCTGTGCACCCCACTCTCCTCTGTGCCCCTGAGTCCTCTATGCCCTCTCTCCTCTGTTCTCCTACCCACATTACCTCCTCTATATCCCTGCACCCCCATCTCCTCTCTGCCCCTGTCTCCTCTATGCCCCCTCTCCTCTGTGCCCCTGTTCCCATTACCTCCTCTATTCCCTTGCACCCCCTTCTCCTCTGTGCCCCTGCCCCGTTACCTTCTCTATATGCCTACACACCCCTCTCCTTTGTGCCCCTGCCTCTATGCCCCATCTCCTCTGTGCCCCTGCCCTTACTGCCTACTCCTCTGCACCCCCTTTCCTCTGTGCCCCTGCTCCTCTATGGCCCCCTTTCCTCTGTGTCCTTGCCCCCACTACCTCCTCTATATGCCTGCAACCTCCTCTGTGACCCTGCCTTTATGCCCCCTCTTCTCTGTGCCCCTGCCCTTAGTGCCTACTCCTCTGCACCCCTTTCTCCTCTGTGCCTGTGCCCACTTATGCTCCTTCACCTCTGTGCCCCTGCCACCAATACCTCCTCTTTACCACTGCAGCCTCTTCTCCTCTGTGCCCTTGCCCCCACTATCTCCTCTATATCCCTGCATCCCCCTCTCATCATCTCATCAGTGCCACTGACTCATCAATGGCACCCTCTCCTCTGTGGCCCTGCCCCACTACCTCCTCCATGCACCTGCAACCACTTCTCCTCTGTGCCCCTGCTGCCTCTATGTGCCTTATCCTGTGCCCCTGCCCACACTACCTCCTCTATTCCTCTGCACCCCCTCTCCTATGTGCCCATGCCCCCACTACCTCCACTAAACTTTGGCACACCCCTCTCCTCTGTCCACCAGCCTCCTCTATGCCCCCCTTTGATCTTTGCCCCTGCCCCCACTACCTCCACTGTACCCCTGCACCCCCCTCACCTCTGTGTCCCTGCCCCCACTACCTCCTCTATATGCCTGCACCCCCTCTCCTTACTGCCTACTCCTGCACCCCCTCTCCTCTGTGCCCCTGCCTCCTCTATGCCCCCTCACCTCTGTGTCCCTGCCCCCACTACCTCCTCTTTACCCCTGCACCCAGTGCCAGATTAAGGTACACATGGGCCTGGAGCTGAAATTTATAAAGGGCCTATTGTGTGCCGCTGCAGGGGAGTGTGACAAGTGCCGTGTCGGTGTGACTAGTGATGCGGGGGAATGACCAGTGTGGTGTGGGTGTGGTCTACACAAGGAGTCTGGCATGTGCAGTGGGTGTGGCTAACTCCATAGAGGGCATTGCTATTGTCACCGTCATATAATACGGAAAGCATCTCGGTGACTGCCATAAAATGCATTGAGCATCGCTGTGACCACCATATACAAATAATACAGAGTGCATTACAGTGACCGCCATATAAAACAGAATTGCAGTGATTGCCATACAGTATAATACAAAGAATGTCAGTACACGTCATATAATACACCAAGCGTCAAAGTGATTGTTATACACAGCTACACACCATGGCCCCTGCAGTGGAATAAATCAAACAACAAGCTGCTGGTAGATCTATCTGTCTATACAGAGACAAATGCAGGATTTCTAGAGGGGGGGTTCCACATTATGCCATTAAAGTGGGCATGACCACCATGCAAGGGGGTGTGGCTATAATTTTAGATAATTTTAGATAATCAAATATGATACCTTAATCTGAGTACAGACACAGGGGTCTACTTACTAAGCAGTGTTAGGAGACAGAGTGAAAAGTGATAAGGTACCAGCCAATTAGCTGCCAACTGTCATTTTTCAAACACAGCCTGTGAGATGGCAGTTGGGAGCTGATTGGCTGGCACCTTATCACTTCTCACTCTGGGCCTGATTCAGACCCGGTCGCAAGCGCTGAATGCTCGCAACCGGGTCGATGGTGGCCCAGAGCGCATGCGCAGGATGGAGCCGGCTCCGTCGTGCGCATGCGCGAGACCCAGATAGCGACGGGCAATCCATCGCTCCGGGTCTCGCACCAAAGGGGGCGTGCTGTCAATGTTGAGTGACAGCACGCCCCCTTTGGTGGGCGGGCAGGGGGGGGTGGCTGCCCAGACGGAGGCGTTCCCATGAGAACGCCTACCGTCTGGGGGCGGCCCCACTGATGTCAGTGGGAGAGCTTTTGGCTCTGTTTGAGCCGAAAGCTCTCTGGGGCTTGCGGCCACGAGACCCTACCACAAGGGTCTCGTCGCAAGCCTGATGGTCGTGATGGTCTTGACCATCGCGACCATCATCCTGGCCACTGCGAGCGGCCAGGAGACCGCGCCATAGAATAAAAAACCGCCCTGATTCAGTGGCCGACTGGCAGTCCTGCCGACCGAGCGGCCAATTTGGTAGGTATTTCACACAATACATAGATAAGACACTCACTTCATTCTGTCCCAGAGCAGGTTTCACTTCTCCCTGCACCCCCAGACCTCGACAAACCAGCAGGCACTGATTCTCTGCTCTCCTTCTCATGTGGACTCCCATTCCTTGCACACACTCGCCTCTTATTGGTCCCTTGAGCTGTTATTAGATGCCGGTATCTCCGCTCCTCTTGCTAAACGCTGACTCCTTCTTATTCCATTCATTGCCCATTGGCAGAGCTGCTACCAGCAGACTGACAGCAGAGCCCTGCAATCTGCTGTGCTGTGAAAGATGCCGTCTCAGGCTGGCTGGCACAAAATATTTTACTGCGGGAGCCCACCTGCCCCATTTAGTGACAGCCCAGTTCGCTATACCTTGCCGCCTCCTTGTTTCACTGCCTGTCCCAGAATGGCGGTGGAGAATAAAGGATCTGAGGGGTGGAGCTACGGGTGGTTTGGGGGCGGAGCTTCGGGTGGTTTTGGGGCGGGGCTTCATATTGCATGTTGAGAAACTTCAGTCAGTCCGGCCATGGCGGAGCTTCGCACGGACCTGTGAGAAGGCGGGGCTTCAGACGGCTCAGGTATATCTGTGTGAATGGGTGCTGCTTGGGTGGTGACAGGAGCTTAGAACGATATGAGGGGGCGGAGCTTTGGGTGATTTCAGGACGGGGATTCAGAATCCATGTTGAGAAGCTTCAGCCAGTCTGGGGGGCGGAGCTTCGGACAGACCTGTGAGTAGGCGGGGCTTCAGGCGGCTGGGGGACTGAGCACTTTCTGTGTGAATGGGTATTGCTTCAGGCAGCCAGGAAGTGAGTGATTGGGATGGTGACAGGAAAAAAAAATCCTGTCAACACTGTCTGAGAAAGCTGTGGGCCTATTTCCATGGGTGGACCTGGAGCTGTAGCTCCACCCGCCCCATTAGTAATCCGGCCCTGCCTGCACCCTCCTCTCCTCTTTGCTCCTGCCCCCACTACCCTCTTTATATCCCTGCACCCTCCTCTCATCAGTGCCACTGACAATTCTATGGCCCCCTCTCCTCTGTGCCCTTGCCCCACCAACCTCCTCTTTGCCCCTGCAACCACTTCTCCTCTGTGCCCCTGTTTCCTCTATGTCTATGCCTTATCCTTTGCCCCTGCCCCCACTACCCCCTCTGTCCCTGCACCCCCTCTCATCAGTGCCACTGCCACTTCTATGGCCCCCTCTCCTCTTTACCACTGCACCCCCTTTTGTGTGCCCCTGCATCCTCTATGTACCCTCCCCTCTAAGCTCCTGCCCCTACTACACTCTCTCTGCTGTTACCCTTCCTCCTCTATTCCCCCCTCTCCTATGTGTTTGAGCCCTTACTACCTCATCTAAACCCTGACAAACCCCTCTCATCTATCCCCCTGCCTCCTCTATGGCCCTCTCTCCTCTGAGCCCCTTCCCCAACAACCTCCTCTATAACCCTGCACGCCCCTCTTCTCTGTTCCCATGCCTCCTCTATGTACCCTCTGCTCTATGCCCCTGCCCCAACTACTCCCTCTATATCCCTCCCTGCCTCCTCTATGGCCCTGCCCCCACTACCTCCTTTATATCCATGCACTCTCTTCTCATCTGTGCCACGGCCTCCTCTATAGCCCACTATCCTCTGTGTCCCTGCCCCCACTACCTCCTCTATAACCATGCACCCCCCTCTCCTATGTGCCCCTTTGCACTTCATTGCTACCACTGCTCTGCACCACCGCTGCTGCCATTACCCCACATGCCTACAGCCCGCCCCTGCAGCCATCTCAAACTCTGCACCTTTCAAACCACCTCCTGTGTGCTGGCCCCTCTTCCACCTACAGAAGTCCTAATGGGCAGCTGACGCCCACTTTTTGAAGACGACGAAACCCTGATGGGTTGGCACCTTTCAGGCAAAGACGACAAAAAATCCTATTTGGTGGCAGCCACGAAAAATAGCTGACAGAGGCTGCCGCCCACTAGGTAAAGACGCCAAAGCCCTGGTGGGTTGGCGTCCACCAAGTGAAGATGCTGAAGCCCTGGCGGGCTGGCGCAGGCCAGCCAAAACCGCCAAAGCCCTGGCGGGTTGCTGCTCACCAGGCAAAGACGCCAAAGTCCTGGGATGGCGGCATCCATGAAAAAGAGCTTAAAGGCTGCCGCCCCCCCAGTTGAAGGTGCAGATAAAATAAAACTTATTTTAAAAAATGGTGTCTGTTCATTTTAATATTTCTTTTACGGGTGTACTACAGGGACCAGTAGGCCCAAAATGCCCCGCATGCTGGTTCTTGTGGTTTTCCAAGTACCAGCATGCGGGGGAGGCTTGCTGGGACCTATAGTTCACCTGCAAAAGAAGATATTCTTTAAAATGCACCATGATAATATATATAGTTATAGTGCCTGCGCTAGTTTGCGTAATTCTATAGGTGCCTAATGTGACAATCAATATGTGTATGTAGAACTAATAATACTAGGCACACAGGGATAATAGTTAGGTGGTTTTAATGGTTCTAGTACATACTACAACAAATTAATTGAGAAGTCACAATGTTCTCTAATTTGGGAATGGGTAGTAAATAAGTATATGGTCAAATGAACGTTATAAAAATGGGTGGGATAAAATAATAAACAGTGTCCTTTAAATATAGGAAAAAATTTAAATAATATATATTGCAGACGGAATGAATGCCCGGGGGGGTTGCGCTCTTGAGGGGCTGCGTCCCATGCCCTCCGGTCCAACAACTTACCCTTCTACTTGCTGTTTATGTTAATTGTTGTGTGAAATGTTTATCTCCATAGTGCCAGCAGCTACCATTATCCTATACCAACCAACAAGCACAGGTTTTGCATCAACGTAATTTAAAATGCACCACATTACACAATCAACCCGGCACCCACCACACAGTTGTGCTGGGGATAGCCCTGGGCTATCATCCTTGGCCTTTGTTGCCCTGGAGAGGGGGACCCCATTATTGGGGGGTCCCCAGCTCCCCAAAGATCCCCATCGGGGCTTGCAACCAGACCGTTGTGGTATGGTCTCATCTACCGTAAGCCCCATTACTGTAGGGCCTTTCTGATTTGGATGTGAAAGATGGCTATGAACCATCATATCCCTGAGGTTTTTAGCTCTTCTCCAGCTCATTTCCACCATAAATGTAGACTATATGGTCTACATTTATGATGCATTTTAATTATATGTAATCACGTTCATGATATGTTTTGTATGTTTTGTTTTTTCATTATCGCCGTCATTCACTTCAGGTGAACATGTTTATCTCTGTTCCCTATGCACTAAGTACACTTTTGATATTTTTCACTTCTGTCTTCATCTTTGTCTAAGCATTGTCTTCATATTTTAACTTTTGCTCGTTACAGAGACCCACTTTATATGATATATTATACTATTATTAAAAGTTATGTTTTAGAATTATTTAGGTGTGCCCCATCTATTAGGAGTACTGTCCCCTCTTTTTTCTGTGTCTACCGTTTATTGCTCCGAGGGTGCACCCTTTTGTTGTCATTGAGTCATAAGAATCTCAGATGTTATTAATGGGTCTTTCTTAATTTTCTTAGAGAATTATCCTGTTACCCTTGTATGGTTTACCATTTAATTTCTTCTCTCCTCTCTCCTCTATGTTTCTCGCCTTTTCATATATATTAACCATTTTGTGGGGTGACTCCCTTTTCAAGAATACACCTTGCACAGGGTAGAGAATTTATTCCATTTCTCATTACATATTTGAACAAAAATTTGTTTATATCTATGGCTGGATTTAGCGTGAAAAATGAGCTAACCAATAAACGACATACCACTGAGGAGTTGGATAATATCTTCTCTGATAGGACACCGGAAGGGATTCCTAATATTAGTTGGGAACAAGATTTCTATATATTAAAACGGACATTACAAAGGAGGACCAGAGTACAATGGGACCTAACTACTATAGAAAACTATATTAAACACAAGATCTCTCCTATAGGACTTAGACCGAGGATCTTTAATACCTTCCAACTAGCTAGTACTAATCTACAAAAAGATTGGGAAGCCAGCCTACTTAAATGTTCACAAGAAAAAATGACGATCTTAATGAAACATGATCTGCTCATTCTAGAAGAGTGTGACAAAGAGGTTGAAAAATTAGGAAAGAAACTAGAGGTCTGGGAAAAAGACCAGCCTTTTCAAAAATGTTTTGAGAAAGCTAAAACTGAACTCAATGAATATGAACAAAATATTATAGAAAGAAATCTAAATTTGCACGAGATAAACGGGATTTTGCTAGTGGAAAAATCTTTAAATGGCAAAACACCAACTACAAGGATCTGACTAGAACTCACTGATACCAGTATACATCATCTGAGACAGAATCCTCTGAAACAGATGATAATACGGGAAATAGCACAGCAAGTGCCAATTACCTGTCTCCTTTTTTAGAGAGTCCTCCTGGGTCCAAACCAAGATATCGGGCAATCAAAGGAGGCCCACGAGGAGGGGGAAGATGAGGAAGAGAGAACAGAACTTGGGAAGCACCATTACACCAATGCCAATCACTAAGGACCAACAGGAGGAAATGATCAACAATCTCCAAATAATTAACCTCTCTAACATCTCACTCTCTCCTGATCATACATCAGTACTAACTAAGGGTCTCACTTTCTCACCTACCAATATGATAAATCATTTTGAATGGGAAAAGGACTTAAATCTCTTCGGGAGGAAGTTACTTCTCACAAAGTTTTTTGCCAACACAAGGAAGGACAGTATTGATGATCGAGGAGCCAGTATCGAAGACTGGCCCAACAGTATGAGCTTATCGCCAACACTACCTACCCCAGAACAACATTCGATTAACATTACCACTACCAGTATCGGTACAATCTGCCACCCCAGCCTTTCAACTGATAAGGAATCAGAGGCATTGGCAATACTGGAAGATCTGGGGGATCAATCTCAGGTGATAATAGATCCTATTAACAAAATTAGACCCCTCTGTAAAAAGAAATCTTCCTTTTATCCATAGGAATACATAAGTCCAGAGGTTAGGATATTTATGGACCTGGTCTACAGGGATCTGGATACCCTGGTCCAACATGACATTGGAGGAACAAGAAAGAGGGTCAATCACAATTTAAATCAAAATTAGCGTAAGGCCTTGAAAGAAATTAGAGAATGGCCTGACATTATAATTAAGCCATCTGATAAGGGTGGCAATGTAGTCATCTGGCCCCTTGACAAATATCTGAAGGAGGCACTTCACAAGCTGGGGTATGAACAGTGCTATAAGCACTTGCTGTTCAACCCGACGGAAAATTTTACTACATTGTACAATATGATCATAGATAGAGCAAAATCAGAAGGAACGATCAATAGATTTGAATATGAATTTCTACAGGTGTTACATCCTAACATACCAAAGTACCCAAAAATTGTGAAGAACCCCCCGGCAGACCTATAATATCTGGCATAGGAGGTCTGTCTGAACAGGCCAGTAAATTTATTTATATACATCTTAGGCACCATGTAGTCACCTTGCCATCCTATGCCAGGGACACTTCGGATGTGCTCAGGCAAATTAATGATTTAAAGCTAGATGAAAACTCAATGTTGGCCAGTATAGACGTCGAGTCTTTATATATCAGCATAAACCATGATCAGGGAATGACAGCTTTTCCTTGATATGGAGTGGACCTCTGATTTCAATGATTTAATTCTGAAACTCCTCGACTTCGTACTTAATAAAAATTACTTTGTGTTTAATAACAAATTTTACATTCAGACCAGGGGGACTGTGATGGGAGCAGTGTGTGCACCTATGTACGCCAAACTATTTTTAGGATGGTGGGAACACTCTTACATTTTCAATGAAGAAAACTAAAAGTTTACCTCACTGGCTCCCATCTGGATTCGTTACATCGACGATATCTTGATGGTTTGGAATGGCACAGTAGAAGAGTTTCACAAGTTCATGAAGAAACTTAACCATAATGTTTTGAACTTAAAATTTACCTATGAACTGAATGCCAATACAATCACGTTCCTTGACCTTAAACTGCATATTGATGAACATAAGAATCTTACATCAGATCTATATAGAAATCTTACTGCGACCAATAGCCTTTTACATAGAAACAGTCATCATTTCTCCCCAACCATCCAGAATATCCCAAAAGGAGAATTCTTAAGACTCCGTCTTCAACAAAAATTGGGTACAAAGGTGGAAATCAGCTGGAGAATAGCTAAAAACCACAGGGATATGATGGTTCATAGCCATCTTTCACATCCAAATCAGAAAGGTCCTACAGTAATGGGATCTTTTCCATGCGGCCACTGCAAGGCATGTACCAACATGATGAAAAGGCATAAAATCACGGATCGCTATGGCAAAGAACACTCTATTCATCATTTCATTAATTGTAGTCCTACAGGTGTAGTATACTGCCTGGAGTGTACTTGTCTCAAAAGGTATGTAGGAATAACGGCTCGACCACTTAAACAACAAATCCTTGAGCACATAGGTAACATTAAACATGTGACCACAGATCTCCAAAAATTTAAGAAAATAACCTCTGTGGCTAGACACTTTTACCATTATTATAATAGCTCAAGTAAGGATCTTACGGCGTTTGGTTTGGAAAAGGTACAATTGAATATTAGAGGAGGAGATTTAATGAAGGACCTTCTAAAAAAGGAATGTGAATGGACTTTCAAACTTGGTACCATGAATCCTCATGGACTGAATGAAACCATTAACTATAGCCCCTTTTTGGATATCTAAATCCCCCTTTATTCTTTATTCTCTATATATATGCTAATCTATTATATTTGTTTATATTCTTTCATTTTTTTTATTTTATTATTTTTTTGATATAATTCTTTATATACCTTTACCACTATCTTTTGCTGTTTCAGAGGATAAATATATAAGTTATCTTTCTTTGTACGCTGTTGCATTTTTCTAGTCCCTCTTAATTTGTTTGGGTAATCAGTGAATACACATTATTACTAGTATATTTTGATTTATTCTGCATCTCCTATTTCATGTCTATTCTGAAATTATTGACTAGCTCAATATTTGAGAAAATACTATGACCTGCCAAATGTAAGGTACTACCTTGGTTTGGAAAACTGATTTCCTTGATTCATTTGTTCTCACTTGCTTATTAACCATTTCAATACCGCAGACCTACTATTATGAAAGTTCTAGTTTACTTGCCAATTAAATGAACATATACCTCTATTAATAAGTCTTGATTAAATTTTACTTTGATATACCAATATATCTTTTTGTAAAATATTATTCAGTTACTGACTACTGGTTTAATTTATTTTCTTATTTATTCATATTTATTTTTATTATTTCTACAATTATTATATTATTTTATTTATATTATTCTTATTTATATTTTTTTATTTATTTTTGTATACCAATGGGTTAATAACAACATTATATATTCTTCTTAGTATGACCAAATTATGATTCTGCCTTGATATCTTAAGTGTTTTTACTTGTTGACACTTAAATCAATTGGCAATGGAGTGTCTGCATCCTGCTGATGGTAAACGGACACTGTATTGAGCAGATATATCTCTTTCTTTTTCTCTTATTATCTTACCCAGTTTGTTATGGTGACTATATTTCTTTAAACTAACTTTCTTTATTAGTAGGTTTGTGGAATATTTAGGAACATCTTTGGCTCCGTTTAAAATCAAGGCTATGTGCAATTGTGACTGCTATTTATGTTTCTAAACCAATGTATTTAGACAATGCATATGATTGGTAACTCCTTCCGTCAATCATTCCTTACCAACCAATCAGTGCTCATCAGGAAGTATTTACTTCCTGCTACCAGCCGCAAGACGAGCTTCCTTTGAGAAAGTCCCCGGTGAAACACGCATCAGGCACCGCTCATGGGGTACCTCTGGGCGCACAGGGGACCCCCGCACCTATAGACCTCCACACCACTGGGAACTATCCTGTAACAGGTACTTATATCTCCCTCACTGTTCTCTCACCAGCCGCTGTGGAGATCCACATCTTGCGTTGCTTGGCAACAAGATCTGTGACTCATCCAAACGCTGGCAGCAGAAACAGCCTGCTAGTATTTTTCACTGTGCCATTGCACGGGGCTCTCATCACCAGTCTGATGTTTCACATGACTGGTGAAAGCAGACCTCAGTCTAAGTGCACGGTCTTTGATTTCTTCTTTAGATATATTTGATACCATCAATTAGGAATTTATCAGGTTCTTCCCAGCACATTGAGGGACGCCTCATTTATTGTTTGATTCTCCATTAGGAACTACTATATGGTCTACATTTATTGTGCATTTTAATTATATGTAATCACGTTCATGATATGTTTTGTTTTTTCATTATCGCCCCATCTATTAGGAGTACTGTCCCCTCTTTTTTTCTGTGTCTACCGTTTATTGCTCCGAGGGTGCACCCTTTTGTTGACATTGAGTCATAAGAATCTCAGATGTTATTAATGGGTCTTTCTTAATTTTCTTAGAGAATTCTCCTGTTACCCTTGTGCGGTGTACCATTTAATTTCCTCTCTCCTCTGTTTCTCATATATATCTCTGCAATGCAGTTCCCATCCCAATTGCTAGTTTGCGCACGTGCACTGCGATGCATGTGCAATGCGAATTAATTGACCAATTGCATGTGTATTAGCAACTGCGTTCCTTGCTGAATCAGTCCCTTAGTCTGTTCCTACAGCTTGTGGTCCTACCACATTATTGTGTATTGCCTGTCTTGTCCATGTCTGTGTCTTGCCTGTCTGGTCCTTTTTTGTACTTTGCCTGTTAAGTCCTTGTCTGTAAATCCTGCAGTTTCACAGTCCAGGTCACTCCTGCCCTGCAGCTTGTGTTCGTTGTCTGGCCACTCCTAGCTGCACCATAGTCCCGAGACCATCATCATTTGCCACTGCTAGTGTACTGTGGCCCTGATTCAGAGCTGGACGCTCTGAATCAGGGTGTTTTTTTTTTTTTTTTTTTGGAGTGCCCTCCAGCTATTGCGAGTGGCCAGAATGATGATCATGATGGTCAAGACCATTGCGACCATCGGGCTTGCAACGATACCCTTGTGGTAGGGTCTCGTGGCCGCAAGCCCCAGAGAGCTTCTGGCTCTAATAGAGCCGGAAGCTGTCCTACTGATATCACTGGTGATGTCAGTGTGGCCGCCCACAAATGGCAGGCGTTCACATGGGAACGCCTCTGTTTGTGAAGCCACCCCCCCTGCCGCCTACCAAATGGGGCGAGCTGTCAATCACCATCGACAGCTCTCCCCCTTTGGTGCGAGACCTGGAGCGACGGAGCACCCGTCGCTAGCCGGGTCTCGTGCATGTGCACGATGCAGCCGGCTCCATCGTGCGCATGCCCAGTAGGCAAACATCGACTTGGTTGTGAGCGTTCAGTGCTTGTGACTGGGTCTGAATCAGGCCCTGTGTCCATACATTTTACATGCTCTGGAATTAGTTAGTTCCTTTAGTGGAAGGACTGGCACTCCTCAACTCTGTCTAGTTTTCAGTCAGCAGTCCTGCAGTCTCTCTCAATTGTGCAGAACAATAACATCAGCACAGGGAGGGCTTATGAAGCCTCCTACTGTGCCGCCAGTATTAGTTGGTAGTACATCAACTGCTGGTGGGATGGGCAGGTGCAGAGTTGTGCTTTCAGTGGGCAGGTCTTGGACAGCCATAGCAAGCAGGCTGTAAAAGTAATTATATTTTTATTCTGTCTCCAGCAGCCCTGCAGATCCTGTGGTCCTAATCTTATGGGGGGCCTGAAACTGCAGTGCATCCACCCCATTGTTAATCTGGCCCTGTAAGGGAGTAAACATGAGCAAAGTCAAGTATAGCCAGAGTCAGAACCCGGTCACGTGTACAAGCAGGGCTGGTGCTAGGATGTTCGGCACACCCTGGAAACTATAAATTTGCTCCCTCCCATTCTTTTTAAAGTGACAGTGCATGCCAAAGAGGTGTGGTCTCACAAGGAAGGGGCATGTCCACACAATAGTACCCCCAATTCAAATTAGGCCACACATAGTGTCCCTGATTCAAATTACACCACATAGTAGTGTCCCTTAATTACGTTACAGCTCACAGTAGTTCCTCTTATTCACGATACATCACAGTAGTGCCTCTTATTCACGTTGCAATACACAGGAGTACCCCTTGTACACATTATGCCCCACAATTGTGCCCCTTATACATAAAATGCCACAGAGTTGTAGTGCCTCTTATACACATAATGCCACAGTTGTAGTGCTCCTTATATACATGCCACAGTAGTAGTGCCCCTTATACACATGCCCACATTAGTGCCTTTTATACACATGCCCACAGTAGTGCCCCTTACACATAATGCACACAGTAGTAGTACCCATTATACACATAATGCTCACAGTAGTGCCCTTATACACATGTCCACAGTAGTAGTGCCTCTTATACAGTTAATGCCTACAATAGTGCCTCTTACACACATAATGCCCACAGTAGTAGTGCCTCTTACAAAATTGCCCACAGTAATGCCACTTATACATTATGCCAAACAGAAACCATAATGTACTTACATGAAGCCCCACTCCTGTGCCCACTGCTACCAGATAGCTTCATGTGCTCAGCACTATGGGAGAGACATCATGACATCTCTCCCTACACACACTGTGGGGGCCAGAAGGAGGAGCTCAGGAGTGAGCACCAGCCTCCACCTGCAGGGAAGGAGCCTGCGGGCACCCACTGGTAACAAAATCTCAGTGGGCACTTGGCAAATGGAGAAGACAGCAGTGCCTCCTTGCATTGCAGAGCCCGATTACTGCATCGTGACAGCCCTGTGTACAAGGTGCAGAACAGCAGAAAAGAGAGGAAGTCAAGACAAGGCAGGTCAAACACAGTATGGCAACAAATAGTATAGCAAAACCATAGATTATGGGTAAGGACCTAATATGTTGGCTACTCATAGAGAGGTTTATATATTCTGGCTTATTTGAAGTTCTGATGTCACTGTTCACATAAATACAAGGATAAAAGACAGAAAGTGCCATGTGGCCACCCCAAAAGAGGAAGGCAGGACATCAGTACTTGTTTGGAGTTCATGTGGTCAGCCATTATGCAGCATGTAGTGTCAGAATGCCAAGAGGATCACAGTGGCCTCCGGTGCACTGCAATGTCCAGCACAGGAGTGGAAGAGACACTGACATCATTATCAGTTGTCTGACAGTGTGAAGACCAGTGACGGCGATCCCGGTAAGCACAGACTGAGCTCCAGCATTTCGTGACAAATGGAAAATGAGTCAACCACACTGATATCAACATTAAATATTTTTTTTAGCTTGTAATGAGAAACACAGAAAAAAAGTAAATAAAAGGTATCTTGTATTATCATAAAATAATGTACACTTTTAAAAGTTTTTTGTGTTGCTGCATTTTACACTGTAATCGTAATTTAAATTAACAAATACAAATTAGAAGATACCTGGAGTACTTTGATATAGAAATGTTTTGTTTTATATAAAATGTAACTACCATTATAGGTTGCATTATTTTTTACCTAGTATACTACACGATTGCTTGATAATAAAGTTAGTACTCTGACCTTGAATTTGCTTTATATTCTTTCTTAGGGACACATTTTTTTAAGTAATTTTGCGGGAAAACCTCTTAAAATTGCTGTAATACAGTATTCACAAAATTGAAGCATACATGACGGCTGCTAGCCACAAATATCTGAGATATTTGCTGTAGTCCATCCATTTTTTTATTGCAAAAATAGCCACCGTTAA
Source organism: Taudactylus pleione (assembly GCA_031769625.1). Taxonomy (NCBI): domain Eukaryota; kingdom Metazoa; phylum Chordata; class Amphibia; order Anura; family Myobatrachidae; genus Taudactylus; species Taudactylus pleione. Next base: position 12,763,980 of record JAUIMM010000384.1, read on the forward strand.
GTTTCTATGGAGGGTGTTAAACTGTCAAATTTACCAAGCTCTAGAATGCAAAGCATTCGCATTAGGCTCACTGGGTCCATACCTATAAGCAAACTCATAGTGGTACCTATAGCATTGCTTCCAACTATTCCTCAGTATGGCTCTTACCGGAACTTGTGTTGTCAAGAGAAATTTGGCAAATTCAAGTGAAAATATACATTTTCTCTTTGTGCATGTAATCATTATTATCACCAGAACTGCTTTAAAAATGTGGGATGTGATAAATATACCCTTAGTATAAAAAAGGAAACACACCTGCAGTAATATTTATAGGGAGCTAGGTGCTTATAAAGTTCCATAGTACTAGTGGGGGTTAATTCAGTTTGTAATTTGAATTCAAATATGCCTAATAAACTAATTTTCACCAAAGAACAGCAGATGTAGCCAAGCAATTTAAAATTCATCAGCGTTCTTTTATTCCACTTTAGTTGTTTTGTAGGTCAGACTTGCCCTAGAGACAATTTCACTGCACTAAGAGCTAGTTCAATCCCTTAACTAAACTAACATTTAAGCAATTATGCTAAAGTGCTTTCCAGCAAGAGTGAAAAATCTGTAATTCCTTAATGTTCTGTAGAAACAACAGAAAATAGTCCAGTGAACCTAGTATGTAACAGATTAATACTGTATACTCAATTGAAATATACAAGTTGTTAGAAGTATTCTTAAAGTGGTAGTTAAAATGAACTCAATTCATTCATGGATACTTTTGCAGAATGATTTCTGACCATCAGCAAATGTGATACCCCTGGCTTTCATAGACGCCTATGGACGTTGTAGTGCCGTAGAGACCGACAACTAGTGAACTTTGTTGTTGGACATGCGCAGAGAAGATTAAGGCCCTCATTCAGAGCCGTACGCTCTGAGCAGAGCGCACGCTCTTAATGAGGGCCATCCTCCATAATTATGGAGCGTCCTCCTGGACGCTCGTACAGCTGTGGGTCACCACCCACAGCCTATACGAGCGTGCAGGTTGATGGCCGCGATGGTCTTGACCATCGCCACTGCGAGCCGGAGCTTGCGGTTGAGTTTTTCAACCGCAAAGGCCGGAGTGATTTTGGCTCTATCAAAGCCAAAATCACTCCCACTGACATCACTAGTGATGTCAGTGGGCCGGCTTCTGACGGTAGGCGTTCCCTTGGGAACGCCCTCGTCAGGGAGGCACGCCCCCGACACGCCCACCAAAGGGGGCGTGCTGTCAATCAACATCGACAGCACGCCCCCTTTGATCAGACACAACGAGCAAAGGAAAGTCCTTCGCTCGTCGCGTCTGGCGTATGCGCACGACGGAGCTCCCGCCGTCGTGCGCATGCGCAGTGCACAACATCGACCCACTTGCGAGCGGACAGACGCTTGCGAGTGGGTCTGAATCAGGCCCTAAGATCAATGAGCAGCATGGTGAGGTGCTGCAGGTCTGAGGATACTGAGCAAGTAATGTCATTGAAGTGGTGCCTAGTGTGAAGACTGCTGAGTACCTGTAGAGTGCTGAGGACCGCAGCAGAGTTACAGCAGAGTGTGATATAGGGCTCTATTCATCTTCACTTAATTTATACAAAAGCAGGTGAAAATTAACAATTTCACCTGCTTTTTGTAGAAATTAAGTTTTCGGGCTATGTATCAAAAAAGTAATGCAGGAGATATCACAGATATCTCCTGCTTACCTTTCGCACCCGGAATGGCGCACTGTCCCCATACACTAGTATCACAGATATCTCCTGCTTACCTTTCTCTCCCGGAATGGCCCTCTGTCCCCATACACTAGTATCACAGATATCTCCTGCTCTCTACCAGCTATTGTAGCTACTCGCAATTCAAGACCAGGCGCTACTGACACATTTTGCTGATACATTGACAGCCGTTTTGCACTGTCTTCTGTGAGTCCTGTTCACAGCTGAGCTGCTGCTGAGACGAAAACGGGCTCCACCTGCCTACAGCACTCACCGGTGTCCACTCCAGACGGGGATTACTTCCACGTGACTACTGGTCGAAGGTCCAGACGGACGTCAGTATAGAGACACATACTGACGCCGACTGCGGAGGGACAGTGTGCTGCAGCGCATCCAGCCGTGCCAGACGCAAATATTCCTGGCATACCATGCTGAGCCAATTTAAGCTCAGTCTCCTTTAACCATCAAGGGACGGCACGGTGTTATTCACAGGTATCCACCGTTTGTTCCTTATCATCTTAGTACCCAGCACAACATTGTGTAACTCTTGACCGCTCATAAGGGTGCTTATTTGTATTCTATATACAGACCTATTTCTGGAACATATGCTCAGCCTCTGTATTTACATCCGAGACTTGTCACGTTGCCTGTGTCTTTGATATTATTGACCAGCATCATTTCAACGGGCTTTTTAATACCGACATATTGCTGGGAAGAGCTATCAATTAGCTATAGGCTACACTGTTGCCTTATATTATTGCAATTTGCTTCAAGGGTTTATAGTCACCTTTATTTAGGGATATGGTGTAGCCACCACCTTATCTATTTTAGGAGATTGTGTTACAGATTATTGGAGCCTGATCAACTCTATAATTTGTATGGTATACTTTTTCCTGCTTACCACGTTTTACATGAGCTAATTAGCAGTGGTCTGTCATATATTTTTATGTGCTTATATATGTGTTTTTGTTTGTTCTCTTAAGGTATTAAACTTCATATATATATATATATATATATATATATATATATATAAAAATGTGTTGTCCCTACGTCCCAACATTAATATCAGAGCGCAGTTTTTTCCTTCATTGTTTGTGCTTGTGAGGTTGGCAATCACCTCTTTTATTACTGCTGCACTGATATTTGATTCTCTGGCTCATTAGCGCTGAGGTTTCTCTTGTGTGTTCATTAATCGGAATGGCCCACTGTCCTCATACACTAGTATCACAGATATCTCCTGCTTACCTTTCTCTCTCGGAATGGCCCGCTGTCCTCATACACTAGTATCACAGATATCTCCTGCTTACCTTCCTCTCCCGGAATGGCCCACTGTCCCCATACACTAGTATCACAGATATCTCCTGCTTACCTTTCTCTCCCGGAATGGTCCACTGTCCCCATACAGTACATTAGTATGTGGACAGAATTCATCGAGCTCCGAAAATACCTTCCATCTGCTCCTTCCACCAGATGCTGGGGCCTGTAGCACACTAGTGTCACTATATAAAAGTTTCACTGCTCTCAAAGGAGCTGTGAAACACTTCGTGGAGACAGCTGATTTTCAGATGAATTGCTCTGGCGCTCATGTCAACTGTTAGTATGTTAATTATCAGGGTCCATTCAGACCCCGACAATTAACATAGTGAATAGAGCCCTTAGACACTGTGCAGACAGCATGGCAGTGCTGAGGACCACAGCAGGATCCATGGAGGCTGACAGTGAGTTATGCTGAGCAAGGGAGACATCCTTATTTTAGGTGAGCTGCAATCTGAAAGCAATATATCTTCCACAGGCTGAATTATAAAGTAGATAAATGCCAACAGTGCAATACATGTGTTGACTTATGCTAAAGCCAAAACAACTCAGTCTACTAATCTGCCGAGAGGGAGCTATTAGAGATATAATATTGCAAGTTGATTGAGAGTACACTGAATACTGACATATAATTATTACTGTACTAAGTGCTGAAGATAACTATTGTTGGGTGCTCAAAATAGTTATGTAATTAAAGACTGAGCTACAGATACATTATTACCAGAAAGTTGAAGCTGTTGCTTTCTGTGAATCAAGGATGACCAGCATTAGATGCTAACTTTACCTATTGTGGATTCACTATTGAGGATTACAAATACATGCATATAATATGACAGTGACCACCTAGCAAGAGAGTACTCCAATGAAAGAACTCTGTGTTCACCTACAAGTAGATGACTGATCAGTCTGTAGTATTCATGGTCTGTTATGTGATAATATATTTTACAATTTCATAATATGTGCTAAAGGGATTGTTCCTATATATATTGTGAGAATAATGTGTTGAAGTGAGTAAACAATTGCATTTTTTTTAGTAATAGCCAAGAGGAGCTATATCAGCTAAAGTTATAACTGTTTAATTGCTGAGAGAATGTATGTTGTTGCTTACTCATTACAATATCTATAAGGGAATTAATGCATATTATTAAAATCTAATTTGTGCCATATTGAATGTCATTTGTATGCTGATCTCCTCTTACTCCTATTTAATCAATTTGCCAGAATATTCTGCTTAAACTCAGAAAGACATTTATTTGTTTGTCAGGGCAGGGATTCTGCCATGTGCACATCTGCCACTCTGGGCACTGCTGCATTTCTCAACTGCTAGTGACCATGCTCCCTATGTGCAATGTCATGACAGGGGGCAGGCCCGGCACAGGGCGCTGTTAAGCCCTATTACCACCTTACAATGGGGATACCTTTCACATGACTAACTTGCAATCATCTCATTTCCACAAACCTACGAAGCTCAACATGCCTAAGCACAGAAAATATGGTTTACATCTTATTTTAAAGTATCTTATACTGTTGAGTCTCAAAGACTGCCCTCCAATCCCTAAGATTGTGTCTTAGGTTGTGACTCTGGAGATGACAATCTGAAAGCACCCTCCACTAAAGTCAATACTGCAATCATCTTTGTAGAAATTCTAGACTTCAGACAGCCATTCAAACAGAAGTTACTGAAATAGGCTCATGTGATAATGTCTTAAAAGGGAAACATGAAGAGTTTGTCAGTTACAAACAGATGTCAGAGCAAGACATTCCATATAAGCAATGACAATTATTGCAGATGGACCTTGACAACAGGGGAGGAGTAACTCAAAATTCCAGAGACAGTAAAGTCCACTAATTTAGAAGATTGTACCCTCCATTTCAGATGACATATTACTATTGAATAGAACTCATTGTGCTCTTCGCCTTCAGTCACAGGTGAATAACAAGATTTACTCACATTCTAGACATCTATGCAGGGATAGATTGGCCGTAGACTTCACCGGGACTTTCCCTGGTGGGCTAAACCATTTTGGGGTCACTAAAATCTTTCTATTTTTTTTACTTTTTATAAAAAAACGTAACCCGGACAGCTGATGGTGAGACGGCCCAGCCTCAGCTCATGTTCTTTGAGCTGGAGAGAGGCCCTGCCTCCAATCAGTTCAGCAGCCTCACAGTGGTGTGTTGGCCTGAGACTGATGACCCAGCAGTCCCACCCAACTGGCCATGTCGCACCACACCTCATGGAACCACCACACCACTCTCAACCCAGCTCTTGGACCTCAGCTCCTGCCTCCCAGATTCCAGCAGCAGCTAGAGTTCAGGTGCTGCTCTGGAGGCTGCTGTGGCTTTGGAAGCTGCTCCAGTGAGTGTGTGGGGGTCATACATGCTGGGCATGGAGCATGAACAACCCCAGGTAAGTGCTGCCATCCCTGTGTCTCCCCATTTTTCAGCTCAGTGTCCCTGAGACCTCCACCATCTCACTGACCCCCCTCCCCCATCCCAGTGCCTCACCCTTTCATCCACAACCAGCCCACTTCTCACTGCCCCACCTCTTAAAAACCTCCATCCAGCCCAGTAAACGTGCCCACCCCATTGAGCCAGTGTTTCCCTTTCCCATCCAGCCCAGTGCACCCCCATCTCACTCTCCCTTCATCTAGCCCTGTGTCCCTCTCATATATCACTCTCTCCCCCATCCAGGCCAGTGTGCTCCCTCCCTGTGAACAATGCAGCCACCACTTTATCTCCCCCCCCCCCCCCCATCATTAGGACCACTGGGTTGGGTATTGGAAGTCAGTCCTCAGGATCCCAGCAGTCAAAATCCCGACAGTCATCTGGACAGGGTTAGGATACCGACACCTGTTGGTTGGTATCCTAAATTACACCCATTCCCTACCCCTAACCCTCCATTCCTGGTGCCTAAACGAAACCTCCCCCTCACCGCAACCTAACACTAACCTCCTCCTTTAGTGCCTAACCCTAACCCTCCCCCTAGTGCCTAAACCTAACCCCTAACCCTCTCTCTAACCCTTATACTTTTGGAATTCCAGCAGCCACCGGGATTCTGACAGGTGTCAGGATTTTGGCACAGGCCTGATGACATTGGCTTCCTTCCTAGGCAATCAGGCGGCTTCCAGAGCATTTGATCTCTTGCATTAATAGTGAATACAGACACTACCTGTCCAGGAAGGATCAATTTCGTCAGAGGTTCCCCATTGCAGAGAAACCATAAAAAGCTCTACTCTGTCTAGGCCCATGACTTGCTTGACTGGTATCTTACTGACGACTGTTACAGCAAACAGAGTTGCTTGCAGAGGATCTCTTAAGACCATCCTTGTCTTGTGAGAACGAGCTCCCCTTGTGGTGTGGAGGAGGTTGGGAAGCCCCCGCTCACCCACTAAATAGATAAAGTGCACATGCGCAGGCTGTCTATTCACTGGAGAGTAAAAGCCTGGAGACATTCCCAGCAGCTCCTGGACTGCTGGGCATGCCCCAAATGTGACAAAAGCAAGGTGTGTGGCTTGTTGCCACGGTATTTCACATGGCACACCCCTTCTCATAAGGACACGCCCCTTTTTCCAGAGGTGCACAAAAAAGTCCATGTATTGCTGTTTCAGTTAGCCACCATAGGCCACTTTCTGAAATTTTTCCAGGACCACTTTAAATTGTCAATTTGCTCCTGCATCTCTGTATAACTAAGAACAGTGCTATCAAGTTCAAATAAGAACATAAATGACTGAATGTGAGAAGTGAAGGGTTCATTTTCAAATATGTAACAATGTCATTCATATAGCTCTTTCATACTTAATTATAACATGATTTAGGTTTAAATTAAGAATAATTAGATAAATCATTAGATAATAACATGTTGCATTGTTATTAAAAAAAATACATTGTAGCATGCGAATTCCTTCAGTATAATGCAAAGTTTCCCAAACTCTACCATTACAGTCCAGGTATTAAGGATATCCATGCTTGAGTCCATATGGTTCAATCAAATTGACTAAGGTACTAATAAAGTCACTGTGCTCAAGCATTGATATTCTTAAAACCTGGACTCTAAAGGCAGAGATTGGGAAACTCTGGGATCATGTATTTAGATTAATGAATCCACAAGTGAAAGTTGTTGTTGTGTTTGAAATCATGCAGTAATATAGTGTTATTGAGGTAAAGAAATTGTAGTTTTTCAAAGTTGTTTTGAAACATCTTCCCATGTGGAGCTTGATTGACCAGGAGAAAGCCAATGAGACAAAATTTAGGAGCATTTAAGAAGAGTAAAATCCATCACTGCATCTCCAGTGCTATGTTGGCCAAGCTCAAAGCTTGAGATATATTGTTAAATACCTTTGCTATTTCCTCCACTCCCTTCCAATCTACTCATAATTACTTTTTGATACCTAACCACTTGCTGGAAAACTGGCATAGTTCAGGTATGGATGCTTTTAAGGCTATTATCCTAGTTGATGGCCTCATGTAATTTGCCCAACTATAACATGGTTGTACAACAAGTTATGGTGTCCCATCTATAAATTCCTCCAGGTTCGCCATTGGTTCTACTTCTCCCCCCCCCATTTAATGCTGAGCTCCATCCATACACACCTCATCTGTCCCTGGGATAGTCACTGAATGGACAAAAGTATTCGGACACCTGACCAACAGGGACTGTAATGATATTGTGTTCAAATACATATACCTTAATATGGAGTTGGTTCCCTTTTTTGTGGCCATCACAGCTTCCACTCTACTTAGAAGGCTTTCCACAAGATTTTGGAGTGTTTCTGTGGGAATTTGTGGCCATTCATTCTGTAGAGCATTTGAGGTCAGGCACTGATATTGGAAAAGAAGGCCTGGCTCACAATCTCCATTACAGTTAACCCCAAAGGTGCTCGATGGGGTTGAGGTCAGGACTCTGTGCAGGCCAGTCAAGTTCTTCCACACAAACTCATCAAACCATGTCTTTATAGTCCTTGCTTTAGTCCCCGCCTACCCCATCTGTGTCACTCCTATTCATCTGCCCCTCCCTTAAATATGTAAGCTCTTTCGAGCAGGGCCCTCTACCCTCTTGTGCTTCTCCCTACTGTAATTTAATTTATCTCTTACACCCCACTAGGGCAACCAACACTCGGCTGCTTATGTGGGCGTAAAGGTCGCTAATATAGCTATGTTTATTATTCATGTCCATGTCCTGCTTTGTATTGTATTGTAAGTCACTGGTTACTTATTTGTTCATGTACTTTGTAAGGCGCTACGGAACACTTGTGGCGCCATATAAATAAATGATGATGATGATGATGATGATAATAATAATAATAAAAATAATAATACTGATAGAACTGTGATTCTTCTTGAAGGATTTACAATGTCTAAGTGCATATGTTCATTAAGCTTGTCCACAAGATATACCTAACTCCTGAGCACAGTAGCATACAAGTTGGCCCACTCAGAAAAATTCTGCTGGCACAACTGTGGGCAGATTGGTGACACTACTCATATCTTCTGTGCATGCCGCAGAGGTTCAGAATTGCTAGAGAGCCTGATCTCCCAATTTCTTAGCCTGGTTCTGATATTGCATCTCATCCAACCAAAACATGACAGTTATCTACTTGGACAAATTCTATGTACAGCGAAAGCAAACTATTGCACAGCTGTGCAAGAAACCCTCACCCACTCCTATAACTATGGTTACAAGTAAAATCCACAGAAGCTTTCTGATGGAGTTGATCAGCTCCCCTCACTCCTCCCTGATAAAGCTATGGTTCCTGTGGGTTGCATTTATTACCAACTGCCCAGGAAAATGCCAATTTAGTCTTTAACCATGTCATACTGTGCATAACATTGAATGTAGGTTTTCAGGTTTAAATGTAGAAAGAATTCAGTGGTTTCTATCACAATGCCACCTGCGCTATCTCACATGAGGGGCTTCTAAGGCATTGCGTGTAGAAAATACAGAACAGGAAATATTCCTTGCTATTAAACCTATGAAATCCAACAAAGACCCAAGTCCAGATGGCTTCATAGCCACTACGATCAATAATTTTTAAAGGTTTTCATCTTCATTTGTCTCCATTGTTTAAGTGTTGTGAAATTCTCTAAATAGGCCCTAGAAACTAAAATTATAGTTATTTCTAAAGAAGGGCACCCGACATTCCGTGAGGCAAAACCTGTCCACCTCGTTCTCTCCTTAACTTCTACAACTTTGTCATGCAGTGCAGCTGTGCCTGACCAACCTGCCTCTGTACTTAACATCAGCATACTTGATACTCACTATGGCCAACCCTCCTCTCTCAACTCTGCTTGCTGTGTCACTCAGTGTGGATGTGCTTGCACCATCTCCTTCTGTCATCAACACCAGCTCTCGGCTGCCTGGAAACTGCAGTCTCTCCTCGTCCCCTACTGTAGACCCCAACACCCACATGTGCCCCCTCACTGCCTGCACTGACCTACCCCATCACAGTAACTTTGGTCAGAATGCCCCGTCTCTGGCATGCACCCACTCCCCATCCAATGCAAATATTTACTTGTGGTCAGCAGACATATTAGATCCACAGTCAGACAAATATATAGGTCAGTACTGATATATCTGGAATCAGCATGAAAATGGCAGACAAAATGACATTGTGGGTGGAGAGAGAAGAAAGAAAGATGGGACAAGAAGGGGTGAGATAGCTGAATACCCTCTGAAGGAACACAGACAAAGAAACAGAGATAGAGAAAAAAGGGGATGGCAGATAAGGGAGGATAAGAGGAGGAAAGACACAGAGAATGGGGGAAAGGGGGGACAGATATGGAAAGGGAGTACAAACACAATGCCAGCCTGGGCAAATATCTTCATATATATTGTAATACAGGGGGTGGGGAGTGGCAAAGTAGGAAGAGAGCATGAGAATGGTGGTGATAGAGAGAACAGGGGGGAACACAATGGCTGGAAGAGGGTGAAAGAATGGGGAGAGAGAGAACAGAAGATGAAGGAAGAGAGATTACGTGTGTGGGTTGGGGGTAAGACAGAGTTAGAACAGGGGACAGGGAGAGAGAATTGGGGAGGACCCTGCAAAGCTAGCTAGTGACCTGGTGAATTACAGGTCTAAAATAATAACAAGTATAACAGTGCCGCTTTAGCACACAAGTGGACGATTTGAAAACAGCTGCTTAAGTGGAAGTGGCACAGTGCTAATGATCTTTAGTAATGTAAACATATGTATTAAGTACCAAAATAAATAAATAAACTTTATTCATGCAAATAAGATTAATTTTAGTGAAAAAATCTATAAATTAAAATATTCTGCAGATAAAATTGTTTTAAATGTAAAAAAAATATAACACTGTATATTAAAATATTGAACATATGCTTAACAAGATTAAAAAAATAATAATTTCTTTCTCTTTTTCTGTTTTTCACTTTTTTCCCTTTGTTCTTTTTCATTTTCTCTTAATTTTTCTTTCTCTACTTTTGGGTTTTCCATTCTCAGGCTTCAGGATCACTTTGCCACTGATAGAGGTCGTGAGGCCTCACTAGGGCAGTGGAGAATTTTGTGAAATGGCTGCTAGGTATAGGTGAGCAACCTGCAGTTCAGTGAAGGAGGGCTGTGGGTTGTTGGGAGGTCATCAGTGAGTCACATGCAGTGATGGAAAGGAAGGTTGCAGGAAACTGCAAAAGCCAGGAGGTGCAGAATAAGGCCACAGCTCATTGTAGAGTCATAAGGGTTTATTTACGAAGTGTCGGTTTGTAAAACCCGACACTTCTGTTTGTGTTTATGCCATGTCTTGCTAGTAAAAACACTGCCCTTTTAAATATCAGGCATAAACACGAACAGAAGTGTTTTACAAACCGACACTTCATAAATAAACTCCATTGACTATGTAGCCAAAGCAGGGGCAAAAAGTACAACCAGATAACCCAAAGCACTTAACAGATGTGCAACCTCTGACCAATTCAGCCCCTGCTGTAAAATTGCAAGCATAACAGCTCTACAGTTGCTTTTTTATTTTAGCTCTTGTATAGCCACTACTATACCTAAACATTAGTTTGTGGTAGGAGCATTGCTGGATGTTTTGAGGGCTTTGTAATTTCTGACTGAGGAAAGTAATGTGATAAAAGACTTTAATGAAACAGAACCAGTAGGTATTGCTTAAATGCAAAATACTATGAAGTGTGGTTATATATATATATATATATATATATATATATATATACTTACTGACTGGATCGCCATCACCAGCTACAAGGGTACTCATGTACAATGCTCTGACTGTCAGGGGTCTTGCTGGTACTGATGATCACGACCCTGGCACATGTCATCAACAAGCAGTTCATGGTGGGACCATTGGTACCTCTGAATCAGGCCCCATATGTTTCCAAACCCTAGCTCATCACCTCTATTCTCCCCCCCTGCTTTCATTGGACTGTTTAAACCTTCAAGGAGGCACACATAAGGTCCCAAGCTGTACATCTATTCCCCATCCCAGAATTGCCTCTCCCCCTTTTCCATCTGTGTCTCTGCCACTTACCCATCTTACCTTCTTTGCCGTCTGTGCCCCTGCCCCCTTCCCCATCAGAAGTGGTGTGAATGAATGGCAAGGCATAGTACAAGATCACATACAGAGGTTGATTCTGAGTCGCACAAAGAAGCTGTAGTTGCGAGCAGCTGCAGAACCCTGATTTTCTACTTTATGCTGATTCAAGAATATGTAGAGCTTATGTAGGGGTTTGTGCGTTTGCAAGCGGAAAACCCCAATTTCACAGAAAGACAGATCTAGCCAAGTTCCAGCCAACTCAGAATAGAACAGAGATATGGAAATATGCATAACTTCGCATCTGTGCATGAGCTATATGCTATACTTATGTCCGTGAATAGAAATCCATCCAACAGAACCTAAGAGTGGCAGTTAAGCACAATTTTTCTTAGAGCATTAGGGGCGAAATGTAATAGGGTCCAAGTTTGAAAAATGTGCAACTTTGCCGCTAGAAACTTGCGAGTTTCATCTCATAATATGTAATAGGCTCCGAGAACGCAGCATTGAGCTCGCATTTTCACTTCTCACATCACCCAAAAATGCCATCCATATTTTTCCCATTAAAAACATACAACTTGCCAGATGTAATAGACTGGAAGTTATAAACTCGCACAAGACTAGGAAAAAAATTAATCACAAAATAATAGTTGTTTCAGGCTGGCGAGTTCAATGTGCCACTTTACTGTAAGTCATAATCGGAGGCATATTAACACAGAAGCCCATTATTACTAATTAAACCCCTATATAAACCACACCTACATCCAATTCACCTGTGTGGGTGTAGCAATGGCGTTTGAGCTGAGTTTCTATGAGTTGTATTTGTATGGGATCATCACTATGGAGAAGCTGCTCAGGAGGAGGGTGAGAGAGCATGACCAGATCTAGGGTACGTGCCAGGTGAACCTATAGAGAGGGAATGGACCTGGACATCCTCTCAGATCATGAGGTGGTTCAGCTTTTTAAGCTGAACTGCACAAACCTCCTTAACTTATATGAGCAGATGAGAGTTGATTTGGAACCTTTGTCTGGCAGTAACTATGGAGTGCCTGGGCTGCATAAATTATTGTGTGCCCTGCACTTTTTTGCAGCAGGCTCCTATCAGTCTGTGAGCTCCGGAGTGTTGGGGATGCACACCACTATCTCAAGATATTTAACTTGTGTTATGTGCCTTTAAGAAATATGGTGTACTTTTATCATGCTGGGAGCCATAGATTGCACCCACATTGGAATCAGATCACTACACTTGAGGGGTTATATGTATGTGTATGTAGGCATCACTAACACTCCGTCAATGTGCAGGTGGCCTGTTATGGTCACCTCTGTATTCAGTGTGGTTATACATTATCCAGGATCTTGCCATTTCCTCATCTGTATGTCCAGTAATGTGCTCTAACCTCTCCCTCATCTATTTGTCCACCAGCCCTGGTTTTGCCTAACAAATTGACAATAAATCATTTGATTGGGTACTGTACCACCAACCCATGGCACCCCTGCAAGTTCTCTTTTGGCACCCCAGGATGCCACAGCACCCAGTTTGGAACAACTGGTATAGTCTGTAATGTACTCCCACCCTCCACATCAATATACAGTAGCTGTACTGGTCCCCACTATTCAGTATAGTCTGTAATTTGCTCTAGAGCTAGATAAAGACTGCATAGTGCCCTAGGCAAGGCTTGAGGACCCATCCTTGCTTGAAAAAGTCATACTGGCTACAAATATATTTGGTATAATATATATATATATATATATATATATATATATATATTGTAAATACATATCAGCCCCCTTGTATATTCCTTATTGTTCTTTATTCCCCACAACTGTGAGGTATTTAATGTGTACTTCACCACCCACTGTACTGTATTGTACCCTCCTGTATGTATTTTCCTTATTGTGTAGCTGCCTCCCAGATTTACTTTTTATATTCCCACTTCCCCCTGTCTGTATGGTCTCTAGCAGTAACATGTGCTCCCCCAGCAGCACGCAACACGTTGGTTTCTCACATACCTCTCCTCGCTTTGTCTAGGCACTTTAGACAGTCGGAACAGCACAATTTCATCACATCTCATTGGCAGCAGAATGAAGGTGCCGTGCTGCCAGAAATCTGAGTTGCAGGAACCTTTTCAGGTACAGAGGTGTCTGGACAAGCTGCCATTGGTTCAATGATGGGCAGTCATGGTGGTGCCCACGCAGGGCCTTCTGTCCTTGGGAAATGCCCCAGTTGCAAAGCTCTGGTTACGGCACTGTATACAGCAGAGTAAATCATTAACAAACATTGTTGTCTTGTACGTTTGCCAAATATTCCTGTTATTGTAACTTCTTTCATGTAGTTGCATGGTTACTTCTGCCTGTCTATCAACATCAAAATCATATAAACAATTCCTTTATATTTTAATGAATTTTCCTTTCAGCAATTGTGCGCAACAAATGGAAAGTGGAACTGTGAAGGAAACTATTAGTTTCTGTTTCTCTGCAATACAAATCTGTTGTAATTCTGCCTTCATCAGTAATTTTGAAAATGTATTTTAGTGTCTCTATTAATAGGTCAACTTCATTCAAATGCAACATAATGTCATTCAAAGAATATTAAACATACCAGAAATTGTGTTTATTTATCCTCTTGAGATTTAAAAGTTTTGATGGGAACAAGAAACATAAAAATGTTGATGTGTATGATATATTGGATTTAATTATTCCATTTCATAAAGCAACAAATATTTTTAACTTTGAGTTCTACCACTCTATTGTATAATTTCTCAAATGTCTTAGCTTACCTCTTTTTGCACCATTGTCAAATTTCTTTACATATTTTATATATTTTCGGCTTAGGTTGTTAACCTTATTTTTGTAAATTAGTTACATTGTACTGTTTTAAAATATAAACAAATTTTTATTTCACTTAAAGATTTTTAGAATGTATTATTTTCTGCTATTTACTGGAGCTACTGTATGTTGTCTTTTGCAGGTCTTTGCTTACAATTTTGATCTGTATATACATTATTGTATTAATTATTTTATTGCAACATTACAGATTTATGAGACTATCATAGAACTCTATTGACATAAAACACCTATGGCTAATAAGTTATAGCGATATGAATTTAGCTATTTAATGGAAGTTTTGTTGTTGTTTGCAAATTGAAAGTGGGCTGTCAATCAGTATTTCATTACTGGAATTAGAGCAACAGAAGGTTAAAGAGCTTAAACAAGCCAGAAATAGAATGAGCTTTTCTATTAAAAAAAATGCTTCTCTCACTTTGAAGCTTAGATCTAAAGGGTTTAAAATCCCAAACCATAACTTTGTCCTCCTAACAGCTGGTCAGTGTATTTATTTATAGCTTACTCATATTTTGTACATGTGTATTTTGGGTAACTTTTCTAAAAGCCATTTACTTCAGCTCCATAATTTGTCACATATTTTCCTGGTGTGAAAATAACTAAACCAAATAATGAATTGACCATACTATGGAAAAGAACCCCATTACTGCCTCCTCAAATCATTGTGAGCAGTACTGACAAATAAATGAATGAAGATAGTAAAGCTAGAAGCAGTTAAGCTCGTTTATGATCGTTAAAAAATGGTGATCCGCACAATACTTTATTATTTGGATACATATTCCTATTTACTAAGTACTGTACATTTCAAAGTGCACATTGTGGTATATAATAAGAGTAAACAGTAACCACTGCAGAAGCACTCGTAAAGTAGGGTTCAAAGTGTATTAATCTCCACCGAGGATGTGGGAAAGCCTTTTGTGTGGAAGGGAGTAGGGGGTCAAAAGTTGTGCACTCTCAAAGAAAGCAGGGAACTCCAGCCCAAATGCATATTTTCTTCTCTTTTATCTTATTTACAGTATACTGTATACAAACTTGTCAAGAAAAATGGATATATAAGCAGGAGCATTCTTGCAGCTAACATGCACACCTCTATGTTCATACTTGATCTGCCCAGCTCCTTCCATCACAGGGGTGCAAAATGTAGTATCCAATAGTTCAAATCATTTTGGATTGCAAATACATGCACTTGCCCATGAAACATTTTTGGCTTGCAAAAACACAACATACCCAAATCGCAATCGTATATATGCAAAGAAAGGCTTTATGTTGTAATTTTTTATATGATAGGCATTGCTCTCCAAAGTATGTAAATAGAACTCAAGAACATTAAAACTACAGACAGCCTATCAATGACTGCTTGTTTTATGTATGCAACTGTGCCAGAAGACCGAGGACCCGATTCAGACCCGTTCACTAGCAACCGTTCACTCATAGCTACCGATAGTTGCATTGTGCACATGCATCGCAGTGCGCATGCGCGAACAAGTCACAGTGATCGGGAAGCATACGCTCGTAGACAGGCCAGCTGAATGAGTGATAGGAGAAGCCATTTGTGGAGGTGTGAAGCAGACGTTTCTGACCGAAATAATGCCGTTTCATAGGCATGCATAATTAACAGGCAGCATCATAGTACATGTCACCTGGCTGGTTTTTACACTAAAGTGCTCGCGGTAGGGTATGGTCAACCACAAGCACTACAAATGCATCTGATGGTACCCGATGTACTGATGATTGCATACACTTCCTGGAGAAGACGTGCGCAAGTGCAAGTCTTAAGACAGGCTGGTGGGCGCCTGCAGACACAAACCAATCGGACGCTAAGACATAGTGGGCGTGCTTATGGCTTGCCGTGCGATCGCCTGCCTTGTCGTCACGTAGCTGAATTTGCATATGCTGGGAGCGAGCATACATATCTAGCGAGCGTGTCTGAATCGAACCCTGAGGACCATGATTCTCTTTACAAATTATTAAGCAACATCATCATGACATCAAAACAGGCTTGGTTACTATTTCTTATCAACAACTCAGTTTCAGAGAGTGGCAGGAATAATTGATCAGTAAGTCAAACTATTTAGTTTATTCCCAGTATATTACAGCTGTGTCCTCCTACGCCTATTCTTTCTGGGACATATGGCGCCAAGGGTAGCGATTATGGGACTATTGTACTTTTGCTGGTTAGCTTCTTATTCGCTTCCAGTGTACTAGGCACTAAGGATTAGGATTTTTGCCTCAGTAGAATTGTTATAGTCGCAATTTAAGCACAACGATGTGTGGCATGATGCATGGTGTGGCTTACTTTGTATCTGTTCCCAGTCTTTTGCCTCTTTCCCCAGGTTAGTTTCTGAGGGTCTGAGTCAGCATGGATCGCTATTCTGCTTATACGGACGCAACTGTGTTGCTAATACCAGTGGTGATATTTAAATGTTTGCATTCACATTGCCTGACATAAGAACGCTCACTTCCCCTTACACTCATCCGTACACTTGGCCAACATAGCGAAACAATCGGTAACATCGAGTAACATCAGACTCTTTGATTACCTACGTGGAGCTTTTGCTCTTACTCCTGCATACAGACAGTAGAGCACTACATCATACAGACCATCTTAAATCCACTGTCAGAGCAACCAGCTACTGAGGGCTGAGACTAATACATCTGCCCCTCACACACCAAAAGAACGCACTCCCAGGGCTACACCCTACAGATCATATTAGAAGCAACGCCTGGGGTGAGTGTGTGATTCAAACAGGCACTGTACCTAATATACGGTATCTCATTGTTCCTTTTCCCTTGTGGTGAACTATCTAATACAGGTTGAGTCTCCCCTATCCAAAATGCTTGGGACCAGGGGTATTTTGGATATCGGAATATTTTGTATTTTGGAATAATTGCATATTATAATGAAATGTCTTGGAAATGGGACCCAAATATACACACAGAATGCATTTATGTGTTATATACACCTTATACATACAGCCTGCAGGTCATTTTAGACAATATTTTTTATAATTTTGTGCATCAAAAAAAGTTTGTGTACATACATGAAAATCATTTATGTTTCATATACACCTTATACACACAGCCTGAAGGTTATTTTATACAATCTTTTTAATAATTTGTGCCTTAGACAAAGTTTATGTACATTAAACCATCAAAAATCAAAGGTTTCATTATCTCAGTCATGCTGAAAATATTCCGTATTTCGGAATATTTGGATATGGGAGACTCAACCTGTATTGATATTACGGAAGATATATCCATTTAGAATCCACCTGGAATTAAAAAGAACATCCTTTTCCATCTTTGTTGGAATCAGAACACACACACGGACATAGTGAATAGGACCATTAGCACCATTTATTTTTCACCATATTTTTATTACATTTTATGTGCATCTACTAACTGTGTAAACAGATCCTTGACACACGAGGATTTGGATTTCCATATATAGAAAATCCTCTATGCACCATTCCATCTCTTCAGGGAATGTAGTAACTCTCAAGCACAGCATCTTAACTAGTATTATTGTGTGAATATATATTTTTTTGTCCATATGTTTTATTAAAACAGTTTTGTTATATTATTTGTGTTGCAATTTCAAACAAGCGCTCCAACACACATTGTTCACTTTCTTCTATTAGCAGGTAGCAGATCATGATGTTTGGAGCTGCCAGTTTGAATTATTATTATATTGACTGGTGGAGAGGCGCACTTTTTTTTTCTTTTTATAGTTTTCTACATGATACTAGACATCTATCCCATGACTTTTGGCACTTTAGTGTTTCTACTTCAGGGTCCATAGGGTATCCACAGGATACCTTGGGGGTATAGGTGATGACGTCAGTCTTCAGGCACCACAGAGTTAAAGTTTTCAGCCTCCCAGGATGCATCTGGGTCCCTCTCCTATACCCCGCCCCCGGGCCAAGGCATCTCAGTTTCGTCGGTGCCTGGCCGGAGTCGGAGGCACTGTGCAGAGGGGGGCTATGAAGAGCCCCTGAAGTTTCTTTTAAAGACAGCGCTGGCTGCACATCTGGGAGTACAGCATGGACAGTCAGTACTGACGTCCATGCCGTCTCCCCTACACCCCGCCGGTACCAGAACGCCGGTACTGATCCGGGGATGCTGGTAGACATCTGGGGTCACGGCTAGCGGTGTCCCCAGATGTTTTGGACCATGGCCGGATCCAAGGGGATGCAGGTAAGCAGCGGGGTCCCGCGGTGGGTCCCTGCTGGTCACATGGTCCTGAGTCCCCAGGCAGGGGGCTCCCTGGGGACTGGCTGCAGCGTGGAGCCAGGCGACCAACCTGCGCTTCCACTACCCCCTGGGACAGTGGGCCGCTGCTGAGCGGCATGCGCTGCGGCGTCCCAGGGGTTAAATGCATGCCAGGGGAGCGCGCTTTCCCTGTCTCACAGCCGGCGCCTCCCCTGCTGCACACAGCCTCTCTGCTCTGCCTGATTGGCCACAGTGTGTCAGCTGTCCTCCCCAGGCCGGCCTCCTTCATCTTCTCCTCGGTGGCCATCTTTAAAGCATGGTGAACACTGCTGGAAGCCTGTGAGCGGTGGCATTGCGGTCTGGGTCCCCCAGCATACCTCTCCTCTGTTTGTCACAGGTCAGTGTATGCAGCGCTGAGTCCTACCAGCCTGAGGGTCTGAGTAGTTGAGAATCAGCGCTAATAGTGCAGGGATTTGTTTCTTCTGCATTGTATGTGACTGAACTGCTAGCCTGCTGTCTGTACTTTCACTTTCTACTGTCAGCTTTATTACTGTCCCTGATCTTGCTCTGCTCAAAGCCCTTGCGGTGTGCAGGGTGTTATTCACACTATACCAATACGTATAGGTGTGAGTGTCACATACTTACCATCATGTCTGAGACTGATTTTCCTCTCCAGCTCATGTGTACTAAATGTAAGGTACCAATAGCGGAGGGAGAGGGTAACGCGGAGGGGTTATGCCCCCAGTGCCTGGCACTGTCACGGCCGATTATGGTCACGGTCCCGGTATAGGAACCTCCCTGGGCTTGTTTCGCTAAGGCGCTTACAACCCTTGTGGGCCAGCTAGCTCCGCCACCTGCGTTTACCCAGACGGGTTTGTCCCAGCAGTCAGTGGTGTCGTCACCCATGCGGGAGTTCCCGAGACAATTGATGGTACCCCACAGTCTCCCTGTCCCTTCCCAGGTTTCTCCGGAGCCTGCGTGGGTTAATACTCTTAACTGCATTTGTCCGATGTTTTACAGGGGGAGTCTGTGTTGCGGCCTCATAACGGCCGGTGGCGTCTTTATCTGCTCCTTATGGGGATGACTATGAGACGTCTGATCATGGGGAGATTCTGGATCTATCTGACCAAGAACCTCTCCGTACCAAAGAGCCGGACGCTAAGTCCAAGGTGTATATCCCTGGTCTTATTCGAGCGGTCCGCTCGGCTTTAGTTATTGAGGATATTGATCCTTTGGTGGCCACATTCATATATGCCTTTTTAAGGATATTAAGGGTGAGGCTACGGTGTTCCCTCTTTCTGATCAATTAGTGGATCATTTAGAGGAGGCGTGGAAAAATCCAGGTAAACTGTTTCAGCCCCAGAGACGCTTAGCCGTGGCTTATCCGTTTGCGGTCAATTATTTTTCTAAGCGGGAATCCCCTACGCAAGTGGATTCACATGTCACACGCCTAGTCAAAAGTGCCACATTGCCTATGCCTTCGATGTCATCCTTGAAGGATGTCACTGACCGCAAGGTGGAGATCTGCCTCAAAGCCGTTTATTCCCTTGCAGGGAAGCATCCAGACAGGCTCTGGCCGTGTGTTGGGTAGCCAGAGCTATGGAGCGCTGGGCGGATAATTTGGAGGCGTCTTTGGACTCTGACTGTTCGGCTGAACAGACCGAGTTGGTGGGCAATCTCCGAGATTCGGCCACTTACATTAATGAAGCGGCCTTAGATATTTGTATGCTCACCTCTAGGATCTCCTCTGCAGCCGTGGCTGCTCGTCGCACCTTATGGTTGCGTTCTTGGAAAGCGGACGCGGATTCCAAAAAGGGATTAGAAGGTCTGGACAGGTACTATTTGGTCCAGATCTGGACAAAATTGTAGTTACGTTGGCAGCAGCAAAATCTGCATGTCTTCTGTCTGCTACGATTCTTTCTAGTGCTGGTGGGTCGTCCTTTTGGCCTCACAGGGCCCAAGGTAGGCCTAAAGAACAGTCCTGTCCACGGCAGGCTGGGGCCAAGAAATTGTCCAAGCCCAAGAATCAGGTCTGGAGTACCAGATGTCCGGCTCCTAGGTCAGATAACAAACCTGCGGCCTGACGGTCCAGGCCTCCTTTTGGGGGACCCCAAAGTGGGGGGCACCTCCTTCAGTTCGCCCGGTGCTGGTCGCAGTGCATGTTCCAATTTCCCAGAGGGGCCTGGGTTTCTATTCCATTCTATTTTTGGTGCAGAAACCCAATGGGTCTTACCGTTCAATACTAAACCTAAAGGCCCTCAGCAAGTCCTTGAGGGTGCCTCTGTTTCGGATGGAGACCCTGCGGTCCATTATTCTGGGGACTACATGGTGTCATTGGACATCCAGGACGCTTACCTGCATGTCCCTATTTTTTTGCGCCATCAGCAGTTCCTCAGATTGGCAATCTGCAACGAACATTTCCAGTTCCGGGCACTGCCTTTTGGCCTGGTGACTGCTCCACGGGTATTCACCAAGGTCATGGCGGCTCTCCTGCGGACGCAGGGAGTCCGACTGTTGCCTTATCTGGACGACCTCCTGTTGATAGCGGGGTCTCCAGAGTTTCTTTTACACCATCTGGATCTGACGATTGCGGTACTGCAACGTCACGGCTGGTTGACAAACTGGCAGAGGTCCACTCTCACCCCGTCTCAGAGGATCCTGCACCTCGGGGCCTTATTGGACTCCAGGCAGCAGTGGATCTTTGTGACGGAGGAAAAGATCCTTGCTTTGTAGTTGAGGGTGCGCAGTTGTCTGCAGTGTCGACACACTTGGCAAAGAGATTATTGGGCTCAGTGGTGTCGGTATTCGACATGGTGGAGTACGCCCAATTTCACTCCAAAGCTCTGCTGCTATTGATCCGGTCCAGATGGAATGGATTGCCTCAGTGTCTCAAGTCCCAGACGATGGGGCTCACTCCGGATGTTCGCCTGTCTCTAACCTGGTGTTTGCAGACGCCCGTTCTGGGTGGCGAACTGGGTCCTGTTAACAATGGACGCCAGTCTCCGGTGCTGGGGAGCTGTCACGGGTCCACACTTGTTTCAGGGCAGGTGGACTCGGGCGGTAGCGGAGCTTCCAATAAACATTCTGGAGCTCCATGCGGTGTCAAGAGCTCTCCAGCGGGCACAGGCGGTTCTCCAGGGTCACCCTGTGCAGGTCCCGTCGGACAACGCCACCACGGTGGCCTATTTAAACCAGCAAGGAGGAACCGGGAGAGTGGTCTTTATACCAGGACGTCTTTCGGAGTCTGGTGGACAAGTGGGGTCTTCCAGAGATAGACCTCATGGCGTCCCGGCACAACAACAAGTTGCCGGTGTACGGGTCTCGAACATGAGACGAAAAGGCGTCTCTGGTGTATGCCCTGTCCGTCTAGTAGATGTTCCAGTTTGCCTACCTTTTCCCTCCGTTTTCCCTTCCGCGGGTATTACGGAAATTCAAATCAAGAAGGAGGTACTCTACTGTTGATAGCTTCCGAGTGGCCCAGACGGCACTGGTTCTCCGACCTCCAGAGTCTGTCAGTAGACGTTCCTCTGAGGTTACCATTACGACCGAATCTGCTGTCATAGGGTCCTTGTCTTCACCCGGACCTGACTCGGTGTGGCTGTTGAAACGGTCATGCTAAGGTCCAGAGGGTTTTTCTAGCTCCGTGGTGCAAACCATACTAAGAGCTTGTAAACCTTCCTCGGCAAGAATCTACCATCGTGTGTGGCATACTTTCTTCCGGTGATGTAGACCTAGAGGTTATTCCCTTAGGGAGTTTCGCCTGTCTAGGGTGTTGGCTTTCCTACAGGCTGGACTGGATCATGGGCTTCGCCTGGCTTCTCTGAAAGTGCAGGTGTCTGCCCTGTCAGTCTGGTTTCATCGTAGGATTGCTGCGCTCTCTGATTTGCACACCTTTATGCGAGGTGTTCTTCGCATTCAGCCACCTTTTGTTCCACCGGTGGCGCCTTGGAATTGGGCTGTGGTCCTGAGAGTTCTCTAGGGACCGCCGTTTGAACCACTGGACTCAGTGGACTTTAAATGGCTTACAGCTGAAACCATATTCCTTCTGGCCATTGCCTCGGCCAGACGGATGTCGGATTTAGGGGTTCTCTCTTGTAGACCCCCTTTTCTGAATTTTCATAGGAATAGGGCGGTGCTTCGCACTCGTCCTGGATTCCTTCCCGAAGTGGTATCCAGTTTTCACATCAATGAAGAAATTGTTGTGCCGGCTTTCAATTCACCTGGACTTTCAGTGGGTGACGCCACTTGGGATGTTGTGCGGGCATTGAGAATTTATGTTGATCGCACTTCTTCTTTTAGGAAGTCGGACGCCTTGTTTGTCCTCTATGGCTTCCGTAAAAAGGGTTGGCCTGCTTCAAAGTAGACTTTGGCAGGCTGGATTCGTATGGCAATTTCAGAAGCTTATCTTCATGAAGGTCTTCCAGTTCCCTCCTTGGTGAGGGCTCATTCCACTAGGTCTGTGGGTCCTTCGTTTGCAGCTAGACGTGGTGCCTCTGCAGTTCAGATCTGCAAGGCTGCTACGTAGTCTTCTGTCAATACCTTTGTGAGGTATTACGCTTTTGACATCTTTGCCTCTCAGGATGCTTCCTTCGGGCGGCGGATTCTCCTCTCAGCACAGGAGCGTCCCCACCCTTAAAGGATACTGCTTTGGGACATCCCCAAGGTATCCTGTGGATACCCTATGGACCCTGAAGTAGAAAATATGAGATATGGTAAGAACTTACCCTTGTTATCTCTATTTCTACGAAGTCCATAGGGTTCCACAGGACTCCCGCCCTGTCGCACCTGTACTGCAGATGGGCTTTATTCTGGTCACCGTTTTTTCCGTCTCCCTATGGTGAGAATGTGATTCTTGTGAGTGTCCAGATTTTTATTTTTTTTCTTCTCCTCCTCCTCCGGCCTATGGCTTGTGACGTAACTGAGATGCCTTGGCCCGGCGGCGGGGTATAGGAGAGGGACCCAGATGCATCCTGGGAGACTGAAAACTTTAACTCTGTGGTGCCTGAAGACTGACGTCATCACCTATACCCCCAAGGTATCCTGTGGAACCCTATGGACTTCGTAGAAATAGAGATAACAAGGGTAAGTTCTTACCATATCTCATATTATATATGATGCAAAAGTAACTGTGTTCAACAATGCATTCTGTGTTAAATGTGCCTTGAACAACAATGGGTCTACATCACGCATCACGGATTACTCCATTGTATCATATAATATAATCAAATTAGCAATAGCAAGTGCATGGAAGCTTAGCAGAGGAGGTAATCTCTTGATTTAAATCTAATTCTAATAGTTTATAAAGTAAAATCAGCCTAATCTGCAAAGCTGCTAAAACCTGTAATCTGCCATTCGACTACCATCAGAAAGCCTCTCAATAAACTGACCCCACCAAAACACCAGGGGCAAAATTTACTAAGCGGCGGGTTCTAGATCCCGGCGGTTTGACGATGGGTTCTAAACTCTGGCGGTTTGGAGGCAGTTTTCTAAATGGCAGCCCTGTTCTACTATTCTATTCTAAAATTTGTTTTGACTGGTTTTGGCCTTAGTAAATCTGTGGATAGCAAAACCACAGTCAAAACAAATTTTAGAATAGAATAGAACAGGGCTGCCAAACTGCCACCAAACCCGGGGTTTAGAACCCGCCTTCAAACCACCACCAAACCGCCGGGGTTTAGAACCCGCCACTTAGTAAATTTTGCCCCAGGAGTCTCCGAAACTTCATAAACTATATTGAATTAAATTTATTTTCATTATCAAGCTGATTTCTTCTAGACTTGTTTGTTCTCTAAAACAGTGTTTTTCTCACCAAGCTAAAGCCTGAACTGATTCATATAATTCAATAATGCTAAAAAAATCTGTAAATGTAACACCTCTGCACCCCCTCATAATGAAACAGTGACCTCAAAATGGTGGAAAGTGACTAGCACTATAACTGGATGAAATTGTACATATAACTTTGACAACTCTAAAATGAACGGTAAGAATGCACGCAAAAAATAAATTAGGATAAAGTATAAAGATTAGAGAAACTTAAAAGACAGCGCTCAGGAAATGCAGCTCTCAGATGGTTCCAAAGAGTGTTAAAAACTAACAGCCTCTAATAAAATGTTCAAAAATGTACATACAGTATATCATCACAAATAGACACACTAAAGTAGCATATGACAGTTAGATTAAAGAAACAAATGTATCAATGACTGTTTATTGTTGCCAATACATAATAGTTGTTAATCATAATGAGGAGAATTTGTATTGGAATGTCTCTTTGGAAACAAAATCAATCCTCTATATTGCTGTTACTGCAGTAGAGGTGTAATTCTTCAAAAATAATGGGAAAGATGAAAGTCACTTATGCTGAGACAGATATCTGCTCATATTTATGTATCTTGACAATTTGAAATCAGATCAATACTCCAATCAGAAGTGAGCTGAATTCACTCATTTAATATGTTATATAACCTACTGTTACTAACACCACATGGTTGAAGTGACCCCAGGCATATACAGTATAACACCTGTATATAAAACCGAGAATGTTATTTGCAGCTTGCAGCAATACCCGCAATATTAATGAAAGGCCATATACCGTAGGCACTGGGCCTGTACTGATCACACTGCTGATCGCAGATTCCCGAATTAACTGGAAACTGCACATGCACAGGACTCATTCCCCGTATGCCTCTGCCTGATTGACAGACAGAGGCATTTATGGGGCGGTCCGGGGGCAGAGATGGTGTGACTTTCTGGAAATGGGGGCATGCTGCTCCCATTTTCTGGGAGTCGCAAGGCCAGTACCTGCATCCATGGATGCAGATTCTTGGCTTCGCAAGCCGGCCAGCCTGCGTAAGCTGAGGCTTACTCAGTTTATCAGTGCAGTCCAACATCACGACCGATGATCCTAGGCTGTGACCTCGGTCTCAGCGCTGGGATGGCAGATGCAGCGGGTGGTGTCAGACACCTCATGCTGCATTTGCATTTTAGCAAGGATGGAATTGCCAAGTTGTGTGTGTGTGCAGCTATGCAATTCCGCCCTCTGCTGAATCACCCCCTCTGTGGGAGAGTAGCAGGCCCGGCTAAATATTCCAAATACGGTGATAGCCACAAAAATTTCCACATTGCAGGTATTTTCAAAAAGTTATACTTTTTGAATGTATTAAGCACAGAAAAGGATTTTCATTTTCCAATGTGATTGCTTTAGTTTTAGTCAGGTAGAATTTCATGAACATGCACGGGGAAAAACCCTATTTTCTCATCCCTCTACTGACTCTCTGTGTTGCTTCGCCTTTCCCAGAAGAGAGAGCATATCTTTTTGGCAACAGAAGATTGAAAAGATTTGCTCTACCTGTCAAAACATAGGATACCTATACACCCATATACTCTCATTTTAGCTAAACTTAACTCTCTCTGCACTAATCAATTCACCAGTGACCCACTACAGGCTTAGACAACCTGTGCCACTTCAGCTGCTTTGCAGATACACATCCCAGCATGCCTGTGACAATTTTGCAGTTAAGGAGTGCTAAAACTGTGGCAGGAGATGCTGGGATGTGTAGTTTCACATCAGCTGGAGTGCCACAGGTTGCTTCTGACCCACTAGTAACTTCACTAGTTGTATTGTATTTGTAACATGATCATTTGATATCTTTAATTTATTTGTCATAGCCGTGTGCATCAGTAAATATTTTCCCAAATAACTGTATACAATGTAAATCTGGCCCATAAGTCAGTCCATTTTTATTATTGTCTCCAGTGGGTGCTGTAAAATAATTCTGTATCATGTCCATAATTTATTTTACAGTATAATAAAATAGTTCAAAAAAGATATATGTTTGTTAAATTTGAATCACCTTTACTGTAATGTTTTTGTGGCCTTATGCTGAGACCATATTTTTACTCTTTTATTTATCGCTAAAAATACAATGCACCCAGTTACATAGTGGCTGAATGTGCCACAAACGATTCCTCGTGCCTGCATATGCTATGGCGCGCACTGCATTTGCACCATGTATTCCTATGGAGAATGCATGGTGCAAATGCATATGCAGTGTGCCTACCCGCACGCGTCTCGCACTATGCATGCCGTGATTTGCTGCACCAACGGCATGGATATAGCTGGGCATATCTGTACCTTTTCAAATTGTAATTCACTTTGATACATTCAGGTTAACAGTCCTTTATACATTAATCAACGGCACATGGGTCACAGCCAATCAGCGGCTGCTAAATGTAGAACAGCCTCTGATTGGCTGTTGGCCTGGAAGAATGACAGAGGCCTCGCTGATTTTGTCATTCTGCACTGCATAGATGATTGTCATAAGACATACATCTATACATGTTTGACCTTTTACGGGTAGTCTGTTTGTTTTTTTTTTGCCAATACCCCTGGACACTACTGGAGAAGGGGACCAAATCTACATCAGGAGGTAGGTAAGCATTGGAATTTTTTTTCACAGGTAAACTATGGGAATTCTACATGGATAAGGGGATGTGAACATCTGGTAGAAGGTAAGTATGTGAGTGTGTTAGGTGTGTAATAAACTTGTAAAGTCTACGTTGCGTGCGTACTGTGTTTTTTGACTTTTTTTAACAGTTGGGGTATGGGTGCCGGCCGCCTGGTGGCACTTGTAGTTCCATAAGACACGCTGCCACCTGTAGTTTCACTGTAAAAAACAATAGTTTCATTCTAGTTTCACCAATATTACCCCTGCACCCTCTGGCCAGGGCTGCTGGGAAGAGCCCCGAGCTTTAGCGTAAGCCTAAGGTGCTCGGGAGAGGGGGGACCCCTTTATTGGGGGGGTCCCCACCTCCCCTGAGATCCCAGGCTTGTGATGACTAGCTTGGGGTGTTAATGCTTTGGTCTGTGTGACCTGGTGAAAGGGTCCCCTGGCTGTGGCAATACACTCTGGCTAGAAATGAGTCTGGTTTTGTTAATAAAAATAGGGGGCACCTCACGCATTTATTCCCCTATTTGTAAAATGAGGACTGGCTCAGGGAGCCCAGTGCTGGTTCCTAAAATATGGGGGAACCCTACCATTTCTTCCCCATATTTTAAGAAGCAGGACTGACTCAGGAGCCTGGGTCTGGTAATGCATTTTTTTGGGGGGGGACCCTACATAATTTTTTTTTTTTTTTACATTAACCATTTGGATCATATTAAAACACACAAGCAGCCTGCACATATCTCAATGATATGTGCGGGCTGCTTGTTTGGGAAAGTTTGACTGCGGTCAGACTCGCCAGAGAAAACACTATTTCATTCACCATCAGAGAATTTTATTCACTGGAAACTCGATCCTTTGTAAAAGTGCAAATTTCATTATTGAAATCTCTCCTGAGTCCCAGTGAAGCTCAGAGAGTTTGTTCGCCAGCAAAATCGGGACAAATTTGATTCTTAGTAAATTTACCCCTAAGTGTGGATTTTCTGTTTTTTTATTTTGTATAATATTACTTTGCGGATAAGAAAAGTCGTAAAATACATATTATGAAGCACAAACTGCTCCTGCAGTTGAGCGGATGCAGCCGTCCGTTAAATGGGCATTTTTGGGTGTCACCATGTTGACACACAGAACAGATGTGTCTTGTGGGTCTGTCATGGGAATGTTGCGGGTGTGTAGCCTGAGGTGACTAAACACAGATGGGATGCTGATTTTTGGTACCTAGTATAAGGTGGCTGGAAGTGCCAATACCAATGATGATGACTGAAGCTGGAAAAACAGTGGGTAGATTGACTCATACACAGGCAGACACACAGATACAACTTCGTGGGGAGAGTTGAACACTAATGTTTGACTTTGTATGTGGTTTTGTCTTGTCTATTCTTTCATCTGCCACCATTCTGCCACTAATCATTTATTTTAATGTCAAATTAAATTTGACCCAACTTGGGAGTTTATAAACAAGTTATGTCATGTTACAGTAGTAGTAACAATGCAGGACTAGAGATGAGCGGGTCCGGTTCTCAGGGAACCGGATCAGCCCAAACTTCACAATCCGGGCTGGGATCTGGCTCTGGGTTTCCCACCTGACTCGGATCCCAAAATGAGGCCAAATATCATTCTCCCACTGTCAGATTCTCACGGGCTTTGGAATCTATAAATGTCTCTGGTCATCGGTGCCATTTTCACTCCGGCTGTGGAGAGTGTATTGCAGAGATGTGTCACTGTGCTCTGTCCGTCTGTCAAGGGGCTGCTGTGTCTTGCAGGGACCCTCTGCTGTGTCAGTCTAGGGGTGCTCTGCATGCTTTGTCCGGCCATCAAGGGGCTGCTGTGTCTTGCAGGGGCGCTCTGTTGTGTCGGTCTGGGTGCTGTGTCCATCCATCAAGGGACTGCTGTGGCTTGCAGTGGTGCTCTATCAGTCTAGGGGTGCTCTTTCCTTCCATAAAGGGGCTGCTGTGTCCTTCATGGGTGCTCTGTTGGTCTAGGGGTGATCTTGGTGCTCTATCTGTCCAAGAGTGCCCAGTGTAAAAATATAAAAGCCAATAATATTAATATAATTTTCTTTTTTTATGCTGTAGCCCAGTGTACTATATTATTATCTTTTTACTGTGATGCTGCTGGTCTAACTGCAGTGTAATATTCATACATGTATTGTGACACTGTAAGTGGAACTGCAGTGTAATATTCATACACATATTGTGACACTGTGTAACTGCAGTGTATTATTCATAAAAAATATTGTGATGCTGTAGGTCATTGATACCATAGTGTAATATTTACAATTGGTACAAATTGACGTGTGTGTGTGCTGTATCACACTTCATTCGTGTTTTTTTTTTTATTTGGAGAATGATTAGTTGAAAGGAGAGCAGGAAACACATACTAGTGCTGGAGCTACTGCCAGTGACACGAGTCTGACGATACTAGTCTACCTCATCTACTAAAGCCGATGCCAAAGGGCATACAGGGCTTAAGTCAGGGCATCTAAAATCAAAGAAGCAATCTTTTACAGTGGTAAAGAAAAAAACATAATTTGGAAAGTAAGCTTTAGAAAGACATAAAATTGGCAATATGCCTTTCACCACACGAAATGGCAAGGATTGGCTAAGGCCTTGTCCTTTATTTATGACTGGTGATTCTGCCTCTACTGATGATGTAAGCCCTTCTCCCTGTAGGTTTTTCAAGAAAATTTAAATTGTTAATGCACAGGAACCAACTGTATGCTCAGAAATGTCACAAATACCCGAGAAGAGTCTAAGGGGTAAATTTTCTAAAGTGAGAGTTTTTAGAAGTGCGTTTTAAAAGTGATGTTATCCGTAGCAACCAATCAGATTCTACTTAACAAGTAACTAGCACCTTCTGGAAGATAATAGCTAGAATCTGATTGGTATACTGATGATCAGGGTGTTGTTGATGAGGATGTTGTTTGTGTAAATCAGGTCCCAGTGGAAACAGTTGTTGAACATTATAAGGGAAAGACCATTGTCATGTCTGGGCATAAAACAAAGAATATTCTTCTTATGTGTGGAATCATTTGTACCCAAATCTGGATAACAATTGTCAAGCGATCTGTACACATTGTCACCCCAGAGTAGGTAGAGATACACCCTAAGAAAGGACCCATTAGTTCAGAAAAGAAAGAGGGACACTTCATCACTGAAGAGCTCATCCATTTTTCCATCCTGTGGACTTGTCTTTATGCCACTCATTCCGGGTTAGGAGCATTTATATGAATGTGAGATTACTGTAGTTTGATGAAGTGCAACACCTAAGGGATTACCCATACATTGTCTTTGGACTTTTTTACAAATTTTTATGGTTTTTAAACTTATTATGGAATAAATATACTTGAACACTGTTCTGTATGCTGCCTATGAAGTTTTCTCGTTTAAGAGTTGGAGTATAAAGAGACCTTTTGAGGAACGCCTGTATCTGTGCTCAGGTGAGCTATTTCCCAATAGGGACAGTGTTTATGCTGATATATGTTTGCTAAACTACAAGAGGTGAACACTAAAGATACCTTTCAGGGAACGCATTCCTTTGTGATTAGGTCAGTGGAGAATAATACCTCCACCTTTTAAAATATGGAGTACAGAAAGAATGGGAATTACCATATACTGTTTTTTTTCTTTTATGGATGTGGTGTAATCCAACAGCCACATTCAGATGTGATCCTCCAAAAGACAGTGCCATTGGAACCGCTAACATTTCTATTCTATGTAGGGACCTGAACCATCTAGGAATCTCCTCCTTGTTACGTCATCTACAGCACATCCATCAAAAGTGTTTGCAAAATTCAGAAACTTTGGCTACAAAAGTAACAACAAGCAGTCCAGCATCTGCTAGCTCCCATCTCTCTGCTAGATCCAAGCACCTGGCATCTTCACCACCAACACCTTCATCAACAATATCCTCAATCATGATCATAACTAGTCCTGCATCCAATTTGATAAGACTAACTCAGACCTACCCTATCCTGGATTCTTCAGAAGAATCCTTGTGCATTGCGCCTGCTGCTGTTGGTAGTAGATCTATATCCCAGAAAGGGACCAGGACGACTACTAGTAGTAAAAAAACAATTGACTGTTAATCAATCTTTAGCAAGGTGGAGCAAGTATGACAGCAGTCACCCTGTTGCACAGCGGATCACTGATGCCATAACATCTATGCTGGTATTAGATGTGCATCCAATATTCACCATTAGTGCTGTGGGTTTTAGACAGTTAATTAAGGTCCTGTGTCCCCGTTACCAAATCCCATCTAGGTTCCTCTACACTAGAAAAGCAATTCCCGTTCTGTACAGGGACATAAAAAAAACTTAATTAGTGTCCTCCAAAATGCAGTTGTACCCACTGTCCACTTAACTACAGATATGTGGCCAACTGGAACAGCGCAAACACAAGATTATATGACTGTAACAGCTCACTGGTTGGGTGTATTGCCTTCAGTGGCACCAACAGCAGCATCTAAGAAACAGCAGCTCATTCAGAGGCAGGCTACTCTGTGTATCACCAGTTTCACTTAGAGGCATACCGCTGACAACCTCTTAGAAAAACTCAGGGATCTTGCTTGGACTCTCCTCGGGATTTGTGATTTCTGACAATGCTAACAATATTGTGAAAGCATTATAGCTGGGTGAATTCCAACATGTCCCATGTTTTACTCACACAATAAACTTGGCGGTGCAACATTTTTAAGAAATTACAGGGCTGTGCAGGAGTTGCTCTCCGTGGCCTGCAGATTTTCTGGACATTTTTGGCAAACTGCAAGAAATCTTGATTTTGCCCTATCACCACCTGAAGCAAGAGGTAGTTACAAGGTGGAACTCCACCCTGTATATGCTTCAGCAGATGGAGGAACAATAAAAAGCCATCCAAAGCTACACAACGAAGTATGACATAGGAAGAGGAGTTGGAATGTACTTTACTCAAGCCCAGTGGAAAATATTTTCTGTGTTGTGCAAAGTGTTGAAACCCTTCTAAGTAGTCACCTGTGAAGTGAGTTCAGACACTGCCAGATTGAGTCAGGTAATTCCCCTAATTAAAATGTTGGAAAATCAGCTTGAGAAACTGAAGGAGGAGCTGAAACAAAACTATTCTGCTAAGTATGTCAGACTTGTAGTTCAACTCCTTTATTCACTGTGTCAGGATCCAAGGGTTGTCTGGCTCTTCCAATTGGATCAATATATTTTGGTGACCATGCTCAATCCCAGGTTCAAGGCATACGTCATGTCTTTCTTTCCAATGGACACAGATCTGGAGAGATGCAAAGAACTGTTGGTAAGCAAATTGCCAGCTCAAGTGAAATGTGATGCAGCAATGGCTCCTCCTTCAGTTTCTCCAGCAAGGGCAGCTGCCAGGAAAAAACTCAACTTCCCCAAGCAAGTTTTGACATCTGGTCAGGTTTAAAAAAATTGTCTACAATTAATGAGACCTCTACCGTGACTCCATCTGATATGGTCACCTTTCAAATATGGTTGAGGACTATGTTAATGATAGCATCCAAATAGGCATGTCAAACAGTTCGTTTGACTACGGGCAGTCAAAAAAATCAATTTGGAGGCCCTTGTACAAACTGGCTTTGTTTTACTTGAGCTGCCCACCCTCCAGTGTGTACTCAGAGAGTTTTCAGCAAAGCCAGGAACCTTGTCAGCAATAGGCATAAGAAGCTACTATCTCAAAATGTGGAAAATATGATGCTCATCAAAATTAACTACAAATTCCATAAGGAAGACCTTTTCAGCCATTTACATCCAAAAATGACAGAGGCATCTGAGGCTGTAATGGTGGATTCCAGCGGGGACAAATTACACACTGATGAGGGTTGATAAATCGGATGATGATGGCGACAACATCTTGCTTCTGTAAAGCCAGTTTGTGCATGAAAAGATCATTGCCAGCAATGTCATCTGCCCATTTGTAGTTTGTTTTGTGGGAGCCCAAACAAACAAATCACTTCATCCACAATTGGCAGTTCCTGTCGCTGAAGTGATTGGTTTGTTAAACTGTGCATGTCCTGTTTAATATATACAACATAAGGGTGGGTGGAAGGGCTCAAGGACAAATCCATCTTGCACCTCTTTTCTTTGCATTATGTGCTGTTTGAGACATTGCTGCCTGATATTTTTAATTTTATAGTTTATTAAACTGCCATCCTGTCTGCCACTGCAGTGCCAGTCTCTTTCCTAGATGTGCCATGCTGGTAATTGAACTGCCATAGCCGCTGAATTATTCAACATGCACTTTCTGAATGCTGAAAATGTCCAGAGACTTTTAGGCCACAGACAGCATCCCCTGTATGCCCTTTTCATTTAAAAAAAAAAAAATTCTGAACCACCAAGTTGATTGGGTGGGCAAAACATCATAGATTTTTTTTAATTTTTTTATTGCTCCCAACCCCAACCGGTTGCCCCAGGACCCTGGTGAATTGATAGGCTGTTCTAAATAATGGTTCAGCTCAATAAATGCCTCACTCCTTTGTATGTAGGTAACTCTAAGCAGAATTACTGGATAATGTAGATGGTGGGTGTCATGAGAGAGATCAGAAATATGAGCAGCAGCACAGAACATCTTCCTGCCAGGATGTCATGATCTGCTATAAAGAGTTCCTCTGTGGAGGACAGAGAGCCACGGGGTATGGATGACTAGAAGGTAGCTAGGGAAGTGACAGTCCTAGTTGCCTCAATAAAGGTCAAACCCAGGTGTTGGCTAGACCTAGCTAGAGGCGTGGAGTCTAACCCACTCAGTGGTCTTCACCAGTGACCCCTCCAATTGGGATGTGGGTTTTGCTGCACCAGGTGAGCAGGTGGTGGCCCCCTGGCTAGGTACATGGAAGAGACAAGGAGACTAGAGAATGACACTGTAATACTTGAACAAAGGACATCAGCATGTGAGCTGAATACTTGAACACAGGAGATGAACTGAATACTTGAACACAGGAGACCAGCGTATGAGCTGAATACTTGAACACAGGAGACAAACTGAATACTTGAAAACAGGAAATGAACTGAATACTTGAACACAGGATATGAACGAAATACTTGAACACAGGAGATGAACTGAATACTTGAACACAGGAGTGCACTAGAGAATGTTAGAGATCCTAGTCACAGGCTTGCTTTAAGAACACAGGATAATGTACTGGGAATTACTAAAGATCCAGCTGAGAGCTAACTAGTAATTAGCATAAAAGCAGATACCACAGTAACACAGGGAGGATGCAAGAAAGCTAAGCAGCACACCAAAAGACAATACTGGAAAAGTAACATACTGCAAATTAGCATTGAAGCTAATACAGGTGACACTGGAGAACTGCAAGTAGGCTGAAGCAACACTCTGAAGGAAATACCAGAGAAACACTGGTGAGTGTCACAGTCACTGGAACAGTGAAGTTGAACAGCAGTTTCCTGGACTCAGACTTAAATACCCCTGTGTAGCTGGTCATTTGATCAGAGGATCAGCTGAGTGACCACATGACTACCATTGGGAGAGACCAGTCAGGTGATATGGACCAACATGGCTGCACCCATGCCCGGCACCCCAGAAACCCGGACGCATGCATGGAAGCTCTAGCAGACCCCAGGGAGAATACTCAGACACCACTCACCTCTTTTCCCAGTGACTGAACACCTAAGCCCAAGGACACCAACACAGAGGTAAGTAGCGGCTGATCCCAGGCAGCATCCTGACACATTATGTGTGCAATAAAGTGAAAATACATTTAATACAAAAATTTGTTGTGTATATTGGTCACATTACATGCATATTTACATGTTCCATACAGTGCGTAAAGCAGGCTGAGGTAACCTGAGACATGCCACCTGTTGTTGACAATCATCACGGATGCTGGGAATTCTAGTTCAGCTAGAGAGCTACAGGCTGCTTTCCTCTAAAGTAAACAACAAGTCTTGGTCGCATTATCCCTAATAACCTCCCTGAGCACAAAGAAAATGGCTGTTTACAGTACAGTGTGTACTATTTAGCAGCACCTCCACAAACAAGGCCACCGCATTTCTATTAGATGTATAAAAAACCTCCTACACATCAAAGATGTCTTTCAGGAGCTGAAGAGCTTGATACTAAATTGATCTTCACTGATAAACTTTGTTAAGAATCAAAACATTAAAATAATAACTAAATTAAAAACTAATCAATCCTTCCATCCTTTCCCTGTCTTCAGTCCATAAACATAATCCAACTCCCTTGGGCCTCTGAGCTAGTGCTTGATTAATGAAAACATTCTTGGTTTTTAAACTTCCTATGAGGTCGTATAGTTTTTTAAACTGCCATCCAGTCTACCACTGCAATGCTACTCTGTGCCATGTTGGAAGCTGAACTGCCACATGTTAGTGCCACCCACTGCTGTCACTTAGCTTAGACAGCTACCTCAATGCTACCAAAATCGACTTGAAATGACTGGAAATACATGTTATTGAGGTTAATAATACTATAGGAACAAAAACTAGCCCAAATTATGTGATTTCAGATGTTTTTATGATTTTTTAGAAAAAATACAGATCCAAAACCAAAACACGCAAGGGTGGTTTTGTAACACCAAATCCAGGTCCAAAACCTTGAAGGAGATACAGATCCAAAGCCCAAACCAAAACATGGGGTCAGTGCACATCGCTATGCAGGACAAGGACACAGGAGCCATTTCAGACCCAGACACTAAGCTGCATTCGCTCGCTATGGGCGATTGTCACCCATCTGCGTATGTGGCAAAATATGCATGCGCGATCCAGTCTGTGCGATGTGGAAGTACTTGCTCGAAGCCCGCAGATGGGCCACTCCTTTTAGTGACAGATTGTGCCATTTGTGGGTGGTACCAGGGGAAGGTACGGGAAAACATGGCAGTGGATGGGCGAATGCAGGTGTGTCTGAGTTTCAAAATGGCATTCTTTGGGTATGCATAATTATCATGTCAGCTTCATTGTACACATCACCTGGTTGTATTTCAGCCTGCAGTTAATGTAGTGCTTGCAGCGAGGTAGGGTCTACCTTAAGGGCTGCGAGCAGCTCCGATGGCTCTTGATGTTACTGAATAATCATACACTTCCTGGAAGTGTGCTAAGAAAGAAATGTGGGCATCATTACACCGGCGAGCGTTCACTCTGCCGTCGCTCTCTAAGACATAGAGGTTGTCCTTTAGCCTGGGTGTGCGATCGCAGCATTTGCATATCTGCCCCCTGATGGCTGCGAGAGAGCGCAGCTTAGCATCTGGGTCTGAATCGGCCCCATAGTTTGTAAACTTTGCTGCAATAGTGTTCAAAACACTCAAATAAGTAGCAGAGCCTCAGCAACCAAGTGGTAGGTGCCCTTGTGGGGAGTTTGGAGTCTACGATCATGAGTGAGGGAAGGAGAAGCACATGAGAGGAAAGGGCCATGCTTGTGAGATCTTGCATTCTAAAGGGGAGGGGCAGCCAGACAGGTGGGCACACAGATGGGGTAGACAGTGAGGAAGGAGCAAAGAGCAGCGGGTTAGGATGGGAGCTGGAAAGCTTTGATTGCAGGCAGGAGTGTGAAGTGAGATATGATCTGAGATGTAAATGGGAGAGGATTTGGCGAGGGCTTTGTAAGTGAGTGTAAGAAACTTGAATTGGGTTCTGAAGAGGAAGGTGAACCAGTGCTGGGCTTGTAGGAGAGGAGATGTAGATGTAGAACATTTGGAGAGGAAGATGAGCAGAGCAGCAGTATTGACAGATTTAGCAGAGAGAAGTGGAACTCAGGGAGGCCAGATAAAAGGAGGTTACAATAGTGCAATGAGCAGATGAGGGTCTTAGGGCCTGATTCAGAGGCACTCATTGTTTGCGAGCGCTCGCTCTGAATCAGGGCTGGCTTTTTTTTTTTTTGTCGGCCTCCAGGCCACTCGCTAAGCTGTGGGTGACCACCTACAGGTTTTGCAGGCTGCCTGGTGATGGTCATGATTATTGCGACCATCTCGGACTTGCGAGGAGACCTTGTAGTAGGGTCTCAGCTCCGCAAGCCCGAGTGGACTTCCTGCTCTAGTAGAGCAGGAAGTCCACTACTGACATCATGAGTGATGTCAGAAGGGCTGCCCACAAATGCTAGGTGTTCCTAAGGGAACGCCTGCATTTGTGCAGCTACCCCCCTCCCTGTCTACAAAACAGGGTGAGCTTTTAATCAACAATGACCATCCTGTCTTGTAGCAAGACCCGCTGCGATGGAGCTGCCATCGCAGTATGGGTCTCGTGCATGCACACGCCGGAGGCATCTGAATCAGGCCCTTAGTTGCCTCCAGGGTGAGAAAGGGTCTTATCTAGGAAAAATTTTTGAGATGAAAGTGGCAGGACTGCGAGAGGTACAGAATGTGTGATTTGAAAGAGATGCAGGAGTCAAGGATAACTCCAAGACAGTGCACTTGGGGGCTAGAGGAGATAGTTGTGCCATTAATAGATAATGAAACTGTGGGGAGTGAGGTTATGCTGGAGGGTGGGAAGATGATTAGCTCAGTCTTAGACACTTGAGAAAGTGTTGGGACATCCAGGAAGAGATAGCATAGAAACAGTTGGAGATACGAGTGAAGAAAGAGGGAGATAGGTCAGGGGAGGAAAGGTAGATCTGAGCATCATCAGCATAGAGATGATATTGGAGGCCAAAAGAGCTGATGAGTTCACCTAAAGTAGATGTTTAGAGGGAGAATAGGAGAGGTCCAAGAACAGAACCTTGGGGAACACCTACCATTAGTGGAACTGGGGAGGAAGAGAAGCCATGAGAGGAGACAGAGAATAAATGGATAGAGAGGTAGGAGGTCAGCCAGGAGAGGGCAGTATCATGTAGACCAAGTTATTGAAGGATTTACATGAGGAGAGGGTGGTCCACAGTGTCAAAAGTAGCAGAGATGTCAAGGAGAATGAGCAGAGAGTAGTGGCCCTTGCATTTGGCAGCAAGTAGGTAATTGCTGACTATTGTAAGGGCAGTTTCAGTAGAATAGAGAGAATGAAAGACTGAAATGGGTCAAGCAAGGATTGGGTGAAAAAGGTGGAAAGGCGGTTGTAGACAATACGCTCAAGGAGTTTGGATGCAAAAGGGAAGAGAAAGATGGGTTGGTAATTGGTGAGAGTGTTAGAATCAAGGATAGGTTTTTTTAAGAATGGGGGAGACAAGGGCATGTTTTAATGCAGATGGGACACTGGCCCTCATTCAGACCCGCTCACAAGCGATATGCGCTTGCAAGTGGGTCGATGGTGAGGGCCTGCACACGTGCAGCACTCGCAGTGCACAAGCCCCGGAGCGAGTGACAAATTCACTCGCTCCGGTGCTCACTGGAAATGGGGCAGCTGTCGATGTTTAACTGAGCAGTGTAAACACAAGACAAAAGGTATTTTCTCCATCAAGGCAAAATAAGCCATGCTCTATTCTTAGCCCATATCCTAAATAGTTCTAAACAAAGTGTAGAAATGTTGTAAACATTTTGCAACATGCGCACAAAATCTTCCCTTAATTTAGCCAGGGCCACAACTAAGAGGGGGCTGGAGGTGCGCGTGCATCGGGTGCCGAATTAGGGGCCCATAGCTGCTGCAACAGTGCCATTGCACCCGCTGCCAGTGTCACCCAGGTCACCTCAGGCTGGCGCTGCAGGGAAGCTCCATTTGCCGGTGCCTGCTGGGATTTTATTACCAGCATGTGCCCAGCTCCTTCTCTGCAGCGCAGCGGTAGCCGGAGGCTGGAGTTTTCTCCTGATACCAGCTCCCCCCCACGTGTACTATGGGGAGATATCATAACATCTCACCCATAGTTCCGAGGAGCAGCCAGGCGGACCGGTGGGTGGCATACGCAGGAGTGGGGTTTAAGGTAAGTATTGTTTTTTAAAGTGGCATTACTATAGGTGCACTGCTGAAGGGGGCATTACTATAGGTGCACTGCTGAAGGGGGCATTACTATAGGGGCACTGCTGAAGGGGGCATTACTATAGAGGCAGTCCTACATGGGGCATTACTATAGGGATACTGCTGCATGGGGCATAAGTATAGGGGCACTGCTGCAGGGGGAATTACTATAGGGGCACCACTACATGGGGCATTACTATAGGGACACTGCTGCAGGGGGGTGGCATTATGTGTTAAATGCATAACAATATGTGACATTATTTGTAAAGGGCATTACAATATGTGGCATTATGTGTAAAGGGCATTACACTATGTGGCATTATATGTATATGACATTACAATATGAGGCATTATGTGTAATGGGTTTTACAATATGTGGCATTATGTGTATAGGACATTACAATATGTAGCATTATGTGTATAGGGCATTACAATATGTGGCATTATGTGTAAAGGACATTACAGTGTGTGGCATATGTTTATGACATTACAATATGTGGCATTATGTGTAAAGGGCATTACACTATGTGGCATATGTATATGACATTACAATATGTGGCATTATGTGTATAGGACATTACAATATGTAGCATTATGTGTAAAGGGCATTACAATATGTGGTATTATGTGTATAGGGCATTACAATATGTGGCATTATGTGTATAGGGAATTACAATATGTGACATTATGTGTAATATGTTTGTTCTGTCGATATTTGTAGTTTTAATAAAATAATTTGGACATTTGATGTTTTTACTTAAGAAACCTTAACTAATATTTTTAAGGGATGGATATTACATTTATGTCAGAAAAAGCCATCTTATGATGGGTGGGTGGGCAACAAATTACTGTCTACCCCGTGTGACAATAATCCTAGTTTCGGCCCTACTTTAGCCAATCATACATTATGCAGCACATAATGCATTCTACAGTATGTCTCTCAGCTATAAAACAATTGCCAATGCACAACTGAAAATCAAGGTTCTTACCAGATGGACTAGTGCTAAATATGTGCTTGAGTGGATACAGAAAGCCACAAACAACTGCTTGGAGCATTCCAGGCTGTTTGATGGAGATCATTTATCTTATGGCAATACAATTCATAGGGTACTTATGCTGACTGCTCAAACCCTTTGAAAAGGCAATGGGCAGGAATAAGTCAGTAATGCCAATAATTGTGTTTGTATGCAGCAAAAGGGCCTGAAGTTCAGTCATTTTTGCTCCTGATATAGGGTCTCATTCAGACCTAGTCGCAAGCACCAATGTTCTCGCAACCGGGTTGATAGTTAGCCCTGCGCATTCGCGCAGCGGCCGCACTGTGCATGCGCAAGCCCCGGAGTGAGAGAGAAACTCTCTCGCTCTGGAGCTCTCTACAAAAGGGGCAGCTGTCAATGTTGATCGAGAGCTCACCCCATTTTGTAGGCGGGCCGGGGGGTGGTTTCCAAAATGGAGGTGTTCCTTAATGAACGCCTACCATTTTGTGGGCGGCCGCACTGACATCATCAGTGATGTCAGTGGGGAGTTTCCTGCTCTTTCAGAGCAGGAAGCTCCCTGGGGCTTGCGGCTGCCGAGACCAAACCTTAGGGTCTCATCACAAGCCCCGATGGTCGCGATGGTATTCACCATGGTGTTCACCATCGCGACCCTCAACCTGGTCGGTCGTTAAGCTGTGAGTGGTAACCCACAGCTTACCTAATAACCAGGAGGCCTCACTTCAAAAATGAAGCGGCCGCCCTCATTCAGAACGAGTGCTTGCTTCTTACGAGCACCTCTGAATGAGAGCCATAGTGAGAGCTGCACTTTTGGGATCATTCAGAAAGTGTGTATGTAAATTGGCCGTATAGTATAAGATTTTGGGATTGAAGGGAATGTTTAGATATGAACGATTACTGGGTAGTGTGTACGCCGTACTTCGGTCGTTTTTGGGATCATTGGGGTTGGTCAGAGTTGGTCTGAATTGGTCAGAATCTTTTAAGCTTTAGGTGCTCAATACAAGAAACATGAAATTGGGTTAGGTAACACTGAAAATGCTCCTAAGCATTGCTTTCGTAAGTGTAATACTGATTGGAATGTCCTGTTGTAGATTCACATATTGTTGCTTTAGATGAAACCGACTTTCCACAAATTTACAAAGTGTTTATTTTGAGGACTCATTTAATTTACTTTGGCAGTCATATATATGTGATGTAGCCCTGTTTTTAGGTTTTTCAGCTGGCTGCCATTTACTTTATGTGTGAAAAAATACACAGCATCTGCCTCATACAGAAACTAAATTATTTATATCTGCATGCCATATAAAGATGGAAGCAGCCTGTAACAGTCACAGCACTGTACTACAGTATACTGTACTATAGTACACATCATAATCAGGTCATATTGTTGTGTCAGATGAACATTCAGTTTGACCAAAATATGCAATAAGTACCTGATGTTTAGTTCAGATATTATAAAGAATAATAACCGATTTCAAATGTTTTTCTCATTGTGATAGTGAAAAGACTCTGGCTCTAATGTCAAAGTCAAATAATTGGATATGATCACTTGCAATTATTATCAGATGATCTAATCGTCTATGGTCTGATGATGGGTTACCATGACGCTACTTTGCGTCGGCGCAATCTGATGCGCACAAATGCAAATCCACCACACACATACACTGATGCACATAACGCACACACATAAACTTATATGCATACAAAGAGATGCTCGTATGTGTATCCACATGCGTAAACATAGACGCTCACGTGTATTCACATACATACATACGAACACTTCCTATTTTAATATACAGATGCACATATACGAATGCATACATATAAAATGCTTCCCACACATTATAGTTAATAATCAGAGTTATTAAAGGTTTTGTTAGTGAATAATTATAATGTAATATGTACTTAAAAGAGATCTAAGGTGCAGTGTCTTTAGCCAGTTTTAACTAGTTCTTCGGTGGGAAACTACAGAAATAAGCTTTTGGAAAACTAAGCCATACCTCTGATGACACCATATGAACTAACCAATGACCAGATTGACCAGATGCACGAACCAATGAAAACATGCCAACTTGTCCCTTTGTTATCCTTGTAACCTGTACCATATATATGCTGTGTGCTGCTCTCAGTGTTCAGTCATTCTCCATTTTGGGTGACTTCAGGATTGAAGGACTGCATACTGGGACCAGTAGCGCATGCGTATGCATTGTCTGTGTGTGTGTGTATATATATATGTATATATATATATAATATCTTATTGCTTTTTATTCTAAATATTGTTAAATCTTTCCATGTTTACATAAATAACTTTTTGTGCTTTGGAACCACACGATTGGACTGGAAATGGAAAGCAATTCTTTCTTAAGCGACTTGCAGTGCTAAATAGCGATAAAGAATAATCATTAGATGGGGGCTCGGCCTTGAGGTCACATTATCGGAAATTACTCAAAGCGACGACCGGATTTTGATTCCTCAAAAAAGTGTGGACTCGTCACATACGGGTAAGAACGCAATGTGTTTTGAACCTGTTTTGTACTCAGTGTTGTGAAATCAATTATTCTTTCTTTGGGTGATCTAAGGAGCACTGATTAGAATCCAGGGACAAGAGAGATAAGTCAGTTTCTTTTATTGTCACATTTTTGCTGCAATAGGCGACTCACAAATAG
Organism: Taudactylus pleione; assembly: GCA_031769625.1. Lineage (NCBI taxonomy): Eukaryota > Metazoa > Chordata > Amphibia > Anura > Myobatrachidae > Taudactylus > Taudactylus pleione. The sequence goes on from JAUIMM010000384.1 coordinate 12,806,493, forward strand.
CGTAGGCGTCTTCCCTGTATTACTGCCATATGTTTAAACAATCGTTGTAATAGTCTTGTATCACTTGTTAAAATCCTCTGAATAGGTATTGCCACTAGGGAAAGCATTTTTCTGGCCAGAAAACAAAGGTATATGAATGTGAATGTATGCTTGTGATGTGATAAAGGATAAAGGAAAAACGGAAAAGGTTTTTGATTGTTGAACTGTTGGTAATAGACAGCGTCAGCTAAGGTGTCCAAGAGGCGGATAGGGCAATCTGAAGCAGTATACATAGCAGGTATAACTGAGCGAGAAAATGAAGGCGCTTTTCTCGGCCGAACCCCCAATAGTAATCGCAAAGTCCATTGATAAGTTGTAGTGTCTCTGGGCAATGTGATCGGACTGCACGGTAGTGGAAACCATGATTGTGACTTGTGGGTCGTGGGAGGAAGTTAGTGGCAAGGCTTTGTGTTGAAATACTTAGATTCTACCAGTGAAAAGTAACTCAAAGTAGGAAGCGGTAGATGAAGCTTGGTATACATCTGGAAAGCAGAAGTATAGTTTAGGCTAGATTCTGTTTCCTCATTTGTGCAAAACTGACAAAACGCTTAGCGGTCGTTTGTGCACAGTGGGTAGAAGTGCATGGACACAGCTTGTTGTAATTCGTCCACTGGTCAAAATCTCTAGCGAAAGTAGCCAAAGTGCTGTCCCAGATGGGTGCTAAGCAGTCGCTAGGGATGGTCGATGAGATGCTGCTTATGAATGGGCTGACCGAGTTGGCAAGGTAGATAATGAATGTGAAGTATGGCGAGTACGCTACTGCATACTGCGACATATGGGTCAAGATGACCAAAGGATGTATGAAACCCTTCCCTAAAGTTGGCAGTTTCGATTCGGAGGTACTGAATACTGTTACAAATAACATATGTTTAGTCAAATCTTTGAAGAAAAGAGTAAAGTATAATGATTGTTTAAAGTTATGGCAGCACAAGGGGTACACGTGGCATTGTGGTGTATGTGAGTCGCAAAACAGCGTACTCATGCCGCAAAGCAAGACACCACCCAGTTGCGTACCCACGCTGCAAGGTAGCGTCACTGTGCATAATGAAGATAGTGCATTGCGCACCGTTTCCGCCTTATGCGGCCGCAGGTGAAAGTGCAGCCGATAGCAAAAATACTAAAATTAAAAAAAAATTAACAAGTAACTTATATCCTGTTTTAAGGCATTTTTTTAAGGTAATGTTCCTGAAGAAGATAATGAACCCACTGTAAATTCAGCCATTGCCTGTGCAATTAAGATGCAAGAAGTACCAAGCAGGTAAGGAAGGGGAGTGGTCCCCTCAGCAGGGGCAGCAGCTGAAATTGGTGAGATGAGTGTAAAAAGTAATGGTTATGTTAGTTTAAATGTGTTGTCGATCAAAATAATTTATCATAGCCATAAAGGGGCAATTGTTAACCTTTTAAGTGTGTGCAAGCCTTAGTCGTCGTGCATTGTGGAAAGATCAGGTGTACAGTACATATTGAGATTGGGATATGTTAATAAGAACAGGCTTTTCTTTGGTCTACCTGGAGGGTTAGACAATATTCATTTGTTGTTACAAGAGGTTCACTTTGAGCAAGTCAAACTCTGTAAAATAGATCTCTTTATAATGTCTTGGCTGCATTGCCATGAGGCCACAACATCCCATTCAAAACAACACAAATCACCCAACACACACATGCACATACATGTACAAATAATTATTTTCTGTTAGATTGCTCTCCACAATCTATCTCTAGACCAGTAGTTGGGCCGATAGTGCAGGTGAATAATTAATATTCCCTTAAAATATACATACAGTATATCATATCCCCCATACACACACGCGTGTACACTTCACACACATACAACCACGGTATATCATTCCATTTCACCCTGCAGCATTTCTGCAGTGAAACGTGTGAATTAAGGTCACATAATACCCATTGGCACATGAGAGAATTCAGAATTAATCGCAACGAACACAAAAATGAATAATAATTTTTTTCTTATAAATATTAAGTCTTTATATATATTTGAAGCAAATTAATGTAAAATTAGAAATTCATTTAGTGATGGTAAAAGTATTTTTCCTATTACCGGTGTTTTCCAATGTGTTGTGTTCTGAGAATGTCACAAATGTTACAATTGGCAAATTTTATGTTTGTTATGAATAATCATGATTTATACAGGAGCTAGAATTCAGCACAAATATGAATCATGATTTGCATTTGTTACTCTCCGTTCTCAAATGTCTGGTTGTGCACAAAGGGTGGGGTTTGCACACAATCTCAGAAAACAGGGATCTGTGTACTGAACCCACACATGGCTGCAGTACATAAGTTTTGAGGTATTTGTGCTGTAACATGATCTTGGTTTCCGGTGTAGAGTTTGTATGTATGTCTGAAAAATTCTTGCAATACAGCAGTTTACAGATTTACTTTCAGAGTTAAGAAATTCAATTCTTGTGACAGATATATATGTAATATCGGTGTGAAGCTTATAATCAGGTGATGTATTGCTAAGCAGGGTGTGATTAAATTGGATGATATAGCAGGTTTGCAATGAGTCCTGTAATAATCATTATATATGTATTAGTAAGCAGAATGGTTGGAAAAGACTGAAGCGTGTCAATGAATTCTGTAATAAAGGTAAGTATATATGACTGCAGGATATATGATTTTCTTAGACAGCGATATACGTTACATTATATATATATATTAAGAACAATGTGATATGCATAACACTCAGAATGTTGGACTTGGGATATTCCTTAGAAGTAGGGATATAATATGAAAAGCAGAAATAAGGAAAGCTAGATTTGTCATCACTGTAGTAAATAAAGAGACGTCCGTATGGTATTGTATACAGGTAAACTATAATTATTAAATATGTATCACGGAGTAAAGGATTCAAAATCCCCCTAGTGGTAGAAAGTAAGTATCGCAACCCCTGACCAAGTGTTCTTAAATAGTTTCTAGAGCTCCCAAGTGATTGTTAGTAACAGGCACAAACGTGATAATTTTCTTTGTGTTTATAAATCCCTGTAAAATCTAGTTAAATTGTGATGTAGGTATTATGGATAACCCAATGGTGGAGGGTTTCATTTACCAGAACGGGGATTGACATAGATAATAAAAATATGCATATGATTATACTGTTTGAAATTGTTGCAGTGACAATAACTCAGCAGAATGTACGTTTTTCTCAAAAACACCTGTTGTAATTTTGCTGTTTTACCTCTTGTGGACAATAGGGACACTCATAGGTCCTAGGAGGAGGAGTAGGTAAGGGAAATACACATCCTTTTCCCAGCAGAGGTGGTACTGAATGGAATTACTAAGGGTTTTCAATGAAAAATTACATTTTAAGGTTGTTTTAAAATGGTCTTATATTTAAACAGGTTCTATAGGATGATTTTCAGTTATTACTAAATTAATTTGGTATATCTATTAACAGTTTGTATGTTTAGAATAGATGAGAATTAGTTACATATTGACATGCCTGTATTATGTATATTAATATTTCTTTCTATTTTCTCAGAACATCGGAATGTGGATTAAAGTAGATAAAAGTGCCCAAGACTTCTCTGACTCTCCTCAACAATTAATACACAGATTATTGTCAGGAGTGTTACATGGGTATTTGAAGGTTGGAAATTTTAGAATTTCCCAGATTAGGGATATTTTCTTTCTTTGGAGATTCTCATCGAAAATGTTGTTTAACAGATCACTGGGAAGGCCCTTACCAGGGGTTGATGACAAGTACCACATCTTTGGGGTTAGCAGAACGAGATACCTGGGTCCATTCCACCCACTGCAGAAAGGTCAACCACCCTAAGGAGATACAAGGCAGAGTCCAGACAGATTACGTGGACCTGACGATTGCGAGCCTGTTCTGGAAGAACTAAATACTGCAGTGAAAAAACCTGAGCCAGAGACATGTGCAGACCACTATTCCAGCAATGAAGTGGCAGTCTTTTTTTGTGTCTTTGCTTCCTTCCAGGCTTCTCATCCTTATTTGTTTCAGGATTTCCTGTTTCTGTGAGGGAGGTCAATAGTGATGTCGATAGAGTGGAGTTGGAGGAGAGAGCGATAAAACAATCAGGGTGGTATACGGTCAAACTCAGTACAGGAGTTGTTAAGAGATCTGTTAGCCATGGAACTCGGAGACAGTGTGAGGGGTTATTGTCTGATGAATATTGTATTTGTCAGTACTGCAGATCCCTAGTTGATGAGAAATGCATCCAAAGATGCCAGTCCAAGATTAATCTGTATTTGGGTGAGCATCCTTTGGAGGATTACCATTCCTTAGTGGGTAAGGTCTTAAACCAGACTGAATGTTGGGTGTGCTCACAAGTACCTCAAGGACATAGTAACTCGGGATTAGTGCCATACCCATTAAAGTTAGCAGAGGTACTTGAATTACATGGGGGAAGACCAGTGGACAAGAAATTTAATATATATCTAGACCCCCTAGTCTTAAGCTCCACCAGTACCATGTAGATAGATTCCTGGTATGCTTCAATCTCACAAATATCAGAAAGCCAGGAAATTGGGAGCTGATCTGGAACAATCAGACAATGACCTTTTCACACAAAGCTGATAATGAGCCTATCGATTCTGAACTTGTACGCAGTATTGCAAGTGGGAGACACTTCCGGTATAGGTACTCGTGTAGTTATGACAGTGTATCATTAGGATACTGTGCAAATATTATACAAATAGAAATGTGTACCATGCAAATGAGAGAAAGAGGAGCAGGATCCTTTGTTAGAATAATGTGTTCAATGATAATGATGCATTCTCTTCCTTACATTCTCCCAGATGATGTGCATTTTATATGTGGAAGGAAAGCGTACAAGTGTCTCCAAATTCTGAAGGTTTGTTATCTTGGAAGGGTGGTACCAGAGGTTATGACTCTTACACATGATGAAATGATTGGTATCCATAAAACCGCACCACCTCCATATATACACATACAGTATGAACATCGTGACAAAAGAAATATGATACCTGGTGAAGAACATATAACCACACATATAGAATCAACTGGCTTCCAATTTTTGGTAGCATTAGATCCCACCAGGATCACTTGGGGAACTTTAAATTTTAAATATATCCAAGACCTGGCTAAATCAGAGAGATGTATGATGACACTTTCAAGTATGCGGGTAGGGAGCTTCAGGCTTATAAAAAGGAATTGGTACAACATAGATTAGATTTAAACTACCTGACAGCTGTTACTGGTGGATATTGTGTGACTTTGGCCACCCAATTTGGTGTCAAAAGTTGCACTTACATCATCAATAATACTGATGACCCCAAAGAGGTGATAGACCGGAAAATGGATGAAATCCTACAACTCAAGGGGGAATTTTGGAAGGACCATAATACTTCCTTGTAAGAGACTGAGGTAAAGGTAGAGAAATGGTTCTCATGGTTAAACCCTGTCAAATGGTTCACCAGTCTGGGAGAGATTGTACAGGAGATGGTTGCTAGTGTAGGTAAGCTTCTTATTCTTATACTTGTTGTCATCTTAGTAATTGGTTTATGTGTCAGATGTGTTCTTACTGTGGCAAAGGGTGGAAAATGTACCACCAAGGTAAACTGTGAAAATGAAATCATGATGGTGGTGAGTGGTGGTGGTATAGGTACTAAGGTTGATAAAGCACTGCATTACAATCCTGAAATTGAATGTGCCATCAAATATTAACTTGTGAATAGGCTTGGTCATGTATAATACAATGTATTGTAAATGTTCCGTTAAAACATCCTAGATAATGTAGTCTCAATTCCCCCCCAAACTTCTGGTTCGATGAGGTCCGACATCCTACAAATGGTCCCCTATAGATCCGCAGATGGCATATAAGGGTTGTTTTACCCTTTTCCTGAAATGCATTATTAACGGTTCAATTACAAAGTTGTGTCATACCGTTTAGAACATTGAATACTCATTTATTATGCATGACTAAAAAGGTTGAATAGAATGTGATAGTTTCATGTTTGCTATCAAAGGGTGGACTGTCAAAGTCAAATAATTGGATATGATCGCTTGCAATTATTTTCAGATGACCTAATCATCTATGCTCTGATGATGGGTTACCACAACACTACTTTGCGTCGGCGCAATCTGATGTGCACAAATGCGAATCCACCACACACATACACTGATGCACATAATGCATACACATAAACTTATATGCATCCACAGAGATGCTCGTATGTGTATCCACATGCATACACATAGATGCTCACATGCGTATTCTCATAATCAGAGTTATTAAAGGTTTTGTTAGTTAACAATTATAATGTAATATGTATTTAAAAGAGATCTAAGGTTCAGAATACAGTGGACATGTCATGTTTAGTATCATACTAAATCCCTGTTTATTTGCAGACATTCGTTTCTGTCGGCGAAGGATTCACATCTTGCATTCGCTAGTTATGGTTTATAGGGAGTTATTGGTTAGAATGCTATTACTTGTATGCAGTGTCTGTAGCCAGTTTTAACTAGTTCTTCGGTGGGAAACTACAGAAATAAGCTGTTGGAAAACTAAGCCATACCTCTGATGACACCGTGAGAACTGACCAATGACCAGATTGACCAAATGCAAGAACCAATGAAAATATGCCAACTTGTCCCTTTGTTATCCTTGTAACCTGTACCGTTGCTGTGTGCTGCTCTCAGTGTTCAGTCATTCTCCATTTTGGGTGACTGCAGGATTTAGGATTGAAGGACCACATACTAGGACCAGTAGTGCATGCGTATGCATTGGCTGTACTTATATATATCTTATTGCTTTTTATTCTAAATATTGTTAAATCTTTCCATGTTTACATAAATAACTTTTTGTGCTTTGGAACCACACGATTGGACTGGAAATGGAAAGCAATTCTTTCTTAAGCGACTTGCAGTGCTAAATAGCGACTAGCGACAAAGAATAATCAATACTACCTTTCTTTTCTTCTACTGCCTTGGCTCTCCTGTCACAGAGGTAGTAGAAGTGACGATGGAGGTGGGGAACCCAGAATCTGCACATGATGAGGGGTACTCAATTAGGTGCGAATGGCTGTTGAATGTGATTTTGTTGAAATTTTCGCCAGTGAATAATGTTTCGCCAAATTCAATTTAACTTGCGAATGTTGTGAAAATCTACAATTCGCCTAAAATGCTAATCTATCCACTTTTGAATTGTGAAAGTCGAACTTTGCTATTCAATTACAAATATGCGTATATCATTTGCCAAAAAAACAACAAATTTTGCTGTGAATTCGCAAAAAACTGTCCGCACCTCTTAGGGGTGAGAGTTTTAATTCAAATGGTTTAAAATTACATATTTTTCAGGTAAATTAAGTGTGTAACAGCAAATATGCTTTCCCAAGCATTATTTGTTTTAAATGGTGTTGATTTATATATTTTTTCAATTATCTATTGGCTTCAGTCCATTACAGTTGGTTCATTCCAAAGTTATAAATAGACCAGTTGTATTTTTTTAATCACTCTTTCCAGCAGCAGCATCAGCAGCAGCATGTGGAGGAGCAGGAGAGAGAATATTATTACCTGTCAAGGAACTACGCACCTAAATCTGGAAAAGGAAGAAGACACCTGACACAGATAATAGTATCCTTATAATTTGATTATTATCATAGATAAATTTCTGTTTTTTTAAATGGAGCTCTTTCCAGCTCAAGTGTGGGAATTCATGTTTCCAGTATATGTTCAAACGAGTAGGCTGCAGTTTAGGGCGCAGATGAGTATTGCAGCCACTCCTAATGAATCAGCTGTGAATGTGGGTATTTCTGCAGGTGCACCTGAAAGTACTCCATCTTCCTTGGGTGTTGCGAGAATCCCAAGGCCACATCTATATAGGCAAAGACGGTTGTTGGATGGGATTCATGAGGATGAGGTGATAAAATGTTATCGCCTCTCCTCTGCTGCCGTTTACCAGCTGTATGATCTGCTGGAGAAGGATCTTGAACTGCGTGTTCCTACGAACAGAGCAGTTCCACGCTTGGCAAAACTGCTAGCCACACTCCATTTTTTGGCGTCGGGAACATTCCAACCGACCCTGGTGATAATTGCTGGCTTTTCACAAGCCACTTTTTCTCGCTGTTTGTCACAGGTCCTTCTGGCAATGCGGAAACATGTTTCTGAGTTTGTACATTTTCCTCAGACAGAACATGAATGGAATGCTGTGAAGGCAGGTTTTTTTGCCGTGGGACAAATCCCCAATGGTTTAGGTGCAATAGATTGCACCCATATTGCTCTCATGGCCCCCCGCCAAATGGAAGAGATTTTTCAGAATCGAAAATCTTTCCATTCTCTAAATGTACAAATGATTTGTGATTCAAAAATGTGTTTCATGCAGGTGTTTGCTGGCATGCCAGGGGCTTCTCATGATTCCTTTATTTTGCAGCGATCTAGCCTCTTTGAGATGTTTCAACAACAACAGATGCCTCATGGATGGCTGATTGGTAAGTAAATAATTTATTTATCTTTTAATATTTTTTTATTTTATTTTCAATGTTTAAAATATATATATTTTTTTTATTTTAGGTGATCAAGGATATGGAAGTTTTCCCTGGCTGCTAACTCCACTGGCTAATCCTGATACCCCTGCAGAACACAGGTTTCAGGCAGCTCACATTAGGACTATGGGAGTGATAGAACGCTCCTTTGGTCTGCTTAAAACCCGCTTTCGTTGTCTTGACAGGTCAGGGGTTGTGTTGCTGTATTCGCCAACAAATGTTTGCAATATAATTAATGCTTGTACAATTTTACATAATATTTGTATTGCAAGCCGTTTGGAGGCCGAGATTGATCCATTGATCAGTCTCGATTCTGACCTGTCTCCTGCAGTGGTTGATGATGCTGGACTTGGGCAAAGCACTCGCCGTGATCTGATAGCATAATTTTTTCAATGTAAGTTTTTAGAACAATTATTAATCGATGTTAAACCCATTTCCCAGATTTATTTTTTATGTTTTTTTTTATTATCCTTTCAATAGAACATCAACCTTGAATCACAAATCATTGAAGTTTTGGCCTCTACTGGAACAGTTTAAATATTCGTAAAGTTTAAACACCATTTTAGATGAGTGTTACATGCGTTGCAACTGTTTTGGTCAAGTTGGATCACTTTTTCTTTGTTATATGTTTGTTTTTTATAGTATTAGTTGTCTAGTTTTTATTTTTCAGTGTAAACATTAGTAGTTGTTCCTGCTTAATCAAATCCCTTAACCTCCTGGCTCTCCAATGGACAGCTGAGCAGCGGGGTGATGTGCTAGCCATCCCCAAAAAACCATGTAAGTATCAGCAAACCTCATTACTGGTGTCATGTAACCTGTGTCTTTCCCTCCCCTCCTGATTGAAAACTTTTCCCTGGAGCAGAGCTGACAGCTTTAAAACCTGCACATGCTAATCACCTTTCTTCTTTTCTTCCCTCTTAGGGCAGTGGACCAGAACTTTTTTGGACACCCAGGATGCAGATTAGCCCCATCCTCCTGGATCTCCAATGGACAGCTGAGCAGCGGGGTGATGTACTAGCCATCCCCAAAAAACCATGTAAGTTAATTGTAAGTAATATATCTTGATATGATTTAAAATAAAACCAATGTAAAAACATTATATTTTATTTTTTTTTTAAATCTGTTTAAAACACAAATCTTTTATACTGGTAATGTTTTTGTAACAATTTCTTTGCCATTTATATATTAAAATTTTTTTTAGTTTAATTTTTTAATTTTTGAACATGTCAAACTTTTAACGTTGATTTTTTTTCTTGCATTCAAATAAACAACTTTGCCATCTTCTTTTTAACTGGAACATTTGAAGCCTATAAGACATGGAAAAATGTAAAAATTTAAAACAAATAATTTTTCAAACCTCATAAACATTAATTTAACTCCGATTAATATTATTTCACTTCCAGTCCAGCGCTGTCTTGTTTAATAAAGGAAAAAGTTCTTACATCTAAAACAGTGTCCAATTTGAAGTGCTTTTCAGAGCTCAATGGGTTTCAACCTTTGTTCATCAATGATGCATATCTTTAGATCGAAAAATCTCAAAAAGAAAAGAGAGAATATAGTGCAATATGTTCCACAGATAAAACAATTTATTCAAAAAATATTGCACTCACATTTCAATAAAATACAACAGATATATATAGCATCGCCAAATAGATGGGTCAGTTGTATAGGGAATACCGGTAAATCTTTGTTGTAAAGAATGCGGGGTAGAAGGTTCTGGATACCCACCACCACCTGACAAGATCCACCACTCTCCCGAAGCATATTAGGAATACAAGAAATTATGTTAATAAACCTCAATCTAATTATGGAAGAAAGCAGGAATATTCAAAATGGAGATACGATTAGAGAAATAATGGATATAAATACCAGAATGTTAGGAATAATAATTGGAGGAATAAACGAGTCCCAGAGGAGAGAGAGAACTTTTTTAGGGGAGGCCCAATTAGGGTGAGTAATAGATACCAACCACTTGAAGATTTTGAGGATCCACAATCTACTTCTTTTTTAGACTGGGATCGGAAAAGAAGGTGGAGACCTTAAAATATAAAACAAAAAGAGGGGGGAACAAAGAAAAGAAAAAAATGACATGTCCTACAAGTGAGAGAAGTGTATTAAAGAAATCATTAATGAGTGACGAAAATAAGATTTTTAATATAAACAAAGGGTACTTATCCCAGAGGAAGAAATAGTCCTAAAGAAGAACTTAAAATATGCCCCCACAAGTCAGATTGATCCTTTCGACTTGTTTTTAGATTTTCAAAAGTTAATTTGGAAATTAACGGTTAAGAAATTCTTCCTTTGTAAAAATAATGAAGAAGGTGAGGGAATAGGAGAATATTCAGGATCCTCATTTAAACCTAGATCATCATTTTATCCAGTACACCAGAAAGGAAGTTTTATAGACTGTTTTAGTAAAATAGTCAATAAGGAAACAGAAAAAATAGTGACAAAGAAGTTAAAAAATAAGGGCTGCAAAGTCTTTCTTAGTAAGATTACACTTCTTAAGTCTTTAAAACAAGATGACGAGCTGATAATTAAACCAGCAGAGAAGGGTGGAGGAGTGGTCCTTATGGATAAAGATAAATATATAGCGGAGATTAATGGTCAGTTAAATAATGGTGCTACTTATAGAAAACTAAAAAGTGATCCCACTTTAAGAATTACTAAAGAACTTTTTGCATTATCAGGGAAAACTTTGGAAAAGGGAATTTTAAGTAAATCGGAGTACGATTTTATTAACATTGAATATCCGTCAGTACCCACGATCTATATTCTGCCTAAAATCCATAAGGACCCCCTCCACCCCCCAGGGAGACCTATAATCTCTGGGATGAACAGTATCACTTCTAATTTGTCGGCAATTGTCGATTTTTATCTTCAACCACTAGTGAAACAAACTAAATCATTCCTTAAAGACATGAGTAATGTACTAAATAGGTTAGGTGAAATTTATTGGGAGGACCATTATAGGATGGTTAGTGCAGACGTCTCTACCCTCTATACTATTATAGAGGCAGAAAAAGGATTGAGAGCTGTGTCGTATTATTGGATCTTAATCTTGAAACTAGGGAATTTATTTTAGAAAGTTTTCAATAAATTTTAATTAATAATTATTTCATTTTTAATGGTTCCTTTTTTCTCCAACAAATTGGAACAGCAATGGGCACCAGGTTGCCCCCAGCTATGCCAACCTCTTCATGGCATATTGGGAGGATTGTGAGATTTAGCATGGTGATCAGCTGGGGGCGGGCCTGGTGTCCTGGCAACGTTTTATCGATGATATTTTATTTGTATGGGGCGGTACTGAACATGAGTTGTCTGTATTCTGTCAATCTTTAAACACTAATGATCAGAATATTTAGTTAACATTTTCTATTAGCCAGAAGGAGATAATATTCTTAGATCTGAATATATATATTAAGGATGGTGTTATACACACCAAAACACATAGGAAAGAGACAGACTCAAATAGTTTCATCATGAGAGACAGCCAACATCATACAAATTGGTTGGAGTGTACCTTTCAGTCAGTTTTTGAGGTTGAAATGACATTGTTCAGAAAAAGGAGTATGCGATGTACAAATGCAAGAAATGACTAATCGTTTTATCATCAAAAGTTATTGTGAAGAGAAAACTAAAAAAGCATGCCAAAAGGCTAATGAGAAAAATCGTGCTGACCTTTTAAAAAGTAGAGAATTTAAAGGATTGTGTAAAACGGAATAAATTTGAATGGTCATTTTTAAGCAATTTTAATTCACAACATAAGGACATTGAGGCTGTTTTTAAAAGAAATTGGAGAATTTTAAAACAAGATCCGATAATAGGTGATAAATCCATGATATCCCTTCATTTATTTATAGGAAAGCCAGCTCATTAAAAGATAAACTCGTTAGAAGTTCCATTGAGATAAACAGGAGATCTAGTATAAGGAGTGTGGGCTTTCATAGGTGTGGCATGTGTGCCATGTGTAAAACTGTGAAGGGCCTTCCTAAGATTCAGGAGTTTACTGTTAAAGGTGTAACTTATCCCATTAGAAAGTTTTTAACATGCAACTCTAAAAATGTTGTCTATGCACTAGAATGCCAATGTGGGTTACATTATATTGGCAAAACTACTCGAAATCTAAAATTAAGACTGGCAGAACATATTTATAACATTAAAAAAGTATTAGAGACCCACACTGTTTCTGCACACTTTAAAATAATGCATGGGTCAAATCCCTGTTTTCTAAAATCTTTTTGGGCAGTACAACAGATAAACCATATCTGGAGATCTAGAGATTTGGAGCTTAGGTACCAAAATGATTAAATAGGGATTTCGAGTTAAAATGGTTCTTATAAAAACTTTTATGAATTTTTGTATTTTTATAATTTTTTGTATTATTATCTTGACTATTTATTATTATTACATTTTTATTGTTGAATATAAGATGGATTTTAATTATGTATTTATTGTTTGTTTATTTCCCTTATATGTCAATTATGAGCACCGCACTTTATGGATGTTACCCGTGTTAAAATAATGAGAAGAAAATTCCAGGTGGGGGATTGCTTTATTATCATCACAGTACTGTATGGACATTCCCTTTCCTAATATGGAGAAATGAACACTTCCAGTGATCCACGGTGGTGGAATGCGAAAGGAGATTACTAGCACATCCGGTGATGGAGGAAGTCTTCGGGAGTTCCCTTCCGCCGGAAGTCGCAAGTTGGACGGTCACGTGACTTCCGGTACGGGTGATCTCCAGAAGTTGGAAGATTCACAAGCAGGATGTTGTATTTGGTAAATAATTAGTGAGGGTATATTAGATGGATCAGGCAGGTATCCCACTATACTTCTGACGAAGGATAAAGCATATCCGAAACATGTTAAGCTAGTGGGACGGACACTCCAGAGACATTGGAATCGGGAGAGCGGTGGATCTTGTCAGGTGGTGGCGGGTATCCGGAACCTTCTACCCCACATTCTTTGCAACAAAGATTTACCGGTATTCCCTATACAAGTGACCCAGAGATTACATCTATTTGGCGATGCGATATGTCTGTTGTTTTTTATTGAAATGTGAGTGCAATATTTTTCGAATAAATTGTTTTATATGTTTATCTGTGGAACATATTGCAGTATATTCTTTTCTTTTTGAGAGTTTTCAGTGCTGTCTTGTTTAATAAAGGAAAAAGTTCTTACATCTAAAACAGTGTCCAATTTGAAGTGCTTTTCAGAGCTCAATGGGTTTCAACCTTTGTTCATCAATGATGCATATCTTTAGATCACTGGGCACGCTTGGCTCTGAAACGATAGGAGGCTTCTTTAGCCTCTGGTCACTTCAGAGCCCAAGCTTCTACAGCGGTGGTCAGTGGGGGAAAGTGGCAGGTGGTAGGCTGTTTTTGCCGGGTGAGGCATCCTCAGAAAACAACCCGAGAACACTGCCTTGCTGGGATTAGATGGTCAGGAAGGCGGCGTTTGGGATTCCCTCTGTCAGCTATCCTACTGCATCCACATATGTTCTATGTCCCATATGTCCAATAATTAAAATAATCTGTTATTTAAATAAATATACATGCAAACAGTAATTTCTTTTTTAAACATGGATTTTTACCCATTTAATTAATGCTAATAAACTGATTTTTAAATATATACCTTAAATTAAAATTAGACAAAAGGCATTGTAGCGGGTATTACTTCGGATTCAACAATTGATTCATTTTCCGGGAGAAGTCATCTCCGTGTTATGGAAGTTGAGTCATCCAGCACAGGAGTTTTCAACAATGAACCTGATTGAATTTGATTTGGAAGATTGGTTAGGCTTTGACCTGGGTTTAGAATATTCGGTGGGCCAACAACATGGTCTAATCTGTTGGATGGAAATAATTCTGAATGAGTTTGCGAAAAATAATCCTGCCTCATGACTGTTGTTCTCAATATTGGTGTGTTTCGACGGACAATCTGCTTCTCCATTAAGAATTTTATTCCAGATGACATAACTTATAAAGCAGAAGACAGAACCTCTTGTTGTTCTGAAATTTTCACAAAGGTCTTTGACATTTTTGAAAGTTCACTATTCATTGCACTTGCTACTTGCATGGATTCTCTATGAGGCTGATCTATTTGTATACGTGAAGCATGTATTCTTCATGATCTACTCGACTAATGCTTTTCAAAGCATCTTTAACCTCGATTAATGCTTCAGTTATAACTTGTAAATCACCCTGAACTCGGAGACGATGATCTTCTTGTTGATCATTCATATACTTCGCAAAATCTGTGATCGCATCAAATGGAGTATTAACCTGTGTTTGTTCACCCGGTGCTTGTGGTCTATCTGCAGGGGTAGACCTTACCATGAGTTCTAAATTCTTTTGCCAGAATTTTAAAAGCAAAAATAGATCCTAGAAAAAGAAAAACTATACTAAATGAAAATGTCTCTAAAATTTTCAAAATTTATCTAATATACATAAATAACTAACCAACTACCTGGAGTAACAGAAGCTGGTGAAAAAGTCAAGGATCCCACTTTAATCTCCGAATCTTTATAGAAATATAAATTACAATTTTTATTGTAAAACGCATTTATTAGCATAGTGCATTTTTCAACATTCAACCTTCACATACCAGGTGAAATATCTCCAACATCTTCAACATCAGGAATAAGTGGAGTTATAGGTCTTTGTTCATCCATTTGCATAATAATATTTTTTGAAACTGTTGAAATAAAAAAGGTTTAACATTAACAACATTTATATGAAATAAAATTTTTTAAAAAGTATTTTAAATAAACATACTTTCCGGTGCTCTAGGATTGGCCTCGAATATCTCAGAACCGCTACTCTCCAGAGTTATAATGTTTAAAAGTTTAGGATAAAATTTTAGGATAAATTAAAAAATTGTAGTGTGTATGTGTGTGTGTGTGTATGTATGTATGTATGTGTGTGTATGTATATATATATATATATATATATATATATATATATATTATAATATAATTAATACACTTACGTGGTGACGAAATTGGAAAATGCTCAAAAAGATTTTCCGGGGAGTCAACTTCAATATTCAAATCCTGACCTATGAAGATTAATTGATTTTGTTCAAAATAAAGTATACCTTACCTAAGCATACCCATTACAATTTTATACATATGTTGTCTTTTTTAATTATTTGGTTCAGTGGAGGAATTTATATTTTCTCCAGATTGTATAACTTCAGGCGTTGAAATGGGTAAAGATGAAATAGCCGTTTGGGTCAAAGATTCATTTGTTAGTGTCACTACAGGATTATCGTTTAAAACCCTTTTCAATTCTTTGTCAGATGAAGTTTTTCCAGCTGGAGTTGTTTCTTTTCGGGAGGCTTGAGAAGTTGTTTTTTTACCTTTTTAAAAATAAAAATAAAAATTATAATCTGTTCATGGCCAATACACATTTTATTTATACTGTCCAATAAACATACCTGCTATGAGTCTTTTAGGACCTCCAGAAACAATCCCTGTAGATGTGGTGGCTCGTTATGAATCATCTTGCATCTGAATCTGTTTGATTACACAATGTTTGGACAACTGCCCCACAAAAAAAAATAAAAGTACATTTACATACATATCTTCAAAAAATAAACTTATATATATATATATATATATATTTTATATGTGTATATATAAGCTTCAATACCTTCCAATGGAATGGTTGATTGGTTTGTCGTATCAATACTTCCAAGTACTCCCTCAACCAGGACTGGAGAAAGATGTTTCCTTAAATTCTCTTCCTAAACATTAAAGATTATATTTAATGGTGGCCCACCTATAGTTCCACATTGGTGATTTGAAATTTTGGCCATTTTTTTCTTTGCACTACGTTTGCAGTCATGAAATCGCTTTTTGCAATGCTTTATCGTGCGTGGTTGCACAGCGATAGAACAAATTTGGTCTGCTATATTTTGCCATATTGCAGTTTAACGTCTTCCTGGGGTACTTTGTGCTCTTTTACCAAAGAAACTGTGGTATTATTCTAGTACCATCGTAACCTGTAAATCACTCTCTTTAAAACTGAACTGGATATTCCTAGGAAGAGACCCATCTTCTCCATCTGAATAATCACCATCATCATCTTTGTCTTCTTGTTTTTTGGTTTTCTTTTGTCTGGAACCTTTCAAATAAAATTTAAATTAAAAATAAAAATTTTAAATTAATACATTTGTATTTATTTAATTATATATTTATCAATATGTCTGAATTTAACTAAAATGGCTGATGGGGAAACTCCCCCAATCCTTTGGGGAGACCGGAGCCATCAGCCACCACTGATGGCTCTGCCACCAGCCCCTTGGCAGGCCGCTTGATGTCACACCAGCCTGGCACCTGCATATGTGTATATACAGTCAGGTGCATAAATATTGGGACATTGACAGAATTTTCATATTTTGGTCTCTATTCACCACCACAATGGCTTTGAAATGAAACAAACAAGATGTGCTTTAACTGCAGACCTTTCAGATATAACTTGAGGGTAATTACATCCAAATCAGGTGAACGGTGTAGGAATTACAACGGTTTCTATATGTGCCTCCCACTTTTTAAGGGGCCAAAAGTAATGGGACAAACTAAACAATCCTAAATCTAACTTTCACTTTTTAATACTTTGTTGCAAATCCTTTGGCAGGCAATTACAGCCTGAAGTCTGGAACGCATAGACATCACCAGACGCTGGGTTTCATCCCTGGTGATGCTCTGCCAGGCCTCTACTGCAAATGTCTTCAGTTCCTGCTTGTTCTTGGGGCATTTTCCCTTCAGTTTTGTCTTCATCAAGTGAAATGCATGCTCAATCGGATTCACGTCAGGGGATTGACTTGGCCATTGCATAACATTCCACTTTTTAGCCTTAAAAAACTCTCTGGTTGCTTTTGCAGTATGCTTCGGGTCATTGTCCATCTGCACTGTGAAGCACTCTCCAATGAGTTCTGAAGCATTTGACTGAATATGAGCATATAATATTGTCTGAAACACTTCAGAATTCATTCTGCTGCTTTTGTCAGCAGTCACATCATCAATAAATACAAGGGAACCAGTTCCATTGGCAGCCATACATGCCCACACCATGACACTACCACCACCATGCTTCACTGATGAGGTGGTATGTTTTGGATCATGAGCAGTTCCTTTCCTTCTACATACTCTTCTCTTCCCATCACTCTGGTACAAGTTGATCTTTGTCTCATCTGTCCATAGGATGTTGCTCCAGAACTGTAATGGCTTTTTTAGATGTTGTTTGGCAAATTCTAATCTGGTGTTCCTGATTTTGAGGTTCACCAATGGTTTACATCTTGTGGTGAACCCTCTATATTCACTCTTGTGAAGTGTTCTCTTGATTGTTGACTTTGACACATATACACCTACTTCCTGGAGAGTGTTCTTGATTTGGCCAACTGTTGTGAAGGGGTTTTTCTTCACCAGGGAAATAATTCTTCTGTCATCCACCACAGTTGTTTTCAGTGGTCTTCGGGTCTTTTGGTGTTGCTGAGCTCTCCGGTGCATTCTTTCTTTTTAAGAATGTTCCAAACAGTTGATTTGGCCACACCTAATGTTTTTGCTATCTCTCTGATGGGTGTTTTGATTTTTCAAGCTAATGTTGGCTTGCTTCACTGATGGTGACAGCTCTTTGGATCTCATATTGAGAGTCGACAGCAACTGATTCCAAATGCAAATGTCACACCTAGAATCAACTCCAGACCTTTTACCTGCTTAATTGATCAATTGATAATGAAATAATGAGGGAATAGCCCACACCTGTCCATGAAATAGCTTTTGAGTTAATAGTCCCATTACTTTTGACCCCTTAAAAAGTGGGAGGGACATATAGAAACCGTTGTAATTCCTACACCGTTCACCTGATTTGGATGTAATTACCCTCAAATTAAATCTGAAAGTCTGCAGTTAAAGCACATCTTGTTTGTTTCATTTCAAAGCCATTGTGGTGGTGAATAGAGGCCAAATATGAAAATTCTGTCAATTTCCCAATATTTATGCACCTGACTCTATATATCCTACATATATTATATATATGATATACAGTATATATTAAGTATAACACACACATGATTATATATATATATACACACATATATCTATATATCTATCTCATCTATTCTTCTAAACAGCTTCTACTCTGGCTGCTTTATGTGTGCATCTGTAAACACCAGGATTGAAAATGGTTGCAAGAACGATATTTAAAAATTTTTTAAATTATTCTGCAACTACTTAATTTGATGACTCCTCATTCATTTATATTGATGACAATCATGTGCATATTAATATGTATCCATATAAAAACAAATATATATACAAACAAAAAATTTATATTTTTAATACACATTTTAAAAACATAAAGCAAAGGCTTTTTTTTTTTTTTAAATACCATAGACAAAACCTACGGTTTTTGTTAACATACAAGGGGAATAATATATATTTACCCAGCCCCAAAGCCACCTCTACCTCGTGCAAAAGGCCTTTGAACCGTAAAAAATGCCCACAGAAACTTATAAATCATTCTAGACACTTCAAAATTGCGTGAGGAAACTTCCTTTCAAATTAATTTAGCATTCTTAAAGCTTGCCTGTTTATATAGTTCCCCCATATGTAGTGCCCACAGTAGTAGTCTGCCTATGCATTGCCCCCAGTAGTAGTCCCCAGCAGTGGTCCCCCCTATGCAGTGCCCACAGTAGGAGTCCCTCTTATGCATTACCTCCTGTGGTAGTACCCACAGTAGTGCCCCCATTTAGGTCAAACCCAATGGTTTAGTCCCTATAAGTGATCACCACACTCCGGTGTATTGCCTAGAGGAGAGGTCCCCCCACCATGCATACCCCCTGTTGTAGTACACACCCAGTAGAGCCCCCCTTCATGCAGTGCCCTCAGTAGTGCAGAGCCACAAGTAACATTTTTTAATTAAAAAAAAAAATCAGAATACCCGCTGCAGCACCAAAAAACAAATGTATGCTACTCTCTTTCTTCCCCTGCTGACTCACTTTGCTCATGACTCCTCTCAAATCACCCACTGCAGGAGCCAAAAGGCTGATCTCATAAGTGAGATTAAGGCTGATGCTTATCAGTGGGTGCAGCAGCCAATGATAGTCTGGATGCTGAAACTGAAACAACGCCATTGCGCTGTCAACGATGTGTGTGTTAAAAGAACTGTCACCTCTAGGCACTGCCTGTCATAGGTCCACCTCACACCCTTTGCTTTGGGCTATGGGGTCAGTGCTCAGGTTGAAGGAAGGGGCATGGCTTGGCAGCAAAGGATGGTACTGGGTGCAGGGAAGCCAACTGTATTGCTGACCATATAACTGGCATAGCATACTAATCAGTGTTCTCTCGAGGCTGTTTTCTGCAGGCACATCGCTCGGCAGACACAGACTACTGCCTGTCACTTGCACGTCATGACGTCACCCACAACATGAGGAGCCTGCCCTGCGTGCCTGCTGGTTCTAGTTAGATCCAGTCAGAGCAAGGCAGTGGGAGTGGGAGCACTGAGCAGCAAGTTCTGGCCTGGAGCTGGGCTGGGACCCATCTGGGGATACTGCATAATGGGGCCAGCCTTTAGGCACTACATAATGGGGCCAGTCTGGGGCACTGCATAATGGGGCCAGTCTGGGGACACTGCATAATGGGGCCACTCTGGGGACACTGCATAATGGGGCCACTGCATAATGGGGCCAGTCTGGGGACACTGCATAATGGGGCCACTGCATAATGGGGCCAGTCTGGGGGCACTGTATAGGGGCAAAACAGAACTACAGGAGGCAATGCAAAAAATGGAAAACTACCGGGGCACTGTATAAAGGACACAAATATAGGGGGCACTGCATATGGGGATAACTACAGGGGACACTGCATAACATGCACTTCTAAGGTCAGGGTTTAAAACATTTTATTACTGCGAAGGCCTCACCTGGCTACTTCTTGATACCACACGGCTGGCAACATTTTCTGGGGAGAACACTGCTAAAAAAGTGCTAGGATCAACTGTCTGACCATATGTAACATTTCCCATAGGCTGTTTCTGCATGCTGCCATGTGCTGCTCTATTTTGAAAGGGCAGAAAGCACATTCCCATCCAGTGTGGCACCCCCCTCAGACAATCTGCATGCTTGCTTCATCCACAATGTCATACACACCATACAGCACTAGGATCAGCCATTTGACCTTATAAATAGTGCTACATTAGAATACAATAATAGAAAAAATCATTTCCTGTGCAGCATAATACAGGACTAGGATTAGCCCTAGTTACACCACTGAATATATCTAGTTGACTAACACATATCACACATGTGGCTCCCAGCAAAAGAGACAGACAAAATAACCCAAAACAAATAAAATAAAAAAAGACTTTTGGATTTCCAATGCAAAAATAAACAAACAAAATAAAGCAGGATGAACACAACCTTAAACCTGCTAGACACACAAGTAAATCATATAACATTAGACCAGCAATTAAAATCAGTAACAATCTACTCACCTGTACCTAGAAACCACTGTTTCTTCCTCTTCTCTTGGTCAGGAGGAGGACGATGGTAATCCTCATCTTCATCTGATGCCGGAGAGCTGGATTGCTGCTGAGTTGACATAGCCATCTCCTACTGCAGAGACTGATGCACCTCGAATTCGCTTAAATACTGGCGAAGAGACGCCAAATTCTCCCTGTGGAGAGAAATTATACAATTCCCACCCTCACCAAACGTTGTTGATTTCGCATTTTTAAGAGGCAAACATGGCGAGTAAAATAATTTGTCGAAAAGTACTTGCAATTCGCACCTAATTGAATATCCCTTGATGACTCAACTTAATGTAATTTAAACCCATTCCTTAAACTAGTATGGTACATTGTTGATGAGCATGTTGACACTCAAACCTGGTGCAAGCTCAAATGAAGCAAGTGATGTGGCACATCCAGTAAACCCTCTTACTACATTTCGATGTATCCTATAAAATTAGCCCCATAGGAAATCCTGTTAATGAAAAAGTTATTGAAAGTCTGTTCAAGACCGTTTGATATTGTCCACTTTGTATTTACTAATATCAAGTTTTTCAACAAACTGATTGCAGTCGATATTGTGTTACATTAGCTATAAGGAATTAAGCAGGAAAATTATCTATAAGCTACGAACCTGCTATTCGCAGAGCCAGCTGCATGCAACTTGGGAGAAAAGAAAGAAACATTAGGGTTGTAAGTATTCATGCTAATTATCTTACTAATGTATGTAGGTACTTTGCAGCCAAGTGATATGTCCAGTGCTGTTCTTAGCATTAACTTACTCATTTTTTTAAAGCAATGTGGGGGGCTTCAGACTGTCTAACCTTCCTCTGCTGAGGGTCTTCTCAGTCCTGTACTGAGCCCATTTTTTGATGTTTGCACTCATCACATTTCAACATCAATATGACTAATTTCTATACAGTATCTGAACAAATTATACTTATATTGTTTTAGAAATTTCATTTTCAGAAATACAATTAGTCTTTTTGCTCTGTCTAACATAATAAATAAATATTATCCAATCTTGCAAAAAATGCCAATAAAGTGCAAAAAAAGCAAATGTGATTATAGTTTTTGAATAAAATACAGAAAAATACTATGCTGTAATGCATTTTTTTTAATAGTTTTCACCATCTCAATTTTAACACAATGTCTATGAATAATATAGTAGTCCAACAAGGCCTACCATTTTTTAAGAGCACCCACTGCAATAATAAAGGGGTCTCTTTTTTATTTGGCACAAGATGCGAGAGATTTGGGAAATTACATTATTTGTTAACTATTTTAGCAATTTTCTGTTGCTCACCATAAAATAACTACTCAGAGGGCACAATGTTTAAAAGAGAGCATACTTGCCTACTTTTGATCAAGCATTTCAGGAAGATTGTGAAAGTAACACCAATGAGCAACGGGTTAAAGTGGGCAGGAACGGGGTGGAACTGAGTTCCGTCACCTCTAATGGTAGGTGGAACTAGTTCCACCTCCACCAAGTCCCTGCACAGAGGTCCCACAGACAGAGAGCCACTGTCTGCCTAGGGAGGCTCAATTTCTTCAGAGAAACTAGCATATAGGTAAGGAAAGTATCACGCGACGGCAATACATAGGGGTTGCATAAAATTGCCAAATGTAATCCAGGCTTACCTACCCTCCCGATTTGGCCGGGAGCCTCCCGATTATCGGGTGCCGCTCCCGGCCCCCTGGGAAGGCAGGCAAGCCTCCCGCAAGCCGCCATCCCTCCCTAACCCCCCGCAGAGTTACTAGCACAACCCCCGCAGCGGGGGGCCCGGTGACACGATTCGCGCTGAATCGCGTCATCGTAGCCCCGCCCCCCGCTTTACAATGCCGTTAACTCTGGCATTGTGAAGAGGGGGCGGAGCCGCAATCTCGCGGCCACGCCCCCGGCCTGCACTGACCACACCCCCGCAACAACATTACTGTGCGGTCACGCCCCCCGCTGTAAGCTGACATTCAGCCCCCTCCCGGAAGGAGGGAGCTGAATGTCGGCAAGTATGATGTAATAGGGTGAGAGTTTAGAAAAGTGAGAGTTTCTGACACTTTTTAAACTTTGCCAATGTAATAGTGTCCAAAAACAAAGTAACAGAGCGAACTTGCATGTTTTTTTAGACTTAAAAAACTCTCACGATTTAAAATCTCATTCAGATGTTTTCCCATTTTGAAGATAAAACTCAACCAATGTGAGAGTTTACTGCTAAACTCTCACATTTTCTAAACTCTCACCCTATTACATTTTGCCCAGGGCATCCAAGTGACAGACTAGTATGTGGGGACCCCATAAAAACAGTCAGAGACACGGCAGAAAAATAACACTGATGACATAGAACTTTTTTTTTCTTTTCAAGTGATCTAACATTGTAGTCTCAGCTGGTGGCAGGAGGGCTAAGAAAAGCATCTAAAATGTATTTCACACTGTCATAGCCCCCAAAGCTTCTGGGGGCCAGGGCAGACCCCAGCAATAGCATTGCAGGGGGGGCATGGAGGGTAGGCAGCAGGAGAGATGAGTTCCACCACCTCTCCAGGACCACTTTTAGCCCTTACATCCACTTGTAAATGAGCCCCAAAGCAGTTAGTAAGATCTATTTATTGATGAAAACTTTTCAGGGTTTGCTCATGTGTTGTATTTTACAAGTGATTCCATATACTGTAAGTGGCCACTAGAAACCTTATGTGAAAAGGCATGTAACCACAGGGATCATTGTGCCCTGTAACCAATGCAGGGAAATGGCACTGATGCATATAACAGCTACATAATGGGTTAAGGTGCAATCAGGGAGATTGCTAGGGGTACATTTGCTAAAGTGAGAGTTTTTAGAAGTGAGTTTTAGAAGAGATGTTGCCCATGGCAACTAATCAGATTTTAGCAACTATCTTCTAGAAGGTGCTAGTTAATGTTAAGTAGAATCTGATTGGTTGCTATGGGCAACATCTCTTCTAAAACTCACTTTTAAAAACTCACACATTAGTAAATTTACCCCTAGACTCTTTTGGGAGTCAGGGAGATTGCTACTATTTCAGGGAGTCTCCATGACAATCTGGGAGAGTTGGCAAGTATGAAAGAGGGGTACCCACACATGTTTTTGGGCCAGTATTTGGTAGATAAAACTTAAGTTTTCCATAGTATGGGGTGATTTTGTCTGGTCACCACAGTGATGACCAGACAATAGCTGCTATGGGGACAAATAATTTGAAAGAGGGGTCTCCCCTCTTACAAACAAGGGTACCCAATTTTCTATCTTGTATGGTGGAAGAAATAGAATGAAAAAGTCCCACCCCCCATTATCCGCCATATTCCATTATGTTGTGATACATAAAACAGTGGGCAGATGGAATTCCCACACGCAATCACATAGAATGTTCGGATTCTTGCATTAGCATAAGCTACTAAGAGCAGTATTCAATCTGAACCGAGCCGTGATAATTTTTCATGGCCCGGACTCTCCGCCTGTTTTAGGCGGAAAAGTATCGCGGCCATGCCGGCTTTACCCCGTATTCAATATGTAAGTATGCGAAAACCGGACCCGGCGAAACTTGAACAGGTGGAAAGTACTGTCAGTTTTGGGGAAATCAGCCTGACACCCCCCAAAAGATGCTCTGACATGGGGGTTCCCTATGGTACCCCCCGATTTGGCTTGCTGAAGGTATGTGGTGTTTTCAAACGGGCTCAATAGCTGCTAAATAGCGTTTTTCTATATGTGATGCAGAATAGTATTTAGGAGTTTTTTCCAGAAAATAAGTTATCCCAGCAAATTTGGGGTACTTGAAAATGGGGGCCAGCATATTTAAAAGTTGCTAAAGTGAAGTTGAAAAAAATCATTAAAAATTCACCTTCCTCAAACACCTGCAATCAAAAAAACACTTGTGGCATACTTGGGGACCTCCCCAGAGTCAAGTTCGCTGGTTTTTAACTTTGTACCCCCACAATTTTTTTTTTTCGCTCCCTTTTTCAAGTAATTTTTTTGAGGTGTTCTTAAGTGTTTTTTTTTTAGTTTTTGACACAGTTTACCTTTGGGGGACTGTCTGAAGGCTGCACAGGGGTTCCCACAACGTTGCACGCCAAAACCCCAATTCTGCACTTTTTTCCACTTCCCATTCATAGGCGAAACTTTTCCGCCTATTACATTGCATTGACTTTCCACCTAGGCGGAAAGTCTTTCACATTGAATACGGGGTAAAAGGCAAACAAGCGAAAATGACGTCATTGGTGAAAAGTTTCCACCAAAAACACGCGGAAACTGACTTTTCGCCTCAAACTGAATACGGCCCTAAGTAGGCTGCTACAGCCATAAGAAAAAGCGGCTGTGGATGTGTCTCATTCTCAGAACCAGCCCCAAATTATGTTATTGTGAATCAGTAATGCTGGCATGAACATATCAAACACAGTACAAATGTTGAGCTAAAGGAGACTTTTCAGAAAACATAGCGTCAGATTTTATCAAGTATGGCATTTAGCTGTTAGCGACTAAACCAAGATACAATATCTGCCAGAGAAAATAAAGTAAGTTGCAGTGTAAGAAAGCCTGGACATTAAAACAGACAAACAAAAACATTTCCTGATATGTTTTTGTTTACACTGAAGAGAGGATACTGTACATATAGATAACAAGTCCATGGCACCATTCTGTCAGATATAAACGTACAGTACAGTAGGCTACTAATACAGAATTTATTAAACTACCTGTGTCTGATGTCTGCTTACATTTTGTGCAGGTGCTAATAATAAACCATTACTTACACAAAATAAATACACAGAGACTAATTGGCAGGGAAAATGGTCAGCTTTTATAATTAATAAGATATAAGGAGGTAGGGAAATAATGGTGGCGAAGAAAGAATGGCCATACACAGCAGTATTGCAATCTGCTCACCACCACAATTAGGTCTAGATGGGGGCCAGGGCCATAGCTAGGGTAGTGCGGCCGGTGCCATCGCACAGGGCACCACAGATCAGGGGGCGCTGTTTGGGCCTGTCAAATTTTTGTTTATTATCATTCTCACTTGTAGCTTCCTCTAATTTCATCCCCAGCATCTCCTGGCCTCCCCTATCTCTTCCCTGGCCCTTCCCATAAGGCCATTCCTTTTTTTGGGTGTATTATGTCCCTTTGAAGAATGAGGGCGGGCGCCAATGCTCTTGCTGGCACAGGGCACCAAAAAGTCTAGTTACGGCTCTGATGGGGGCCTTCTGCTAGGCCATCATACACACACTGAAGGTATCCAAACTCCAATCCCAATGACACACAAAAGGCCCACCAGGAAGAGTGGGAGAGAATGTCTGGAAAACAAGAGACCACCTCTACCCAGAATCAACCAGAATAACTCCAAAAACTACAGCCATAAACACACCCCTAAACAATTGATTGGCCTTCTACAAACTGGCCATAATGCAGAACAAAAAAGAAATACCCTATTTATCTAGGTGCTGAATTTCTTGTACCAAATATATCAAGACAATATATTTGAATGTTTAAGAAACTGGAACTGCAAGCACCCAGGTGTATCTGTGACCACACACCAAAATGGATAAGGCTATCGAAACCTAATAATCCCACTTATAAAACAACAATCTACTAGAATGGTGCTGCGCTAGTTTTATGTGGACAATGCATCAGAGCTGAGTAAACATGATCAAAACCACACCAGATTTATATAAAAATATAAATGCAATTTATTGCAACACTATGAATAAAAAAATTCTCTTTAGTAATTACTCATACTGTAATAACATACATGAAACAAAAAAGATCATTTATCCTGTGGCTAAAATTTCTTAGTGGCATTTTGTATTAGAGGGAGATTATATAGCCAAAAAAATGTTATGAGCTCATAATGATAGTCCATAAAAAGGATAAAATGTATCAAATCCTATTCACGTTCAGAGTTGTATTTAAATCATAGTTTAAGAAGTGAGGTTTAATTGGTCCAACTTAACCCTCCAAATGCTGTGCATCAAGCAGATACGGGGATGCAGAAGTAAAGCTAATGCAGCGTGTCCAATGTATTGTTCAAGTGCTGTGCTGCTGCAATGTTTATATATAACGTCTGACACTGCTAAAGCTGGCCACACACTAGACCAACTTTCGTCCAACCATCCAACTAGTTGATTGATTGGAATGAAAATCTGGTAACATATGGGAGTAACCGATGATCAGCAATTTGCTCCTAAATGCCAGAAATTAGATGAAAATGGTCGTTCAGACAAGTTTGAACAAATTGTTTATATCAAACATTTAACAAACAACAGTTTTGTCCATTTTCCGGTGTTTGGGAGCAAATTGCTGATTGTCATTTCTTTTCATACCTTACCAGATTTTCATTCCAACCAATCAACTAGTTGGATGGTTGGATGTAAGTTGGTCTAGTGTGTGGCCAGCTTAAGGCTCACCGTTGATGGCTACTTGCCAATTTGTTCCTCCCACAGTGGAGTGTGTCCGGAACTGAATACCGGTAGTTGTACTCATTGCGGCTCCGTTCTGCCAAGTTAGTGCCGGGTGGACTGGAGCATGCTGGAAGTAGCAGTCCTGTGAGTATATGTAACAAATAAAGAGCGCTTGTGAATAAACATGTATGAATGTAACGCAATACCTGTAAAAAAAAAAAAAAAAAAAGGGATTAGTAAAAGATGTTTAAAACCCTTTTTTAATTTTAGGAAAGTCCATAATTGACATCAGGGTTCCGATAACATGCCTTGCAGTGCGGTGTGATACTGGAGTCAGACGTGAAAAACTAACTGTCTCTCCCTATATCTGCCTACCTTTAACGGCTTCCGCTCCGTCCGGCTGGTTCCCTGCACGGGGTGATCGTCTTCTTCGTCCGTGTAAACGGCCCGATGCTGCAAAGGTGCAGTGTGATGATGTCACTATGTCTCTGCTGTGTGTCAGATGTGCGCTAAAACCAACGCGTTTCAGGCTCCTGGCCCTTTTTCAAGGATAGCGTTCCATCCTGTGTGCTCCATTTTATTGAAAGATTTAATTGATTCAATTAAAAACCTAATTCTATAATTAGGTATAATTAGGTATAATTTCCTTTTAGAAATAAATAAAAATTAAGGTATTGCGTTTTTGTGTTTTTATTATGAGAATGGTATTATATTATAAAAAGTGATGTAAAAATTAGAGAAATTTAAGCAATGTATAGAATTAATTGATTAATAGGTATTTAAAGGAAAGCATTTATCTCTATATCCATATTTAAACCTGCAGGTTGCAAGGTTTGCATCCAGAAAATCCATTTTGTTTCCTTTTTTCTCAATTCTTTTGAAATGTCACCTCCTCTCCAGTTAGGGCAGATTTTCTGTATGCCAATAAATGACAAACCAGAGGGATTTCGGTTGTGATGGTCTAGAAAGTGTTTGGACACGCTATGTGTCTGTAAACCTTTCTTGATGTTGAAAATATGCTCAGCAATTCTTATTTTTAGTTTTCTTTTTGTCTGACCAATATATTGGAATCCACAGGGACATTCAAGTAAATAAATTACTGCTTCTGTATCACAAGTGATAGTATCCATAATTTTGTAACTCTTATTTGATACATTTGATTTGAATCCAGTTAATGGTTGTGTCGATTGTTTTCTTAAAGTTTTGCATGGTAAACAGTTCAAACAGAAAAAATGACCTTTCTTTTTGTTCCCAAAGTTGGCTCCATTATTTAAATGAGTATGACTTTTCACCAATTGATGCTTGAGGTTGCATGCTTTTTTGTAACTAATTTTTGGTTTTGTTGGAATGACTGATTTCAATTTATTGTCCAGAAGCAATATATGCCAATGCTTATTCAATATAGATTCAATTACATGATGTTGACTATTAAATTGTGTGACAAAGGCTATATTGAAATCCTCCTTTGTATTGCGTTCTTTATATAAAAGTGTATCCTTCCTCTCTTTAAGCGATATCTCTTCTAAGGCCTCTTGTAATTTCTGTTCATCATATCCTTTTTTCAAGAACTTGTTTTTCATTGTTTCACTTTGTTGTAAAAAGATGTCATGTTGTGAACAATTCCTTTTTAATCTACTAAATTGTCCTTTTGGGATATTCTGAATCCATTTCGTGTGATGATTACTGGTATATAACAAGGTATTGTTTCCACTGATGTCTTTCGTGTGGGTTCTTGTTTGTATGGTGTTATTGAAAATGAAGATTTCCAAATACAAATAAACTATCATGTTCTTGCTAAAAGTTGAGATAAATTCAAGCCCAAAACTGTTATTATTAAGATACGAGAAGAAATCAGCTAAGAGATCATCAGGGCCATCCCAGATGAAAAATAAGTCATCTATATATCGTTTCCAAGATATGATGTTTTTCTGATAGGGGTTATTCTGCCAAATGTATTGCTCCTCCCATTTTGCCACAAAGAGGTTGGCGTAGCTGGGTGCGAAAGACGAACCCATCGCAGTTCCTTTTACTTGGTTGTAGTAATGACCTCCATTCCAGAAATAGTTTTGATGCAAAATGAATTGAATACAGTCCATGATGAAATTAATCTGTGCATTGTGTAAATTCGAACAGTTCGAAAGAAAAAATCTCGTCGCATCACATCCCAGGTTGTGGTCTATACAGGTATACAGTGAGCGAACATCACTCGTGCACAGTATGAAATGACTTTGCCATTTAATGTTTTCCAGATGTTGTAGAATATTAAGTGTATCCTTCAAGTAACTTCTTTGTTGTTGTACTATGGTTTTGAGAAAAGAGTCTACATATTTGGAGACATTGGAGGATAAAGATCCTATTCCCGATACTATCGGGCGTCCGGGAGGGTTAACTGGATCCTTATGCAATTTGGGTAATTGATAAAAGGTTGGAACCATAGGGAATTCTATAAACAGAAATTCATACTCCTTTTTTGATAGAATACCTATTTGAAGACCCTCCTCTAAAAGTTCTTTCAATTCCTTCTGATACCTCTGTGTTGGGTCTCCTTGTAGTATTTCATATGTCTCCGTGTCCGATAAGAGGTTCAACACCTCTGCTTCATACTTTTCTTTGTCCATAATGACAAGTCCACCGCCCTTATCCGCTGGCTTCAGGACAATGGAGTCATCTTCTTTCAATTCTCTAAGTGCCTCCTTCTCCTCAATGGTTATGTTAAATTTCTTTTTTTCCTTACCCGTTAATTTTCTGATGTCATTCTCAACCAATTTTTGAAAGCTTTCAATATGAGGGCCTTTAACATGAGACGGAAAAAATTTTGACGGAGGTTTAAAATTGCTGTGAATATATTTTTGTTCCAATGTTGTATTTTCTTCATTTGGTGTCTTTTCAGCAAAAAACTTCTTGATACATAGTTTTCTTATAAACTTGTGTGTATCAATGTACACATTAAATTGATCTATGGTGGAGTGAGGGGCAAATTTTAATCCTTTATTTAATACAGAGATTTGATGTTTCGACAACTGTCTCTTACTAAGATTGTATATGTTATCATCTTCTGTTTCCGTAATGGCATTTACTGTAACGTTCTTCTTTCTTTTTCCACCCCGGACACCCCTTCTTTTGGAGAAAGTTCCGTTCGTTGTTTTTTTGCTATTGTGGGAGTCAATTCTGGTGGTTTCTTTGTTTCCCAGAGGAGATCTAAAAAATCTTCATCAGTGTAATCATCTTCCTCCTCCAGTGGTGTTGCTCTTTTGCCGTATCTTGGTGCTGTTGTTGTAATATCTCTGTTTTCTCTTGCTTCTATATTACTAATGAGGTTATGATATTTCAAGTTTTCTTCTGTTCTTGCTGACTCTTTTCCCTGATTAAATGATTGTTTGTTTGTCAAATATGTTGTAGTATTCCTATATTCAAAATTCCTTGGATTGTAAGGGTGATAAATTTTTCTTTGCAAAGGTGTTGGTGGCCGATTCTTTATTAGTGGTTCTTTATGAATATCCCTTCTGGGAAATGTCTTGTTTTGTTTCTTATTATAATAATTAGTTGAGCGGTGAGGTTTGAATGAAGTGTTTTGTGGCTGAAAACCTGCCAATGTTGTTTTTGGTTTAATCTGTGAGGATTTCCTAAAATTCCTTCTTTCATTATCAACAATATGTTGTTTCTCCATATGGTCTCTGTGGAATTTTTTCTGTTTTTGATTCACAATAGATTCTTCTAATTCTTCCATTTTAACATTAGTCATTTGCATTAAATCTATATATTCTTTCATGTTCACCAGTGGTTCAAATTTCTTTTCCACTTTCTTAATGTTTTCATTAATACATTCTAAGGATTGACTTCTATCTTGAATAATTAATGTAATCAGCTCTCTAGAGCAATTATCTAAAATGCTATTCCATTTCAGAAAAAAATCAGGAGTTGTGGGTTCAAAAGTAGGATTTTTTTGTATCCTTAAGCCCCTAGGGATTAAACCCAATTCTATATATTTTTTTAAAGTAGTCACTTCCCACCATTGTTTAATCTCGGAAGTGTAATTTTTCTCTAACAGTAGAAATTGATCATAAAAACGTTCACTATCAATTTTAGGTTCTGGTATTTGTTTATTTAAAGTGAAAACATTGCCTAAATTATTCCGCCTTGTATGTGTAATATAACTATCCATTGTGGCAGCAGCAGAAACAATAAATAATAGGTATGATAAAAAAATATATATTCTGCGCTATGGATGTTATTTTGAAAGCAGCTCCTAATAAAATAATTTCAATATGTAACAAATAAAGAGCGCTTGTGAATAAACATGTATGAATGTAACGCAATACCTGTAAAAAAAAAAAAAAAGGGATTAGTAAAAGATGTTTAAAACCCTTTTTTAATTTTAGGAAAGTCCATAATTGACATCAGGGTTCCGATAACATGCCTTGCAGTGCGGTGTGATACTGGAGTCAGACGTGAAAAACTAACTGTCTCTCCCTATATCTGCCTACCTTTAACGGCTTCCGCTCCGTCCGGCTGGTTCCCTGCACGGGGTGATCGTCTTCTTCGTCCGTGTAAACGGCCCGATGCTGCAAAGGTGCAGTGTGATGACGTCACTATGTCTCTGCTGTGTGTCAGATGTGCGCTAAAACCAACGCGTTTCAGGCTCCTGGCCCTTTTTCAAGGATAGCGTTCCATCCTGTGTGCTCCATTTTATTGAAAGATTTAATTGATTCAATTAAAAACCTAATTCTATAATTAGGTATAATTAGGTATAATTTCCTTTTAGAAATAAATAAAAATTAAGGTATTGCGTTTTTGTGTTTTTATTATGAGAATGGTATTATATTATAAAAAGTGATGTAAAAATTAGAGAAATTTAAGCAATGTATAGAATTAATTGATTAATAGGTATTTAAAGGAAAGCATTTATCTCTATATCCATATTTAAACCTGCAGGTTGCAAGGTTTGCATCCAGAAAATCCATTTTGTTTCCTTTTTCTCAATTCTTTTGAAATGTCACCTCCTCTCCAGTTAGGGCAGATTTTCTGTATGCCCATAAATGACAAACCAGAGGGATTTCGGTTGTGATGGTCTAGAAAGTGTTTGGACACGCTATGTGTCTGTAAACCTTTCTTGATGTTGAAAATATGCTCAGCAATTCTTATTTTTAGTTTTCTTTTTGTCTGACCAATATATTGGAATCCACAGGGACATTCAAGTAAATAAATTACTGCTTCTGTATCACAAGTGATAGTATCCAATACAATCTTAGTAAGAGACAGTTGTCGAAACATCAAATCTCTGTATTAAATAAAGGATTAAAATTTGCCCCTCACTCCACCATAGATCAATTTAATGTGTACATTGATACACACAAGTTTATAAGAAAACTATGTATCAAGAAGTTTTTTGCTGAAAAGACACCAAATGAAGAAAATACAACATTGGAACAAAAATATATTCACAGCAATTTTAAACCTCCGTCAAAATTTTTTCCGTCTCATGTTAAAGGCCCTCATATTGAAAGCTTTCAAAAATTGGTTGAGAATGACATCAGAAAATTAACGGGTAAGGAAAAAAAGAAATTTAACATAACCATTGAGGAGAAGGAGGCACTTAGAGAATTGAAAGAAGATGACTCCATTGTCCTGAAGCCAGCGGATAAGGGCGGTGGACTTGTCATTATGGACAAAGAAAAGTATGAAGCAAAGGTGTTGAACCTCTTATCGGACACGGAGACATATGAAATACTACAAGGAGACCCAACACAGAGGTATCAGAAGGAATTGAAAGAACTTTTAGAGGAGGGTCTTCAAATAGGTATTCTATCAAAAAAGGAGTATGAATTTCTGTTTATAGAATTCCCTATGGTTCCAACCTTTTATCAATTACCCAAATTGCATAAGGATCCAGTTAACCCTCCCGGACGCCCGATAGTATCGGGAATAGGATCTTTATCCTCCAATGTCTCCAAATATGTAGACTCTTTTCACAAAACCATAGTACAACAACAAAGAAGTTACTTGAAGGATACACTTAATATTCTACAACATCTGGAAAACATTAAATGGCAAAGTCATTTCATACTGTGCACGAGTGATGTTCGCTCACTGTATACCTGTATAGACCACAACCTGGGATGTGATGCGACGAGATTTTTTCTTTCGAACTGTTCGAATTTACACAATGCACAGATTAATTTCATCATGGACTGTATTCAATTCATTTTGCATCAAAACTATTTCTGGAATGGAGGTCATTACTACAACCAAGTAAAAGGAACTGCGATGGGTTCGTCTTTCGCACCCAGCTACGCCAACCTCTTTGTGGCAAAATGGGAGGAGCAATACATTTGGCAGAATAACCCCTATCAGAAAAACATCATATCTTGGAAACGATATATAGATTACTTATTTTTCATCTGGGATGGCCCTGATGATCTCTTAGCTGATTTCTTCTCGTATCTTAATAATAACAGTTTTGGGCTTGAATTTATCTCAACTTTTAGCAAGAACATGATAGTTTATTTGGATTTGGAAATCTTCATTTTCAATAACACCATACAAACAAGAACCCACACGAAAGACATCAGTGGAAACAATACCTTGTTATATACCAGTAATCATCACACGAAATGGATTCAGAATATCCCAAAAGGACAATTTAGTAGATTAAAAAGGAATTGTTCACAACATGACATCTTTTTACAACAAAGTGAAACAATGAAAAACAAGTTCTTGAGAAAAGGATATGATGAACAGAAATTACAAGAGGCCTTAGAAGAGATATCGCTTAAAGAGAGGAAGGATACACTTTTATATAAAGAACGCAATACAAAGGAGGATTTCAATATAGCCTTTGTCACACAATTTAATAGTCAACATCATGTAATTGAATCTAAATTGAATAAGCATTGGCATATATTGCTTCTGGACAATAAATTGAAATCAGTCATTCCAACAAAACCAAAAATTATTTACAAAAAAGCATGCAACCTCAAGCATCAATTGGTGAAAAGTCATACTCATTTAAATAATGGAGCCAACTTTGGGAACAAAAAGAAAGGTCATTTTTTCTGTTTGAACTGTTTACCATGCAAAACTTTAAGAAAACAATCGACACAACCATTAACTGGATTCAAATCAAATGTATCAAATAAGAGTTACAAAATTATGGATACTATCACTTGTGATACAGAAGCAGTAATTTATTTACTTGAATGTCCCTGTGGATTCCAATATATTGGTCAGACAAAAAGAAAACTAAAAATAAGAATTGCTGAGCATATTTTCAACATCAAGAAAGGTTTACAGACACATAGCGTGTCCAAACACTTTCTAGACCATCACAACCGAAATCCCTCTGGTTTGTCATTTATGGGCATACAGAAAATCTGCCCTAACTGGAGAGGAGGTGACATTTCAAAAGAATTGAGAAAAAAGGAAACAAAATGGATTTTCTGGATGCAAACCTTGCAACCTGCAGGTTTAAATATGGATATAGAGATAAATGCTTTCCTTTAAATACCTATTAATCAATTAATTCTATACATTGCTTAAATTTCTCTAATTTTTACATCACTTTTTATAATATAATACCATTCTCATAATAAAAACACAAAAACGCAATACCTTAATTTTTATTTATTTCTAAAAGGAAATTATACCTAATTATACCTAATTATAGAATTAGGTTTTTAATTGAATCAATTAAATCTTTCAATAAAATGGAGCACACAGGATGGAACGCTATCCTTGAAAAAGGGCCAGGAGCCTGAAACGCGTTGGTTTTAGCGCACATCTGACACACAGCAGAGACATAGTGACGTCATCACACTGCACCTTTGCAGCATCGGGCCGTTTACACGGACGAAGAAGACGATCACCCCGTGCAGGGAACCAGCCGGACGGAGCGGAAGCCGTTAAAGGTAGGCAGATATAGGGAGAGACAGTTAGTTTTTCACGTCTGACTCCAGTATCACACCGCACTGCAAGGCATGTTATCGGAACCCTGATGTCAATTATGGACTTTCCTAAAATTAAAAAAGGGTTTTAAACATCTTTTACTAATCCCTTTTTTTTTTTTTTTTTTTTTTTTACAGGTATTGCGTTACATTCATACATGTTTATTCACAAGCGCTCTTTATTTGTTACATATTGAAATTATTTTATTAGGAGCTGCTTTCAAAATAACATCCATAGCGCAGAATATATATTTTTTTATCAGTCCTGTGAGTATAAGCAACCTCCGACTTGCAAAGGTAAAGGAAATGCCGGCCGGTTTAAAAGAGCAAGTGCTTTGTAACTAACGCATTTCTCTCTACAAGGAGCTTTTCAAAGAGTCATAACACAGACCACACACAACAATACATTAACAGACACATACTGTAGTGTACATACTAGGGGGTATATTTACTAAAGTGTGGGTTTTTAGAAGTGGATATGTTTACCATAGCAACCAATCAGATTGTAGCTAGTATCTTCTAGAACACAGATTCTCAAACTTGGTCCTCAGGACCCCAAGCAGTGCATGTTTTCCAGGTCTCCTCATAGAATCAAATGTGAAATAATAAGCTAAACCTGTGGATCTTTTAAAATGTGTCAGTGAGTAACGAACTCACCTGTGAACCTGCTGGGTGACCTGGAAAATGTAACCTGTGTGGGGTCCTGAGGACCGAGTTTGAGAACCACTGTTCTAGAAGGAGCTAGATAATTGATAAGTAGAATCTGAATGATTGCTATAGGCAACATTTCTACTTCTAAAAACCCGCACTTTAGTAAATATACCCCCAGGTGTTTGACACATGACAGGCAAATAAAATGCCTTCTGTTCTTCAATTTCAAAACAGTCTGCTTGATAATCGTGATTTCTCTGGATGATAACGCAGATTTGACACAACCACCACAAATCAGTCACACAATTTCTGTTAGAGCAGCACAGCACAGCAAGTGCAGGCTTAGGGGAGTGCTTAATAGCTGAAATTTAGAGGGTTTCTGCTACAGCAAATAAAATGGATGACACTTTGTTTGAATAGTAAGAGAGTAGATGGTTGTCATCAAATCCCCAAATTACACAGATTTAACAAACGTAAAAGGCATCTTTTCTGAAGCTATCAAAGTACTCTTGTATACAGTATTTGGTGCGGTTCTTTTCCACATATATCTAATACGTCCAGCAAAAAGAACTGACTGTCATAGCCATAGCAGAATTGGAATTTGCCTAAAGAATTCATACATTTACAAATATAAATTGAGGACAACTGTTTGCACATCAACAGGAGCAGCTTCAGTCCCATAACAATTAATGTGGATATTATCAACCTCATCATCAACAAGGGCAACACTAAGGGGGAGATGTATCAATCCTTGGAGAGAGATAAAGTACAAATCAATCAGCTCCTAACTGTCATTTTTCAAACACAGCCTGTAAAATGACAGAAGCAGATTGGTTGGTACTTTATCTCTCTCCAAGGCTTGATACATCTCCTCTAAAATGTACAACTTACTTGTTTTTCCATCTGTTTGTCAGGTCTTGTGTGTTTCTCCCACTCTAGATTATAATGCATTTTCATTAGTTTATCAAGGCCAATGTTTTGACCATTCATCCCTCCAACAACCTGAACTGATACTTTGTTTACATACTATGTATACAACCATTGCCACGTTGTACTCTAATGGTGCATACACACGATCAGATTTTTCCTTCAGATATGAACGATAACGATTTAAAAATCGTTCAGTCATTCATATCTGAAGGAAAATCGTTCATATCTGACATGCCTGAACGATGGACGATCAACGATGCACGTTCCCGTTTGTCAGATAACGATATCTGACATCTGATGGGTTTGCAGTCAGACTTGGACGATTCCATTCATTTTAATGCAGTCAAAAATCGTTCAATCGTTCAAATCGTTCAAAACTTTGGTAAAATCGTTCAAATCGTTCAATCGTTCAGTCGTTCATCTGACAAATCTGACAAGTCTGACAAATCTGACCGTGTGTACGCTCCATAACTCTGCAAAAATGTTAAAAATGACTATTGTAGACATGTGATAGACCCTGCCTTTCACCTTTTTTTTTCTATTTCTTGAATTGGAAACTACAAGATGTTTGCTTGTAATGTTGTAGGTGATGCAGAACCAGCAGTCATGACACTGCATTATTATATTATTAATTTCAATTAAAGCATACCTTTCTTCACAATGTTATTTTTTGGGTCTGGGAGTGGGATCAGAACACAAATTTGTGCTTCTCATATTTAATTATTGGGGCAGGTAAATTTTTATGCTCATTATTAGCTCCCTTAATTATTACAACTGTATCTGGTTGTGTGAATGTTTTCTCTTTATTATCACCACTCAGTGCAACTGTGTAATCAATTTCTAAAAACAGCTTTTCTTTTTATTTCTCAAAATTCTTCTTATTAGAGAGTTTTCAATCAATATACAGCCACTGGAAGAATAAAAGTTAGTGTCACCAAAATATAGAAATCAAAAGACAAACAACTTGCTAAAATCATGTAGGGAAATGATACAGTGGAATATATAAAGATTGCAAATAGTATATAGAGGGCCTGATTCTGAGTCAGATGCATGACCCAATTATCAGAAGGCTATATGTGCTGCAAGAAGCAATTGCAGATTGTGCATGCGCCGCAACCAGTGGTGTTCCTCCCCACGGTGACACCTGGTGCAGGGATTGAAAGGGGCGTGACCTCTGGAAGGGTGTGTGGTCTCGGGGAAGGGGTGTGGGCTCATTGCCCGAACCCCGGCCCATGGTGGTTAACAATGGGGTGGTGGGGGGTGCTGGAGGTGCAGGCAGTGTCGGCTCACTCACTGTGATATGAGCCGAGTGCTGCACTTAATGCTACAGTGCAGCACCCATCTCTTGTCACTGAGGGGGAGCTTGCACCATGGTGTCACCCCATGGCGGGTGACTCACGGGTGCAGCTGCACCACCTTGTGATGCCACTGGCCGTACCATGCATACGCATCTTTAAGAAGGATACAAGAGTGGCAAATAACTTTGTCCATGTTATAAGCATTTCTGGGTGGCAACTGGGCGGTGTCACAGTTGGTGCTAGTGAGTTACCTGTATCAGGTGATAAACTGGAATCACTGGAGGCCGGCTGGACTGGAACCATGGGTAACATGAATAGCTCTTTTAATATAAGAAGTGGGTAGCAGTGAGAACTGCTTTTGGTGATGAGTGATTGGAACTGGAAACTTGAGACGTTGGAATGAGACCAGAAGGAACTTGGAGGGACCGGACTGGGTACCGGCAGGTAGGCTGACTGAGCTGGTCGGGGTACCAGTAGATGAGCTTGCAGGTGGATGGTAGCACGGAAGCTACTTGGTGCAGCAAATGAGCCGTGAGGTGAGTGGACTTGGAGGAACCGGACTGGGACCGGCAGGAAGGCTGACTGAGCTGGTCGGGTTACTAGTAGATGGGCTTGCAGACATATGGTAGCATGGAAGCTACTTTTTGTGGCTTGGGAAGCCGTGGGTAGACGTTGGTAGCTACATGGAGCAGCCGGATAGCCGTGGGTAGACGCTGGTAGCTACGTGGAGTGGCTGGATAGCCGTGGGTAGATGCGGGTAGCTGAGTGGCTACTTGGAGCAGCCGGATAGCCATGGGTAGGTGCTGGTAGCTGGGTGGCAACGTGGAGCAGCCGGATAGCCATGGGTAGACGCTGGTAGCTGGGTAGCTACGTGGAGCGGCTGTATAGCCGTGGGTAGACGCTGGTAGCTGGGTGGCTATGTGGAGTGGCCGGATAGCCATGGGTAGATGCTGGTAGCTGGGTGGCTATGTGGAGCAGCTGGATAGCCGTGGTTAGATGCTGGTAGCTGGGTGGCTACGTGGAGCGGCCGGATAGCCGTGGGTAGACGCTGGTAGCTGGGTAGCTACGTGGAGCGGCTGGATAGCTGTGGGTAGATGCTGGTAGCTGGGTGGCTACGTGGAGCAGCTGGATAGCTGTGGGTAGACGCTGGTAGCTGGGTGGCTACATGGAGCAGCAGGATAGCCGTGGGTAGATGCTGGTAGCGTGGAAACTACTTGATGCGGCCTAGGAGCCGTGTGGAGAAGCTGGTAGTGTGGAAGCTACTTGGAGCGGCGTGGGAGCCGTAGGTGAGAGGCTGGTAGCGTGGATAGCTGAACGCAGCAGGCTTACAGATAGCACTGGTCTAGGAACCAGCAGGAGCCTGGGACATACTGGCACACAGAGGTACAGCTATAGCACAAGCAGTACACCACGGAACGTAACAAGATGTTCAAGCACTGAGTGCTATTAGAGGAGGATCTATATACCTAGAGTCTGGCAGCGATTGGTGGATACAGACAGGTGGTCTGGCAGTGGCATTCTGAGTGGAGCAAGGCACAAGATGCAGAGGGAGTACTCATCTCTGCAGCCCTTGAGAATCAGGATCACACCTGTGATTCCAATTAAGACTAGCAATGCTCACAGACAGAGCAGGGTCCAGGTGTTTAATCAGTGTGGGGGAAGAGCAGTCTGCACACACAGAGATGTTACAGCCAGCATGATTCAGCCAGAGCAGATGTCCCAGGAGAATTACAAACACAGATCCATGGAGCAGCTGGCAGAGGTAAGTCACAAAAGGTAAAAACTAGCCAGGATTGTGACAGTACCCCCCTCTTCAACGGTGGACTACGAACACCCAGACAAAACTTCCTTCAGAAATACAAGAAAGCTTCCAAAAGACTCGAAACTCGAAACACAACTTGGAAAACTTCTAAAAACTTGGCTGAGCCTGTCCGATATCTTCAAGAACTTCAAACTTTGAGAACTCTAGAAGGTGTTTGGA
Source organism: Taudactylus pleione (assembly GCA_031769625.1). Lineage (NCBI taxonomy): Eukaryota > Metazoa > Chordata > Amphibia > Anura > Myobatrachidae > Taudactylus > Taudactylus pleione. Next base: position 12,846,731 of record JAUIMM010000384.1, read on the forward strand.
AAATTGTTTCCTGAGGTAATTTGCTCAAAAAATCTTTCCTTGGAGAGCATAATGTCAATCAATTTAAACAAGCCATCTTCCTTAATAACCTTGACCCCAAGACTCTTTGCTTTCTCTCGCTTGGTTTTTCCACCGAAACGACCCATAACGAGATAATCGATTTTACTGCATATCTTCTCGGAAACTTTACCTCTGTAACTCTCAATTAACAACTTGGCTTCCTCCTTTTCTATGGACTCAAAATATCCCACGATCACAAAGGTTAATCCCTTCAAGCATCTCTCTGTCCCTAGAGGAATTTGCATAGTGTTAAGAAGAGTAGCTGAAGAATTTTCCTTTTTCAGCAAAGTAGTTTTTACTGGTAATTCTTGGGAGAACGTATGACTAGGAAGAACATGGTCTGATACCAAATGGTTGTCGAGGAAAGGAGTATTGTCATGCACAGGATCAAATTCAGAATCAGAATCCATGTCCAAAGGAAGATCAGAGGAGTTAACATGACTTGAAAACCTAGAGGACTCCGGAGATGGGCAGAGGGAAACACAACCAACTCTCATGGTATCATGTTGTTGGTCTCTAAAAGTTCTTTGAGTCTTCTTCTTTCGGACTGATTGATCCTGTACCATATGATTTTGAGAAGGGAGAACAGCGGTGTATGTGAGTTTAACATCTGAAGGTGCTGAAATAACTCCAGAATATTTATCAGAACGGGTATCTGGAGACGGACACATAGGAGCAAATTCTTTAAGCAGAGCTGTACTGAAGGCTATTATGTCTTGTAGAATTGGATCCTTGGACTCAATGAGTGGGTTGGCCCACTCCAAGGCTTTACCTCTAAAGTGCATAAAAAGAAACAGGACGATGTTGGTGGGAGTAATACTACAGGTTGGATTGGTTCTCATTAGGGCATCATAATGCTTAAGCAATACGGTGTACTGGGACACATCATCATCAAAGGTCATGGACACTATATCATCCTGCGCTACCGCATTCTTTTCAGGAACTGAGAAGGAACCACTTAGAAATTCTTTAACATGATGATTAGATGATTCAACCGAACTTAATAGATGTTCTTTCATAGACAGGACAGTGGAAATTTCCACCAAGAGTGTTTAACTTGAAATCTGCTCCTCTAGGACGGGACTTAAAACCCCCTCTTGGGGCATGAGACTTGGGACCTCCTCTTGTGGTGTGAGACTTGGGATCCCCTCTTGGGGTGCAAGACTTGGGACCCCTTCTTGGGGTGCAAGACTTGGGACCCCCTCTTGGGGTGAGAGATTTGGGACCCCCTCTTGGGGTGAGAGACTTGGAACCTCCTCCTGGGGCATAATTCTTGAAACCCACTCCTGGGGTGAGAGACTTAAGGTCCCCTCCTGGAGTACAGAACTTGACACTCCCTGTTGGAGTATGGGACCCAAAATCCCCTTCTGGGGAAGCTGACTCAACTTTTCCTTTTGGGGTATGGAACATGAACCCCCCTTTTGGGATGCAAGGACAGAGACTTCCTCCTGGGGTGAGTGACTCAAAACCCCTTCTTGGGTTATGAGACTTGAGGGCCCTCCTGGGGTTGACAACTGGAGTCTCCTAACGGAACAGGCAGAATCTGGGCTGGGACCGGAACAGGTAGAATCTGGGCTGGGACCGGAACAGGCAGAATCCGGGACGGGACCGGAACAGGCAGAATCCGGGACGGGACCGGAACAGGCAGAATCCGGGACGGGACCGGAACAGGCAGAATCCGGGACGGGACCGGAACAGGCAGAAGCCGGGCTGGGACCGGAACAGGCAGAATGCGGGCTGGGACCGGAACAGGCAGAAGCCGGGCTGGGACCGGAACAGGCAGAATCCGGGCTGGGACTGGAACAGGCAGAATCCGGGCTGGACCCAGAACAGGCAGAATCCAGGACAGGACCGGAAACAGGCAGAATCCGGGCTGGGACCGGAACAGGCATTGAGACATTGACACATAGTTATACTGCTGGAATTGCAAAGGGGACAGCTTTTGACAAAGTGGTCAGAAGCTCCACACTAGCGACAGAGATGTAAATCTTTACGCCGCTGGCGTTCAGCCACAGAGAGCTTGGAATGCGGGTAACTTTGATGTCTCACTTTACTTGGCATGGAAGAATCTTTGGTTCTTAGAGATTCCCAGACAGAGTTTTTAGTTGAGTCAGAGGTAGCTCTAAGAAATTCAGGAATTATCTGAAAGATTTTGCTGAGTAGAGCCTGTAGCTGTTCCAGCAGTTGATGGAAAGTAGTTAGGGGTTCAGGTAAGATTTGGGTATCATCTAGCCGGTTAGTCAGAATTTGCAGAAGCTGTAGTACTCAATGCTGTACAGCCTCCTGTGAATCCAAACGAGTGATTAGGTTACGGAAAGCACTTGATCCAGGATTAGGTGCTTGATCCGCCACCATTGTTAGGCTTGAACATACTGTCACAGTTGGTGCTAGTGAGTTACCTGTATCAGGTCATGAACTGGAATCACTGGAGGCCAGCTGGACAGGAACCATGGGTAACATGAATAGCTCTTTTAATATAAGAAGTGGGTAGCAGTGAGAACTGCCTTTGGTGATGAGTGACTGGAACTGGAAACTTGAGAATTTGGAATGAGACCAGAAGGAAATTGGAGGGACTGGACTGGGACCAGCAGGTAGGCTGACTGAGCTGGTCGGGGTACCAGTAGATGAGCTTGCAGGTGGATGGTAGCACAGAAGCTACTTGGTGCAGCTAATGAGCCGTGAGGTGAGTGGACTTGCTGGAACCGGCCTGGGACCGGCAGGAAGGCTGACTGAGCTGGTCGGGTTGCTAGTAAATGGGCTTGCAGATGTATGGTAGCGTGGAAGCTACTTATTGTGGCTTGGGAAGCCGTGGGTAGACGTTGGTAGCTGGATGGCTACGTGGAGCTGCCGGATAGCCATGGGTAGGTGCTGGTAGCTGGGTAGCTACGTGGAGCGGCCGGATAGCCGTGGGTAGACGTTGATAGCTGGGTGGGTACATGGAGTGGCCGCATAGCCATGGGTAGATGCTGGTAGCTGGGTAGCTAAGTGGAGCGGCTGGATAGCTCTGGGTAGATGCTGGTAGCTGGGTGGCTATGTGGAGCGGCCGGATAGCCGTGGGTAGACGCTGGTAGCTGGATGGCTACGTGGAGTGGCTGGATAGCCGTGGGTAGATGCTGGGTGGCTATGTGGAGCGGCTGGATAGCCATGGGTAGATGCTGGTAGCTGGGTGGCTACGTGGAGCGGCCAGATAGCCATGGGTAGACGCTGGTAGCTGGGTAGCTATGTGGAGTGGCTGGATAGCTGTGGGTAGATGCTGGTAGCTTGGTGGCTACGTGGAGCGGCTGGATAGCCGTGGGTAGATGCTGGTAGCTGGGTGGCTTCGTGGAGCGGCTGGATAGCCGTGGGTAGACGCTGGTAGCGTGGAAGCTACTTGGTGCGGCCTGGGAGCCGTGTGGAGAAGCTGGTAGCGTGGAAGCTGCTTGGAGCTGCCTGGGAGCCATAGGTGAGAGGCTGGTAGCGTGGATAGCTGAATGCAGCAGGTTTACAGATTGCACTGGTCTAGGAACCAGCAGGAGCCTGGGACATACTGGCACACAGAGGTACAGCTATAGCACAAGTAGTACACCATGGAACGTAACAAGATGTTCAAGCACTGAGTGCTATTAGAGGAGGATCTATACACCTAGAGTCTGGCAGCGATTGGTGGATACAGACAGGTGGTCTGGCAGTGGCATTCTGAGTGGAGCAAGGCACAAGATGCAGAGGGAGTACTCATCTCTGCAGCCCTTGAGAATCAGGACACACCTGTGATTCCAAATAAGACTAGCAATGCTCACAGACAGAGCAGGGTCCAAGTGTTTAATCAGTGTGGGGGAAGAGCAGTCTGCACACACACAGATGTTACAGCCAGCATGATTCAGCCAGAGCAGATGTCCCAGGAGAATTACAAACACAGATCCATGGAGCAGCTGGCAGAGTTAAGTCATAAAAGGTAAAAACTAGCCAGGATTGTGACAGGTGGCAACAGTGCATGGAAAAGATCCATCTCGTGTCATGAGCGTGTAGCCAGAATTTCCACCTAGGTTGAGACTTGTGTACAGGGAAGGGATGCCTATTTCTGACATATCATTTCCCATCATGGTGTTGGTGTAAGTGCCCATACTAATGATGACATTTGTGACTGTGGATGTAAAAAACAGCTGATGGTGTCGCCATACGCATGAGGATAGATGGATTATCCTAAGGTAGTAAATCTTCTCTGCACTTGCAGTCTCCAAATCAGACCCAAAATATTCAAGTACTGTAGCTGAATATTTTTGTCCATTATTGAATATTTTTGTCCATTATTATTAGACCCGATAATAAGAAATTATAAATAACCCAGATTTACCAAAAATCACATTCAGGGACAGGGGATCTGAAAGAGAAGTGCCTACATATCATACTTGCCAACTTTTGAAAAAGCATTTCAGGGAGATTGTGAAAGCACCACCTATGAGCGTGGCGGTAATGTGAACGTGTACTGCTACATCTGAGAGGAGTGCCATAAAACTGACTTACATCCAAATGTAAATGAACCCCAAAGCAGTTAATAAGATCTACTTGTTGATGAAAACACACTGATACTTTTCAGAAATGCATGTAGCCATAGGGATTATTGTGTCTTATAACCAATGCAGGGGAAGAATATCTCTGTTTTCTATTATATAACAGCTACATAATGGAGGTAAGATGCAATCAGGGAGATTGCTAGACTCTTCAGGGAGACAGGGAGATTGCTACTATTTCGGGGAGTCTCCCTGACAACGAGGGAGAGTTGGCAAGTATGCTACATTTTCCTCACCCGCTACCTTTGGTGTTATGCAGCTAACACTATTCAGTGATAAAGCAGCCCCATAGAGACCTATGGTGGCTACTTTTGCAATTTTGGGATATATCTGCTGTGGTGCCTCCATGTTACATTGGGGGGTTACTGACTATTTGTGGGTACTCCCTGAAAACACCTGAGGAGTCCGATTCTGTTGTTTGATACCTAAGCTTCGTTCAAGCATTTCCAACTAAGAGTATCAAGTTTATGATAAACTTTTGATACATCACTATTCCCATATCACGTACTATTATATGATTTACAGACATTAGACGGTAGTGTTTGCCAATAGCGATATTATTATCCAGAAATGTTCCATCATTATTTTCAGGGATTCTAGTTTTTTGAAGGTGTGATTGATTATTAATCGTTAAAGGCTATTATTTATAGTTCAAAATAGTTTTTTCGATTTTGTTCTAATGTATTGTTTTCACCTAAATGTGCAATTTAGGTGGGAAAAAATATTCAAGGACAAATATACTTGAATCCCACTGTAATCTATTTCAGAAAAAAATAAAAATAAAAACTTGGCCTGAGGATCTCTTCATTGAGAAGTGTGATTAGTGAAACTTTCTGTGAATATGAAAATAGAGCAATCTTTTGGATCCAGACCCTAAAAGTCACAGTGTGAAATGTGTGTGATTTACATATTAAAGTCAGAACATGTGCTTAGTGCCATCTAGTGGTTTATTGCAAAAGTACATTTGTATTAAGATTCAATAACACTGGAGAAATCGTTTTTTGTGGAAATTTAAACCACAGTTTGAAAATGCTGAAAAAAACCCCAAACAAGATTTAGTTGTGACAGGCATAATAGCTGAAATTCCATCTATCTTTCCTGTCATTGTATGAAAAAAAGAGAAAAAGAGAATTATCATGTATAACTGACTATACCTAGAGATGCGAAATATGATTGGCCCCATCTTAGTACCTGTTGCCAGTGGGTACCAGGGTTAAAAATACCCTTTAATACATCAGTTATTTGTGACTCTATTAAATAAATTGATATCTGTGCCACAATTATAGTTTTTGATAATGATAGCTCAGGTTAGATCACCAGAAACTGGTCCAAGAAATCCGATAGGACACAGGTTCTCAGACTCAGTCCTCAGGACCCCAAACAGTGAATGTTTTCCAGGTATCCTCACTGAGGGGTCAATTTACTAAGCCTTGTATGGAGATAAAGTGAATGGAGATAAAGTACACAGGCTGTGTTTGAAATATGAGAGTTGGGAGCTAGTTGGTTGGTACTTTATATCCGTCCACTTTATCTCCAACCAGGGCTTAGTAAATAGACCCCAGAATCACAAGTGAAATAATTAGCTCCACCTTTTAAAATGTGTCAGTGAGTAACCTGGATCATTTAAAATGTGTCAGTGAGTAATGAATACACTTGTGTGGGGTCCCCCCACCAAAGGGGGTGTGCTGTCGATGTTGAGTGACAGCATGCCCCCTTTGGGGGCGGGCCAGGGGGGTGGCTGCCCAGATGGAGGTGTTCCCATGAGAACGCTTACCATCTGGGGGCAGCCCCACTGACATCACAAGTGATGTCAGTGGGAGAGCTTTCGGCTCTGTTAGAGCCAAAAGCTCTCTGGGGCTTGCGGCCATGAGACCCTACCACAAGGGTCTCATCGCAAGCCCGATGATCATGATGGTTTTGACCATCGTGACCATCATCCTGGCCGCTCGCATTAGCTGTGGGTGGTAACCCACAGCAATGCGAGCGGCCGGGAGGCCGCTCCATTAAAAAAAAAAAAGACGCCCTGATTCTGAGCGAACGCTCTGTCAGAATGTCCGGCTCTGAATCAGGGCAACAGTTTGAGAACCATGGTGAAAGGACATCATCACTAAAACCTGTAGGGATGGCCATCGGTTTGGTTACCATTGATGGTTACCATTGATGGCAAAATAGCAAGTGTCAATTGATGGTTACCAATTATGCAAAGGATGACTAACGATTTCACCAACTGATGGTCATCCCTGTTCTATGACTGACTTGCCAGTGGGCCAATCATAACCGTGAGCATTGGCTTATGGGCATCAGGGGGTGGAGCTATTCTCCGTATCTCGGCACCTTGTAAAAAAACCAAAAAAACAAAAACAATTTGGTTATGCTTTTCCATCGATGGAGGGAAACCATCTGGTTCTCCTCCATCGATTGGGAAAACATTCAGCATCGGCCATAAACCATCGATGATTATGAATCATTGATGGTCAATGGCCATCCCTAGGAGCCTGTGCTGGCATGGGAACAGCAGCTGCAGTGCATGCTAAAATGACAGGCTGTAGTAGAAACATCCATCTGACTTTTGACATCTGTAAATCTCAGGTTAATTTTTTAGACATCACCATATATTTAAAAGACGAAAAGATCCACACAAAGGGTTATACTAAACCTACTGATTCAAATAGCTATATCCCTCAAACAAGTAATCACCATCCTAACTGGCTAAAGGGTATACCTAAGGGCCAGTTTTTAAGATTGAAAAGAAATTGTAGTGAATAAGAACATCTGAAGACACAAATATAAAATGAGCAATAAATTCATTAAGAAACTGGAGTCAGTTAAATAAGTAGAAGAAGAAATAGTATCTATGGATAGAGAAAGCGTATTAAATAAGGAAGTAAAACAGCAAAAAGAAAAGAAAGAAAATAAGACCCAGCACTGAAAGAAACCATTCCACCAAAACCAACGTTTATCTATAGAAAAGCGCCCAATTTAAAGGACAGTTTAGTGAGAAGTACATTACCTTTCACAAATTCAAACCCCATTTGTACAAAAGGGTTTCATAGATGTGGACTTTGTGTGGCATGTAAGACTATCCCATCTTCAGAAACAAAAACTATAAAATTCACGATAAAAGGAAAAGAATATAGGATAAATTAATTTATAACATGCCACACGATTAATGTGATATATCTGGTGGAATGCAGATGAGGCCTATTTTATGTAGGACGAACATCGAGAGCTTGAAAACTAGACTCTCTGAACATATGCGCAATATTAAAAAAGGTTTGGATACCAACACTTTATCTAATCATTTCAAGAACATCCATAAATGCTCGAATAAAGAATTAACAAGATTCATCGGAATACAGAATAGAAAGTCCAATTGGAAGGATAGGGACCTGGAGGGGAATCTTGCTAGAGCAGAAATGAAGTGGATTTTTAACCTTGACACTTTAACACCAGGGGAATTGAATGTGGATTTTGAGTTTAAATGGTTTTTAAATTGAAAATTTATATTTTAAGTCTATTATGAAACTTTTTAAAGTTGAGCTATAGGTATATAATTGTTTGGAATACAAATTGCTATTTATAACCATCTGAAGTTTTTATATTGTATTTAAATTGTATTTTGTGCTTTATATAATGTATTGTGTGTATATTTATTTTTTTGGATATTGTGCATATATTTTATATATATATTCCTCAAATATACCCAAGTATTTTAAATATATTGGTGCACACACTATTTGTGTAATAATCACCGGCATTAAAGCTATGAATATGCGCTCCACATGATTGGAACGCAACCTTCAATTTCTGGCACCGTACTTCCTGGCGATGGTAATTAGACCACTAGCTTGCATTCCATACTATGGAACGCAAACCCGGAAGTTCCGACATGTGACGCACTTCCGGTGAAGTCCGTGACCATAGAATTGGAGCCTCTCACGGGCTGTGTGCCAAAACTACTGCCTTCAGAGTTGACACATGAGCCCGAAATAGAGAGGATCTGTGTAGTTTACTGAATAAGTCCATTTGTATAAACTATTTTGGAAACGGGGACTCATGTCACATCTGGCTTTTGGATCACGTGACCGGAGGGATGTCAGACAGTCCCAGTATAAAAGACAGGTAGGATGCATCTCTCATTGGACCTTGATAAAGATTTCATTTCGAAATGCATTGGTTGTGAGAGAAATACTGCACCATTAAGAGGACATTGGGGATAACAAATGTTACACTTCCAGTAAGGTACTTGGGTATATTTTTGGGAAGCTGATCCGGATGTTTTTTTTGAGATTGTACCCTATAAACATCTGTACCTGGAAAATGTGATGTTTCTCCCCTACCCTGGATTGTGTGCATACAAGTTTTTAAGTTTTTTCTTGTTGGAATTTTTTTCTGTGTGATATTTGTGTATATATTTATTAAATACTGAAAAATTACTTGTGGATTAATATTGGATTGGCATTAAGGATCGTTAAATGAAAGAAACCTTGATGTGCTTCATTTCCATCTGTTCTATGTGAGTTAGGTGCATGTTCTATTACTGAAAAAGATACCTTTACATACTTCACTTGGCCTTAGTTAAAGTGAGTAGGGTACGTCTTACCCTCATCACTGTCATATATATGAAAGTCTACACCATATTTATGAAGTTTTAAAGAAAGATATCATTATAAAATTTTGACCACACCATTAATCAGTGAGTGTGGTATGTAATCTCTTATCATAGAAGATTTCTAGAAACAATATTTACCTCCTATAAGATTTTTTGTGTATGAAAATATATGAACCTTCTTTGAAACAATCTTACATATATATATTTTTTTGTATCCCCTTTCTGTTTTACATATACATATTGTTTGAGGAGGAATCATCTTAGAGAAAACGACACATCAAGAAAAGGGATTTCTCTATAAGTATATGTATATATTTTATATTAAGAAGCGCTCTAAAGACACTATCTGTATTTCAAAAGTATATATGTGTTTAATTTTCTTGTTTTTGGGCAAGAAGAGATAGAGTTTTGGAGCTGCTACTATTAGAGATTGCGCCTATTTTTTCCAATCAACTCTTTTTTCAAGATCTACAGTATGTTGTGAGTCTGTGTCATATACTGTAAACTGAGTGCTGCACTAGCAATTATTTACTTTTGTTTCCTGGATTTTGCCAACACGTCTTTGTCACTCCCTCCCTGCTGCTGGAGGTGAAGTGGTAAATTTACTAAATTGAGGCAGATAAGGATCTGAAAAGTGGAGGAACATATGTTAGGTTCCTGCATCTATAGTAATCTGTATCTCTCCTACAGAAACAACTGATATGTGTCTTCTTCCGCCAGCTGTAAGAGGTCTTGTTAAAAAGATGCTCTCTATACAGTTATGTTGTATTATACTCGTACTTTGTGATGTAAAGTTTTATAAATACACTTCTTTTATTTTTGCAAATCCTCTGTTTGCTGCGTTTTTAGTAGTGCATCGGCAGGTGTGTACTCCCAATATGTCTGTAAACTACTTAGTTCACAGATATATCGCATCTGCACTGCAGCAGAGCCAGTGCCCACATATCTTGAAGATAAATCAGCATGTCTGGCTGTGTATATGGGCAACCCACTGACCGCCCGTACATTTGCTGCAGAGACCGCTGGTAACTGACATCACAACTGGGTGATCAAATTTAAATGCCCAGCCAGTTGTGATATCAGCACAGACTCATCGGTCTAAAGATTGATCAGTCTGTATGCACTTACCAATCGACCCCTTGGCCAGGTGTGTACTGAGCTTCAGAGGTTGATGTAAATTAAATTTGCTAATTTTTTTAGCATGCATTTGCATCTATTCGCAGCTGCAGTCTGACTTGTGTACTATTTAGGAAGCTAGAGTACATGAGGAAGTGTGAGGGACTGAGCAGATAGTTTTGGGGATGAAGGGGCGGCATTGTGAACCTATTTAGCGACAGACAAAAAATAGTTTAATGGACATTCTTGTATAGTAAACAATTTTCCATCATCTCACACCTTCAGGGAGCAAGAGTTTCCTCTGAAAAAATAATGTGAGTTTGGAATTGGATTGCAACTGCACTTCGCAGTGCGAAGCCAACTCGCACCTAATTGGATTGACCCCCAGGTCTCCATTTCATCTGGTTTTAATCAGCCACATAAACTGTGTAATTCACTTGTGTCCAGAATTAAAGGGATGATATGGAAAGTACATTAATATGTCCCTTCACAAACTGTAGCCAATATAAACAGACAGGCTTGTACAGCTTGTACAGCCATGTAAATATGCCATGCAATTCTCACTATTCTCCATGGAGTATTAAAAAATGAAAATGCTTTAAAATGTGATCTGATCAGTATTTTTAATGCAGTCTAGTGTATTTATGAAGTTCTGTAGTTAATGTATTGTTTTTTTTTTCATCCTCAGTGAGACAAATTATGCATATGTCACAGTCAGTTACTCTTCTTTTGAAAGATGACAGAACTCATTGCTAGAAAGCGAAAGATAAACTAAATAAACCCCTCCTTCAGTGTGTTCTACAAGGTGCATTTGGAGTGATATACTGTATCACTCATTGCCTCAGGCTAGCTCTCTAGAGAGTGGGCAATATATGAGAAGGGGGTCCCACATATACATATAAGTATAAACATATGCAGCAACAGTTTTTGTTGAATAACTTGGGTGCCAGACCTTCTCTTGACATACTCTAAAAAGTTTTCCCCTTCCCCCATATCATATGTGAATACCTTGGATTCATATTTCCTTACTCACACACACTTATGGTCCACCCTATATATAATATATATATATATATGTATATTTATTAACAGTTTCTTATATAGCGCAGCATACATGCACTTTACAATTTGAGACAACATTAATAGAACAAGACTGGGTTGTAAGAGACAGACATAAAGGTAAGAGGTTCCCTGCTCACAAGCTTACAATATATAGGGAACTAAGTGTTGATACTCAAGGATAGGTGCTACATATTGCAAATTGGTCCAGCCAGATTTCAGAGGTTCCTGGTGAGCTGTATGATCCAGTCACACAGGAAAGTTAGCCTAGGGTCAGGAGGATGTGAACAAAAAGACTATTTATGAGGTTATGTGTGGACTGAGAGAGGTGATGTAATTAGATATGGAAGCTATGAAGGTTATGTGGGAGATTCTGGAGGACTCGAGTGTAGCAGTTGGATTCAGAAGCATAAGCATCTACCCAGTTGCACGGTTTTGGTTCAATAAATTGACCACCAGATGGTCTGACATAAACTACGGGTACCGTTTTTTAGACATCAAGTATGAGGTCTTACAGTTTCTGATCCAAAGAATTGCCTAATTTTGGGTATACATTAAGTACATGTGTATACATCAATATTGAGATCTACCCCTGAAGAAGTCTCATAAAGAGATGAAACGCGTAGGGTTTTAATGAAAGGTGGACACTACATTTAAACATCTGCTGATCGAAAGGAGTATGATATCCCTTTCCTAAGATTGGAAGGCTGTGCATTACCAAATTGTGTAAGATTGTCCATTTAGCATACTGTTAAATTTTAATAAAGAATTATTTTACATTCTATTTTTCTAATTCTTACTAACGTTGGTCTTGGGCCTGTGTTTGGGTGTCTTGGTACGAGGGTATCTTTTTTAGAACCTCGAGGAGGACTCAATGCGAACTCATAGTTTGGACAAATTGATCAAAATTGAGAACGAGTAGGAATAACGGTGAAGTTGTCTCTTCAAAAGAAAAAGAAGACGTATAAGCCTTTGGAGAGATTGCATTGTGTTTTACAAATTTTAAAATAAATTGTGTTGTGATTTAGCGCCCCATCAGTAATCCATTTGTACATCTTTGAATTAGTCCTTCTAACAGGGGACTTACTGAAGGGTGCTGCTGTATGTGAATTGCTCAGCGCAGTTTGGGATTTTTTGTGGTGTATGTGTATATATATATATATATATATATATATACAGATGTGTCCACATACATCTAGCCTCCTTGAGCATTAAACAGCCCTTCTGGTTGCGCCATGCCATTGCGCAACTCAGTAGTGTCAAGCGTCTTCTCATGTAACTTTACATGCACAGTTTAACAAACCAATCACTTCAACGACAGGGACTTCCACTTTTGTGGCTGAAGTGATTGGTTTGTTTGGTCCCTCACAAAACAAGCTACCAATGAGCTTAAGGGAGCTAACAATGTTGTTAATGATCTCTACAGTGGCAAGATGACATCATTATCATCCTAATCCTAACCCTCCTCAGTGTTAACATCATCATCACACAATATTAACTCATCCCCACTGTAATCCACCATTACAGATGTGTCTGACATAATTGGCAGGTAAGGTCTTCCTCATGGAATATGAAATGTATTTTTTATAAACCTCATCTTTTTCACATTTTGAGGAAGTTGCCTCCTACGCCAATCGCTTACAAGGTTCCTGGATTTACTGATAACTCTGAGTACACACTGGAATGTGGGCAGCTTAATTACACCAAAGTGAGTTTGAAGAAGGTCTTCTAAATTGCCTTTTTTTCCTCCCAGCAGTCAAAGGGACTGTCTTACATGCTTCTTTGTACGCTGTTATTAAAATATTTCTCCACCATTCTAAAGATGGCTACCATAACAGATTGAGTCATGGCAAAGGTGGGCAATTCCTTTAGACCTGACCAGATGTCAAAATGTGTCACTCTAGTGCGCTGACTTGACCCATCAACATCACATGTGAGTTTCTTGGAAAAGCTCAGTTTTTTCCTCACAGCAGCAGTTGTAGGAGAAACTGAAGAAGGAGACATCATCATGTCATGTATCACTTGAGCTGACAACTTGTTCACAAGGAACTCTTTGGATCTCATGAAATCTGTGTCAGTTGGAAAGATAGATGTGGCATGTGACTTAAACCTAGGATCAAGCTGATCTACAGGTCCAACATACTTTCTCAAGCTGCTTTTCCTGTAGTCTAATTAAGGGATTCACCTGACTCAAGCTGGCAGTGTCTGAACTTATTTCATAGGTTATTACTTCAAATGGTTTCAGCACCTTGCATAACATGGAAAGTATTCCCCACTGTGCTGAATAATGTAAGGTACATTCCCCCTTCTCTACCTATGTCATGGCTTGTTGTGTAGGTTTGGATGACTTGTTGCAGCTTCTCATCCTGGCTCCAAAGTATAGGCAGCTACATATCTCCTAGGGGTGAGCACTCTGGCCTATGTAAAAATTTAAAGAAACTGGTGCATCAAATGTGATTTTATAAAAGGGTGTCTCTGGGCATAAGACAGTGCCAAAGTATAGGCTCATACCATACTCCAGCATTCAGAGCTATTACTGCTGATTAGTGTTCAGTCCCAGGATGCTGTTCTCCCAGTTCCTCATGTCTGTCTACCTATATACCAATTCCTGACCTACCCATCCAGCTCCAACCCAGTCAGTTGTCTTCAAATCTATATGCCTCATGGTAAATAACCTATAACAGCTTAATACTAGGAAACCCAGTCAGAGGGCTGCGACCTGTGCATTAGGTGAAGCCCAAATCCCCTTGTGGGAGTCCCTGGTGAACACCACCAACATGTTATACTCTGCCAATTCCATAGTACGGGTTAACATCCATCTATTCAGTTTCAGCTTGTTACTATCTCTTGCTTTAGTTGATGGCATGGCAAATTAAACTGTTTTTGCAGCCACTGTAATTTTCTTCATGCTGTTGCTGAATGCCGAAATTGTTCAGCAATTTTTTTTGGAACAGACAGCATTTCCTGCACACACTTGCAATTTTTTTTTTTAATTCTGAATCACCAAGTTCATTGTGTGCACAAAACATAGGACATGTTCAAATTCACCAAGTTGTAATGCTCTCACAATATTTGTTATGTTATCATAAATGACAAATCATGAGGAGAGTCCTAGCGGGGAAAGCTATTATGCTATGACATCTTTTAGCTTTTCTAACAAGTTGACACCGGTATGTCTTTTAGTGAAGCCAATGAGAGTAGCCTGCCTGTAAATGAGCTGGCATTTTGTGTTACCCACTTCTGCTGAAGTTGATCCACCCACCCAGTGGGCTGTCACAGTTATATAATTTTTAGTTTTAGCTTGACCACTATCGCTTGTCCACATATCTGTGGTTAAGTGGATAGTGGGTGCAATGGCATTTTGTACACCAAGAATGGAATTGCTTCAAATGATATAACAGAGAGAAGGTTCCTAGATGGTTAATGTCCCTATGTCGACAAATGCTGCAGATGGCTTGACAATTGTAGTCAGGATTTAGGTAAAAATAATTCCACACATACGAGGTGGATATTTTGGTTTTATGCCCAGATATGACAATGGCCTTCTTCTTATCATTGGAAAGAACTGATTCCACTGGTGTCTGACTTACACAAACCACATTCTCATCATCCACATCCTGATTAGCACAGGCATTAGCTACACAAATATACCCTCATCCTCTTGCACTTACTCAGGAGCATCCCCACATTTTCAGAGCATGCAGAAATGGTGCTTGGCTATGAGTACAGTATCAGAAATGTCAGAATTCATGGATACCCTTAGACTTTTCTCAGGGTTTCAAAATACAGTACATTCTTCAGCCTTAGTTGTTTTTTTGTGCACTGATTTGCCCTCTATTAATGTTGATGCTTCTTCTAGACTCTGAGTGAGAAGGTGTTGCATTGTCATGTGAGAAGAGGATGCCTGGCTGACAGAAGTTGCAGAACCACCACTCACAAATAAAGGCCAAGGCCTGAGCCTTTCCTTGCCACTGCATGTGGTGTATGGCAAGTTGGCAACTTCATATTTTTTGGCAGGAAACTATCCCTTTATTGTTAGAGGTGATGTTTTTTTTTTAACATTGTGAAATATTGTTTTGATTTTAGGTATCCTGTCTTAAACCCTCTATGACTTTCAACACCAGCTTTAGTAAAGGTTGTATGACTAGTATCATCATGACTGGCAGCAGCTCCAGTGCCTGTACTTAGTTGTTGCTTCTGATTTCTATTGACTGATCATGATCCATATTGACTCACAGTGTCATAATAACACAGTGGCACTGCCTGGTCTTGAACACACAACTTATATTAATGCAGTGGCACCTACTGAGCACTGTTTTAACACAGTGCCACTGCATGGCCCTGAACATATACAAGTTTTTAAATTTTTTAAAAAATATTTTTTTATGCACTGCTGCAGCTCACTGTTCTTATAGGCACACTGGTGCCTAACGAACATTATTGCTTTACAACACAAAGTACCTGAACAACACACACAAGTTTTTTATTTTATTTTTATTACACACTGCTTTCACTATAATAATGATGGCACACTGGCACCTCATGGCACCTAAACAAATATCTTAAAAACAAATGCGGGGACAATGGGTTACAGGAGAATGGCTTTACGTGAGCCTATAATTAAAGTTGCAGGAAAGTTGGGATATAGTGTAGTTGCCACTTTCCTGGTATGTTAGGAAACTTTATAGTTTGCCAAGCCAAATAAGCAGAAACAGAACTTGTTTACTAAGCAGTGCAATGCTTTATGTCATTTATGTTTTTTCTCTGTGGTAAGGTCAGTGTAGTACAAACAGATTGAGGGAGACTGCACTGGAATCAGATGTGTTTCTCAGTCTGAACTACTTTCACTACTACACGCAGCTCTGCCTCTGTCACTACTATCTATATCATCTATCAACCAGCTCTGCCTCTGACTGAAAGAATAATATGCATTGACTACTGATGCCTTTCACTCCTCCATCCAGCATCCACTGTGACATGGCTCCTGAATCACCACTGGACGGACTTATATAGAATCCAAAACACACAAGATCCGACACCAGGAAGATTAAATTTTGACTCATTTTGGAATCCTAGGCTGTTCAGTTTCTAGGAAACCAACCCCAACTCATCTCTAGTATACAGTGTGTGTGTGTATATATATATATATATATATATACACGCTATATATATACAGTATATGCATTTGTGTATGTATGTATGTATGTGTGTGTATGTATATATATATATATATATATATATATGCAAATGTTGCAGCTGCACTAATAGGTATTGAGATGCCCACCACCATAATAACTGCGTATGGCATCTCATATGCAGGATGTGACATGCCCCTTGAATTTGAATGTGAGTATGAGTTTGATACTGGCTGCCAGTGGCGTAACTACAGCCCATGCAGCCCCCGCGGTGGCTTGGGGGCACCAGTGGCCATTGATTCGCCACTGCAAATATGAATGCTGGCCTCTGAAGTGATCGGAGGCTATGGAAGACTCCAATCAGTTCAGAGGCCAGCGTTCCCAGTGATGCAGTGCGCGGGTGACATCATGACATCACCCGCTGCTGTGCTGATCCATTCAGCATGGCAGCGGGAGTGAGAGCCTGGACTACGGCCGCGTGGAGACAGGTAAGTACTGGGATCAGGTAATTGTGAATGTGCTACTGGTGTGCCTGCTGCTGTCATAAAGTTCCTAAGACGCCAAAGAGCCCCAAAATCATGTACTACCCAAAAGGCAAATCTATAATCAGTGTATATGTTAGCTGATATACCTTCTGCCAACTCACACGCTCTCCTTAATGCCACCAGTTCAGCCACCTGGGCTGAGTGAGGTGGACCAAGTGGCTCAGCTTCTACAACATCCTCGTCATTTACAACAGCATAACCTGTGCATAATTCTCCTGTGTCTGTCTGTCTATGACAACTCCCATCCGTGTAAAATGTCACATCTAAATCTTCTAATGGTGTGTCACATATGTCTGGTCTTGCAGTAAAGTTCTGATTCAAATATTCCATACAATCATGTGTAAGAAAATGAGAAAATATCCGCACAGACAGCTCTATATAAGATTATCCTTCCCTATTCCATATTAATGTTCATATTATAAATATGATATTATCAATAAGTAACTATTTGGACGGAGGTGCTCCCAGGAATATAATAAATCACCATGAAATGAGCAAAAGAAGCAAAGTATTCCTATATTGGGGCACTCACGGATTAATCATAATAAACTCCAGTGACCACACAAATTATAAAATATAACTTTTATTACGTCCTATTAAAATGAAAACAATAGTGAAATATGATTCTAAATATATAAAATTGTGTTCTCCAATTATAAATCTTATTGTGGTATTCCTATTATTATACTATGTGTCAACTATAGGTGTATTAATTCCACGTTATGTTGTTCTATGTTGAATGTCTCACCAATAGATGTATCGTTCAATTATTTAACAAATCCCTATATTAAATAAATATTAAAGAGACTGGTGCCAGACAGCACTCAATCAATTTACTATAATCCAATAAATGTGATATTAACTGTTAAACTATAGTTATTATGCTGATAGGTAAAATGTGACACCTAAAATGTTACAGTTAGATCTGTTATGACTCAAAACAAACTAACTGATATGTGAGTATTCAAGAAGTGTTTGGTAACTACATTGATAACAGTGTATCACTGTCCTACCAACTTGCTCATTAGATATACACTGCTCTCTATTAACTGGGTTGAGAGTCTATTATTACAGGATACTCCCCTGATATACTTCAATTTCTAGCTACTTGTTTACATATGAGTATTCCAGCAAAATATGTTAGCCTTGTTGGTAGTGATGTAACATTATTCGTTCCGACTGTCTCATTAAACATTCAGTATTCTGTTTATTGAACTCTATTCACAGTCTTCTAATATACCGACAGTCTCCTGACACACCACAGTACTTAATCTTAAGCTGTGGCACCTAAAGAGTGTTACAATTATTACTGCTGTGATATACAAAAGTTATATTGTTTTAATTAGATTTTATAGCCTTTCTGGCAACATAGTAACATTGTCCGTTACCACTCTCTCATGAATATTCACTGCTCTCATTACTGAGCTCTACGCTTCGAGAGTCTGTTAGAGCATGAGCAGTCTCCTGCTCTTATTACACAATACTAATCAGATTTTATAGCCTTGCTGGCAACATTGTAGCATTGTCCTTTCCGACTACCTAATGAATATTCACTGCTCTCATTAGGGAGCTCTATACTTCCGTAGTCTCTTAGAACACGAGCAGTCTCCTAATCCACCTCTCTATCTAGCGGCTTGTATTAGCTCACATTTAAGATTTTATAGCCTTGTTGGCAACATTGTAGCATTGTCCTTTCCGACTACCTGATGAATATTCACTGCTCTCATTAGTGAGCTCTACACCTCCGTAGTCTGTTAGAACACGAGCAGTCTCCTAACCCACCGCTCTATCTAGCGGCTTGTATTTAGCTCTCATTTAACATGGCTACAATTAACTTGGTATTCAACATGAACATACATATTTATAATAAGAGACACATTGATTAAAAAACACAGGTCACGCTATGCATCACGTGCCCGTGTGATCTGATGCGCGTTTCGCATGATCTGCTTTATCAAAGGAGCAACCCGACCACTCGGTTACTGCTCTCTATATCCTGAACTTCTTCCAGTCATTGTTGGAATCCATGATTGACATACATATTGGCCAATAGGACGTTATTCTCAACTAGTCCATTGAAACTCAAGATTGACACTATTATGAGCCAATAGAAAATGCCTGTCAGCGTATTCATTCACTATTACCTAGTCCATTGTAAAATTAAGGAAAAGAGACAGAGGGGAAACATATCAATGGAAAATTAAATTCAGGGGTATTTTATTGTGATAAACATATATCTTGGTTAATAAGGTATATTGAAATATATATATATATATATATATACATATATATATATATATATATATATATATATATACATATACACATATACATATACATACATACATAAATTTTTTATCTGATCTAAACATGATATAACCATGATAAATTATTGTGTACTTCCAAGTGTTTATTAATAAACAATATACATATTAAATAGTGATTTATTAAATATAATCAATATAATGTGAAAATATAATAATTTAAAATAAGTGATACTACTATTGTATGTGAAATATACTTATATGATATTATATACTTATTATATAAATACTTATAATAGTATTATATTGTTAAAATAATAAAAGTGAACGCAAATATTCAAACTAGTTATGATACAACTAAAAAAGTGAAAAATTATCTTAAAAAATATTAGGTGATAAGCAATAAATATTCAAAGGGATACCTAAGGGAGAATTCCTACATCTCAAGAGAAATTGCTCTAATCCACATTTTCTATGAGATCAGAAGAGCTAAAAAATCGATTGTTGAAGAGAGGCTACAGTAAAAGGGCTATTAAAAAAGCATGGTATGAGGCCAACCAGAAAAATAGAAATTCCCTTTTATATCCTAATCAAATTAAGAACAATGAACCAGAAGTGATTTGGTTCATGGGGGACTTCTGTATGGAATGGCAGCAGATGCAACAAGTGATACAGAAACACTGGCCGGTGCTGACTTTGGATGAAGATCTATCTAAAGCCTTAGGACCAAGGGCTAATATCAGTTAGCGGCGATCCTCTAACTTAAAAGATAAATTGGTATGTAGTCATTTCAAGAATAAGAGGGAAAGAAAGGTGGCAGTAAAAGGCTCATATAAATGCGGAGGTTGCAAAGCATGCAATTATATGATCAAGACAATAGAATTTAGAGATAAGTACAACACACAACGGGTCATTCAAGATTATATTAATTGCAACACCACTGGAGTGATATACTGTATTATGTGTCCATGTGATAAACAGTATATTGGTATGACATCCAGACCCTTGAAACATAGGATACTTGAGCATGCAGGAAATATTAGGAACTCCGGGTCAGACTTGTTGAAATTTAAACAGTTAACCTCAGTCTCGAGACACTTTTATGATCAACATCAGAGTGAGACAAAACATATGAAGGTTTTTGGAGTGGAAAGAATACATTTGGGGATTAGGGGTGGTAGTATCACCCAGAAACTTTTGAAAAGAGAAAGCCACTGGATATTTTTATTGGGTGGACTACAACCATTAGGGTTAAATGATAATATTAATTACGGAGTATTTTTGAAATAGATGGTTTTTTATATGTTTATATTTTTGTAGGGTATATATATTTTCTGTCCTGGTGAAGTGATTTTTGGATATATGACATGATATATGTTTGATCAATTTGTTTATTTTATTTTATAACAACTTTATATTTAATATTTATTGCTTATCACCTAATATT
The DNA here is from genome assembly GCA_031769625.1 of Taudactylus pleione. Lineage (NCBI taxonomy): Eukaryota > Metazoa > Chordata > Amphibia > Anura > Myobatrachidae > Taudactylus > Taudactylus pleione. The sequence goes on from JAUIMM010000384.1 coordinate 12,867,516, forward strand.
TTTTAAGATAATTTTTCACTTTTTTAGTTGTATCACATAACTAGTTTGAATATTTGCCTTCACTTTTATTATTTTAACAATATAATATTATTATAAGTATTTATATAATAAGTATATAATATCACATAAGTCTATTTCACATACAATAGTAGTATCACTTATTTTAAATTATTATATTTTCACATTATATTGATTATATTTAATCACTATTTAATATGTATATTGTTTATTAATAAACACTTGGAAGTACACAATAATTTATCATGGTTATATCATGTTTAGATCAGATAAAAAATGTATGTATGTATATGTGTATATGTGTATATATATATATATATATATATATATATATATATATATATATTTCAATATACCTTATTAACCAAGATATATGTTTATCACAATAAAATACCCCTGAATTTAATTTTCCATTGATATGTTTCCCCACTGTCTCTTTTACATAATTTTACAATGGACTAGGTAATAGTGAATGAATACGCTGACAGGCATTTTCTATTGGCTTATAATAGTGTCAATCATGAGTTTCAATGGACTAGTTGAGAATAACGTCCTGTTGGCCAATATGTATGTCAATCATGGATTCCAACAATGATTGGAGGAAGTTCAGGATATAGAGAGCAGTAACTGAGTGGTCGGGTTGCTCCTTTGATAAAGCAGATCATGCGAAACGCGCATCAGATCACACGGGCACGCGATGCATAGCGTGACCTGTGTTTTTTAATCAATGTGTCTCTTATTATAAATATGTATGTTCATGTTGAATACCGAGTTAATTGTAGCCATGTTAAATGTGAGCTAAATACAAGCCGCTAGATAGAACAGTGGGTTAGGAGACTGCTCGTGTTCTAACAGACTACCGAGGTGTAGAGCTCACTAATGAGAGCAGTGAATATTCATCAGGTAGTCAGAAAGGACAATGCTACAATGTTGCCAGCAAGGCTATAAAATCTGATTAGTATTGTGTAATAAGAGCAGGAGACTGCTCATGCTCTAACAGACTCTCGAAGCGTAGAGCTCAGTAATGAGAGCAGTGAATATTCATGAGGGAGTGGTAATGGACAATGTTACTATGTTGCCAGAAAGGCTATAAAATCTAATTAAAACAATATAACTTTTGTATATCACAGCAGTAATAATTGTAACACTCTTTAGGTGCCACAGCTTAAGATTAAGTACTGTGGTGTGTCAGGAGACTGTCGGTATATTAGAAGACTGTGAATAGAGTTCAATAAACAGAATACTGAATGTTTAATGAGACAGTCGGAACGAATAATGTTACATCGCTACCAACAAGGCTAACATATTTTGCTGGAATACTCATATGTAAACAAGTAGCTAGAAATTGAAGTATATCAGGGGAGTATCCTGTAATAATAGACTCTCAACCCAGTTAATAGAGAGCAGTGTATATCTAATGAGCAAGTTGGTAGGACAGTGATACACTGATATCAATGTAGTTACCAAACACTTCTTGAATACTCACGTATCAGTTAGTTTGTTTTGAGTCATAACAGATCTAACTGTAACATTTTAGGTGTCACATTTTACCTATCAGCATAATAACTATAGTTTAACAGTTAATATCACATTTATTGGATTATAGTAAATTGATTGAGTGCTGTCTGGCACCAGTCTCTTTAATATTTATTTAATATAGGGATTTGTTCAATAATTGAATGATACATCTATTGGTGAGACATTCAACATAGAACAACATAACGTGGAATTAATACACCTATAGTTGACACATAGTATAATAATATGAATACCACAATAAGATTTATAATTGGAGAACACAATTTTATATATTTAGAATCATATTTCGCTATTGTTTTCATTTTAATAGGACGTAATAAAAGTTATATTTTATAATTTGTGTGGTCACTGGAGTTTATTATGATTAATCTGTGAGTGCCCCAATATAGGAATACTTTGCTTCTTTTGCTCATTTCATACAATCATGTGTGTCAGTATCCTGCAAAACTCACCTTCAACCACCCTTTGTGCATCTCGAGGAACATATGGTAAGGACGTTGCTGGATTTACCGTATTGCACTGTTTAATAGTAATATTTGCTGGTGCCATTAGAGCTAATTCCCATTTCGTGAACCTTCCTGAAGAAACATGTCTGGTTTGGGCTGAATTCAACAAGGCAGATACTGCATGTGGTGTTGTATCATGCCCTAATACTACGTCCTCACTCTTATTTACCAGAAGAGCAGTTGCAGCTACACTTCTTAAACCCGTAGGGAGTGATCTTGCCACAGTGTCCAATTGTGCACTGTAGTATGCTACAGGTCTGCTAGCATCACCATGTTTCTGTGTGAGGACACCTGCTGCACAGCCATCAGCTTCCGTACAATATATCTCAAAGTGTATTTCATAATCTGGTATTCCCAAGGCAGGTGCTTTTGTCAGACTATCCTTAAGGTTAAGGAAAGCCTGCTCTGTCTCCTCAGTGTGTGTGACACAGTCGGGTTTTGAGGATGAAACTAAGGCCCTCATTCAGAGGCGCTCGCAAAATGCGAGTGCTTGTTCTGAATGTGAGAAGCCGCTTCTCTTTTGGAGTGCGGCCTCCTAGTCACTAGCTAAGCTGTTACCACCCATGTGTTCCCCTCGTGCAGCCACAGCTTTAAACAATCATTATACTTTACTCTCTTCTTCAAAGATTTGACTAAATATATGTTGTCTCTAACATTATTCAGTACCTCTGAATCAAAACTGCCAACTTTGGGAAAGGGCTTCATACATTCTTTGGTCATCTTGACCCATATGTCGCAGTACACTGTAGCATAAGCACCATACTTCACATTCATTATATAACTTGGGGATCCAATCAGCCCATTCATAAACAGCACCTCATCGACCATCCCTAGGGACTGCTTAGCTCCCATCTGGGACAACGCTTTGGCTACTTTCGCTAGAGATTTCGACCAGTGGATAAATTAAACAAGCTGCGTCCACTCACTTCCACCCGTTGTGCAACACCGACTGCTAAGCATTTTTTTCCGTTAGCGTGCAAAATGAGGAAACAGAAATTAGCCTTTGCAATTATTCTGTTTTTCCGGACAAATTATACCAAGCTTTGTCTGACCGTTTTCGGACAAATTATACCAAGCTTTGTCCGACCGCCTCCTACTTTGAGTTACTCTCTACTGGTAGAATTTAAGTATTCCAATAACACTTACCCTTGCCAGTGATTTCCCCCACCACAACCAATTCACAATCACGGTTCACTGAACCATGTGGTCCGATTGCATTGCCCAGGGATGCTAACCTATCAATGGACTGCGATTACAATTGGAAGTCAACCAAGAAACAACCTCTGGTTTCTCACCCAGTTATACTGCTATATATACTGCTACGGCTGTCCTACCCACCTCTTGGACACCTTGCCGGCCCTGTCTATTTTCAACAGTACAAAAAGCAAAAACCTTCTCCATTTTTCTTTTTCCTTTTCACATCACAAGCATATGTTCACATTCATATACCTTTGTTTTCTGGCCAGAAAAATGCTTTCCCTCCGTGACAATATCTATTCAGAGGTTTTAACAAGCGATACAAGACTATCTATCAAAATGATTGCTTAAACATGTGGCAGTATTACAGGGAAGATGCATATGCTATTTGTGAATTGCCTATTGCAGCGCAAAAGTGACAATAAAAGAAACTGACTTTTCTCTCTTGTCCCTGGATTCTAATCAGCACTCCTTAGATCACACAAAAACGGATATTCGGTTTCACAACATAAAGTGCTAAACAGGCTTTAAACAGTTTGGTTCTTACCCGTATATGACCCGTCCACCCTTTGTTGAGGAATCGAAATCCGGAAGCTATGCGTGATCTCTGGTAATGTGATATCAGTCACGAGCCCCCATCTATTAATACCTATAAGTCGCTATTTAGCGCTGCAAGTCGCTTAAGAAAGAATTGCTTTCCAGTCAAATCATGTGGTTCCAAAGCACAAAAAGTTATTTATGTATAAAGGGGTAACACAATGTAAGATTTAACAATTAGAGTAAAAAGCAATGAAAATAGTACAGCCTGATACATACACGTGTGCACTGGTCCCAGTATACAGTCATCAATCCAGATGTGTATTGAAATAGCAAATATGTGTCAGTAAGTATTTGACTATATACAGATGAGCATCCATGTGTACATATGTGCATACGCATATGAGCATCTGTGTATATATATATATATATATATATGTGTGTGTGTGTGTGTGATATGTGCGTCAGTGTATGTGTGTTGTGAAAACGCATTTTAGTGCACCGGGTTGCACCAATGCAAAGTTGCATCCTAATTATACATCATCAGACCATAGACAACTATATCGTTAAATAATAATTGTAATGCAATCATATCCAATTATTTGACTTTGACAAGATGTACTGACCTTAACCATCTTGGAACCACTTCCCTGTTATGTCACTTGCAGCACATTCATCAAATTGGAAAGGGTATTGAAACTTTGGGGACAAAAAAACAATCAACAATCAGTCCAGTGTCACCAAGATGCTTCCTTCTATTTGGATCCAAGCAGCTGCAATATCCACCACCAACACCTGCATCATCATCAACATCCTCAGTCATGATCGGAAATAGTCCTGCATCCAATATCATAAGGACTCACTCCTTTCCTATCCGTTGTTCCTCAGACGGATCTTTGAGTGTTACGCCTGCTGCTGCTATTACTATGAGTGGATCTTCATCCCATTGGGGACCAGGAAGAAGACTACTTTTAGTAGTTCAAGAAGTTCAACCAAACAATTGACTGTCACACAATCCTTTGATTTGGCGAAAAAGTATGATGGCAAACTCCCAGTTGCACAGCGAATTACTGATGCCATAATAGCTATGCTGGTATTAGATGTGCATCAAGAATCCACCATTAATGCAGTGGGTTTTACACAGTTAATGGAGGTCATGTGTCCCCGCTACCATGTCCCTTCTAGTTTCCACTTCTCTAGAATAGCAATTCCCAATCTGTACAAGGACGTTAAAAAAAACCTTATTAATGTCCTCCAAAATGCTGTTGTGCCCACTGTCCACTTAACCACAGATATGTGGACAAATAGGACAGGGCAAACTAAAGATTACGTAACTGTGATAGCCCACTGGGTAGGTGTATTGCCTCCAACAGTGCAAACAGCAGCAGCAACTAACAAATGCCAGCTCATTCAGAGGTAGGTTACTCTGTGTATCACCAGTTTTAGTACGAGGCATACCGCTGAGAACCTCTTAGAGAAACACAGGGAAATCATCGCAAAATAGCTTAACCCACTTGGACTCTTCTCGAGATTTGTGATTTCTGACAATGCCAGCAATATCGTGCAAGCACTACATGTGGGCAAATTTGAACACATCCCATGTTTTGCTCACACAATGAATTTGGTGATGTAACATTTTAAAAAAAATAAGAGGGGCATGTAGTAGCAGATGCTCTCGGTGGCCCAAAAGATTTCTGGACATTTTCGATATTCAGAAACTGCGTGTCAAGGATTGCAGCACCAGCAAGAATTATTGAATTTGCCCTGCCATCAGCTGAAGCAAGAGGTAGTAACTAGATGTAGTTCTACCCTCTATATGTTTCAGCGGATGGAGGAACAGAAAAAGGCCATCCAAGGCTACACAAGGCCTATGACATAGGGAAAAGAGTGCGAATGCACCTTAGTCAAGGGCAGTAGAGAATAATTTCCATGTTGTGTAAGTTCCTCAAACCCTTTGAACTTGCCACACGTGAAGTTAGTTCAGACACTGCCAGCTTGAGTCAGGTCATGCCCCTAATCAGACTTTTGCAAAAGCAGCTGGAGAATCTGAAGTAGGAGCTGAAACAGAGTGGTTCCGCTAAGTATGTGGGACATGTAGATCAAACCCTTCATTCTCTTTGACAGTATCCAAGAGTCGTCAATCTCTTGAAAATCAGATCACTATATTTTGGCGACCATACTTGATCCCAGGTTTAAGTCATACCTTGTGCCTTTCTTTCCTAAGGACATAAATCTGAAAAGATGCAAAGAGCTGTTGGTGAAAGAATTGTCATCTCAAGCGGAACGTGACATGGCAGCATCTCAGTTTCTACAGCTGCCAGGAAAAAGCTACATTTTCCTAAGAGACCCACTGCTGGTGGTGATGCAGATCAGTCAGCAAAATCTAATGACATCTGGTTGGGTCTGAAAGAACTGCTTACAATGAGTGACATGTCTACCGTGACTTTCTCTGATATGGTCACCATTCAGAGAATAGTGGATGACTATTTTAGGGATAGCAACCAAATGGGCATATCAGACAGTCTGTTTCACAACTGGAAGGAAAAAGAGGCAATATGGAGTCCCTAACACAAATTGGTTTTGCTGTACTTAAGTTGCCCACCCTCCAGTGTGTAATCTGAAAGAGTTTTTAGTGCAGATGGGAACCTTGTCAGTGATCATCGTAGGAGGTTACTTCCCCAAAATGTGGAAAAGATGATTTTCATCAAAATGAATTACAAATTCCATGAGGAAGCCTTTTACCAGCACTTAAGTCCAAAAAATACATAAGCATCTGTAATGATGGATTCCAGCAAGGACGAATTCATATTGTGTGATGAAGAGAAGGATGCACACACTAAAGGGGGTGGGGATGACAATGACGACATCTAATCTAATGTATTGTAAAGCCAGTTTGTGTATTGTATTGCCACCAATGTCCACTGCTCATTGGCAGCTTGTTTTTTTGTGGGGGTCCAAACAAACCAATCATTTCAGCCACACGTGGCAGTCCCTGTCACTGAAGTGATTGGTTTGTTAAACCCAATGTCCTGTTTCATATATACAATATAAGGGTGGGTTGCAGGGCCCAAGGACAATTCCATCTTGCAACTTTTTCCTTTCCATTATGTGCTGTTTTGGGCATTGTTGCCTGACATTTTTAATGTTATGGTTTATGAATGTCCAGAAATTGTAATTTTTAAAGAAAATTCTGAACCAATTGCTGCTTGTTGTGTCATCCTGACGACACGTCGCACAACAGTGACATTCAGCCATGGGTTCTCAGCCCTTAAGGCTGCTGCACAGCCCAAAGGCCACCTGTCATCACTCCTCACCAGCCCTCAAGGCTGTTATGTAATTCTTCAGCCAGGAGCTGCACCAATTGTCAATTCTTCAGCCAGGGGCTGCACCAATTTATCAATATCAACTCTTCTTACTTCAGCTAGTGGCTGCGCCAATTATCAATATCAATTCTTCTTACTTCAGCCAGTGGCTACGCCAACTATCAATTCTTCAGCCAGGGGCTGCACCAATTTATCAAGTATCAACTCTTCTTACTTCAGCCAGTGGCTGCGCTATCAATTCTTTAGCGAGGGGCTGCGCTTACTATCAACTATCAATAATTCATACAGTGGCTGCACCAATTATCAAGTATCAACTCTTCTTACTTCAGCCAGTGGCTGCGCCAACTATCAACTATCAATTCTTCAATCCTCAAGGGGTACCCCAACCATCATCTTTGCACAGTCCTCAACTCTATTTATCACTCAGTTTTGAGCCAGCTAACTGGATGCAAGCTTTTGGCCCTTAACTAGATGAAACAAATCAATATTGTGAGCTGTGAGGTGGTCAAAATGGACTGGAAACGAGTGGAAATAAATGTTATTGAGGTTAATAATACTGTAGGAACAAAAAAGACCCACTTTATGTGATTTTAGCTGTTTTTATAATTTTTTAAGAGAAAATCCAGATCCAGAACCAAAATTGAAAAACAAAATACGGAGGTGAGGTTTTGGCATAACCAATCCTGATCCAAAACCAGGGGAGATCCAGATCCAAATCCAAAACCAAAACACGGGGGTCAGCGCACATCTCTAGTTATGTTTGGGTTTTTTGACCATAGATCATTAATTTGAAGTAGTTATATACTGTCTTAATTGTTGTGTAACTATTAGACTTAATAAATATTTGTGTTTTACTGACAAAAAAATAATGAGTTTTGTAACAATAAAATAAGAGCCTACCTTTTTTTGAATCCTCATGTTGACACATTTAGATGTATGTACTTTTCTGTGAGTACCAGATATTGAGGGAGTAGATTTCAATTTATTTTATTATATATATATATATATATATATATATATATTAAGTTTGAATATTGGGTTCCTAGGGGTATATTTACTCAAGTGTGGGTTTTCACAATTAGAGATGTTGCCCATAGCAACCAATCAGATTCTACTTAACATTTATCTAGCACCTAATAAAAGATAATAGCTAGAATCTGATTGGTTGCTATGGGCAACATCTCCACTACTAAAAACCCGCAGTTTAGTAAATATACACCCTATGCCAAATTAAGTTTGCTAAAAATACAGAAACAGAAAATTGATTGAGTTAAATGGGAATTTTAGTTTAATAACAGCCTATTTTTTATTTGGTAAGGTGTGATACACATACACCTATAGCTATTGAAACATGCCCAGCAAAATATTATGTAATGATGCCATTATTAAATATTCAGCAAGCAAAGATTGCTCCTCCAAATGGAGGTAATGCAGAAAATCAAGATTGTTTTGGATTTAGAGAAAATATTTGTAGAAATGTAAAAGGTTTGTCAATCACAAGAGAAAGGCCAGATAGAAGATTGTACTGAAGATGAAAAGTGGTACAGTAATGAAGGTAAACCTGCTGCCCTATGATCCCTTTTGCCAGCATTGGCATAAATGTCCCATGGACTGACCCATACAGATAAGAGTGGTATAGGTCTGTTCTTTTTGTTTTGAATACATGAATGTAGTAAAATTTCCTCCACAGCTCCCACTAACCACTGATAGTTTAGGTAGATTGTACCAAGGTTATTTATAGTAGTTATAATAGTTAGTTATATTATTTAGGTGGAATGGGATTGAAATACCAGCGGCTAACCCTAAAACTCCCGGGGTGGTGTCTAACCCTAAGTCCTCTGGGAGTGCCTAAACCTAAACCCTCTACCCGCATCCCTAAACCTTTCCCTCCCCGAGGGTTTAGGATGCCTAACCCTAACCTCCCCCCAGTGGCGCCTAACCCTAACCCCACCTTTCCCTAGCCTAACCCTAACCCTCCACGGGGGGTGCCTAACCCTAAATCCCCCTGGGGTGTGCCTAAACCTAACTCTCCCCCCGTGGCTAGCTCCTAAGACTCCCTGGACTTACCTTGTTCGGTATGGCATCTGTCAGGATTCCTGCATCAGGATTAAGATAGGCGTCAGTATTTCAATGCCTATTAGACCGCTGCCATCTTGTCCGGCGGTCTAATAACTACATCCCGTTTAAGTTATAGCTGTGCAAAGTAAATAAGTAATGTTATTTTTATTAAGAGTTAGAATGTAATGTGGAGTAAAATAAATATAAGAGTTTATGTGCCTGTTTCAGAGACGCACACAATGCCGATATTCACATTGTTGAGCGATTTTTAGCAACTGCACATGTGTGAAAACCCATAAATATTTGCAGTGTGCATGCATCCTGATGGTGTGACTCAAAATACACAAAATAACTTCGAGCACAAACTAAGGGCCTGATTCAGAGCCGGGCGCTATTTGCGCTCGCTCGGTCAGAAAAGGGGCTGGCTATTTAAATTAAGCGCTTGCTCTTTGCGGTCTGTTGATGCCTCTATGTCTGAACGAGCGAACGAAACATGCGCTCACTATTTTGGAAAAAATGCCCCTTGGCCGCTCGCATCATACAGTTCAGGCTAAGAGACAACCAAGTGACGTGGTCGATGACGCTGCTTTGTTAATTATGCACTTCCATCAAATGCCCGTTTTGACCGTTTGGCACACCTGCGTTCGGATCTCCACTCCCCGTTTTCAAGCACCTTCCCCTGTTACCACCCACAAACGCCTCATCCTGTCACTCAAATTAGCAGGCATTCGCTATTTTGCGAGCACACAATTTTCGACCGCACTGACTGGTTCGCGCATGCGTACTACAACCCATATGCATGCTCAGTTGTGTGAACATCGCTTGGAGCGATCGAGCGGCCGCTTACGAGCGGCTCTGAATCAGGCCCTAAGAACTTAAGGCAATGTACAGGGCTTTACTGGGTGGTGACCAGGGGCTGGCTGGCAACTTCTAGCCTGGGGGGCAAGTCCAAGGCACTGGCCCATATATAACGGAGCATCCTTAAATGGAGGTGTACGTGTAAAATAGCGCTGCTAACATACATAAGTGTACATGTAAAACAACGCTGCTAACATACATATGTGTAAGTGTAAAATAGGCTATTTTACACTTACACATGTATGTCACCAGCGCTATTTTACACGTACACTTATGTATTTTAGAAGCGCTATTTTACACTTACACATATGTATGTTAGCAGCGTTGTTATACATGTACACTTATGTATGTTAGCAGCGTTGTTTTACATGTACACTTATGTTAGCAGCGCTCTTTTACATGTACACTTATGTATTTTAGCAGCGCTATTTTACACTTACACTTATGTATGTTAGCAACGTTGTTATACATGTACACTTATGTATGTTAGCAGCGTTGTTTGACATGTACACTTATGTTAGCAGTGCTATTTTACACGTACACTTATGTTAGTAGTGCTATTTTACACGTACACTTATGTATTTTAGCAGCGCTATTTTACACTTACACTTATGTATGTTAGCAGCGTTGTTATACATGTACACTTATGTATGTTAGCAGCGTTGTTTTACATGTACACTTATGTTAGCAGTGCTATTTTACACATACAGTTATGTATGTTAGCAGCGCTATTTTAAATAGCACTGCTAACATACATAAGTATAAGTGTAAAATAGCGCTGCTAACATACATAAGTTTATTTATTTATTTTATTTATTACCAGTTATTTATATAGCGCACATATATTCCGCAGCACTTTTACAGAGAATGTTCGGCCATTCACATCAGTCCCGGCCCAAGTGGAGCTTACAATCTATATTCCCTACCACATGCACACACATACACACATTTACATAAGTGTAAAATAGCGCTGGTTAAAGCGCATTTGTCACTTAGCAGCACCTTGTACATATTCCCCAAAGGTCAGTGTAGAGAAATATTACATACAGGAACTCCCACCATATTTTTTTTTTCAAACAAAAAATAAGAAAATAAAATCCATACTAAACATACACTTACCTTTATTTCTTCTCTGCTTTTCTCTTCCTACACTTTCTGTTCTTTTAACTGGGTTCTTCTCCTTCTTTCCTTCAGCTCCTCTTCCCCTGCTTATTTTTCCCTCCACTTCCCGTCATACTCAGGGTGCAGCCAAGGGTGCCCTGCCTATTTATCAGTCACATGTCCTACCAGGGGCCCTTTAGCTGCTGGTAAACTACACATCCCAGCATGCCTTGTCAGGATGCTCTTGTAGAAAAACTGTGGCAGGCATGTTGGGATGTGTAGTCCCAAAGCTGAAGGACCGCTTATTTATTAATATATTTTTAAATCACTAATCATGGGAACCTCTTATTAAGAATAAGGCTCCCATTTTTCCAACACACCACTTTACTTGGGCTGCAAATATATCTGTGGGTGAGGGAGGAGGGGTCCTGGGTGACACGGCCAATAGCAGCAGGGTGGCCGTGTCACTCATATACTGAATAATTAACCAGTGCTGCTGATGCCCTGTGACCCCACAGCAGGATACCCCATAGCCGCTGCCCCCCCATCCGCCGCTCGTTGTGTAAGGCCGCCTGTGCACGATGCCGATGGGACGGCTGGGGTTGTGCCTTGTTGATTATGTACCTACAGGGCTTCTGTAGCCCTGTAGTACAAACAAGAACAGCATGTGACCGCGGCTCCCTCCGACAGTCAAAGTCGGACCGCAGCCAAGGCAGAGGCAGCAGAGCTGCACACTGGTCCACCTCCACAGCCCTTTGCAAGGAGGAGGTGGGCGGCCCACGATGCTTAATAAAAGAGCGGCCCGGGGGGCACATGGCACCCTGCCCCCTGGCCCAGCCCACCACTGGTGGTGACTGGGAGGCAGGGCCATCTCTTCCATTGGGCTTGTTGGGTAGTTGCCCAAGGGCCCGAAGCTTGTAGGAGCCCGCCAACCCGCCCCCCTGCAGCTGCGGCCAGTTGGTAAATATGTGATATTTGTATAGCTGTGCACTGTATTCTGATCTAACCCCCCCAATGATGATACTCACCTCAGTCCCAGTTTCACTTCATCAGCTGGCTTCAGACCAGTCAGACAGAGGACCTTATTCAGAGTCGGTCGTGAGCGCTGAGTGCTCGCAACCGACTCGATGTTGGTCCACAGGGCATGCGCACGACGGAGACGGCTCCATCGTGCGCATGCGCGAGCCCCTGCTAACGACGGATCACCCGTCGTTAGCGGGCTCGAAGCAGATGGAGCGAGCTGTCGATGTTGATTGACAGCTCGCTCCGTTTGCTGGATGGGCAGGGGGCGTGCCCAGCCAAATGGAGGCATTCCTTTCCAAACCCTTGCCATTTTGTGGGCGTCCCCACTGACATCATCAGTGATGTCAGTGGGGAGCTTCCTGCTCAAACAGAGCAGGAAGCTCCCTGGGGCTTAAGGTTGACGAGACCCTACCCTAGGGTCTCATCGTAAGCCCCGATGGTCGTGATGGTCTTGACCATCGTGACCATCTCCCTTAGCGGTCATTAGAGCTGTGGGTGTTAACCCACAGCCTAACAACCGACATGGAGGTGGCCGTTCAGGAAGCAAACGGCCGCCCTGTTTCTGAGCGACCGCTTACATCCTACGACTGCCTCTGAATGAGGCCCAGAGTCTCTCTGCATGTGTGGGAGGGCTGATGTGCATGCAGAAGGGTTTAATTTCATTGACCATTTACATTTTTTCCCGTGAATGGGTGGGTAGGGGCCCCAGTGCATTGCTTTGCCCAGGGCCCACACTGCTGTTAAGACAACTCTGCTGGGAGGTGGCTAGTAGTACACACACTCTGCTTCACCAGCACGCAGAGAGACAAGGGGGGTTCTTGAGATATGACTATGCTCCTTTTCCATGTGTGTGCAATGAGGGATGCGATGGCTGTTCTACAGCCCCAATCCATCCCTGTTTGAATGTATCATGGAAAAGGTTATCATAGTGACACATTGTAATGGTCATTGATGCATGAATTGTACCAATTATTTGTGAGTGTACAACAAAATGTTACACGTGTATAAAAGTTTAAGTATGAGTATTGTGATGTGTGGTTACTACAGTTGTGCGCCGACCCCCGTGTTTTGGTTTTAGATCTGTATCAACTTTGTGTATTGGTTTTGCCAAAGCCACCCTCACGGGTTTTGCTTTTTGATCTGTATTTTTTTCAAAACATGATTAAACTGCTAAAATCACATAATTTCCAGTCACCTCACAGCTCACAATATGTTTATACAGTTTAGGCTAAATGTTGCACCAAGCTAGCTTGACTAAGTTAAGTGACAGCAGTGGGCGGCCCAAACACGTGGCAGTTCAACTTCAAATATGGCACATCTAGGAAACAGAGTGGCACTGAAGTAGCAGACAAGATGGCAATTTAATATACTGTAAACTATAAAATGCTATAGAATGTTTTACTTAGTCAAAACTAGATCAGAGGCCCAAGGGCAGTACCGAGAAATGGAGGTGGAGTATGTAGTGGAAGAGATATTGTAAGATTGAGTAATTTATTTATTTATCATTATTTTATTACTGCTATTAAAAAAAAGCATAGAAGTGGAAAATGCTATTAAAAAACAAGCACCCAAAATGGATGAAAGTGGTGCATTAATTAATTGATTGATTCATTGATTAATTAATTATAATTAATTGATTGAAGAAAATAAAAGGCCATAGAATATTACATTGTTATATTTTATGGCCTTCAATTTAAGGCCATAAGGATTCATCACAGGCTTGAAAACTAAGCCAAGAAACTTAATATTTGCACTGCAGAGCAGCTAACTCTAAATCAGCCTACTAACAAATATTGTGATACTGACCTGCTGGTCATACTACCCCAAAATTGTATAACACACCCCTGTAGTACATTTTTTAATTTAAGACCATAAAAGATTACATTGTCAATAGCCAAGGATCCCTCACAGAGCAGCTAACTCTGTATCGTATACTAACAAATATGTGGTGGCTGACCTGCTGGCAAAAACAGTTTGATTTTCATAAAAGACAAATAAAAAAAACTGGACACCAACTGCAACACACTCAGGGTCTCATTCAGACCCGCTCGCGAGCGCAGGATGCTCGCAAGTGGGTCGATGGTACCCAAATGCGCATGCGCACAACAGAGGGAGCTCCGTCATGCGCATGCACGAGACCCGGTGAGCGACGGGATAGCCGTCGCTCGGGGTCTCGCACCAAAGGGGGCGTGCTGTTGATGGTGAGTGACAGCACGCCCCCTTTGGTGGGCGTGCCAGGGGCGTTGCTGCCAGACGGAGGCGTTCCCATGGGAAAGCCTACCGTCTCGGTCCGGCCCCACTGACATCACTAGTGATGTCAGTGGGAGTGATTTTGGCTCTGATAGCTCTACCGCAGGGTCTCGTTGCAAGCCCGATGGTCGCGATGGTCTTGAACATCGCAACCATCATCATGGACGCTCGCATAAGCTGTGGGTGGTAACCCACAGCTATGCGAGCATCCAAGGGGCCGCTCCAATTTTAGGTAGCCCGGCCCGGATTCAGAGCGAGCGCTCTGGTCAGAGTGTCCGGCTCTGAATCAGGCCCTCAGCTCACACAGCCTGGATACACAGCACTTTTATATTTACATGAATAAATGCACAGGGGGACAGCACACATACAACAGGAAAAAATATTTTTTTTTATTCACAGCTCAGCTCACATGCGGAGACACAGTGCTTATATGTAAGTGAACAAAAAATGCACTGTGGACAGCGCACAGACATAGGGCCTGATTCAGACCCGCTCGCAAGCGGGTCAATAGTCTGGCTGTGTGTACGCGCGAGCCCCGGAGTGAGCTAGAAATCACTTGCTCTGGCGCTCACAGCCGGAAGCTCACTGGGACTTGAGGCAGACAAGACCCTACCACAAGGGTCTTGTCGCAAGCCCCGATGGTCGCGACCATCACCTGGCTGCTCGCTAAAGCTGTGGGTGGTCACCCATAGCTTAGTGAGCGGCCAGGAGGCCGGACAGAAAAAAAAACGCCCTTCAGAACTGCGAGCTGCCTCCGGCAGTGACCTGGTCTAAATCAGGGCCATAGTACAAACAATAGAAGAAAATATTTATTTTCTACTTTCATTCGCAGCTCAGCTCACACTACTTGGAGAGAAACAGTGCTTTTATATGTACGTGAACAAAAGCACCGGTGGGACAGCTCACACAGGTTGTATAAACAAAAATCTTTTTTAACCTATTATTAATTTTATTTGTACTTTTTCTGCAAATGACAACTGCAGAGTCACACTGCTTATATAATCACAGTGAGGTATGGCCTGCGCAGTCACAGTGCAGCACCACTGTATGACAGTTAGACTAGTAAGGGTGTGAAAAGGTCATAGGAAGTGGATGGACACACAGCAGTAGCCACTGAACACAGGGAGTGGATGGATGCAACACAGCAGCAGCCTCTAGAGTTGGAGAGGATGGACACAGCACAGCATCCACTGGACACAGGAAGTGGATGGACACACAGCAGCAGCCACTGGACACAGGGAGTGGATGGACACAGCACAGCAGCAGCCATTGAAGGTGGAAAGTATGGACACAGCACAGTAGCCACTGGACACAGGGATTAGCTGGACACAGCACAGTCACTGGACACAGGGACTGGAGTGGATACAGCACAGCAGCCACTGGACACAGGGAGTGGATGGACACAGCACAATAGCCACTGGACACAGGGACTGGATTGGCACAGCACATCAGCAGCCACTGGAGGTGGAGAGAATAGACACAGCACAGCAGCCACTGGACATGTGTGAAATGGTGCCCACCATAGAAGGACTTATAGAGAATCCAAAACCCACGAGATCCGATGCTGGCATGATAACGCTTTGCCTCGATTTGGAATCTGAGCAAGGCGGGAAAACCTGAGCTGCCGCTTGGATTCACTCAGATCCATGATATTCAGGTGGGCTCGGTTTTCTGAAAACCGAGCCTGCACATCTCCAGTGGTTACTGATGCAATCATGCATTCTCTGACTATAACTTGAAAGAAGCTTGTGCAATGAGGATCAAGATATAGCTACTTCACATTGTTTCTGGTTGATTTTGAATAGTGTAGTGTATCATGAGATGGTCAAGGCAGGGCCAAAACTAGGATTTCTGTCACCCGGGGCAAGACAGTAATTTGGCGCCCACCCCTCACCATATTTAAAAAAAAAAAAATAGAGCACAAAAAGCATGTGTGCTCTTGTGACACAGTAATGCTCCTTACAACACATTTTGCCACAGGAATGCCCCTTGTAACACATTATGCCACAGTTATGCCCCTTAAGGGTACACATTATGTCACAGTAATGCCCCTTACTACTAGGGATGAGCGGTTTGGAATCTGTGGAATGCGAACCGCTCCGAACATCAGGGGTCCGAGTCCACCCGAGACATGGCTCGGTTATTCCTGCTCACTCGGATCCCACTGCGACGCTGAACGTCAGCCTCCTGATGGTGGATCCTCATGAGAAAGCTGAACTCTCATGAGAGGAGAGAGTTTGCCTCTACATAAGGCGCTGAGACCGGGACTCAGCACCATTTCACTTCAACGCTCCACAATGCACGCTGCTCTGCTGATATCACTGGCTGAGTGGGACAAGTGGCTGTGCTGGCAAAGTGGCTGTATAGGGGCACAGATATCACTTCCTGAGTGAGACAAGTGACTGTGCTGGCAAAGTGGCTGTATAGGGGGCACACAGGACTACACGATGGTGTATGCTGCATTTCTGCGCTATACTGATTAAAGTATTGAGACTCACAAGTGGCTGTGTGTAAAATACAAAAAAAAGTCCCCACTGTGTATACAGGCACCATGAATCCTTGGGCCTTAGCCCTCTGTGTATACAAGCACCATGACTCTTTGGGCCTTAGCCCTCTGTGTATACAAGCACGTGACTAATTGGGCATAAGCCCTCTGTGTATACAAGCTCCGTGACTGCTTGGGCCTTAGCCAACTGTATACAAGCACTGTGACTTCTTGGGCATAAGCCCTCTTTGTATACAAGCTCCGTGACTGCTTGGGCCTTAGCCCTCTATATACAAGCACAAGTCTCCCGGCACCGGCCGGGAGACTTGCCCCCTCTTCCGGAGGGGGCAAGTCTCAGAAGAAGATGTCACAGAAGAAGATGAAGCTGTTCACTGACTAATGTTACTATGCTATTTTTATCGCAGTTAATGTTTTTTAACTTTGTCATCCAGTTCATTATTAGTTTTTCTTTCTGGGATCATCCATCCATTCTCCATCCCACACTCCATCCCTAAATCCTTCCTGCCCACTCTTTACTATACTTCCTCCCTCCATCCCTATAAACCTCCAAAAAACACATACTTCCAGTCCTTTCCCCCCTCCCACACTCCCTAAATCCCTCCCACCATCCTACCCACCCATGCTCCTATGCTATCTCTCACCCTCCCTTCATCTCTTCCACCCACACTCCCATCTGCCCACTACCCCCTCTCACACTCCCACCCTCACTAAATCCCTCCCACCCTCTATCCCACACTCCCTACCTCCCACATTCACTCCCTCTATTCCTAAATCCCTCCCACCCTCTGTCATCCCACCCCTTAACCCCCATCCTCCCTCTCACCCTCTTCCCACCCTACCTGCCACATTCCCTTCCACCCACTTTCCCTCCCACCATCTGCCCCACCCTACCTCCCACATTCCCTCCCTTCCTCACAAACTCCCTCCCTAAATTCCTCCCACCCCAGCTCCCTGATGCCTACCCTCCCTCCACCCTTCCTCCCTCCCTAAATTCCTACCAGCCAGACTCCCTAACCCCCACCCTCCCTCAATCCCACCCACCTCCACAGCCAAACCCAAAGCTTCCCTAAATCTCTCCCAACCCCACTCCCAACCCATACCTTCCTTCCCTCCTAAAGTCCTTCCCAACCCCACTCCCTAAACCCCACCATCACTCCCTAAGTCCCTCACAACTCCACTACCTAACCCCAACTCTGCCTCCTCCCTCTCACCCCCACTCCCAAACCCCCACCCTCCCTCTCCTTTCCTCCCTCCTTCCCTAAATCCCTCTGCCTTCTCAAAATCCCACCCATATCCACTCCCAAACCCCTCCCTCCCTCATCCCTAACCCACACCCTCCCTCCTTCCTCCCTTGCTCTAGCAGCAGGACAAGAAGCTGTCACAAGCCACCGAATTGTGTCTTCAGGACGAGGTGAATGCAGGACAAATGTGCATTTAAACTCCTCCTACCTCCTGTCCATCATGCTTGGATTAATCCTAATTGGTTCCTGTCTCTAATCCTCCCTGTGTGAACTCTGCTCCAATGCCAGTGATAGCATTCCCCGTGTTTCCGGTTCCGGTATTGTCTCCTTTATTCAGTTGAGTTCCCTGCATCCAGCCAGGTTTATTGCTCTTGCCGCTTGTGTCATCTAGGCGGCATGGTCTGCATTTATACTACCTGCTGCTAGTGTCATCTTGGCGGCATGGTCTGCATATCCTGCACCTCAGTGTCCTGTGTACACAGTGCAGTATACTGCTACAAGTGTCATCCTGGCAGCACTGAGCACACTGCAGCATCTTGTATATGCAGTTCTGTGTACAATCACTGGTGTCCACCCAGTAGCATTCAGTGAATCTCAGCATCTCCTTGTCAAGTTTTCCAGCCCTCAAGGCTGCCATACAGCCCAGATGCTGCCACACAGCCCAAAGGCTGCTACTCAATTCAGAGACTGTTATTTGGCCCAAAGGCCGCATTAAGCCAAGGTGCTTCCAGCCCTCAAGGCTGCTATTGGCCCAAAGGCCACATCACATCTTACTGGCCCAAAGGCCGCACCACATCTTACTGGCCACAGGATACAACCACCCAAGGCACGTCCAGCCCTCAAGGCTGCTACTGGCCCAAAGGCCACATCACATCTTACTGGCCCACAGGCCACAGCCAGCCAAAGCACTTCCAAACCTAAGGGCTGCTATCGTCCTAAGGCCACATCTCGCTCTACAGGCTCACTGGCTTTTGCCACCTAAAATCTAATCCGCCGTTTAAGCTACTACTCGGCCACATCTAGCCAAGGTATACCAGCCCTCAAGACTGTTGTGGGACTATACCTCGAGTCTCTAACATTATCACCAGCCCTAAAAATTTAGGTTTTAGTGATGTAACCTGGACAGAATCCTGCGCAAATTCTGGCAGCACAGATTTAGGTGCTCACTCAAAAAAGTGCAGGAACTTTCCATCAAGGTTGAGGAGACTCTGACTGCACCATCCCATTCCTCTACCCTTGAGCCCAAGCTGAATATGCCTAACCATTTTACAGGGAGTCATAAGGACTTTGTGAATTTTAGGGAAAGTTGTAAACTTTACTTCAGGCTCAGGCCTCTGTCTTCAGGTTCCGAGACTCAGCAAGTCGGGATTGTGATTTCCTTGTTGCAAGGAGACACTCAGACGTGGGCTTTCAGCCTTCCTTCCACTTCGACTGCCCTTCAGACTGTGGATTCCTTTTTCTTGGCTCTGGGGTTACTTTATGATGACCCAGACAATGCAGCCATGGCAAAGTCTACCCTTCGGACTCTTAAGCAGGAGAACAGGGCATTGGAGAATTACGGAGCGGAGTTCCGGAAGTGGGCTGTAGACTCAGGATGGAACGATCCTGCTCTTTGGAGTCAATTCCAGTGGGGGCTATCGGATCAGATCAAGGAATCCTGGTCCAACATCCCTCTGCAGACACGCTGGATGATCTTATGAGTCTAACTATTCGCATTGACCGACACCTTTGGGAATGCAGGTTGGAAAAGAATCTGCCATCTCAAGCTCCTCAATCACCTCTTTGGCTGCCTTCTGCAGATCAGGAGGCACCAATGCAACTGGGGGCATTCCATCTTCATGCAGAAGAGAAACTGAGGAGATGCAAACTGGGACTATGCATGTAAAGGTCATATGGCTCAACTTTGTCCCATCAAATCAGGAAAAGGCAAGGTCTAGATGGTAGTGGAGAGTTGCATCTAGGCCTTGCATCCATCTCTCCAAGAAATTCAGTCCTTTTTCCCACAATACTCAAGTTGTCATTTGGTCAAGTGTCTGTGTCTGCCTTCATTAATACTGGGGCCATGGAGCACTTTATGGACCTTGCTTTCTTTGAGACATTGGGACTTTCTCCTGAAACCTGGTTTAGCCCAGTCACTTTCATTGGTCTGGATGTTGGGAATCTTTCCTCAGTTCCCATTTCCTTCCGGACGCCACCGATACAGTTGACCATTGGAGCTCTTCATCAGGAAGAACTTTAATTTCTCCTCCTACAATGTCCATTGGCCCCCATAGTGCTGGGTTTGCCTTGGCTTAATAAGCATGACCAGTTATCTAGTGGCAAACTGGGGAGATTCTACAATGGGGTCCTTCCTATTTCATTCATTGTTTGCCTCATCCTGTCCATCTTGCAGCAGTCCTTCCATCAGAAACTCCACTGGTTCCCGCTCTGGCAGAGGTCTTCTCTAAAAAAAAAAGCTGATGTTCTACCACCTCATTGGTCATTTGATTGTGCCATCGATCTGATACCTGATGCAAGACTTTCTAAGGGTAGGCCTTGTCTGTCCCCAAAAATAAAGCAATGCAGGATTACATCCAGGATGCTCTAGAGAAAGGAGTTTTTTCAAGTCTCCGGTAGGTGCTGGCTTCTTTTTTGTCCAGAAAAAATATGGATCTCTCCGACCCTGCATCAATTTTTGAGGACTTAATAAGATCACCATGTATAATACCTATCCTCTGCCCCTGATTTCAGTCCTGTTCGATCAATTACGGGAGGATTCTAGCTTTTCTAAAATTGATTTGTGCGGTGCCTACAACCTTATCTGTATCCACAAAGGAGATGAGTGGAAGATGGTGATAACAGAGGAATATGTGGTCGTACATATTCCTTCAGCATTTCACGAATATATGCATATTTATGTTTCTTTATTTTCCCTATATTGCAATGTAAAATATATAGAAATGTTTAAGATGAAATTCAGTATTGGTATAGTTGTGTGAGGTGTGGGTCGTATTTGTTGAATGGTCTCAGGCCTATCCTCTCCTCTCCAAAGTAAATAGATGGGTCCCTGTTGCATTAGTCATTTTGTTTAATGTTTGATGTTTGATCTTAAATGATGTATTAATAAGTATATAGAGATTAGTGTTTATTTCTATGCAGGTGTGATTAACTGCGGAGATATGTACAACTTAGAACTAATAAAGCAGCCATCTTATTTAATGGTTTAGCAGTAGAGATGCTTGTGGGTTTAAAATCTATGTCAGTTTTTAGCGTGTGCAGACCAGCAGACAAGTCTCCGATTTAGTCAATAAAGAAGGCTAGTCAAGATAGCCTTGGCCTACAAGAAGCAAGTAATAGAAGCTACAGGGGAACAGAACAGGAAGATAACATTATATTATGGTTAGGATGTATAACCAATTAGTGCTTAGCATGTATGAATATTAAATAAATTAATATTCGCCATTTTGGATGTATTAGAGATATGGACGAGTTATAGTATAAAACTTCCCATAGAGAGAGGGAGAGGGGGGAGCAATCGGGGGACAAGGGAGAGAGAGCACATTGAGGGTCTGAGGGGTGCTGGATATTCCTACTGCTTCTAAAATAACCTAAGTGTTATGTTTTAGTTGTAACTCTGCACTGGCAAAATACATGTGTAATTATGCTGTCTTTAAGTAAAAGCATTGTCATTTATTTTAGAATCTGTATTGGTGTGAATTATTTCATTATCCTTTATAGCAAGTAAGGTTTATAAATAAATCTAGAACACATTGCATTATCAGTGGCTTTTAATACCCACTCGGGGCATTTCGAGTATCTGGTTATGCCTTTCGATCTGTCCAATACACCAGCCATTTTCCAGGACTTATAAATGAGATCTTGAAAGATTTCCTGAGGGTCTTTGCTATTGTTTATGACATTCTTATTTTTTCCAAATTCGTGCAACAATATCGTCAACATGTGAGATTGGTGCTGCAAAGACTCCTGGATAATAGTTTGTATGCCAAGTTGTAGAAGTGCGAATTCGAGGTGGAAGAGATCTCCTTCTTGGGTTACATAATTTCTTCTCTGGGATTTTCCATGGATCCAAGTAATATGAATGCTGTGATAGATTGGGAACAACCCACATCTCTAAAGGCCATCCAATGGTTTCTTGGATTTTCAAATTATTACCACCGTTTCATTAAATCTTTCGCCACTATTGTATCTCCCATCATAGATTTGACCAAGAGAGGGGCGGATGTGAGTAATTGGTCTCATAGAGCTGTTCATGCATTCAACCAGCTCAAGATGGCATTTGTGTCTGCTCCTGTCCTCCCACATCCAAATGCCGACCTTCCTTTTGTAGTTGAAGTAGATGCTTCTGAAGTTGGAGTAGGGGCCATTCTTTCACAGCAGGATGTGGAAGACAGTAAATTGCATCCATGCACCTTTTTCTCTCTGAAATTTCAGGCAGCAGAGAGAAATTACAATGTGGGCAACCGAGAGCTTCTGACCAAGTGAGCATTTGAGGATTGGTGACACTGGTTAGAGGGGGCTAACCATGTGGTGTCTGTGTTAACGGATCAGAAAAATCTGGCTTATATTGAATCTGCCAAAAGATTGAATGCCAGACAAGCGCGATAGGCCCTGTTCTTCACCTGCTTCAATTTTGCCATATCCTTTTGGCATGGATCTAAGAATGTGAAGGAAGATGCCCTTTCTCTGAGCTTTTCTTTTGACCATTATCCTACTATAAGAGAAGAAACCATCATACCATCTTCCCATATTCATTTGGCCCTGACAAGAACATTGGCAGACTCTATGAGGCGGTACCAGTTTGAAGCTCCTCTAGAGATGCCCTAAGGATTAATTTTCATGCCGGAAGGGTCTTGTAAGGCATTTCTTAAGAATTTCCACTCATTTAAGGCTGCGGGTCATCCAGGCATTGCCACGACTCTTGAAATTCTTTCCCACTCCATCTGGTGGCAGTCCATGGCTCGAGACGTTCTAGAGTTTGTGGCAGCTTGTGATGTTTGTTCTAGAAACAAGACCTCCATTCCTCTCCTGCTGGTCTGATGTGGCCATTACCAACTCCTTCTAAACATTGGACACATATTGCGATGGACGTTGTGGTCCATTTCTCCAAGATGGTACATTTTTTCCTCTCAGCAAGTTGCCTTTAGCCAAATAACTGGCAGTTCTTTTTGTCCAACATGTTTTTAGACCTCATGGACTTCCCATTGACATCGTCTCTGACCATGGTACCAAATTCGTTGCTTGGTTCTGGAGATGTTTTTGTGCCAAACTGGGCATTAATGTCAGTCTGTCATCAGGGTATCACCCCCAGTCCAATGGACAGACCTAGCTGGCCAATAAAACTCTGGAGCAGTACCTCCGTTGCTTTATATCCAAGTGTAAAAACAACTGGATGTCTCTGTTGCCATTCCCTAAGTTTGCTTACAACAATTCTTGCCATTCCACCTCCTCAGTGTCTCCATTTATCTGCAACTTCAGGATTCATCCGAGAAGTAATACTTTTGAGACTTCAGCTTCCACCACTCCCTCTCCTTCGTCTGCTTCCAGGCTATGGTTAGTCTGGAAGAAAGTGCATTAGTTTCTTCTTCAATTGTCTGGGTGTTCTAAGATCTGGGCAGACAGACATCATAGGCCCTGTGGTCTCAAAGTGGGGGGATTTTGTCTGGCTGTCTGCCAGAAACATTAACTTATGTCAGAGATCACAAAAGTTGGGACCCAAATTCATTGGTCCACTTCGGATTATTGCTCAAGTGAATCCTGTGCCTTTCCATCTGAAGTTACCCAGGACTCTTAAAATCAATAATACTTTTCATTGTTCTCTTCTGAAACTGGTTTCCTCTCCACCAGGTTTTCTCCTAAGCATTCAGTCAGACCTCCACCAGTGCTTGTCCAGGGGTGCCAGGAATTTGACCTTGAAAAAATCTTGGAATCCAGAATTTCTAGAGGTGGTCTTCAGTTTCTTGTGCACTGGATGGGGTATGGAAAGTTCCTGGATTCCCGAAAGGTCATTACATGCTCCTACCCTAAAGAAAAAATTATTCAAGGACTTTCCTTACAAACCAGGGTCTAGGGGGGGTACTGTCACAAGCCACCAAACTGTGTCTTCAGAAAGAGGGGAACGCCTGACAAATGTGCATTGAAATGCCTCCTACCTCCTGTCCATCATGCTGGGATTAATCCTGATTGGTTCCTGTCTCTCTTTCCTCCCTGTGTGTACTCTGCTAAGATGTCGGTGATAGCGATCCATGTGTTTCCTGTTCAGGTATTGTCTCCTGCATTCAGTCAAGTTCCCTGCATCCAGTCAGCTTTATTGCTCTTGTGTCATCTAGATGGCACAGTCCGCATTTATATTACCTGCTGCTAGTGTTATCTTGGTGGTATGGTCTGCATATCCTTCCCTCTGCCGTTTGCATCATCCAGGGGGCACAGACTGCAATCCATGTCCAGAGTGCACAATCCAGCATCTTGCAGCTTGTGTCAACCTGGTGGCACAGGTCGCACATCTGTGTACTGCCGCTTGTGTCATCCTGGCGGCACTAAATGCACCTCAGCGTCCTGTGTATGCAGTGCAGTGTATTGCTGGTAGTGTCATACTGGTGGCACTGAGCACACCTCAGCATCCTGTGTATGCAATCCTGTGTACTACTGCTAGTGTCATCCCGGCAACACTTAGCACACTGCAGCGTCTTGTATGCGCAGTCCTGTGTACAATCACTGGTGTCATCTCAGTGGCATACAGTGCATCTCAGCATCTCCTTGTCAAGTCTTCCAGCCCACAATCCTGCCACACAGCCCAAAGGCTGCTACTCAATTCAAAGACTGTTATTTGGCCCAAAGGCTGCATCAATGCAAGGTTCTTCCAGCCCTCAAGGCTGCTACTGGCCCAAATGCCATATCACATCTTACTGGCCCAAAGGCCGCACCACATCTTACTGGCCACAGGCCACAACCAGCCAAGGCATGTCCAGCCCTTAAGGCTGCTACTGGCCCAAAGGCCACATCACATCTTACTGGCCCACAGGCCACAGCCAGAAAAGACACTTTCAGCCCTCAGGGCTGCTATCGGTGTAAAGCCACATCTCACTCTACTGGCTCACTGTTTTTTGCCATCCAAAATCTAATCAGCTATTTAAGCTACTACTCGGCCGCATCTAGCCAAGGTATAACATCCCTCAAGGCTGTTGCGAGGCTATACCCCTTGACTAAACCTCCAGTCCCCAACACAAGCACAGGTGCATGGACAGCAAACTTTGATTCAGGGTCAACAAACTCAAATTCAGTTATTACATGCAGAGTTAACTGAAATGAGGAAAGGTGGGCACAAGTGAGAGGTGTTACAGAAGCTTACCCCATCTGATGATGTTGAAGCTTTTTTGTGCACTTTTGAGCATACTGCTGCACGTTTAAAATGGCCTGAGGAGGAGTGGACTGCCAGACTTGCTCCCTGTCTCACAGTGGAACCTCAGAGAGCATATGTTGATTTAAACGTGACTGAGGCAAGCAGAGTTGGAGTGACTGGACCTAGCAAAAGTTCAAGAGTTTCAGGAATGGCGGCTAAACCTGTCTGAAGCTCCAATGGTCCAGCTGGCCAAATTAGCCAGGCTGAGTAAGACATGGTTGCAGCTGGATAAGAACGCTGCTCAGCATATAGTAGAGATGGTGGCTTTGGACCATTCTGTGTGGGTACTAGATCATGTGGTGTAACAGTGGGCCCTACAGGCTGATCCTCAAATGTTTGCGGAGTTAGCGGTGGTGATTGAATGGTACCTGACTATTGGAAAGTTAAACAAAGCCAAACTGGGATTCCAGCCAGAGAGTAACCAGAGGGGAGTGAGACCGAGACACAGTGGGTTCCCATTGGCAAGGAAGTGTCCTTGCAGGACTTTGGCCAGGATCAACAGAATGATGGGAACTTGATAAATGCATTTGAAAATGTTGTAGAGATAAATGGAAGAGTAGTCATGGCTTTACCAGCAAAAGGTGTACCATACTTTGCATTGAAAAATGATTTGCTATATCATGTAACTTATTTGTATGGTAAGAAAGTAGACCAATTGTAGGTTTCCTGGAAACTTGAGCAGTTGGTGTTAAGAGTGGCTCATACACACCTGTGGGGTGGCCATTTTGGGGAGTAGAAAACTCTCCAGTGTATTCACTTAAGATTCTTCTGGCCTGGTATTCATGCAGCAGTGAAAAAGTATTGTCAGGAATGTCCAGTGTGTCAGAAGACAGCACCCTGGCCAGGGTTTTGGGCACCCTTGGTTCCCCCCCCTATCATTTCTGTACCTTTTTGAGAGAATTGGTATGGAACTGATAGGGCCAGTGGAAAAATCTGCTCATGGGCATCAATACATATTAGTGGTGGTAGATTATGCCACAAGGTACCCGTAGGCCACCCTGCTACATGAAATCTAGCACTATTGCCCGGGAATTGTTGATGCTATATACCCACTTGGGAATACCAAAGGAGGTCTTAACGGACCAAGGTACCCCTTTTGTCTCTAAACTAATGAAAGATATGTGCTGACTGTTAAACGTGGATAGGATTACTACCTCAGTTTACCACCTGCAAACAGATGGGCTTGTTGAACGCTTTAACCAGACCCTTAAACAAATGACAAAAAGGACAGTGTTTGCAGAAAAGTGACATTTGGACTTACTCCTACCCTACTTTATGATTGCTGTGCGAGATATAGCCCAATCCTCTACAGGATTTAGTCCCTTTGAACTCCTGGGAGACAACCTAGAGGGATTTTAGATCTGTTGAAAGAAGGGTGGGAACAACAGTCATGCCAAGAGCCTAACATAATTCAGTTTGTGACCCAATTGTATGGCTCTTTAAGGCAAATTGTGCCACTTGTGAACGAGCACATGGATAGGGCACATCAGCGGCAAAAACATCTATATGACGAGACCGCGATTAATCAGCCTTTTAAACCAGGAGACAAGGTACTGGTTCTGGCACGCACCACTGAAAGCAAAATGTATGCCCAGTGGCGAGGCCCTTATGAAGTTATAGAAGCAGTGGGATCTGCTAATTATAAGGTTTGACAGGAGGGTAGAATGAAAGTGCAAATCTAACATGTAAACCTGTTAAAACCCTGGAAAGAGAGCACTGGTCAGCCCTCTTTGATTGCCAACAAAACCCAGGAATGCCAGGTACTCATTGAAATTACCCTTAGCACAGCACTAAGATGTGTTCTCTGCCATTAAGGGGAAAACCCAAATTATCCAGCATGATATATGTACTCCTCCTGGGGTGGTAATAAAACAGAGGCCATGCCATATACCTGATGCAAAGCGGGCAGCGGTTAAACAGGAAGTAGAGGAAATGCTGCATCTAGGGGTCCTAGAGGAATCAAATAGCGAATGGAATAGTTTTAGTGCCTAAGCCTTCAAGTGCTTTAAGATTCTGCAATGATTTTCGCAAATTAAATAAAGTGTCACAGTTTGATTCCTATCCGATGCCACAAGTGGATGAGCTGGTGGAGAATTTAGCAAACAGCCAGTATCTCACCACCCTAGATTTGACAAGAGTATTGGCAGATTCATTTAACTGAGGCTGCTAAGGCCAAAACAGCCTTCTTTATCCAAGTAAGTTTATTTCAGTATAAAATGCTGCTGTTTGGTTTGCAAGGGGCTCCGGCAACCTTCCAGAGGGATATGAACAGGTTGCTGCGACCTCACAAGGAATATGCAGCTGCATATCTAGATGACATAGTCATCTTTAGCCCCAACTGGGAGTCACACCTTCCTAGAGTAGAAGCAGTGTAGTAATCTTTACGGGCACATGGGTTTACTGCTAATCATGAGAAGTGTGCCATTGGAATGGAGGTGAAATATTTGGGATATATTGTAGGCAGAGGGCAGGTAAAACTTCAGCCCAGTAAGGTTGAGGTGATCCTCACATGGCCTAAACCCAAATGGAAATCCCAGCTGAGAACATTCCTAGTGGGTTACTACCACAGATTCATTCATGATTTTTCCACAAGGGCAGCACCATTAACTGAATGTCATAAAAAACAGTACCCAGACAAGATAGTATGGTCTAGAGCAGCAGAAGCTGCTTGGCAGGATTTAAGGCATGCCATTTTTGCAGAACCTGTTCTGCAGGCTCCTAACTTTAAAAAGCAGTTTATATTACAGACAGATGCCTCAGGTATGGGATTGGGAGCAGTCCTTTCCCAAGTGGTAGAAGGGTAAGAGAAACTGATAACATGATAGTTCTGGATTACTTACAAACCTTACTTGTTATAAAGAGTACTGAAATAATTCACACAAATACAGATTCTAAAATAAATGCCAATGCTTTTACTTAAAGACAGCTTAATCATACATATATTTTGCCAATGCAGACTTACAACAAAAAACACCAGCAGTAGGGAATACTTGTAAAATAAATTTGTGACACCCAGTACAGAACAGCAGGATAGCAGTCAGCCAAAATTTCAACCATACATAATGGCAATGGCACTCCTGATCCTCGTCCTGTGCTCTCCTCTGTTCTCTGACTGCTCCCCTCTTTCTCTTTCTCTGGTGAGTTTTATACTATAATTTTGTCTATACCTCCAAATAATCCATTTAGTACAATTTAATCTAATTAATATTTGTACATACTAGGCCCTCATTGGTCATCTGTGCTTTAGCCATAATATTGACACTATTCTGTGTTATCGTTTTGTTCCCATGTAGAAATCTGACATGGTTAGCCTTCATTTCTGCTTATTGCAGAAAAATGCTATCTTGAATTAAGTCATTTGTTTATGTAACTGAAACCTGCTGTCAGCTATTCCGCACATGTTAAAACTGACACATTTTAAACCTATAATTCTTATTGCTAAGACAATACATATATATAGTAGTTTAACCTACATATCTCTGCAGTTAATCACACATGCAGAGAAATAAAACACTAATCTCTACATACTTTTTAATATATCATTTAACATACTTTTAGCTAAAATATCAAACAAGATGGCTCCTGCATCAGACACACATATGCTTACTTTAGACAGAAAAGGGAAGGCCTTTCCTCTCTAGGCCTGAGGCCATTCGACAAATGCGGCCTTCTGCAACTCGCACAACTAAAATATATATTCTCACTCATTTCTATATGCTCTAAATTGCAATGCAGGAAAATAAAGTTACATAAGCATGCATATCTTTGTGAGATGTTGAAGGAATATGTACATCCACATATTCCTGTATTATCAGTTCCATCCTCTGAACATTATGAACATAACTCTGAAGAAAGTTCATATCCCTCATAAATTGCATCGTTTGATTTTTTCTTAATATATTGGAAAATCTTCTTGAAGCATTTCACTAATATATAGAAAATCAACAACATTATTATGACAAAAAAATATTAAACTTCCCAATGTGTGCATAATATTGATTAACCAATTTCCGACCCATGCAAACTAATTACTGGGGTTCAACCAAGTGAACCATCTGTCGGGAATCACACCATCACGTTTATTTAGTTCAGCAAATATATTTTGATTAAATCTCTCAATTAATTCAATTCAACCTTTCTTTTTTTATTTCTTCAGCATCAGAAGAATATGTGATGTATGTACAACACTTTAACCCATATACCATTTACAAAGTAACACAATATCCTGTGTATGTTGCAGCTGTAATATAATCTGTGCTGCATTCATTCAGTGTTTTACTGCTTGAAGCTCTCTTACCACAAATCCAAAAGTACTGTTGTATATGTCCGTGATATTGTTTATTAATTCTCTTAATTCCTGTATCATTCTTTGATTTGTAGCTATTACTCATATCCCATATCCCAAACCAACCTTGTAACCTTGGGATAGTGTAAAGAGGTGCTTGTACTTTTCATACACCAATTTGCATCTTTATTTTTTTTTGTTCTCACACAGTAATCATTTCATGTTTCTTTTAGATCTTTATGTTGTATTACCTTTGCATCAGGTAGCAATGTTCTTATAAGAGATATTCCAAAATAATTTACCCTTAAACACTCATGAGCCTTATATCCGCACACATAATATAACCCCTGTGGTAGTGTCCATGGTTTATTAGACAATATGTTTATTAGACAATGTGTTAGAAAAAGCATCATAAGGAACATTACAACGGGCACCCTTTTCATCCACACTTTCTTCTTGCTTGTCACATTCTGCAATACTATGACTGTATATTTTATTGTACCTCAACATTCCTTCTGTCATTACACACTTTATTAATTCACTCTTATTTTTTCTTATTAGGTTTTGTGTATTTAATAATCTCTAAAAGATCCCCAAACAAGTTTAATTCTGAAAGGTCCTCTTTGTAAGATTGTGTTACAAACACTGGTTTCCCCTTCAGCTCCTATATCATTTTGTTAATAAACATGATGTTGTTCTGATCATACTTTGAATACCTTGTTAGTTTTAAATGTAAGGAACCTGTGACATTATAAGTGCCCAGGGAAGAAGTGTCAGTTTGTATAGAGGTGCTATCTTTGCACCATTGCAACCTCTTCTCTGGTTTAAACCACAATATTCACATACTGTGTACATTTTGGAATTGTGAGGCAAACCTCCATACCTTTTCCTCATTGTACTGCCTCTTCTTTTCACCAGATGTATCTTATCTCCATTCCCAGTATGAGTCTTTATTTACCTGTATTTTGTTACTTTTATATATTTCTTTTTCAAACCTTCTCATTGTTTTTACATATGGGCTATTAAGATTTTTCACTTGGTCTTCTGACCATCGTCTGATCTGTACCTATACCCAGGAGTATCAGTAGTAAAATAAGTGTGTGCATCTTTTATAGCTCTTAATGTGATTAATACCCTATCCCTTATGATCATGGACTTTAAAACAGGAGTGGAATCCACCATTATGACCCCGGCAGTGCCCCTAGGAAAACTCTCCACAAAGTCCTCATCAGCCACCAGTCCTTGACAGCCCTCATTCACTAGAAGACATAAAAAAAATTAAAAATGCTACAAAAATAACTGCCTCAATCCATGGATACACAGAGACTTGATCACCAATAGCCATCTTTCTTTTTCTTTGCCCACAATCCACAGAACACCACTAAAAATGTCCCCGATTCTGTGGACGTTATCTTGGTCTGAACTGTGGCTCTGATCAGGTTCATCATCAAATAAATTAATTAGATTTAAGTTACAGTCAATGTCTTTATCTGCGTCTTCTCTTGCTTCAACTGACCTCACCACTGGGTCGGAAACCTTCTTGCAGCGAGATGTGTGAATCCAATTGTCCTTTTCAGCTACTTTTAAGAATGTCACGGTTGTTAACAGGTCCTGGAATGGGCCTTGCCATTGATCTACAAGAAAACCAGAACGTAAGAAATTTCTCACCATTGCATAGTCTCCAGGCTGGACTCCATGACAGCATTCTCTGGGAGTTACTTCATAAGCTTTACTTGCTTTTCTTGTAAAGTCTTCAGATGCTGTGTGAATTGTATCTGTAGTTAAATCATATGACAGTGACAAGTCTGTTGCTGGACTTACAATGAGGATAGGTAGTTTTCCAAAAAGTAGCTCAGCAGGGGACAGGTTAAGTGGCTGCTTTGGAGTTGCGCGAATACTATACAAAACCAGAGGTAAAGCCTCCAGCTAACTCATGGTAGTCTCCACACCAATATTATCTAACTTTGTACTTAATGTTAATGTTTACACATTCAATTTTGCTTGTTATACCCATATATTGACACATTGCTTGGAATATCTTCCCTGTAAAATGTGTACCTCTGTCACCTTCAACAACACATGGGATACTATATCTGGTTACAAATTCCTGCACAATTTTTTTGCTGTGAATGATGCTGTACATGATGACAGATTCCTGTGACATCTAGGTATCTTCCTCAGGAAACTGAAGTACTCAACAATAAATGGTTAGGTAAATGCAAGGTATCCAGAACACATTGAACCTGCTGATGATAGTGAGATTAATTGCAGGAGGGACATGGACATCAGTAATAATCATCAATTGAATCAGCTGAATAAGATTTAGTAGTTCACTTCTGGGGAATGGTCATAAACAAATTGTTGATTAGAATAAGCAGGCATAACTATAACAGTAAGCTTAGACATTAAATCAGCGTCATCAGAGACAAAAGTCTGTGAGGTACAAATCTTGGTATTGTTGATTAGAAAAAGCAAACATAAATATAGCAGTAAACTTAGGCATTACATCAGCATTGTCATCATCAGAGACATCAGTCTCTGATGTACAAATCTTGAATAAAACTGAATAAAGAGACAAAATGGGGGAATGAAACAACATTTCGGTAAGAAGGAGGTAAGATGGTTTGGGGAAGGAGGGCAGGAGGAGGAAGAAGAAGAAAAGAGTTGTGAGGGCAGGGAGTGCTGTTGGCTGACTGCCATCCTGCACTGTAGGTGTCATTGTGCAGCTTCTTGTTGCCACACTGTGAGAAATTACAATTGTTTGACTATTTTTGGCCAATTTGGATAAAATAATTGTTGCTTTAAAAGCTTCTTAAACAGACAGATTACAATTGCCAGACATTGATAAAGGTTTTTTTGGACATTTTCACACCATCTATAAACAAATTTCATACTCTCATAATCATACAAGTCTTTCATAATCACATACATTTTTTTTAATTTTCCCTAGATCCTGCATTGCATTAACCTTATTCCCCATTCTCTGCTGCCAAGCTCTAAACATTTTTTTTAAATTACTTGGTTAACCCCTTAACTCTAGGAAATTCACTCGATGCCATACACAAAGACTTTTTTCTTCTGCTGCAAAATAAAACTCTTTTTTTTTTTCAATAGTCAATCTCCTGACCTTGAATTGGGAATACCCTCTAGTCTCAAAGAAGTCTTAAGGGGGTAACCACTTAGCAATTTAACCAAGCGATTGCACGATAACGATGTTGTGATTGTGCAATCGCTTGCAAATCGTGTGTGCATTGGGCATGTTTTGGTCGGAAGTGACTAGCAATGTGCGTGCCCGCTGATCGCTTCCAAAATCACCCATACATGCTGGTCAACCTGACGACCTCATCAGGTTCAGCATGTGTGGGATGAGGGATGTGCCTGGACTGAGTGAGTGAATGTTCAGTCTAGGCACATCACTAGATATACAAACGAGAGCACGACAGCGATGTCATAATAGTGCTCTCATTTGTATATCTATAAGTGGATAACCACCTTTACCCTTGCAATGAGAAACATAATATTCTTTCTAAGTATAAGTTTGTTAGTGGGACTCTATACAATTTGTGGTAACCTACCCGTGTATCATTAACTGTTTCACCAAACCAATCCTTCACCTTCATTCAAACAACCATTACCATCCAGGTGCTTCACACTCCCTGCCTCTGTACTCTGTAGCTTTATTGCAGTCAACTACCTCTACACATTCAAATCACTTGCTAATACCTTCTATATCACTTACATAAACTCTCTTCAATCCCATACACATACTTAGACAGTGTTGCCCCTTAAAAAAACAAATGGTGACACGTCTGTCAAAAAACCTAACCCTTGTTACCTGTCTTTTGTTATCAGATCAACACCTTCCCTGTGTTATCTGTCCATCCTTATCAGATCAGCACCTTCACACCAATATTTTCTTGTTATCAGATATCTGCAAATCTTTTTCACACTATATAACCGTGTGGAATTCCAAAAACACCTATGTCGCCAATGCCTATCACCTCAACCCCTATATAATTACTTAATAACAGAAAAAAACCTAAACATTTATCTGACACAAAACAAATCTTAAACAATATTTGAAATTCAAGAATAAACACCTCAAGTTTACATATATCATAAAATATCAGCAGAAACTGATCTATGTTAATCAAACTGTCTGCTAAATCTAACACAGCAAAATACAAACAATTAAAACACATCTACCTTGACCACCCAATCAGGGGTTTCCACCAAAGGAAAGGAAGGGGAAAGAGGAAAGGTGAGAGAAAGTATGTGCAACCTTATTTTAGTGGATCACTCACACGTTACATACACTGCTATCTACGGCCTTATAGTGTGTGTTTTTGACTAGTGACACACCATATTCTAATCCTAACTCCAAGCAGCAGCCAGAAGCAATACTTGGGTAGGATTCTTACCAGACTCTACTGCCATGAAGGTCAGTCAAGCATACACACATGCACACAACTTTCTCCCACAAAACAAAAATCTGGTTTGCACATTTTTTTTCTTTTATCTCAGAATGAGCAGAAAAAGTACCAGATGCAATTCCTTAATATTTAAAAGTTCAAAACATTATACTCTCAAGAATTATTATAAAATAAAAGTCTGTCCAATATCTGACAGATAACTCAATCCCTTAAAAACAACAATATAGTAATAATTTCAGAAATCAATGTAACAACAAAAGAATAATGCAAAGACAAACACTCAATTAGCAAATTTAAAGAATACCAATATTTTACACTTAAAAATTTCAGTGGAAGGAGGGAAAAAAAAACACAGGACAGAATAACTTTTCTTATCTACCAGCACACTGCCCAGACTGAGAAGGGAGATAAACTTCTGGGATGGAGAAAAAAAACACACATCTCACAGCACAAATCTTCTGACAAACTGTGAAACAACACTTATAATCACACTATTAAAATAAGGGGGAAAGCTTATCAAACTTCTAACAAAAATGAACAAATCCAGAACACTCAATTAATACAAGCAAAGTTTGACTTACCGCTCCATCAGAGACCAAGAGAGGAGGGGGAAAGGAAAAAACAATACTGCACTAAAGAAAAAATTAATTTATGAGTAAAACAGCTTACTGCCTGTGCAGACTATATCTCTCTCCCTCAATCACCGATGCAGAGAGGACGAGCCCCCATAATTGATAACATAATAGTTCTGGAATACTTACAAACCTTACTTGTTATAAAGAGTACTGAAATAATTCACACAAATAAAGATTCTAAAATAAATTACAATGTTTTTACTTAAAGACAGCTTAATCATTCATATATTTTACCATTGCAGACTTACAACAAAAAACATAGGTTATTCCAACAGTAGTAGGGAATATTTGTAAAATAAATGTAATAGTAGCACAGCTTACTGCCCGTGCAGACTCTCTCTCTTTCTCTCCATCAATCACCGATGCAGAGCGGGCATCAACTATGTTGTATCTCACTGGGGCCTCCATAATTGATAACATTGCAGACTTACAACAAAAAACATAGGTTATGCCAACAGCAGTAGGGAATACTTGTAAAATAAATTTGTGACACCCAGTACAGAACAGCAGGATTGCAGTCAGCCAATACTTCGAACATACATAATGGCAATGGCACCCCCGAACCTCATCCTGTTCTCTTTCCTCTGTTCTCTGACTGCTACCCCCTCCCTCTTTCTCTTGTGAGTTTTATACTATAATTTTGTCTATACCTCCAATTAATCCAATTAGTACAATTAATCTAATTGCTGATGCCCTTTCCAGAAGGTTTGTTCAGCCCTATCCTCCAAGCAACACTGTGGTGAAGCTAGAGGAGAAAGAGCCAGTGAAGACGGCGAAATGTGGAAAATGGTAGAGAGCTGTGTACATGGACGGATGGCAAAAATAGATGTGGGCAAGGAAGATAGCTCACCTGAAAGTGTTTTAGCTTCACCAGGGTGGTTGAAACTAAGGGGGTGGAGTTTGACGGGGTTAGCATACTTCCACATGAAGTAACTGTGGAATATCCAGATCTCCCAGTTTTGGCAGAGCAAAGGCATTAGGAATGTGTAATGTCCTGTTCAGGTGTTGCCTCAATCAGAATCTGGAAGGCAGCTGATTACAGACACCTGTGTGAGGCTGGTTTAAGAACTGCAGATACACTGGGGAAAATGAGCCTGATGGTGAGATAGTGACCCAGCTTATAGGCCTAGGGGGTGACTATTGTTAGGGGTCCTGGACCTGTGAGTCCACTGAAGAAATATTGCTGTTTGGAAGACTTTGTGTAACATCTTGCCTGTGAACTTGCCATATCCTGTATACATACGTGTGGTAGGCAATGATGATATTACTCGGTCTATGTGATTCTTGTGACACTATGTATATTTCTTATCTATCTACTTATCTACAACACAGGTATCTAAACATTTTTTTTTGAGTGGCGTATTAAGAAAATGTTTTGGTTTGGAGGGCCCCCAAATTTTTTTTCACAGTTTGCTTCTAAGCAATTCGGTAAAGGTTCCCTGCTGGGAAAATATTATCCCAACAAACACTAAAACTAATAAAACTATAGATGTGTCTTTACACATCTTTGCTGCATTCGCACTAAAAAAGCCCCTCTTGGTGCGCCTGGTCCTATGAGACTCTGCTACAACGGGGCATCTTTTTTGCAACTTTGTAAGCTGAAAATGCATGCACACCATTAGACTGTGCTGATTCATTTGATATGTGACACTTGTATATCTATGTGCAACTGAGCCTCTAAATCTGTATACAAAGTGCTATAATGTAGCGGTCGCAGCTTTTTTCATTCAATGTTCCATTGAGCTGCATATACAGACTCAGGTGCACACAGATATAAAAGAGTCACATATCAAATTAATCAGCACAGTCTGCTGGTGCTTCATAGTCACATTGCATTGCGACTTAGACTCATTTGTGGCAAAAAATATGCCTGACGCTAGCAGAGTAGCACAGGACTTGGCGCCTTACTAACGCCAGGCAAATTGTACTTTGTGGCGTATTGAGGCTAGATCTAGGAGGTCTTATCTGTATCTTGAAATAAACATATTTTTACTAAGTTTACACACTGTGATGAGATGCTGTCTTCATGCGAACAGTGGAGTTATGACTTGGACCTCATTCATGAAGTGTGTGATGTACAGTTAGTTCATGCATTACTGTGGATCACAGTTAACTGAAAAACAAAAATACAATTTACAGCTGCTAAATAAAATAGTGAAATTAATATATTCTACATAAGCAGCAGCTATGTTCATAAGGCAGATATTTTCAACTTTTTCCAGCTCATGGCCTCACTAACTAAGATGCTACTTTAAAGTTGTCAAGCACACATCACTTCAGTCACACCTGCAGCCTGAAGGATTGTTTAGAAAAGGGTAGTTATAGGCAAAGCAGCAGATGGGGCCAGTCTGGCGGTGACATGCTCAAAGTGATGTCACTGGAACCTTACCCACTGCAGTTCCCATACACCAATCATCAAGGATTAAGCAGCCTCCAGACCAAGCTGCTGAATTCAGGTAGTAGGCTGGATTTTAGCAGGAGGCTGTAGTGTGGCTGTCCTTGTTCTACAGTATCTATATCTACCCATTAAATATTATTTTCATATAACATTTAAGTTAACATAAGCTTACCTTACACTGTGAGATGTCACGGCAGAAGATGTAGCTGGTCAGTGGCTGCTTTCAAACAACTAATGTTACTATGATATTTTTATCGCAGTTAATGTTTTTTAACTGTGTCTTCCAGTTCATTATTAGTGTTTTCTTTCTGGAATCATCCCTCCATTCTCCATCCCACACTCCATCCCTAAATCCCTCCTTCCCACTCTTTTCTATACTTCCTCACTCCATCCCTAAAAACCTCAAAACACCCACCTTCTTCCTGCCATATCCCCCCATCCCATACTCCCTAAATCCTTCCCACCACCCTACTCACCCATGCTCCTATGCTATCTCTCACCCTCCCTCCATCCAAAACACCCACACTCCATTCCCCCCTCACTCCCACCCTCTCAATTTCCCTCCCACCCTCTGTCATCCCAACCCTTAACCCCCATCCTCCCTCTCACCCTCTTCCCACCCGTCCTCATTCTTCCCTCCCTCCCACCCTACCTGCCACATTCCCTCCCTTCCTCACAAACTCCCTCCCTAAATTCCTCCCACCCCAGCTCCCTGATGCCCAACCTCCCTCCACCCTTCCTCCCTCCCAAAATCCCTACCAGCCAGACTCCCTAACCCCCACCCTCCCTCAATCCCACCCACCTCCACAGCCAAACCCAAAGCTTCCCTAAATCTCTCCCAACCCCACTCCCAGACCCACACGCTCCCTAAATCCCACCCACCCCCACTCCCAACCCATACTCTCCTTCCCTCCTAAAGTCCCTCACAACTCCACTACCTAACCCTAACTCTGCCTCCTCCCTCTCACCCCCACTCCCAAACCCCCACCCTCTCCTTTCCTCCCTCCTTTCCTAAATCCCTCTGCCTTCTCAAAATCCCACCCATATCCCACCCAAAATCCCAAACCCCTCCCTCCCTCATCCCTAACCCACACCCTTCCTCTTTCCTCCCTTGCTCTAGCAGCAGGACAACAAGCTGTCTCAAGCCACCGAATTGTGTCTTCAGGACGAGGTGAACACAGGACAAATGTGCATTGAAACTCCTCCTACATCCTGTCCATCATGCTGGGACTAATCCTGATTGGTTCCTGTCTCTAATTCCTCCCTGTGTGAACTCTGCTCCAATGCCAGTGATAGCATTCTCCGTGTTTCCGATTCCGGTGTTGTCTCCATTATTCAGTTGATTTCCCTGTATCCAGCCAGGTTTATTGCTCTTGCTGCTTGTGTCATCTAGGCGACATGGTCTGCATTTATATTACCTGCTGCTAGTGTAATCTTGGCGGCATGGTCTGCATATCCTGCCCTCTGCTGTTTGTGTCATCCAGGTAGCACAGACTGCACTCCATATCCAGAGTACGCAATCCAGCATCCTGTGGCTTGTGTCAACCCGGCTGCACAGGTGACACATCTGTGTATTGCCGCTTGTGTCATCCCGGTGGCACTAAGCGCACCTCTGTGTCCTGTGTACACAGTGCAGTATACTGCTACTAGTGTAATCCTGGCAGCACTGAGCACACTGCAGCGTCTTGCAGAACTGCAGCGTATATGCAGTTCTGTGTATAATCACTGGTGTCAACCCAGTAGCATACAGTGAATCTCAGCATCTCCTTGTCAAGTTTTCCAGCCCTCAAGGCTGCCATACAGCCCAGAGGCTGCCAAACAGCCCAAAGGCTGCTACTCAATTCAGAGATTGTTATTTGGCCCAAAGGCCGCATTAAGCCAAGGTGCTTCCAGCCCTCAAGGCTGCTATTGGCCCATCACATCTTACTGGCCCAAAGGCAGCACCACATCTTACTGGCCACAGGCCACAACCACCCAAGGCACATCCAGCCCTCAAGGCTGCTACTGGCCCAAAGGCCACATCACATCTTACTGGCCCACAGGCCACAGCCAGCCAATGCACTTCCAGACCTAAGGGCTGCTATCATCCTAAGGCCACATCTCACTCTACTGGCTCACTGGCTTTTGCCACCTAAAATCTAATCAGCTGTTTAAGCTACTTCTCGGCCGCATCTAGCCAAGGTATACCAGCCCTCAAGACT
Source organism: Taudactylus pleione (assembly GCA_031769625.1). Taxonomy (NCBI): domain Eukaryota; kingdom Metazoa; phylum Chordata; class Amphibia; order Anura; family Myobatrachidae; genus Taudactylus; species Taudactylus pleione. The sequence goes on from JAUIMM010000384.1 coordinate 12,907,021, forward strand.
GTTGTGGGACCATACCTCGAGTCTCTAACATTATCACCAGCCCACTCAAAAAGTGCAGGAACTTTCCATCAAGGTTGAGGAGACTCTGACTGCACCCTCCCATTCCTCTACCCTTGAGCCCAAGCTGAATATGCCTGACCATTTTACAGGGAGTTATAAGGACTTTGTGAATTTTAGTGAAAGTTGTAAACTTTACTTCAGGCTAAGGCCCCTGTCTTCAAGTTCCGAGACTCAGCAAGTCGGGATTGTGATTTCCCTGTTGCAAGGAGACACTCAGACGTGGGCTTTCAGCCTTCCCTCCACTTCGACTGCTCTTCAGACTGTGGATTCCTTTTTCTTGGCTCTGGGGTTACTTTATGATGACCCAGACAAGGCAGCCATGGCAAAGTCAACCCTTCGGACTCTTAAGCAGGAGAACAGGGCATTGGAGAATTATGGAGCGGAGTTCCGGAAGTGGGCTGTAGACTCAGGATGGAACGATCCTGCTCTTTGGAGTCAATTCCAGTGGGGGCTATTGGATCAAATCAAGGAATCCTGGTCCAACATCCCTCTGCAGACACACTGGATGATCTTATGAGTCTAACTATTCGCATTGACCGACACCTTTGGGAACGCAGGTTGGAAAAGAATCTGCCATCTCAAGCTCCTCGATCACCTCTTTGGCTGCCTTCTGCAGATCAGGAGGAACCAATGCAACTGGGGGCATTCCATCTTCATGCAGAAGAGAAACTGAGGAGATGCACACTGGGACTATGCATGTAAAGGTCATATGGCTCAACTTTGTCACATCACATCTGGAAAAGGCAAGGTCTAGATGGTAGTGGAGAGTTGCATCTAGGCCTTGCATCCATCTCTCCAAGAAATTCAGTCCTTTTTCCCACAATACTCAAGTCGTCATTTGGTCAAGTGTCTGTGTCTGCCTTCATTAATACTGGGGCCATGGAGCACTTTATGGACCTTGCTTTCTTTGAGACATTGGGACTTTGTCCTGAACCCTTGTTTAGCCCAGTCACTTTCATTGGTCTGGATGGTAGGAATCTTTCCTCAGTTCCCATTTCCTTCCGGACGCCACCAATACAGTTGACCATTGGAGCTCTTCATCAGGAAGAACTTTAATTTCTCCTCCTACAATGTCCATTGGCCCCCATAGTGCTGGGTTTGCCTTGGCTTAATAAGCATGACCAGTTATCTAGTGGCAAACTGGGGAGATTCTACAATGGGGTCCTTCCTATTTCATTCATTGTTTGCCTCATCCTGTCCATCTTGGAGCAGTCCTTCCATCAGAAACTCCACTGGTTCCCACTCTGGCAGAGGTCTTCTCTAAAAACAAAAAGCTGATGTTCTACCACCTCATTGGTCATTTGATTGTGCCATCGATCTGATACCTGATGCAAGACTTTCTAAGGGTAGGCCTTGTCTGTCCCCAAAAATAAAGCAATGCAGGATTACATCCAAGATGCTCTAGAGAAAGGCTTTTTTTCATGCCATTCAAGTCTCCGGTAGGTGCTGGCTTCTTTTTTGTCCAGAAAAAATATGGATCTCTCTGACCCTGCATCAATTTTTGAGTACTTAATAAGATCACCATGAATAATACCTATCCTCTGCCCCTGATTTCAGTCCTGTTCGATCAATTACAGGAGGATTCTATCTTTCGAAAATTGATTTGTGCGGAGCCTACAACTTTATCCGTATCCACAAAGGAGATGAGTGGAAGATGGTGATAACACAGGAATATGTGGTCATACATATTCCTTCAGCAATTCATGAATATATGCATATTTATGTTTGTTTATTTTCCCTATATTGCAATGTAAAATATATAGAAATGTTTAAGATGAAATTCAGTATTAGTATAGTTGTGTGAGGTGTGGGTCGTATTTGTTGAATGGTCTCATGCCTACCCTCTCCTCTCTAAAGTAAATAGATGGGTCCCTGTTGCATTAGTCATTTTGTTTAAAGTTTGATGTTTGATCTTAAATGAGGAATTAATAAGTATATAGAGATTAGTGTTTATTTCTATGCAGGTGTGATTAACTGCGGAGATATGTACAACTTAGAACTAATAAAGCAGACATCTTATTTAATGGTTCAGCAGTAGAGATGCTTGTGGGTTTAAAATCTATGTCAGTTTTCAGCGTGTGCAGACCAGCAGACAAGTCTCCGATTTAGTCAATAAAGAAGGCTAGTCAAGATAGCCTTGGCCTACAAGAAGCAAGAAATAGAAGCTACAGGGGAACAGAACAGGAAGATATCATTATATTATGGTTAGGATGTATAACCAATTAGTGCCTAGCATGTATGAATATTAAATAAATTAATATTCGCCATTTTGGATGCATTAGAGATATGGACGAGTTATAGTATAAAACTTCCCATAGAGAGAGGGAGAGGGGGGAGCAATCGGGGGACAAGGGAGAGAGAGCACATTGAGGGTCTGAGGGGTGCTGGATATTCCTACTGCTTCTAAAATAACCTAAGTGTTATGTTTTAGTTGTAACTCTGCACTGGCAAAATACATGTGTAATTATGCTGTCTTTAAGTAAAAGCATTGTCATTTATTTTAGAATCTGTATTGGTGTGAATTATTTCATTATCCTTTATAGCAAGTAAGGTTTATAAATAAATCTAGAACACATTGCGTTATCAGTGGCTTTTAATACCCACTCGGGGCATTTCGAGTATCTGGTTATGCCTTTCGATCTGTCCAATACACCAGCCATTTTGCAGGACTTTATAAATGAGATCTTGAAAGATTTCCTGAGGGTCTTTGCTATTGTTTATGACATTCTAATTTTTTCCAAATTCGTGGAACAATATCGTCAACACGTGAGATTGGTGCTGCAAAGACTCCTGGATAATAGTTTGTATGCCAAGTTGGAGAAGTGCGAATTCGAGGTGGAAGAGATTTCCTTCTTGGGTTACATAATTTCTTCTCTGGGATTTTCCATGGGTCCAAGTAATATGAAGGCTGTGATAGATTGGGAACAACCCACATCTCTAAAGGCCATCGAGTGGTTTCTTGGATTTTCCAAATTATTACCGCCGTTTCATTAAATCTTTCGCCACTATTGTATCTCCCATCATAGATTTGACCAAGAGAGGGGCGGATGTGAGTAATTGGTCTCCTAGAGCTGTTCATGCATTCAACCAGCTCAAGACGGCATTTGTGTCTGCTCCTGTCCTCCCACATCCAAATGCCGACCTTCCTTTTGTAGTTGAAGTAGATGCTTCTGAAGTTGGAGTAGGGGCCATTCTTTCACAGCAGGATGTGGAAGACAGTAAATTGCATCCATGCACCTTTTTCTCTCTGAAATGTCAGGCAGCAGAGCAAAATTACAATGTGGGCAACCGAGAGCTTCTGGCCATCAAGTGAGCATTTGAGAATTGGTGACACTGGTTAGAGGGGGCTAACCATGTGGTGTCAGTGTTAACAGATCATAAAAATCTGGCTTAAATTGAATCTGCCAAAAGATTGAATGACAGACAAGCGCAATGGGCCCTGTTCTTCACCTGCTTCAATTTTGCCATCTCCTTTTGGCATGGATCTAAGAATGTGAAGGCAGATGCCCTTTCTCTGAGCTTTTCTTTTGACCATTATCCTACTATCAGAAAATAAACCATCATACCATCTTCTCATATTCATTTGGCCCTGACAAGAACATTGGCAGACTCTCTGAGGCAAATAAAGAGCGCTTGTGAATAAACATGTATAAATGTAACGCAATACCTGTAAAAAAAGGGGATTAGTAAAAGATGTTTAAAACCCTTTTTTAATATTTAGGGAAGTCCATAATTGACATCAGGGTTCCGATTACATGCCTTGCGGTGCGGTGTAATAATGGAGTCAGACGTGAAAAACTAGTTGTCTCTCCCTATATCTGCCTACCTTTAACGGCTTCCGCTCCGTCCGGCTGGTTCCCTGCACGGGGTGATCGTCTTCTTTGTCCTGTAAATAGCAATGATGTAAAAGGGCCAGGAGCCTGAAACGCGTTGGTTTTAGCGCACATCTGACACACAACGGAGACATAGTGACGTCATCACACTGCACCTTTGCAGCATCGTGCTGTTTACACGGATGAAGAAGACAATCACCCAATGCAGGGAACCAGCTGGACGGAGCGGAAGCAGTTAAAGGTAGGCAGATATAGGGAGAGACAGCTAGTTTTTCACGTCTGATGCCATTATCACACTGCACCGCAAGGCATGTAATCGGAACCCTGATGTCAATTATGGACTTCCCTAAATATTAAAAAAGGGTTTTAAACATCTTTTACTAATCCCCTTTTTTTACAGGTATTTATACATGTTTATTCACAAGCGCTCTTTATTTGTTATATATTGAAATTATTTTATTAGGAGCTGCTTTCAAAATAACATCCATAGCGCAGAATATATTTTTTTTTATCAGACTCTCTGAGGCGTTACCAGTTTGAAGCTCCTCTAGAGATGCCCTAAGGATTAATTTTCATGCCGGAAGGGTCTCGTAAGGCATTTCTTAAGAATTTCCACTCATTTAAGGCTGCGGGTCATCCAGGCATTGCCACGACTCTTGAAATTCTTTCCCACTCCATCTGGTGGCAGTCCATGGCTCGAGACATTCTAGAGTTTGTGGCAGCTTGTGATGTTTGTTCTAGAAACAAGACTTCCATTCCTCTCCTGCTGGTCTGCTGTGTCCTTTACCAACTCCTTCTAAACCATGGGCACATATTGCGATGTACTTTGTGGTGGATCTTCCATCATCTTCCTGCTGCACGGTCATCTGGACCATTGTGGACCATTTCTCCAAGATGGTACATTTTTTCCTCTCAGAAAGTTGCCTTCAGCCAAAGAACTGGCAGTTATTTTTGTCCAACATGTTTTAAGACCTCGTGGACTTCCCATTGACATCGTCTCTGACCATGGTACTTGGTTCTGGAGATGTTTTTGTGCCAAACTGGGCATTAATGTCAGTCTGTTATCAGGGTATCACCCCCAGTCCAATGGACAGACCTAGCTGGCCAATCAAACTCTGGAGCAGTATGTCTGTTGCTTTATATCCAAGTGTAAAAACAACTGGGTGTATCTCTTGCCATTCCATAAGTTTGCTTACAACAATTCTTGCCATTCCACCTCCTCAGTGTCTCCATTTTTCTGCAACTTCAGGATTCATCCGAGAAGTAATTCTTTTGAGACTTCAGCTTCTACCACTCCTTCTCCTTCATCTGCTACCAGGCTATGGTTAGTCTGGAAGAAAGTGCATTAGTTTCTTCTTCAATTGTCTGGGTGTTCTAAGATCTGGGCAGACAGACATCATAGGCCCTGTGGTCTCAAAGTGGGGGGATTTTGTCTGGCTGTCTGCCAGAAACATTAACTTATGTCAGAGATCACAAAAGTTGGGACCCAAATTCATTGGTCCACTTCGGATTATTGCTCAAGTGAATCCTGTGCCTTTCCATCTGAAGTTACCCAGGACTCTTAAAATCAATAATACTTTTCATTGTTCTCTTCTGAAACTGGTTTCCTCTCCACCAGGTTTTCTCCTAAGCATTCAGTCAGACTTCCACCAGTGCTTGTCCAGGGGTGCCAGGAATTTGACCTTGAAATGATCTTGGAATCCAGAATTTCTAGAGGTGGTCTTCAGTTTCTTGTGCACTGGATGGGGTATGGAAAGATCCTGGATTCCCGAAAGGTCATTACATGCTCCTACCCTAAAGAAAAAATTATTCAAGGACTTTCCTTACAAACCAGGGTCTAGGGGGGGGTACTGTCACAAGCCACAAACTGTGTCTTCAGAAAGAGGGGAACGCCAGATGAATGTGCATTGAAATGCCTCCTACCTCCTGTCCATCATGCTGGGATTAATCCTGATTGGTTCCTGTCTCTCTTTCCTCCCTGTGTGTACTCTGCTAAGATGTCGGAGATAGCGATCCACGTGTTTGATGTTCAGGTATTGTCTCCTGCATTCAGTCAAATTCCCTGCATCCAGTCAGCTTTATTGCTCTTGCCGCTTGTGTCATCTAGATGGCACAGTCCGCATTTATATTACCTGCTGCTAGTGTTATCTTGGCGGTATGGTCTGCATATCCTGCCCTCTGCCGTTTGCATCATCCAGGTGGCACTGACCGCAATCCATGTCCAGAGTGCACAATCCAGCATCTTGCAGCATGTGTCAACCTGGCGGCACAGGTCACACATCTGTGTACTGCCGCTTGTGTTATCCTGGCGGCACTAAATGCACCTCAGCGTCCTGTGTATGCAGTGCAGTGTATTGCTGGTAGTGTCATACCGGTGGCACTGAGCATACCTCAGCATCCTGTGTATGCAATCCTGTGTACTACTGCTAGTGTCATCCCGGCAACACTTAGCGCACTGCAGCGTCTTGTATGCGCAGTTCTGTGTACAATCACTGATGTCATCCCAGTGGCATACAGTGCATCTCAGCATCTCCTTGTCAAGTCTTGCAGCCCTCAATCCTGCCACACAGCCCAAAGGCTGCTACTCAATTCAAAGACTGTTATTTGGCCCAAAGGCTGCATCAATTCAAGGTTCTTCCAGCCCTCAAGGCTGCTACTGGCCCAAATGCCACATCACATCTTACTGGCCCAAAGGCCGCACCACATCTTACTGGCCACAGGCCACAACCAGCCAAGGCATGTCAGGCCTACAAAGGCTGCTACTGGCCCAAAGGCCACAACACATCTTACTGGCCCACAGGCCACAGCCAGCCAAGACATTTTCAGCCCTCAGGGCTGCTATCGGTGCAAGGCCAAATCTCACTCTACCAGCTCACTGTTTTTTGCCATCCAAAATCTAATCAGCTATTTAAGCTGCTACTCGGCTGCATCTAGCCAAGGTATAACATCCCTCAAGGCTGTTGCGGGGCTATACCCCTTGACTAAACCTCCAGTCCCCAACACAAGCACAGTTGCATGGACATAAGTTGGGCATAAGTGAGAGGTGTTACAGAAGCTTACCCCATCTGATGATGTTGAAGCTTTTTTGTGCACTTTTGAGCATACTGCTGCACGTTTAAAATGGCCTGAGGAGGAGTGGACTGCCAGACTTGCTCCCTGTCTCACAGTGGAACCTCAGAGAGCATATGTTGATTTAAATGTGACTGAGGCAAGCAGAGTTGGAGTGACTGGACCTAGCAAAAGTTCAAGAGTTTCAGGAATGGCGGCTAAACCTGTCTGAAGCTCCAATGTCCAGCTGGCCAAATTAGCCAGGCTGAGTAAGACATGGTTGCAGCTGGATAAGAACGCTGCTCAGCATATAGTAGAGATGGTGGCTATGGACCATGCTGTGTGGGTACTAGATCATGTGGTGTAACAGTGGGCCCTACAGGCTGATCCTCAAATGTTTGAGGAGTTAGCGGTGGTGATCAAATGGTACCTGACTATTGGAAAGTTAAACAAAGCCAAATTGGGATTACAGCAAATGAGTAAACAGAGGGGAGTGAGACCGAGACACAGTGGGTTCCCATTGGCAAGGAAGTGTCCTTGCAGGACTTTGGCCAGGATCAGCAGAATGATGGGAACTTGATAAATGCATTTGAAAATGTTGTAGAGATAAATGGTAGAGTAATCATGGCTTTACCTGTTAATTATAAGGTTTGACAGGAGGGTAGAATGAATGTGCAAATCTAACATGTAAACCTGTTAAAACCCTGGAAAGAGAGCACTGGTCAGCCCTCATTGATTGCCAATAAAACCCCGGAAAGCCAGGTACCCATTGAAGTTACCCTTAGCACCGCACTAAGATGTGCTCTGCCATTACGGGGATAACCCAAATTATCCAGCATGATATATTTACTCCTCCTGGGGTGGTAATAAAACAGAGGCCATGCCATATACCTGATGCAAAGCGGGCAGCGGTTAAACAGGAAGTAGAGGAAATGCTGCATCTAGGGGTCCTAGAGGAATCAAATAGCGAATGGAATAGTTTTAGTGCCTAAGCCTTCAAGTGCTTTAAGATTCTGCAATGATTTTCACAAATTAAATAAAGTGTCACAGTTTGATTCCTATCCGATGCCACAAGTGGATGAGCTGGTGGAGAATTTAGCAAACAGCCAGTATCTCACCTCCCTAGATTTGACAAGAGTATTGGCAGATTCATTTAACTGAGGCTGCTAAGGCCAAAACAGCCTTCTTTATCCAAGTAAGTTTATCTCAGTATGCTGCCGTTTGGTTTGTATGGGGCTCCGGCAACCTTCCAGAGGGATATGAACAGGTTGCTGCGACCTCACAAGGAATATGCAGCTGCATATCTAGATGACATAGTCATCTTTAGCCCCAACTGGGAGTCACACCTTCCAAGAGTAGAAGCAGTGTTGTAATCTTTATGGGCACATGGGTTTACTGCTAATCATGAGAAGTGTGCCATTGGAATGGAGGTGAAATATTTTGGGTATATTGTAGGCGTAGGGCAGGTAAAAGTTCAGCCCAGTAAGGTTGAGGTGATCCTCACAAGGCCTAAACCCAAATGGAAATCCCAGCTGAGAACATTCCTAGTGGGTTACTACCACAGATTCATTCATGATTTTTCCACAAGGGCAGCACCAATAACTGAATGTCATAAAAACAGTCCCCAGACAAGAAAGTATGGTCTAGAGCAGCAGAAGCTGCTTGGCAGGATTTAAGGCATGCCATTTTTGCAGAACCTGTTCTTCAGGCTCCTAACTTTAAAAAGCAGTTTATATTGCAGACAAATGCCTCAGGTACGGGATTGAGAGCAGTCCTTTCCCAAGTGGTAGAAGGGTAAGAGAAACTGATAACACAATAGTTCTGGATTACTTACAAACCTTACTTGTTATAAAGAGTACTGAAATAATTGACACAAATACAGATTCTAAAATAAATGCCAATGCTTTTACTTAAAGACAGCTTAATCATACATATATTTTGCCAATGCAGACTTACAACAAAAAACACCAGCAGTAGGGAATACTTGTAAAATAAATTTGTGACACCCAGTACAGAACAGCAGGATAGCAGTCAGCCAAAATTTCAACCATACATAACGGCAATGGCACTCCTGATCCTCGTGCTGTGCTCTCCTCTGTTCTCTGACTGCTCCCCTCTTTCTCTTTCTTTCTCTGGTGAGTTTTATACTATAAATTATACCTCCAAATAATCCAATTAGTACAATTAATCTAATTAATATTTGTACATACTAGGCCCTCATTGGTCATCTGTGCTTTAGCCATAATATTGACACTATTCTGTGTTATCGTTTTGTTCCCATGTAGAAATGTGACATGGTTAGCCTTCATTTCTGCTTATTGCAGAAAAATGCTATCTTGAATTAACTCATTTGTTTATGTAACTGAAACCTGCTGTCAGCTATTCTGCACATGTTAAAACTGACACTTTTTAAACCTATAATTCTTATTGCTAAGACAATACATATATATAGTAGTTTAACCTACATATCTCTGCAGTTAATCACATATGCAGAGAAATAAAACACTAATCTCTACATTTTTAATATATCATTTAACATACTTTTAGCTAAAATATCAAACAAGATGGCTCCTGCATCAGACACACATATGCTTACTTTAGACAGAAAAGGGAAGGCCTTATCCTCTCTAGGCCTGAGGCCATTCGACAAATGCGGCCTTCTGCAACTCGCACAACTAAAATATATATTCTTACTCATTTCTATATGCTCTAAATTGCAATGCAGGAAAATAAAGTTACATAAGCATGCATATATTTGTGAGATGCTGAAGGAATATAGACATCCACATATTCCTGTTTTATCAGTTCCATCCTCTGAACATTCTGAACATAACTCCGAAGAAAGTTCATATCCCTCATAAATTGCATCGTTTGTTTTCTTCTTAATATATTGGAAAATCTTCTTGAAGCATTTCACTAATATATAGAAAATAAACAACATTATTATGACAAAAAATATTAAACTTCCCAATGTGTGCATAATATTGATTAACCAATTTCCGACCCATGCAAACTAATTACTGGGGTTCAACCAAGGGAACCATCTGTCGGGAATCACACCATCACGTTTATTTAGTTCAGCAAATATATTTTGATTAAATCTCTCATTTAATTCAATTCAACCTTTCTTTTGTTATTTCTTCAGGATCAGAAGAATATGTGATGTATGTACAACACTTTAACCCATATACCATTTACAAAGTAACACAATATCCTGTGTATGTTGCAGCTGTAAAATAATCTGTGCTGCATTAATTCAATGTTTTACTGCTTGAAGCTCTCTTACCACAAATCCAAAAGTACTGTTGTATATGTCCGTGATATTGTTTAATAATTCTCTTAATTCCTGTATCATTCTTTGATTTGTAGCTATTACTCATATCCCATATCCCAAACCAACCTTGTAACCGTGGGACAGTGTAAAGAGGTGCTTGTACTTTTCATACACCAATTTGCATCTTTATTTTTTTTTGTTCTAACACTGTAATTATTTCATGTTTCTTTATGTTGTATTACCTTTGCATCAGGTAGCAATGTTCTTATAAGACATATTCCAAAATAATTTACCCTTAAACACTCATGAGCCCTATATCCGCACACATAATATAACCCCTGTGGTAGTGTCCATGGTTTATTAGACAATATGTTTGTTTATTAGACAATGTGATAGAAAAAGCATCATAAGGAACATTACAACGGGCACCCTTTTCATCCACACTTTCTTCTTGCTTGTCACATTCTGCAATATGATGACTGTATATTTTATTGTACCTCAACATTCCTTCTGTCATTACACACTTTATTAATTCACTCTTATTTTTTCTTATTAGGTTTTGTGTATTTAATAATTTCTAAAAGATCCCCAAACAAGTTTAATTCTGAAAGGTCCTCTTTGTAAGATTGTGTTACAAACACTGGTTTCCCCTTCAGATCCTATACCATTTTGATAATACACATGGTGTTGTTCTGATCATACTTTGAATACCTTGTTAGTTTTAAATGTAAGGAACCTGTGACATTATAAAATTCTAGTGTGTAAATTACACATAGTGAGTGAAGTCTTGTTAGATTTGAGTGCAATGAAATAGACATTAACACAACATTCCCTGAATGACATGGTGACTACATATCCAACAATCAAACTTATTGTTCTTCCTATGAGCTCATTATAAGTGCCCAGGGAAGAAGTGTCAGTTTGTATAGAGGTGCTGTCTTTGCACCATTGCAACCTCTTCTCTGGTTTAAACCACAATATTCACATACTGTGTACATTTTGGAATTGTGAGGCAAACCTCCATACCTTTTCCTCATTGTACTGGCTCTTCTTTTCACCAGATGTATCTTATCTCCAATCCCGGTATGAGTCTTTATTTACCTGTATTTTGTTACTTTTATATATTTCTTTTTCAAACCTTCTCATTATTTTACATATGGGCTATTAAGATTTTTCACTTGGTCTTCTGACCATCGTCTGATCTGTACCTATACCCAGGAGTATCAGTAGTAAAATAAGTGTGTGCATCTTTTATAGCTCTTACTGTGATTAATACCCTATCCCTTATGATCATGGACTTTAAAACAGGAGTGGAATCCACCATTATGACCCTGGCGGTACCCCTAGGAAAACTCTCCACAAAGTCCTCATCAGCCACCAGTCCTTGACAGCACTCATTCACTAGAAAACATAAAAAAAATAACTTCCTCAATCCATGGATACACAGAGACTTGATCACCAATAGCCATCTTTCTTTTTCTTTGCCTACAATCAACAGAACACCACTAAAAATGTCCCCGATTCTGTGGACGTTATCTTGGTCTGAACTGTGGCTCTGATCAGGGTCATCATCAAATAAATTCATTAGATTTAAGTCACAGTCAATGTCTTTATCTGCATCTTCTCTTGATTCAACTGACCTCACCACTGGGTCGGAAACCTTCTTGCAGTGAGATGTGTGAATCCAATTGTCCTTTTTAGCTACTCTTAAGAACTTCACGGTTGTTAACAGGTCCTGGAATGGGCCTTGCCATTGATCTACAAGAAAACCAGAACATAAGAAATTTCTCACCATTGCATAGTCTCCAGGCTGGACTCCATGACAGGATCCTCTGGGAGTCCCTTCATAAGCTTTCCTTGCTTTTCTTGTAAAGTCTTCAGATGCTGTGTGAATTGTATCTGTAGTTAAATCATATGACAGTGACAAGTCTGTTGCTGGACTTACAATGAGGATAGGTAGTTTTCCAAAAAGTAGCTCAGCAGGGGACAGGTTAAGTGGCTGCATTGGAGTTGCGCGAATGCTATACAAAACCAGAGGTAAAGCCTCCAGCTAACTTATGGTAGTCTCCACACCAATATTATCTAACTTTGTACTTAATGTTAATGTTTACACATTCAATTTTGCTTGTTATACCCATATATTGACACATTGCTTGGAATATCTTTCCTGTAAAATGTGTACCTCTGTCACCTTCAACAACACATGGGATACTATATCTGGTCACAAATTCCTGCACAATTTCTTGCTGTGAATGATGCTGTACATGATGACAGATTCCTGTGAAATCTAGGTATCTTCCTCAGGAAACTGAAGTACTCAACAATAAATGGTTAGGTAAATGCAAGGTATCCAGATCACATTGAACCTGCTGATGATAGTGAGATTAATTGCAGGAGGGACATGGACATCAGTAATAATCATCAGTTGAATCAGCTGAATCAGATTTAGCAGTTCACTTCTGGGGAATGATCATAAACAAATTGTTGATTAGAATAAGCAGGCATAACTATAACAGTAAGCTTAGACATTAAATCAGCGTCATCAGAGACAAAAGTCTGTGAGGTACAAATCTTGGTATTGTTGATTAGAAAAAGCAAACATAAATATAGCAGTAAACTTAGGCATTACATCAGCATTGTCATCAGAGACATCAGTCTCTGATGTACAAATCTTGAATAAAACTGAATAAAGAGACAAAATGGGGGAATGAAACAACATTTCGGTAAGAAGGAGGTAAGATGGTTTGGGGAAGGAGGGCAGGAGGAGGAAGAAGAAGAAAAGAGTTGTGAGGGCAGGGAGTGCTGTTGGCTGACTGCCATCCTGCACTGTAGGTGTCATTGTGCAGCTTCTTGTTGCCACACTGTGAGAAGTTACAATTGTTTGACTATTTTTGGCCAATTTGGATAAAATAATTGTTGCTTTAAAAGCTTCTTAAACAAACAGATTACAATTGCCAGACATTGATAAAGGTTTTTTTGGACATTTTCACACCATCTACAAACAAAGGCCCTCATTCAGAGCCGCTCGCTATTTGCGGTCATTCGTTCTAAAACAAGGGGTGGCTATTCAAATGAACCATTCGCTAATTGCGGTCTGGTCACGCCTCTAAGTCTGAACGAGCGAGCAAAACTTGCGGTTGTAATTTTGAAAAATACGCCCCGTTGCCGCTCGCACCATACGTCATGTCCGCTATTTATTAGATTAATCGAGTACATCGAACAGCGTATGAACTGCTCGCTATTCTTGTGGCTGGTTTTTTCAATGGCTATTTTGCGAGCAGTTCGGAGTAAAAAAAAACCAAGTGACGTGGTCAATGACGCTGCTGTATTAAATATGCACTCCCTTAAAACGCCCGTTTTGACCTTTAAGCACGCCTGCGATCTAATTCCACACCCCCGTTTTCAAGCACCTTCCCCTGTTACCACCCACATACGCCTCCTTCTGTCACTCAAAATAGCAGGCATTCGCTATATAGCAAACAAACGATTTTTGGCCGCACTGACTGGTTCGCGCATGCGTATTAAAATCCGTACGCATGCACAGATGTGCGAACATCGGTCAGAGCTTATGAGCGGCTCTGAATCAGGGCCAAATTTCACACTCTCATAATCATACAAGTCTTTCATAATCACATACATTTTTTTTATTTTCCCTAGATCCTGCATTGCATTAACCTTATTCCCCATTCTCTGCTGCCAAGCTCTTAACATTTTTTTAAATTACTTGGTTAACCCCTTAACTGTTGGAAATTCACTCGATGCCATACACAAAGACTTTTTTTCTTCTGCTGCAAAATAAACATTTTTTTTTTCAACAGTCAATCTCCTGACCTTGAATTGGGAATACTCTCTCTAGTCTCAAAGAAGTCTTAAGGGGGTAACCACTTAGCAATTTAACAAAGCGATTGCACGATAACGACGTTGTTATTGTGCAATTGCTTGCAAATCACGCATGCATCGTGCATGCATTGGGCATGTTTTGGTCGGAAGTGACCAGCAATGCGCATGCCCACTGAGCGCTTCCGAAATCATCCGTACATGCTGGTCAACCTGACAATCTCATCAGGTTCAGCATGTGTGGGATGAGGGATGTGCCTGGACTGAGTGAGTGAATGTTCAGTCTAGGCACATCACTAGATATACAAACAAGAGCACGACAGCAATGTCATAATAGTGCTCTCATTTGTATATCTATAAGTGGATAACCACCTTTACCCTTGCAATGAGAAACATAACATTCTTTCTAAGTATAAGTTTGTTAGTGGGACTCTATACAATTTGTGGTAACCTACCCGTGTATCATTAACTGTTTCACCAAACCAATCCTTCACCTTCATTCAAACAACCATTACCATCCAGGTGCTTCACACTCCCTGCCTCTGTACTCTGTAGCTTTATTGCAGTCCATTACCTCTACACATTCAAATCACTTGCTAATACCTTCTATATCACTTACATAAACTCTCTTCAATCCCATACAAATACTTAGACAGTGTTGACCCTTAAAAAAAAAAATTAGATTAACCTTTTTTCACTTTAAAATGGTGACACATCTGTCAAAATGAAAACCCCCCAAAAACCTAACCCTTGTTACCTGTCTTTTGTTATCAGATCAACACCTTCCCTGTGTTATCTGTCCGTCCTTATCAGATCAGCACCTTCACACGAATATTATCTTGTTATCAGATATCTGCAAATCCTTTTCACACTATATAACCATGTGGATTTCCAAAAACACCTATGTCACCAATGCCTATCACCTCAACCCCTATATAATTAATTAATAACAGCAAAAAGCCTAAACATTTATCTGACACAAAACAAATCTTAAACAATATTTGAAATTCAAGAATAAACACCTCAAGTTTACATATATCATAAAATATCAGCAGAAACTGATCTATGTTAATCAAACTGTCTGCTAAATCTAACACAGCAAAATACAAACAATTAAAACACATCTACCTTGACCACCCAATCAGGGGTTTCCACCAAAGGAAAGGAAGGGGAAAGAGGAAAGGTGAGAGAAAGTATGTGCAACCTTATTTTAGTGGATCACTCACACATGTTACATACACTATCTACGGCCTTATAGTGTGTGTTTTTGACTAGTGACACACCATATTCTAATCCTAACTCCAAGCAGCAGCCAGAAGCAATACTTGGGTAGGATTCTTACCAGACTCTACTGCCATGAAGGTCAGTCAAGCATACACACATGCACACAACTTTCTCCCACAAAACAAAAATCTGGTTTGCACATTTTTTTTCTTTTATCTCAGAATGAGCAGAAAGAGAAACAGAAGATATCAATGCAGTTCCTTAATATTTACAAGTTCAAAACATTCTACTCTCAGGAAATTATTATAAAATAAAAGTATGTCCAATATCTGACAGATAACTCAATCCCTTAAAAACAACAATCTTGTAATAATTTCAGAAATCAATGTAACAACAAAAGAATAATGCAAAGACAATCACTCAATTAGCAAATTTAAAGAATACCAATATTTTACACTTAACAAATTTCAGTGGAAGGAGGAAAAAAAACACAGGACAGAATAACTTTTCTTATCTACCAGCACACTGCCCAGACTGAGAAGGGGGAGAAACTTCTGGGATGGAGAAAAAAAAAAACACACAGCTCACAGCACAAATCTTCTGACAAACTGTGAAACTACACTTATAATCACACTGTTAAAATAAGGGGGAAAGCTTATCAAACTTCTAACAAAAATGAACAAATCCAGAACACTCAATTAATACAAGCAAAGTTTGACTTACCGCTCCATCAGAGACCAAGAGAGGAGGGGGAGAGGAAAAAACAATACTGCATTAAAGAAAAAATTAATTTATGAGTAAAACAGCTTACTGCCTGTGCAGACTATATCTCTCTCCCTCAATCACTGATGCAGAGAGGACGAGCCCCCATAATTGATAACATGATAGTTCTGGATTACTTACAAACCTTACTTGTTATAAAGAGTACTGAAATAATTCACACAAATAAAGATTCTAAAATAAATGACAATGTTTTTACTTAAAGACAGCTTAATCATACATATATTTTACCATTGCAGACTTACAACAAAAAACATAGGTTATACCAACAGTAGTAGGGAATATTTGTAAAATAAATGTAAGAGTAGCACAGCTTATTGCCCGTGCAGACTCTCTCTCTTTCTCTCCCTCAATCACCGATGCAGAGCGGGCATCAACTATGTTGTATCTCGCTGGGGCCTCCATAATTGATAACAAGATACTTCTGGATTACTTACAAACCTTACTTGTTATAAAGAGTACTGAAATAATTCACACAAATACAGATTTTAAAATAAATGACAATGTTTTTACTTAAAGACAGCTTAATCATAAATATATTTTACCATTGCAGACTTACAACAAAAAACATAGGTTATGCCAACAGCAGTAGGGAATACTTGTAAAATAAATTTGTGACACCCATTACAGAACAGCAGGATTGCAGTCAGCCAATACTTCAAACATACATAATGGCAATGGCACCCCCGAACCTCATCGTGTTCTCTCTCCTCTGTTCTCTGACTGCTACCCCCTCCCTCTTTCTCTGGTGAGTTTTATACTATAATTTTGTCTATACCTCCAATTAATCCAATTAGTACAATTAATCTAATTGCTGATGCCCTTTCCAGAAGGTTTGTTGAGCCCTATCCTCCAAGCAACACTGTGGTGAAGCTAGAGGAGTAAGAGAGGGTGAAGATGGTGAACTGTGGAAAATGGTAGAGAGCTGTGTACATGGACGGATGGCAAAAATAGATGTGGGCAAGGCAGATAGCTCACCTGAAAGTGTTTTAGCTTCACCAGGGTGGTTGAAACTAAGGGGGGGTGGAGTTTGACGGGGTCAGCATAATTCCACATGAAGTAACTGTGGAATATCCAGATCTCCCAGGTTTGGCAGAGCAAAGGCATTAGGAATGTGTAATGTCCAGTTCAGGTGTTGCCTCAATCAGAATCTGGAAGGCAGCTGATTACAGACACCTGTGTGAGGCTGGTTTAAGAACTGCAGATACACTGGAGAAACTGAGCCTGATGGTGAGATAGTCACCCAGCTTATAGGCCTAGGGGGTGACTAGTGTTAAGCTGGCCACACACTAGACCAACTTGCATCCAACCAGCCAACTAGTTGATTGGTTGGAATGAAAATCTGGTAAGGTATGGGAGTAACTGATGATCAGCAATTTGCTCCTAAATGCCAGAAAACAGATGAAAATGGTTGTCAGACAAGTTTGTTAAATGTTTGATCTAAACAATTTGTTCAAACAACAGTTTTTGTCCATTTTCCGGCGTTTGGGAGCAAATTGCTGATTGTCATTTGCTTTCATTCCTTACCAGATTTTCTTTCCAACCAATCAACAAGTTGGCTGGTTGGACAGATAATCTGTAGATGTGTGGCCAGCATTAGGGGTCCTGGACCTGTGAGTCCACTGAAGAAATATTGCTGTATGGAAGACTTTGTGTAATATCTTGCCTGTGAACTTGTCATATCCTGTATACATACGTGTGGTAGGCAATGATGATGTTACTCGGTCTATGTGATTCTTGTGACACTATGTATATTTCTTTCTATCTATCTACTTATCTACAACACAGGTATGTAAACATTTTTTTTTGAGTGGCATATTCAGAAAATGTTTTGGTTTGGAGGGCCCCAAAAATTTTTTTTACAGTTTGCTTCTAAGCAATTCGGTAAAGGTTCCCTGCTGGGAAAATATTATCCCAACAAACACTAAAACTAATAAAACTATAGATGTGTCTTTACACATCTTTGCTGCATTCACACTAAAAAAGCCCCTCTTGGTGCGCCTGGTCCTATGACCTGGCATCTTTTTTGCATCCTTTTATGCTGAAAATGCAGGCACACCATTAGACTGTGCTGATTCATTTGATATGTGACACTTGTATATCACATATCAAATTAATCAGCACAGTCTGCTGGTGCTTCATAGTCACATCGCATTGCGACTTAGATGCATTTGTGGCAAAAAAGATGCCTGACGCTAGCAGAGTAGCACAGGACTTGGCGCCTTACTAATTGCCGGCAAATCGCACTTTGTGGCATATTGAGGCTAGATCTAGGAGGTCTTATCTGTATCTTGAAATAAACATATTTTTACTAAGTTTACACACTGTGATGAGATGCTGTCTTCATGCGAACAGTAGCGTTATGACTTGGACCTCATTCATGAAGTGTGTGATGTACAGTTAGTTCATGCATTACTGTGGATCACAGTTAACTGAAAAACAAAAAATACAATTTACAGCTGCTAAATAAAATAGTGAAATTAATATATTCTACATAAGCAGCAGCTATGTTCATAAGGCAGATATTTTCAACTTTTTCCAACTCATGGCCTCACTAACTAAGATGCTACTTTAAAGTTGTCAAGCACATATCACTTCAGTCACACCTGCAGCCTGAAGGATTGTTCAGAAGAGGGTAGTTATAGGCAAAGCAGCAGATGGGGCCATTCTGGTGGTGACACGCTCAAAGTGATGTCGCTGGAACCTTACCCACTGCAGTTCCCATACACCACTCATCAAGGTTTAAGCAGCCTCCAGACCAAGCTGCTGAATTCAGGTAGTAGGCTGGATTTTAGCAGGAGGCTGTAGTGTGGCTGTCCTTGTTCTACAGTATCTATATCTACCATTCAATATTATTTTCATATAACATTTAAGTTAACATAAGCTTACCTTACACTGTGAGATGTCACGGCAGAAGATGCAGCTGGTCAGTGGCTGCTTTCAAACAACTAATGTTACTATGATATTTTTATTGCAGTTAATGTTTTTTAACTGTGTCTTCCAGTTCATTATTAATGTTTTCTTTCTGGAATCATCCCTCCATTCTCCATCCCACACTCCATCCCTAAATCCCTCCTTCCCACTCTTTTCTATACTTCCTCACTCCAGTGCTAAAAACCTCAAAACACCCTCCTCCTTCCTGCCATATCCCCCCATCCAATACTCCCTAAATCCTTCCCACCACCCTACTCACCCATGCTCCTATGCTATCTCTCACCCTCCCTCCATCCAAAACACCCACACTTCATCCCCCCCTCACTCCCACCCTCCCAAAATCCCTCCCACCCTCTGTCATCCCAACCCTTATCCCCCATCCTCCCTCTCACCCTCTTCCCACCCATCCTTCCTCTTCCCTCCCTCCCACCCTACCTGCCACATTCCCTCCCACCCACTTTCCGTCCCACCATCTGGCCCACCCTACCTCCCACATTCCCTCCCACCCACTTTCCGTCCCACCATCTGGCCCACCCTACCTCCCACATTCCCTCCCTAAATCCCTCCCGCCCCAGCTCCCTAATCCCCACCCTCCCTCCTCACTCCCTAAATCCCTACCACCCCCACTCCCTAACTGAAGGGTAGTTCATACTAGAGATGAGTGGATTCAGCTCTCAGAGAACCGAATCTACCCGAACTTCCAATTCCGAGCTGACTCGGATCTCAAAATGAAGCAAAATGTCATCATCCTACTGTCATCCTCGCAGGTTTTGGATTATATAAAAGGTTCCCCGTGATCACCGTGATTTTCATTCTGGCTGTGATCACTGTGCTGATAGGGGCTGGCTATTGTTGTCACTTGTTTCAGGGGCTGGCTGCTTAATGTCCATAGGGGCTGGCTGTTGTCGATAGGGGCTGTCTGTCTGTTGTTTATAGGGGCTGGCTGGCTGTGCTGCTTTGTTGTCTAGGGGGTGCTCATTTCTCTGTCCATCAGGGGTTCTCTACATCTTCACCTCCAGTGTGAAATTTTTTTACAAGATGATCCCCAATTATCCCAACCTTCCTCAAATTTTTTAATTTCCATTAGGCTTCCCTCTTTAGATGCAATGTCTCTCAACTCCTTGAATGAACAATGGTCGTTAGAGGAGGTAGGTGCAGTAATTGCCTCACTACCATTAGATAAAGCCCCAGACCCTGATGGGTATATTAATACATTTTATAAGGAGTTTAAAGATATACTAGCACCAATTTTAGTTAATCTTTTCAATAAAGTATCTGACAGTGGTTTATTACCTAAAGATATGTTAGAAGCTAGACTGGTAGCATTTCCTAAACCAGGGAAGAACCCTAATCTAATCACCAATTATTGACCGATAGCACTGTTAAATTCGGACATGAAAATTTATGCTAAACTTATAGCAAATAGGCTGAGCCAACTCCTCCCATCCCTGATACACCAAGACCAGGTGGGTTTTGTCTTCTACCGCCAAACCCCGGACCATACCAGATGTGTCATTGATTTGATTGAGGCCTTCTCTGCTTCGGTGGTACCATTGTTGGTGTTTTCTCTGGATGCAGAGAATGCTTTTGATAGACTCCACAGGAGGTATTTGTCAGAGGTGCTACAATGTTTTGGAATACGCAACAGAGCCTTCTCTTCTATAATGGCTCTATATTCCAACCCTTCAGCCAAGGTGTTTACTAATGGTTTTCTCTCCAATGGGTTTGATATATCTAATGGTACCTGCCAGGGTTGCCCACTGTCTCCATTAATATTCACACTAGCTATTGAACCCCTCACTGAGAATATTCAATCTTCAACAGAGATTCAAGGCCCTGTCTTTGCGGGAGTGCATCATAAGATCTGCTTATTTGCAGATGATGTACTGTTGACCCTTACACACCACATCACTATTTTATCGGCTTTACATGTGATACTGGATAATTATTCCCATGTATCATATTACAAGCTGAATACGTCAAAAACTGAAGCCCTCTCACTTAATGCCCCACCCAAATTACTTACCACTCTTAAATCTGTGTATTCATATGATTGGAAATCTAGAACTCTTAAATACCTCGGAATCCAGATCACCCCGACAACATCTGATTTAATTACGTGTAATTATCATCCCTTAATGAATGCGCTATCTTTAATGTTAACAGACTGGATGATGCAAGAGGTCTCATGGTTAGGACGTATAGCCACCTTGAAAATGATGCTTTTACCCAAGCTTCTTTACCTCTTTAGAATGATACCGATATTGATACCAAACTACTTATTAGATAAGGTCCATGTAAACTTTATTAAATATGTTTAGAAAAAAATAAGAGTTGCTAGGAGAATTTTGTCTTAAACAAAAATGGAGGGGGGATTGGCATTCCCGAATTTACAAACATACCAATTGGCATGTTTATTGAGTCAATTGGGAGAATGGTCCATGCAAGATAACCCAAAGACGTTGCTTAATTAGGAAAGAGACATAGCTGCCTCATTACCATTGACAGACTTACTTTGGTTGCCTCAATCCAGCACCCTCCATCGATTCCGTTGCTTAACAGCAGTCTTATCTTCCCAAAAAGCTTGGTTTGAAGTACTGTAGTCTCTAAGTTAGAAGACATTTCTCTCCCTACTTCTTATCTCTCTCTTAAATGAATTGCTTATTTTATTTCGAATTTAAGATTTGATAATTGGACAACTGAAGAAGTGGTTTCTTTAAATGATGTCTCCATGGGTGGCATTTTGAATTCTTTCACTCAGATATGAGAGAAAGTCTCTATACCAGTAAATGACTTTTATAAATTTCTACAATTACATCATTGGCTGTTCAGTGCAATGCAAACTCCCCATCATATATGTAAGGTCCCTAAATATATATACAATAGAGTTACTATATTGCATAACCTGGTGGTATACCCTTATGATTAGCTCTTAAATTTCTTCTACATTTTCATCCTTAGTGAAGTGGGAGTTGGATTTGTCATGCTCATTAACCGAAGAAGATTGGGCTTTCTAAATGTGTCTCACATGTGGAACAAGTTTATAAACTTCTCCATAGATTGTATCTTATCCCGGAGAAATATGATTTAGCCCACAATTTCCAATTTGTGTTGGCCACACTGCGGCCCTGTAGGTATTTTTCCACACATGTTCTGGTCATGCCCTAAGTTGGTCCCTTTATGGACACTTGTATTCAAACTTATTGAACAGGTTTTGAACATCTCTATTACCCCAGATCCTCTTGTAGCTATCTTTCATATATATCACGGAAACCTAACTAATAACGATCGCTACATAATTGGGCACATACTTATTACTACTAAACTGCTAATTGCTCAACATTGGAAATCAAATGTTATCCCTAATATTCAGGCAATAGAAAATAAAATACAAACCCACTATGAATTCGAAACAGCAGGGATCCCTTATTCATCCACTATGTCCAACCCCCTAATCCATTGGTTCGGTTGGAATGAATATTGGAGTCACAAACATTCCAGGGGTAACTGAATTGAACTAAATAAAATACAATAATGCAATATCTACAAAACTTTATTAGTTACAATTCATAACTTACAATTCATAGTAATGTTATTACTCTACAACTGATTATGTCAATCTCTGATGTGTCCCTATTTAGCTTGCATATGTGATCAATTATGGGAATATATATTGTGTTAATGTTCTGTATTCCAATGGACCTATGGTCTATTCTGATCATAAGATAAGTTGGCAATGTGTGTACCTCTTCCATTCCATTCCTTTAGTTGTTTTTTTTTTTCCTTTTCTCCCATTTATTTTGCATCATGATTTATTCAACATTTATGTTGTTCTATATATGTTTTCTGAAAATTAATAAAACTTTTATATTGAAAAAAAAAATTGTCAAGCAGCAATGCCCCAAACATCAAATAATGCAAAGAAAATAGGCGCAAGATAGAATTGTCCTTGGGCCCTCTAACCCACCCTTATGTTGTATATATGAAACAGGACATTCACAGTTTAACAAACCATTCACTTTAGCAACAGGGACTGCCACTTGTGGCTGAAATTATTGGTTTGTTTGGACCCCCCATAAAATAAGCTGCCAATGTGCAGTGGACATTGGTGGCAATGATTCCGTACACAAACTGGCTTTACAACATAGGTAAGATGATCAGATGTCGTCATCGTCATCCCCATCAGTGTGTACTTCCTCTTCTTCACACAATATTAATTAGTCCCTGCTGGAATCCACCATTACAGATGCTTCTGTAGTTTTTTACTTAATTGCTGGTAAAGGTCTTCCTCGTGGAATTTGTAATTCATTTTGATGAACATCATCTTTTCCACATTCTGGGGAAGTAATCTCCTCAACTGATCACTGACAAGGTTCCCGGTTGCCCTGAAAACTCTTTCAGAGTGCACACTGGAGGGTGGGCAACTTAAGCAAAGCAAAGCCAGTTTGTGTAAGGGACTCCAAATTTTCTCTTTTTTCTGCCAGTAGTGAATTGGACTGTCTGACATGCCTATTTGGATGCTATCCCTAAAATAATCATCAACCATTCTTTGAATGGTGACCGTATCAGACAGTCACGGTAGACATGTCACTCATTGTAGGCAGTTCTTTCAGACCCAACCAGATGTCCATTTTTGCTGACTGATCTGCATCTCCACCAGCAGAGGGTCTCTTAGGAAAATGTTGTTTTTTCCTGGCCGCTGCAGAAACTGAAGGAGGAGATGATGCCATGTCATGTGCCATTTGAGCTGACAATTTTTTCACCAACAGCTCTTTGCATCTTTTCTGATTTATGTTGGTTGGAAAGAAATACACAAGGTATGACTTAAACCTAGGATCAAGTATGGTTGCCAAAATATAGTGATCTGATTTCAAGAGATTGACGATCCTTGGATCCTGGCAAAGCGAATGAAGAGCTTGATGTACCAGTCCAGCAAACTTAGCAGAGTCACTCCTTTTCAGCTCCTCATTCAGTTTCTCCAGCTGTTTATGCAAAAGTCTGATTAGGGGAATGACCTGACTCAAGCTGGCAGTGTCTGAACTAACTTCACATGTGACAAGTTCAAAGGGTTTGAGAACCTTGCACAAGATGGAAATTAGTCTCCACTGTGCTTGACTAAGGCGCATTCCTGCTCCTCTCCCTATGTCATAGGCCATAGTGTAGCCTTGGATGGCCTTTTGCTGCTCCTCCATCCACTGAAGCATATAGAGGGTAGAATTCCACCTAGTCACTACCTCTTGCTTCAGCTGATGGCAGGGCATATTCAACAGTTCTTGCTGGTTCTGCAATCTTTGACACGCAGTTGCTGAATGCCAAAAATGCCCAGAAATCTTTCAGGCCACCGAGAGCATCTCCTGCATGACCCTGTAATTTTTTTTTAAATGTCGCACCACCAAATAATTATGTGAGCAAAACATGGGATGTGTTCAAATTCGCCCACATGTAATGCTTGCACAATATTGCTGGCATTGTCAGAAATCACAAATCCCGAGGAGTGTCCAAGTGGGGTAATCCATTTTGCAATGATTTCCCTGAGTTTTTCTAAGAGGTTCTCAGCGGTATGCCTCTTAGTGAAACCGATGATACACAGAGTAGCCTGCCTCTGAATAAGCTGCTGTTTATTAGATGCTGCTGCTGATGTTTGCACTGTTAGGGGCAATACACCTACCCAGTGGGCTGTCACAGTCATGTAATCTTTAGTTTGCCCTGTCCCACTTGTCCACATATCTGTGGTTAAGTGGACAGTGGGCACAACGGCATTCCGGAGGACATTAATAAGGTTTTTTTAATGTCCTTGTACAGATTGGGAATTGCTATTCTAGATAAGTGGAATCTAGAAGGGACATGGTAGCTGGGACACAGGACCTCCATTAACTGTGCAAAACCCACTGCATTAATGGCAGATACTGGATGCACATATAATACCAGCATAGCTCTTATGGCATCAGTAATCCGCTGTGCAACTGGGTGTCTGCTGTCATACTTGCAAACAAAAAGTGTGGTGGTTGCTCACATCAGCTTAATGACATTGCACAGGTGCTTGTAAAGAGCGGGGTTTACACTGAACTACAGGAAAAAAAGGGATTTTCCCTCCAGCACACTCCAGCAATATCAGCAAAAATACTTGAATCCTACATAATAAAAGAAATTCAGAGGTATTAGATACATACATTTGCAAATATATGAATAAGCGCTGGGCCAATGTCACGGCTCCTCTATACCGGCATCCCTAACATTATGGGGTTCATGTCTGAGGTGCAGGGAACTCCAAAAGAATCTAGCCAAGGACCATCCCCAGGGCATCACATGAAAAAGGGTAAAAAGGTGATAGTGAAGTGTACAGCATAGATATGTAAAGATAAATCAATAAGTGTTAATATAATGAGAAAGTTAAAATTAAATAAATAATAGACAAACAAATACAGAGTATATTGTCTTTTGCTTTGAAACTACAGTTCCCAGCAAGCCTCCCCCGCATGCTGGTACTTGGAGATCCATAAGTATCAGCATGCGGGGCATTACAGGCCTGCTGGTACTTGTAGTTCCACAGCAAAAGCAATATTAAAAAAAAGCAGAACACACACTGTTGAAAATAAAAATGTATTAAAACATACATGCACACACACATGTACTCACACATGCACACACTATCTCACATACTCACCTATGTATCCCTATAGCCAATCTGTCCTCTTCTCCAGTATACAATCCAATGGAGTGCCTGTAATAAAAATTCCATACTCACCTCCTCCTATGCGTGGATCTGTCCGTTTCATCAGGCAATCCAGGGTCTTGGCAAAAAAAAGCAAAATACCCGGACCCATGAACATTTAAATAGCAGCCTCCATTAACTTAATTACTCCACTGGTGATACTCATAAGGTTTTCTTTATCTAGCATAACACAACTAGACCTGCTGACTTTATAATTTTGAGGAAACAGGTAACATAAATATATTTAAACATACCACTTTTTTGTTATACTGTATACAGTAAGAGGTAATATAATAGAGGATGAATAGAGAGGATTTATATAAAACTAAATAAAAAATAAATATCTATATGGATAAATATAACAATAATAAATACATAAGAAAAAATAATAAATAAATAAATAAAAATCTTGCACCACCTTAACAGAATTTTTGGGAAATTCATGTTATCGTTGTTGTAGCTATAATTAAAGACACTAATTACCCATATAATTATGGTGACTCTAGCTATTATTTTCTAGGAGGTGCTAGTTAAATGTTAAGTAGAATCTGATTGGTTTCTATGGGCAACATCACTTCTAAAACTCACTTCTAAAAATTCTCACTTTAGTAACTTTACCCCTAAGAATTATTTTGTACATCTTGTTCTTCACTGTTGTTCTAATTACAAATGTGTCAAAAACATGAATGAGATACATCTGTAATATACTATGACCTAGACAGTTAGTTAGTTAATTCTCTAATGTTATTCCAATAACAGATATTTAAACCAATTCTCCTAACATACTGAAAATCAAATAGTTCCTCCAACATAATAAAAGAATGTGCTTGAAAAATTTAATAAATCAGAAAAAAGACAATAGACATGGATACAAACTCATCCCAAAACTATATATGAGATTAAAAATCAAGCTCAATGGTTTCATTTAATCCATCTGGATATAAGGTGTGTAGAGCATGTATCCAGTATGATTGTCTCATGCATAATGTTTTATATATATCACCACCTCTCAGTGAAATGGGGATTTGCTCTATAATGATCGCTGTCAAAACTTCTGAATTCCCTGCATGTACTTGTGCAAAATGGCATGGTACGCTATGTTTAGTAATATTATTGCCGATATTACGACGATGTTCTAAAAACCTAATTTTAAACTTACAAGTGGTTCGTCCAACATATTGTAATTTGCATGGACAAGATAACACATATATTACAAAATCGGTCTCACAATTCACAAAATAATTAATTGGAAATTTTCCTCCTACATTTGATGAACAAAACTGTGTGCCAAGATGGCCAAAGATGTGATGCAGCCTTTGGGCAGTGGAGGCAGCCTTGAGGGCTGGTGAGTCTCTTTAAGAAAATGTGAACAAGGCGCTGAGATGCTACCAATGTTGCCGAGTTGACACTGGCATCGGTGCACTGGATTGCGCACTTGGGCTGATGAGATGCTACCAATGTCACCGGGTTGACACTGGCATTGATGTGCCAGATTGCGCACTTGAGATGCTGAGATGTGAACAGTGTCACCGGTGTCAAAGCCGGATGGTTGGCTGAGACCTAAATTGTAAAATTAATATCTGAAGATGCCATGTTTGCGTTGTCTGCATGATGCCATCTGGCGCAGTCGGTATAATATCATTGTGCACGGTGCTATTTTAGTAATGTGTACATCTGCCATGTTACTGCACACTGTTAAAAATATATATAATAAATGTGCATGGATACAAATATATAAATATATTTTTAAAGACTTCATATATTCAGTGATGGCAGACATGTCTTGTGGACATGTTTGTGACAAATAATTAAGAATACACAAAGATACTCTGAGTGTTTACTTCACATATAGAAACAGTATGTCTGTGGCAATTGAAGTATAACACAGACACCGATATGCTCAGTGAGAGTGGATTTAGAAACAATTGTCAGACATTTAGCTACCATTAGAAATTGTAGGCCTTGTGACCCATGCTTATGTGGTTAAGAGGGACTGACAATTGTATTCTGAATAAACATAGGAAAGCCTTTTGTTAAAATTATCACACTGTTTGCTAAGGCTTGCTCCATCTATGAACAGGACAAACTCCATTGTCTATCATTTTTTTTAGCTAAGACAGAAGTAATATTGATAGTAGCCAGTGACTGTTTGAAGCTATATATATATATATATACATATATATTAGAACCGATAGTCTAGGCACCTGGTGCTTCCTGGTATATTTTACTGAAAGAGTCAAATAGTGTTCAAAGGTGTTCCAATATGTCCATTAAAAAAGTGAACACCACACTTCTCCGTAAATAAGAGATGGCTACTTTTCCTTCAGAGTGCTGGTTTGAGCAAAACAGCTAGGTAGACCTGAAAAAGTAGGAGAGAAGGAAAGGTGCCTAATAGTGTAATATATTTAGTGAGCGTATGGTGAACATACAACAAATAATTATTATGTGCGTACCAGATGTTTTCTTGGTAATAATAAGTTAGTATTTTCCAATAAAGTGATCCAGTGTTAGCACAGAGTGAAAAAAAGGTTTTAAATGATGTGCAGAATATCTATAAATAGCTAATCAATATGGATGTTGACCTCTTCCTAGAGGTTCAGTTAATATAGAGAACCAAACCACAATGAAGAATGATAATATAAATATTTAATAGGGACAGCAGGGTATACTCTACCCAACAAAGAAAAAAAAATTGACAATAAAAAAGGGGGAAAAATTGAGACAAAAGGGGGAGCAGCAATGCAATAGATAAAAGTGCTAAAAAATATTCTTAAAAAATTCCATAAGATGTAGCTGAGTACAAAAGTACGGTAAAGTGCTGGTGCAAACACTTAGTATTGCAGTCCATTTAGTCCATATATTGGAGGGTGGAGGAGGTCCTAATGCATTTCATCTATTTTAGACTTCTTCAAGGGGAGCAGGAGATGTGAGACAAGACTCCAACATGACCCATATTTATATGGGTATAGGAAATATTAAATTAATTGGATGATTTGGCTCCATGTGACCGGCAACCGGAAGTGTTTCTCCAGAGGTACCGTTTACATGTAGTACAAACTATTGTTTCAGCAAAGATGGCTGAGTACTCATAATGCAGACCTTTTCAAGTTCCTAACAGCTGTGTCTATGGTTAGGCCGGAGACAGATCCTGCTATGGCCCGCTCGTGGAATGCATTTCCGGATGTGACGTCATCCTCGGCCTCATCACGCCGGAAGTCATGTGTGTGATGACACGCACGTGAACCGCAAATGCTAGGCGGACATTTCCTGGTTAGCCGCGTATCTCCTTAGCGGCGGTTACCAGGGACGCTTATTGCAGAGAACAATAGCGAGTGCATTAGTTTACCTGCATTAGTTTACCTAAAATTTACAATTACTAAATATACTTTACTCAGTCCCTACAGAATTATTAATCCATGCTGCATATACAAAAGGAAATAAATAAAGGTAATTAATTATGTAGAAGAGACACTTTTGGCACACAGATATTAACATCGAAAATAGTGCATACACATATTAATACATAATGAGGAATCCCCCATCAAAGGAGGGAAGGGAAATGCAATTTTTGATTGACAAAATATCTGAAAATAGCGTGTACATATTCTACTACTGCTGTTTCTATGTTTGTTATCTCTATGCTTTTTTGTTATCTACTTAGTATCAATTAAAAATGCATATACTTAGAGAAAATACATACAAAAATAGATATCTAAACCCTTAGAATACTTTCCACATGATCTAGAGAATTTATAACATAAGAATACACATAAATTCGCATTTTAGCGGTATAATGCTCTTCTTTATTGTCTCCATTCTATACTATGCTTTTTGTTGTAATTTATTAGCTGAGTTTAGTACGAGATTGATTCCCATAAGAAAAAACAGTATTTTCCTTCGCATATCCGATTACTCTTTGGTATACCTGCTGCTCCTGGTATTCTTGGGTGGTCTTCCATCCCAGTACTAGCCAGGCCCAACACTGTATAGCTTCCAAGATCAGACAGGATTGGACACTTTCAGTGTGGTATAGCCGTAGGTATCTTAATATTATATCATGCATCTCGGAACACCTTTGACTTTTCATAGAAATGGGGCAATCTCGTAGCTCTCATTTAAACCATGTGGAGACAATGTATTGAGCTTGTATATCCAGTACATTTCCCATTGAGACAATTTCCTGGTTATCGGTCAGTATCGGTCGGTATACCCTCTCTCTAAAAACTTGTCCTACATGACTTCAAGCTGGTAAATCCCTTCCTCTCTATTCCTTGCAATTCTCAGTGCCCATAAGAACTGAGAAAAGAGGAGAGCATTTACAGTACAGTGGAAGTTCACCTCTTTTAACTGTTCAAGAGACTTTAACTTGACTCCTTATTATTATTTTACCTGATATCCAGAATTAAAATACCACGTTTTTGAGATTAAATATCCTTGTAT
The DNA here is from genome assembly GCA_031769625.1 of Taudactylus pleione. Lineage (NCBI taxonomy): Eukaryota > Metazoa > Chordata > Amphibia > Anura > Myobatrachidae > Taudactylus > Taudactylus pleione. The sequence goes on from JAUIMM010000384.1 coordinate 12,937,163, forward strand.
TTCATTTCATATACAAACATAGGGGTTTCTCTTGAGCACATTTATTATCTTGTCCTGTATTACTGTTAGAAGGATAGACACCCTTCTCCATAAGTGCAGCCCACCCCGCCCACATATCTATCTTATAGTACTCAGCCCAGTGCACAACAGATCAATCTGTTTAATTAAATAATTGTTACAATCCACTTTTTTTTGGAATGTCATAGTATGGATTTGATTACCTATGATTTCTACTGTGATGTCTAAAAAAACAATCCTATTGTGGTGATGAGTGAGCGTGAAAGATAAATTAAAATAGTTGTGATTTAAGTGATAGACAAACTTGGTGATAGAAAGATCATCCCCCTTCCAAACAAAAAACAAATCATCTATATAATGTGCATAGAGGACCAGGTTCATGCCAAATGGGCCATTCCAGATGTATTCATCCTCAAATGCGCCCATGTAGATGTTAGCATAATTTGGCATGAACCGGGACCCCATCGCAGTGCCATGAACCTGTAATAGAAAACGTGATCAAATAAAAAATAATTGTGCGTGAGAATGAAGTGAATACAAGAACCTAAAAATTTGTGCTGTTCCGCCGATATTTTGGGATCTTCTTCTAAGCTTTTTATTACCATCTGTATACCTAATTTATGTGGTATATAGGTATAGAGTGATGAAACATCACAGGTTAACAGATGGTAATCCTACTGCCATTGTACATCTGACAGCAATTTAAAAAACTGCATTAAGTCTTTGATGAGATCTCAGCGCAAACTTGAAGGAATTGGTCCAAATAGTATAACAAATTGGCAGTGAGGGAACCTGCACCAGAAATAATAGGAAGCCCAGGTGGATTGTGCAGTGACTTGTGAATTTTGGGTAAATGATAATACGTGGGAGTAATAGGATGTGTAGGAAAAAGAAAGGTAAATATATCTTTAGTGATAAAACTTTTATCTATTGCTCCTTGTAAAAGTATTAGAAGTTCATTTTGGTATGTCTTCATGGGATCACTAGCTAGGGTGGTAAAGAACTTAGGATCAGATAGTTGCTTGATCGCCTCTGCCAAATAGTCTGAGGTATTCTGTACCACCACTCCACCACCTTTGTCGGCAGTTATTGTTTGATCTTTTTGTAATTCTTTCAGTGCTGCTCCTTCTTTAAATTTTAAGTTATTAGTATATATTAGATCTGTCTCTGCTTTAGTACAAAGTAATTCAAACTCTCTTAATGTATTGTGGTAGAAGGTCTCAATGGGGGCGCTTTATACTGTAAAGGAAAAAATTGGGATTTATTCTTACATTTAGCAGCTATAGTATCACTATGTGACCTAGCTATATCAAAAACTGGAAGTGGTGTCTCTGATTGTGTACCACCTTTTTTTATTAAGATAATCAGTTCATTTAATGGAATAGCATCCTCTTCACTCAATACTAGGATAGCTGTTGTTATTACAGAGTCTACTAGAATAGTTGTTCCTTCTATTTTACGTTTAACCAAATTTTTTTTCTGTCATTGCTGTCTTTTAGGAATCTATTCCTTTACAGATGTATACTGTATGCCTCTCAGACCAGAGGATTCCAACACAGAGAGTGGACTTACATTAGAGCTCAGGATTGTGGACACATTATAAGAAATGGACTTTACTAGCAGTTCCGCATTTCATCCCTATGTGTTCACAGGTGCTCCTATATCCACGTATTCTCTGATATTATTATTGATACTGTGATCATTTATAGCTGTGTGAAATACATACACATTCTTAATTATTCACTGGAGTTTTAATAAATATATTTTCTTGCTTTTTCATTCAATGTTCCATTGTGCTTCATATACTGTACAGACTCAGGTGCACACAGATATACAAGTGTTGCATATCATATTAATGAGCACAGTCTGCTAGTGCTTCATAGTTGCATTGCGACTTAAGGAGACTACACACATGGCAATTTTTTACACGATTTGCCCGATTTTTGACAAATCGTAATAACAAATCATGTAAAATATGCCCAATCTGGGACACAATGCACTGGATGTACGATAGATCTTAAGTCAGATTGTAAATTTTTTACTTCAAATCGTGGTCACGAGCTGCCTGGGAAGTATCAATTCCTGTCTGTCTATACCTTCTAACAATCGATTCCTGCCTATACCTTCTAGACAATATTCATTCCTATACCTTCTAAAATTGTCGCTATTCAGCATTATGAGTCGCACAAGAAATAAATGCTTTCAGACTTTGAGTGTGATTCCAAAGCACAAAAAGATATTATTCAATATAAAAAGAGATGGTTACACGCTGTGATGTAATTACAATTAGCGCAATTAAATCATATAGACCAAAGGTACAGTTGTTACATATGCACGCGCTCTGGGCCCAGATACTGGCATCAGCAATAGAAATCTCCGTCAACAGCACAGCAAGAAGACTCTCGACTGGGGTCAGAGAGCGCACATATACACTTAAAGGGATAGGCAATACAATAGAACAGATTGGCATGATTCCATTGGTTCTCCTTCATGGTTACAGGATAGTTCATAGGTCAATTCGTATGGACACGTCAGCCTCCAACAGCCCTTTGTGTCCTATTTCCCGCTGCATGTTAATCTAAGCTGGTAACATTACAGAGTACATTTTAATGTTCTAACCCTCTATAGTCCATAATTTTCAGACGCATGTTGTGATCTTCTCACCGATGATACCGGAAATTTGTTGAGACACAGTGGATCAGTACAACACCAAACATGGTCTACTTATCATGTCCTAAACCTTAGTTATCAAATAACCTTTATTTCACAATATTAATCATTACTGAATAAACCTTGAATATTACACTTTAATGTTGAGGAACCTTTTGTGTAAGTGTGCAGTGTGTAAGTATTGGGGAATTGGGAAAAGACGCTAGTTAGCACTGTGCAACTATGTGTTTTGTGGAGTACATCATGGTACGTGTTTTGCAGGGTTAATCATTTTATATGTTTTAGTGACTGTCTGTATTGGTATGGTGAGGACTTTTAACTTCTTTCTATTGCGTGGGAATCGCACAACACTAAATAATAGCATCACCGTATGTACTTATAACGGCATGATTCTCTAAAAAGCCGCTGGGCGACCAGTCGGCCTCTCGTTGCCATTCGCAAAATGGCGTCACCCCGATCTAATTTTAAACCGATCCTGTCTCAGCCAATTATCCGGCTTCAACAGTCCACCCTTTCATAGCAAACAACATGCTATCATACTCTAATTTTAAAATTACTTTAGGCTTACATTATGACATATTATTTAATGATAATTTATGGGATGGCACAAGGTGGTTCTTAAACCATCAATAATGGGTCTCTAGGAGGGGACATAAAACTACCCTTATACGCACTCAGCGGATCTTGGAAGATCATGGGAAAAATGTGGGGATGCACCAATCCTATAAAGGAAGTTTTTTTGGGGAATAGGGACTTACATTATTTAAAATAACATTTTAATAACACATTTTATGCATGTCTAAATATTATACATTATATGATGGTATTTCATAGTTCAGGGTTGTAATGCAGTTCTACATTTACCTCAGTATTCCTATCATTACTACTGACCACCATCATTATTTCATTCCTTTGATTCACTTTATCTTTACATTTTCCACATTTCAACAAAGTAGGAACACACCTGACACATATGCCAATTACTATGATGACAACCAGTATGAGGATCAGGAGTTTACCTATGCTTGCAATCATTTACTGGACCCACTCTCCTAGACCTGAGAACCATTTCACTGGGTTCGACCATGAAACCCATTCCTCCACCTTCTCCTCTACTTCAGCCACTGAAGCATTATGGTTCTTCTGAAATTCCCATTTTACCTGCAGAATTTTATCCATCTTCCGGTCTATCACCTCCTTGGGATCGCTGGTATCATTTGTAATGTAAGTGCAACACTTTACTCCAAATTGGGTGGCCAAAGTTACGCAATACCCCCCAGTGACAGCTGTTAAATAATTTAACACTAGTCTATGTTGCACGAGTTCTTTCTTGTAAGCTTGCAACTCCCTACCTGTATACCTGAATGTGTCATCATACACCTCGGTGATATTATCTATTAATCTAGCAAGATCTTGATTATACCTAATATTTAGTGTACCCCGAGCGATCCTAGTGGGATCTAATGCTACCAAAACTTGAAAGCCAGTTGTCTCACTAATTAACTGTATGGCTTTATGCACGTCACCAGATATATTTATTTTGTCTCTGTGTTCATACTGTGTGTGAAGATATGGTGATGGTGTGTTTTTATTAATACAAAGCATTTCACCATGTGTAAGGGTCATAACTTCAGGAACTACTCTTCCCAAATAACACAAAAACCTTCAGAACTTGGAGAGAGCCACTTATAAGCTTTCCTTCCACATATAAAATATACATCATCGGGAAGAACATAAGGAATAGTGAACATCAATAACCCACACATTTCCCTAGCAAGTGATCCTACTTCAGGTTCTTCCATTTGACTCATACAAGCTTCTCGTTGTAATATCTTGGCACAATACCCTTCTGGTACCCTACCAATCATTTCTTTGGTGGAACTTATAGCCTGATTCAGAGCTGCTCGCTCTGACAGAGCGCTCGCTCTGAATCAGGGCCGGGCTTTTTTTTTTGGAGCGGCCTCTTGACCGCTCGCATAGCTGTGGGTAATCACCCACAGCTATAGCGAGCGGCCATCATGATGGTTGCGATGGTCAAGACCATTGCGACCATCAGGCTTGCGATGAGACCCTTGTGGTAGGATCTCATTCATCACAAGCCCCAGAGCTTTTGGCTCTAACAGAGCCAGAAGCTCTCCACTGACATCACTCCTGATGTCAGTGGAGCCTGCCCCAAATGTCAAGCGTTCCCTCGGGAATGCCTCCATTTGGGCAGCCACCCCCCTGGCCCGTCCACCGACGGGGGCGAACTGTCACTCAACATCGACAGCTTGCCCCCTTTGGGGCGAGACCCAGAGCGATGGATTGCCCATCGCTAGCCGGGTCTCATGCATGCGCATGATGAAGCTGGCTTCATCGTGCGCATGAGCTGTGGGCCACCATCGACCCGGTTGCGAGCGCTTGCGAACGGGACTGAATCAGGCCCTTAGTGTATATTTACACCGGAAGTGTCTTCCACTTGAGCTACTGTAATTGTGCGTAACAATTCATAATTCATAGGCTCATGATCAGCTCTTAGTGAGAATGTCATCGTCTGATTATTCCCAGTCACCTCCCAACTTCCTGGTTCATTGCAGTTGGTGATGTTAAAACATAAAAGTGATTTATCTACTTGGTACTGGTGGAGTTTAAAATGAGGGGGTTTTGATTTAAGAAATTTTCCATCTAGTGCATGCCCTCTTTGTGATTCTAAAATTTCAGAGACATTTAATGGGAATGGCACTAATCCTACATTATGCTGTCCTTGGGGCACGTGAGAGCACACCCAACAGTCGGTTTGGTTTAAAATTTTGCCCACCATGGGGTGATAATCCTCTAAAGGATACCCACCCCAATACTGGTTATACTTAGGTTGACACCATTGGATGCATCTCTCATCAATTATGGACCCACAACCAATCCTTCACCTTCATTCAAACAACCATTACCATCCAGGTGCTTCACACTCCCTGCCTCTGTACTCTGTAGCTTTATTGCAGTCAACTACCTCTACACATTCAAATCACTTGCTAATACCTTCTATATCACTTACATAAACTCTCTTCAATCCCATACAAATACTTAGACAGTGTTGACCCTTAAAAAAAAAAATTAGATTAACCTTTTTTCACTTTAAAATGGTGACACGTCTGTCAAAATGAAAACCCCCCAAAAACCTAACCCTTGTTACCTGTCTTTTGTTATCAGATCAACACCTTCCCTGTGTTATCTGTCCGTCCTTATCAGATCAGCACCTTCACACAAATATTATCTTGTTATCAGATATCTGCAAATCCTTTTCACACTATATAACCATGTGGAATTCCAAAAACACCTATGTCACCAATGCCTATCACCTCAACCCCTATATAATTAATTAATAACAGCAAAAAGCCTAAACATTTATCTGACACAAAACAAATCTTAAACAATATTTGAAATTCAAGAATAAACACCTCAAGTTTACATATATCATAAAATATCAGCAGAAACTGATCTATGTTAATCAAACTGTCTGCTAAATCTAACACAGCAAAATACAAACAATTAAAACACATCTACCTTGACCACCCAATCAGGGGTTTCCACCAAAGGAAAGGAAGGGGAAAGAGGAAAGGTGAGAGAAAGTATGTGCAACCTTATTTTAGTGGATCACTCACACATGTTACATACACTATCTACGGCCTTATAGTGTGTGTTTTTGACTAGTGACACACCATATTCTAATCCTAACTCCAAGCAGCAGCCAGAAGCAATACTTGGGTAGGATTCTTACCAGACTCTACTGCCATGAAGGTCAGTCAAGCATACACACATGCACACAACTTTCTCCCACAAAACAAAAATCTGGTTTGCACATTTTTTTTCTTTTATCTCAGAATGAGCAGAAAAAGAAACAGAAGATATCAATGCAGTTCCTTAATATTTACAAGTTCAAAACATTCTACTCTCAGGAAATTATTATAAAATAAAAGTATGTCCAATATCTGACAGATAACTCAATCCCTTAAAAACAACAATCTTGTAATAATTTCAGAAATCAATGTAACAACAAAAGAATAATGCAAAGACAATCACTCAATTAGCAAATTTAAAGAATACCAATATTTTACACTTAACAAATTTCAGTGGAAGGAGGAAAAAAAACACAGGACAGAATAACTTTTCTTATCTACCAGCACACTGCCCAGACTGAGAAGGGGGAGAAACTTCTGGGATGGAGAAAAAAAAAACCACACAGCTCACAGCACAAATCTTCTGACAAACTGTGAAACTACACTTATAATCACACTGTTAAAATAAGGGGGAAAGCTTATCAAACTTCTAACAAAAATGAACAAATCCAGAACACTCAATTAATACAAGCAAAGTTTGACTTACCGCTCCATCAGAGACCAAGAGAGGAGGGGGAGAGGAAAAAACAATACTGCATTAAAGAAAAAATTAATTTATGAGTAAAACAGCTTACTGCCTGTGCAGACTATATCTCTCTCCCTCAATCACTGATGCAGAGAGGACGAGCCCCCATAATTGATAACATGATAGTTCTGGATTACTTACAAACCTTACTTGTTATAAAGAGTACTGAAATAATTCACACAAATACAGATTTTAAAATAAATGACAATGTTTTTACTTAAAGACAGCTTAATCATAAATATATTTTACCATTGCAGACTTACAACAAAAAACATAGGTTATGCCAACAGCAGTAGGGAATACTTGTAAAATAAATTTGTGACACCCAGTACAGAACAGCAGGATTGCAGTCAGCCAATACTTCAAACATACATAATGGCAATGGCACCCCCGAACCTCATCGTGTTCTCTCTCCTCTGTTCTCTGACTGCTACCCCCTCCCTCTTTCTCTGGTGAGTTTTATACTATAATTTTGTCTATACCTCCAATTAATCCAATTAGTACAATTAATCTAATTGCTGATGCCCTTTCCAGAAGGTTTGTTGAGCCCTATCCTCCAAGCAACACTGTGGTGAAGCTAGAGGAGTAAGAGAGGGTGAAGATGGCGAACTGTGGAAAATGGTAGAGAGCTGTGTACATGGACGGATGGCAAAAATAGATGTGGGCAAGGCAGATAGCTCACCTGAAAGTGTTTTAGCTTCACCAGGGTGGTTGAAACTAAGGGGGGGTGGAGTTTGACGGGGTCAGCATAATTCCACATGAAGTAACTGTGGAATATCCAGATCTCCCAGGTTTGGCAGAGCAAAGGCATTAGGAATGTGTAATGTCCAGTTCAGGTGTTGCCTCAATCAGAATCTGGAAGGCAGCTGATTACAGACACCTGTGTGAGGCTGGTTTAAGAACTGCAGATACACTGGAGAAACTGAGCCTGATGGTGAGATAGTCACCCAGCTTATAGGCCTAGGGGGTGACTAGTGTTAAGCTGGCCACACACTAGACCAACTTGCATCCAACCAGCCAACTAGTTGATTGGTTGGAATGAAAATCTGGTAAGGTATGGGAGTAACTGATGATCAGCAATTTGCTCCTAAATGCCAGAAAACAGATGAAAATGGTTGTCAGACAAGTTTGTTAAATGTTTGATCTAAACAATTTGTTCAAACAACAGTTTTTGTCCATTTTCCGGCGTTTGGGAGCAAATTGCTGATTGTCATTTGCTTTCTTTCCTTACCAGATTTTCTTTCCAACCAATCAACAAGTTGGCTGGTTGGACAGATAATCTGTAGATGTGTGGCCAGCATTAGGGGTCCTGGACCTGTGAGTCCACTGAAGAAATATTGCTGTTTGGAAGACTTTGTGTAATATCTTGCCTGTGAACTTGTCATATCCTGTATACATACGTGTGGTAGGCAATGATGATGTTACTCGGTCTATGTGATTCTTGTGACACTATGTATATTTCTTTCTATCTATCTTCTTATCTACAACACAGGTATGTAAACATTTTTTTTTGAGTGGCATATTCAGAAAATGTTTTGGTTTGGAGGGCCCCAAAAATTTTTTTTACAGTTTGCTTCTAAGCAATTCGGTAAAGGTTCCCTGCTGGGAAAATATTATCCCAACAAACACTAAAACTAATAAAACTATAGATGTGTCTTTACACATCTTTGCTGCATTCACACTAAAAAAGCCCCTCTTGGTGCGCCAGGTCCTATGACCTGGCATCTTTTTTGCATCCTTTTATGCTGAAAATGCAGGCACACCATTAGACTGTGCTGATTCATTTGATATGTGACACTTGTATATCACATATCAAATTAATCAGCACAGTCTGCTGGTGCTTCATAGTCACATCGCATTGCGACTTAGATGCATTTGTGGCAAAAAAGATGCCTGACGCTAGCAGAGTAGCACAGGACTTGGCGCCTTACTAATGCCAGGCAAATCGCACTTTGTGGCATATTGAGGCTAGATCTAGGAGGTCTTATCTGTATCTTGAAATAAACATATTTTTACTAAGTTTACACACTGTGATGAGATGCTGTCTTCATGCGAACAGTAGCGTTATGACTTGGACCTCATTCATGAAGTGTGTGATGTACAGTTAGTTCATGCATTACTGTGGATCACAGTTAACTGAAAAACAAAAAATACAATTTACAGCTGCTAAATAAAATAGTGAAATTAATATATTCTACATAAGCAGCAGCTATGTTCATAAGGCAGATATTTTCAACTTTTTCCAACTCTAGGCCTCACTAACTAAGATGCTACTTTAAAGTTGTCAAGCACACATCACTTCAGTCACACCTGCAGCCTGAAGGATTGTTCAGAAGAGGGTAGTTATAGGCAAAGCAGCAGATGGGGCCATTCTGGCGGTGACACGCTCAAAGTGATGTCGCTGGAACCTTACCCACTGCAGTTCCCATACACCACTCATCAAGGTTTAAGCAGCCTCCAGACCAAGCTGCTGAATTCAGGTAGTAGGCTGGATTTTAGCAGGAGGCTGTAGTGTGGCTGTCCTTGTTCTACAGTATCTATATCTACCATTCAATATTATTTTCATATAACATTTAAGTTAACATAAGCTTACCTTACACTGTGAGATGTCACGGCAGAAGATGCAGCTGGTCAGTGGCTGCTTTCAAACAACTAATGTTACTATGATATTTTTATTGCAGTTAATGTTTTTTAACTGTGTCTTCCAGTTCATTATTAATGTTTTCTTTCTGGAATCATCCCTCCATTCTCCATCCCACACTCCATCCCTAAATCCCTCCTTCCCACTCTTTTCTATACTTCCTCACTCCAGCGCTAAAAACCTCAAAACACCCTCCTCCTTCCTGCCATATCCCCCCATCCAATACTCCCTAAATCCTTCCCACCACCCTACTCACCCATGCTCCTATGCTATCTCTCACCCTCCCTCCATCCAAAACACCCACACTTCATCCCCCCCTCACTCCCACCCTCCCAAAATCCCTCCCACCCTCTGTCATCCCAACCCTTATCCCCCATCCTCCCTCTCACCTTCTTCCCACCCATCCTTCCTCTTCCCTCCCTCCCACCCTACCTGCCACATTCCCTCCCACCCACTTTCCGTCCCACCATCTGGCCCACCCTACCTCCCACATTCCCTCCCTAAATCCCTCCCGCCCCAGCTCCCTAATCCCCACCCTCCCTCCTCACTCCCTAAATCCCTACCACCCCCACTCCCTAACTGAAGGGTAGTTCATACTAGAGATGAGTGGATTCAGCTCTCAGAGAACCGAATCTACCCGAACTTCCAATTCCGAGCTGACTCGGATCTCAAAATGAAGCAAAATGTCATCATCCTACTGTCATCCTCGCAGGTTTTGGATTATATAAAAGGTTCCCCGTGATCACCGCGATTTTCAGTCTGGCTGTGATCACTGTGCTGATAGGGGCTGGCTACTGTTGTCACTTGTTTCAGGGGCTGGCTGCTTAATGTCCATAGGGGCTGGCTGTTGTCGATAGGGGCTGTCTGTCTGTTGTTTATAGGGGCTGGCTGGCTGTGCTGCTTTGTTGTCTAGGGGGTGCTCATTTCTCTGTCCATCAGGGGTTCTCTACATCTTCACCTCCAGTGTGAAATTTTTTTACAAGATGATCCCCAATTATCCCAACCTTCCTCAAATTTTTTAATTTCCATTAGGCTTCCCTCTTTAGATGCAATGTCTCTCAACTCCTTGAATGAACAATGGTCGTTAGAGGAGGTAGGTGCAGTAATTGCCTCACTACCATTAGATAAAGCCCCAGACCCTGATGGGTATATTAATACATTTTATAAGGAGTTTAAAGATATACTAGCACCAATTTTAGTTAATCTTTTCAATAAAGTATCTGACAGTGGTTTATTACCTAAAGATATGTTAGAAGCTAGACTGGTAGAATTTCCTAAACCAGGGAAGAACCCTAATCTAATCACCAATTATTGACCGATAGCACTGTTAAATTCGGACATGAAAATTTATGCTAAACTTATAGCAAATAGGCTGAGCCAACTCCTCCCATCCCTGATACACCAAGACCAGGTGGGTTTTGTCTTCTACCGCCAAACCCCGGACCATACCAGATGTGTCATTGATTTGATTGAGGCCTTCTCTGCTTCGGTGGTACCATTGTTGGTGTTTTCTCTGGATGCAGAGAATGCTTTTGATAGACTCCACTGGAGGTATTTGTCAGAGGTGCTACAATGTTTTGGAATACGCAACAGAGCCTTCTCTTCTATAATGGCTCTATATTCCAACCCTTCAGCCAAGGTGTTTACTAATGGTTTTCTCTCCAATGGGTTTGATATATCTAATGGTACCTGCCAGGGTTGCCCACTGTCTCCATTAATATTCACACTAGCTATTGAACCCCTCACTGAGAATATTCAATCTTCAACAGAGATTCAAGGCCCTGTCTTTGCGGGAGTGCATCATAAGATCTGCTTATTTGCAGATGATGTACTGTTGACCCTTACACACCACATCACTATTTTATCGGCTTTACATGTGATACTGGATAATTATTCCTGTGTATCATATTACAAGCTGAATACATCAAAAACTGAAGCCCTCTCACTTAATGCCCCACCCAAATTACTTACCACTCTTAAATCTGTGTATTCATATGATTGGAAATCTAGAACTCTTAAATACCTCGGAATCCAGATCACCCCGACAACATCTGATTTAATTACGTGTAATTATCATCCCTTAATGAATGCGCTATCTTTAATGTTAACAGACTGGATGATGCAAGAGGTCTCATGGTTAGGACGTATAGCCACCTTGAAAATGATGCTTTTACCCAAGCTTCTTTACTTCTTTAGAATGATACCGATATTGATACCAAACTACTTATTAGATAAGGTCCATGTAAACTTTATTAAATATGTTTAGAAAAAAATAAGAGTTGCTAGGAGAATTTTGTCTTAAACAAAAATGGAGGGGGGATTGGCATTCCCGAATTTACAAACATACCAATTGGCATGTTTATTGAGTCAATTGGGAGAATGGTCCATGCAAGATAACCCAAAGACGTTGGTTAATTAGGAAAGAGACATAGCTGCCTCATTACCATTGACAGACTTACTTTGGTTGCCTCAATCCAGCACCCTCCATCGATTCTGTTGCTTAACAGCAGTCTTATCTTCCCAAAGAGCTTGGTTTGAAGTACTGTAGTCTCTAAGTTAGAAGACATTTCTCTCCCTACTTCTTATCTCTCTCTTAAATGAATTGCTTATTTTATTTCGAATTTAAGATTTGATATTTGGACAACTGAAGAAGTGGTTTCTTTAAATGATGTCTCCATGGGTGGCATTTTGAATTCTTTCACTCAGATATGAGAGAAAGTCTCTATACCAGTAAATGACTTTTATAAATTTCTACAATTACATCATTGGCTGTTCAGTGCAATGCAAACTCCCCATCATATATGTAAGGTCCCTAAATATATATACAATAGAGTTACTATATTGCATAACCTGGTGGTATACCCTTATGATTAGCTCTTAAATTTCTTCTACATTTTCATCCTTAGTGAAGTGGGAGTTGGATTTGTCATGCTCATTAACCGAAGATGATTGGGCTTTCTAAATGTGTCTCACATGTGGAACAAGTTTATAAACTTCTCCATAGATTGTATCTTATCCCGGAGAAATATGATTTAGCCCACAATTTCCAATTTGTGTTGGCCACACTGCGGCCCTGTAGGTATTTTTCCACACATGTTCTGGTCATGCCCTAAGTTGGTCCCTTTATGGACACTTGTATTCAAACTTATTGAACAGGTTTTGAACATCTCTATTACCCCAGATCCTCTTGTAGCTATCTTTCATATATATCACGGAAACCTAACTAATAACGATCGCTACATAATTGGGCACATACTTATTACTACTAAACTGCTAATTGCTCAACATTGGAAATCAAATGTTATCCCTAATATTCAGGCAATAGAAAATAAAATACAAACCCACTATGAATTCGAAACAGCAGGGATCCCTTATTCATCCACTATGTCCAACCCCCTAATCCATTGGTTCGGTTGGAATGAATATTGGAGTCACAAACATTCCAGGGGTAACTGAATTGAACTAAATAAAATACAATAATGCAATATCTACAAAACTTTATTAGTTACAATTCATAACTTACAATTCATAGTAATGTTATTACTCTACAACTGATTATGTCAATCTCTGATGTGTCCCTATTTAGCTTGCATATGTGATCAATTATGGGAATATATATTGTGTTAATGTTCTGTATTCCAATGGACCTATGGTCTATTCTGATCATAAGATAAGTTGGCAATGTGTGTACCTCTTCCATTCCATTCCTTTAGTTGTTTTTTTTTTCTTTTCTCCCATTTATTTTGCATCATGATTTATTCAACATTTATGTTGTTCTATATATGTTTTCTGAAAATTAATAAAAATTTTATATTGAAAAAAAAAATTGTCAAGCAGCAATGCCCCAAACATCAAATAATGCAAAGAAAATAGGCGCAAGATAGAATTGTCCTTGGGCCCTCTAACCCACCCTTATGTTGTATATATGAAACAGGACATTCACAGTTTAACAAACCAATCACTTTAGCAACAGGGACTGCCACTTGTGGCTGAAATTATTGGTTTGTTTGGACCCCCCATAAAATAAGCTGCCAATGTGCAGTGGACATTGGTGGCATTGATTCCGTACACAAACTGGCTTTACAACATAGGTAAGATGATCAGATGTCGTCATCGTCATCCCCATCAGTGTGTACTTCCTCTTCTTCACACAATATTAATTAGTCCCTGCTGGAATCCACCATTACAGATGCTTCTGTAGTTTTTTACTTAATTGCTGGTAAAGGTCTTCCTCGTGGAATTTGTAATTCATTTTGATGAACATCATCTTTTCCACATTCTGGGGAAGTAATCTCCTCAACTGATCACTGACAAGGTTCCCGGTTGCCCTGAAAACTCTTTCAGAGTGCACACTGGAGGGTGGGCAACTTAAGCAAAGCAAAGCCAGTTTGTGTAAGGGACTCCAAATTTTCTCTTTTTTCTGCCAGTAGTGAATTGGACTGTCTGACATGCCTATTTGGATGCTATCCCTAAAATAATCATCAACCATTCTTTGAATGGTGACCGTATCAGACAGTCACGGTAGACATGTCACTCATTGTAGGCAGTTCTTTCAGACCCAACCAGATGTCCATTTTTGCTGACTGATCTGCATCTCCACCAGCAGTGGGTCTCTTAGGAAAATTTTGTTTTTTCCTGGCCGCTGCAGAAACTGAAGGAGGAGATGATGCCATGTCATGTGCCATTTGAGCTGACAATTTTTTCACCAACAGCTCTTTGCATCTTTTCTGATTTATGTTGGTTGGAAAGAAATACACAAGGTATGACTTAAACCTAGGATCAAGTATGGTTGCCAAAATATAGTGATCTGATTTCAAGAGATTGACGATCCTTGGATCCTGGCAAAGCGAATGAAGAGCTTGATGTACCAGTCCAGCAAACTTAGCAGAGTCACTCCTTTTCAGCTCCTCATTCAGTTTCTCCAGCTGTTTATGCAAAAGTCTGATTAGGGGAATGACCTGACTCAAGCTGGCAGTGTCTGAACTAACTTCACATGTGACAAGTTCAAAGGGTTTGAGAACCTTGCACAAGATGGAAATTAGTCTCCACTGTGCTTGACTAAGGCGCATTCCTGCTCCTCTCCCTATGTCATAGGCCATAGTGTAGCCTTGGATGGCCTTTTGCTGCTCCTCCATCCACTGAAGCATATAGAGGGTAGAATTCCACCTAGTCACTACCTCTTGCTTCAGCTGATGGCAGGGCATATTCAACAGTTCTTGCTGGTTCTGCAATCTTTGACACGCAGTTGCTGAATGCCAAAAATGCCCAGAAATCTTTCAGGCCACCGAGAGCATCTCCTGCATGACCCTGTAATTTTTTTTAAAATGTCGCACCACCAAATAATTATGTGAGCAAAACATGGGATGTGTTCAAATTCGCCCACATGTAATGCTTGCACAATATTGCTGGCATTGTCAGAAATCACAAATCCCGAGGAGTGTCCAAGTGGGGTAATCCATTTTGCAATGATTTCCCTGAGTTTTTCTAAGAGGTTCTCAGCGGTATGCCTCTTAGTGAAACCGATGATACACAGAGTAGCCTGCCTCTGAATAAGCTGCTGTTTATTAGATGCTGCTGCTGATGTTTGCACTGTTAGGGGCAATACACCTACCCAGTGGGCTGTCACAGTCATGTAATCTTTAGTTTGCCCTGTCCCACTTGTCCACATATCTGTGGTTAAGTGGACAGTGGGCACAACGGCATTCCGGAGGACATTAATAAGGTTTTTTTAATGTCCTTGTACAGATTGGGAATTGCTATTCTAGATAAGTGGAATCTAGAAGGGACATGGTAGCTGGGACACAGGACCTCCATTAACTGTGCAAAACCCACTGCATTAATGGCAGATACTGGATGCACATATAATACCAGCATAGCTCTTATGGCATCAGTAATCCGCTGTGCAACTGGGTGTCTGCTGTCATACTTGCAAACAAAAAGTGTGGTGGTTGCTCACATCAGCTTAATGACATTGCACAGGTGCTTGTAAAGAGCGGGGTTTACACTGAACTACAGGAAAAAAAAGGGATTTTCCCTCCAGCACACTCCAGCAATATCAGCAAAAATACTTGAATCCTACATAATAAAAGAAATTCAGAGGTATTAGATACATACATTTGCAAATATATGAATAAGCGCTGGGCCAATGTCACGGCTCCTCTATACCGGCATCCCTAACATTATGGGGTTCATGTCTGAGGTGCAGGGAACTCCAAAAGAATCTAGCCAAGGACCATCCCCAGGGCATCACATGAAAAAGGGTAAAAAGGTGATAGTGAAGTGTACAGCATAGATATGTAAAGATAAATCAATAAGTGTTAATATAATGAGAAAGTTAAAATTAAATAAATAATAGACAAACAAATACAGAGTATATTGTCTTTTGCTTTGAAACTACAGTTCCCAGCAAGCCTCCCCCGCATGCTGGTACTTGGAGAACCATAAGTATCAGCATGCGGGGCATTACGGGCCTGCTGGTACTTGTAGTTCCACAGCAAAAGCAATATTAAAAAAAAACAGAACACACACTGTTGAAAATAAAAATGTATTAAAACATACATGCACACACACATGTACTCACACATGCACACACTATCTCACATACTCACCTATGTATCCCTATAGCCAATCTGTCCTCTTCTCCAGTATACAATCCAATGGAGTGCCTGTAATAAAAATTCCATACTCACCTCCTCCTATGCGTGGATCTGTCCGTTTCATCAGGCAATCCAGGGTCTTGGCAAAAAAAAGCAAAATACCCGGACCCATGAACATTTAAATAGCAGCCTCCATTAACTTAATTTCTCCACTGGTGATACTCATAAGGTTTTCTTTATCTAGCATAACACAACTAGACCTGCTGACTTTATAATTTTAAGGAAACAGGTAACATAAATATATTTAAACATACCTCTTTTTTGTTATACTGTATACAGTAAGATGTAATATAATAGAGGATGAATAGAGAGGATTTATATAAAACTAAATAAAAAATAAATATCTATATGGATAAATATAACAATAATAAATACATAAGAAAAAATAATAAATAAATAAATAAAAATCTTGCACCACCTTAACAGAATTTTTGGGAAATTCATGTTATCGTTGTTGTAGCTATAATTAAAGACACTAATTACCCATATAATTATGGTGACTCTAGCTATTATTTTCTAGGAGGTGCTAGTTAAATGTTAAGTAGAATCTGATTGGTTTCTATGGGCAACATCACTTCTAAAACTCACTTCTAAAAATTCTCACTTTAGTAACTTTACCCCTAAGAATTATTTTGTACATCTTGTTCTTCACTGTTGTTCTAATTACAAATGTGTCAAAAACATGAATGAGATACATCTGTAATATACTATGACCTAGACAGTTAGTTAGTTAATTCTCTAATGTTATTCCAATAACAGATATTTAAACCAATTCTCCTAACATACTGAAAAAACAAATAGTTCCTCCAACATAATAAAAGAATGTGCCTGAAAAATTTAATAAATCAGAAAAAAGACAATAGACATGGATACAAACTCATCCCAAAACTATATATGAGATTAAAAATCAAGCTCAATGGTTTCATTTAATCCATCTGGATATAAGGTGTGTAGAGCATGTATCCAGTATGATTGTCTCATGCATAATGTTTTATATATATCACCACCTCTCAGTGAAATGGGGATTTGCTCTATAATGATCGCAGTCAAAACTTCTGAATTCCCTGCATGTACTTGTGCAAAATGGCATGGTACGCTATGTTTAGTAATATTATTGCCGATATTACGACGATGTTCTAAAAACCTAATTTTAAACTTACAAGTGGTTCGTCCAACATATTGTAATTTGCATGGACAAGATAACACATATATTACAAAATCGGTCTCACAATTCACAAAATAATTAATTGGAAATTTTCCTCCTACATTTGATGAACAAAACTGTGTGCCAAGATGGCCAAAGATGTGATGCAGCCTTTGGGCAGTGGAGGCAGCCTTGAGGGCTGGTGAGTCTCTTTAAGAAAATGTGAACAAGGCGCTGAGATGCTACCAATGTTGCCGAGTTGACACTGGCATCGGTGCACTGGATTGCGCACTTGGGCTGATGAGATGCTACCAATGTCACCGGGTTGACACTGGCATTGATGTGACAGATTGCGCACTTGAGATGCTGAGATGTGAACAGTGTCACCGGTGTCAAAGCCGGATGGTTGGCTGAGACCTAAATTGTAAAATTAATATCTGAAGATGCCATGTTTGCGTTGTCTGCATGATGCCATCTGGCGCAGTCGGTATAATATCATTGTGCACGGTGCTATTTTAGTAATGTGTACATCTGCCATGTTACTGCACACTGTTAAAAATATATATAATAAATGTGCATGGATACAAATATATAAATATATTTTTAAAGACTTCATATATTCAGTGATGGCAGACATGTCTTGTGGACATGTTTGTGACAAATAATTAAGAATACACAAAGATACTCTGAGTGTTTACTTCACATATAGAAACAGTATGTCTGTGGCAATTGAAGTATAACACATACACCGATATGCTCAGTGAGAGTGGATTTAGAAACAATTGTCAGACATTTAGCTACCATTAGAAATTGTAGGCCTTGTGACCCATGCTTATGTGGTTAAGAGGGACTGACAATTGTATTCTGAATAAACATAGGAAAGCCTTTTGTTAAAATTATCACACTGTTTGCTAAGGCTTGCTCCATCTATGAACAGGACAAACTCCATTGTCTATAATTTTTTTTAGCTAAGACAGAAGTGATATTGATAGTAGCCAGTGACTGTTTGAAGCTATATATATATAGATATACATATATATTAGAACCGATAGTCTAGGCACCTGGTGCTTCCTGGTATATTTTACTGAAAGAGTCAAATAGTGTTCAAAGGTGTTCCAATATGTCCATTAAAAAAGTGAACACCACACTTCTCCGTAAATAAGAGATGGCTACTTTTCCTTCAGAGTGCTGGTTTGAGCAAAACAGCTAGGTAGACCTGAAAAAGTAGGAGAGAAGGAAAGGTGCCTAATAGTGTAATATATTTAGTGAGCGTATGGTGAACATACAACAAATAATTATTATGTGCGTACCAGATGTTTTCTT
The DNA here is from genome assembly GCA_031769625.1 of Taudactylus pleione. NCBI lineage: Eukaryota > Metazoa > Chordata > Amphibia > Anura > Myobatrachidae > Taudactylus > Taudactylus pleione. The sequence continues at coordinate 12,956,013 of JAUIMM010000384.1, forward strand.
GGTAATAATAAGTTAGTATTTTCCAATAAAGTGATCCAGTGTTAGCACAGAGTGAAAAAAAGGTTTTAAATGATGTGCAGAATATCTATAAATAGCTAATCAATATGGATGTTGACCTCTTCCTAGAGGTTCAGTTAATATAGAGAACCAAACCACAATGAAGAATGATAATATAAATATTTAATAGGGACAGCAGGGTATACTCTACCCAACAAAGAAAAAAAAATTGACAATAAAAAAGGGGGAAAAATTGAGACAAAAGGGGGAGCAGCAATGCAATAGATAAAAGTGCTAAAAAATATTCTTAAAAAATTCCATAAGACTTAGCTGAGTACAAAAGTCCGGTAAAGTGCTGGGGCAAACACTTAGTATGGCAGTCCATTTAGTCCATATATTGGAGGGTGGAGGAGGTCCTAATGCATTTCATCTATTTTAGACTTCTTCAAGGGGAGCAGGAGATGTGAGACAAGACTCCAACATGACCCATATTTATATGGGTATAGGAAATATTAAATTAATTGGATGATTTGGCTCCATGTGACCGGCAACCGGAAGTGTTTCTCCGGAGGTACCGTTTACATGTAGTTCAAACTATTGTTTCAGCAAAGATGGCTGAGTACTCATAATGCAGACCTTTTCAAGTTCCTAACAGCTGTGTCTATGGTTAGGCCGGAGACAGATCCTGCTATGGCCCGCTCGTGGAATGCATTTCCGGATGTGACGTCATCCTCGGCCTTATCACGCAGGAAGTCATGTGTGTGATGACACGCACGTGAACCGCAAATGCTAGGCGGACATTTCCTGGTTAGCCGCGTATCTCCTTAGCGGCGGTTACCAGGGACGCTTATTGCAGAGAACAATAGCGAGTGCATTAGTTTACCTGCATTAGTTTACCTAAAATTTACAATTACTAAATATACTTTACTCAGTCCCTACAGAATTATTAATCCATGCTGCATATACAAAAGGAAATAAATAAAGGTAATTAATTATGTAGAAGAGACACTTTTGGCACACAGATATTAACATCGAAAATAGTGCATACACATATTAATACATAATGAGGAATCCCCCATCAAAGGAGGGAAGGGAAATGCAATTTTTGATTGACAAAATATCTGAAAATAGCGTGTACATATTCTACTACTGCTGTTTCTATGTTTGTTATCTCTATGCTTTTTTGTTATCTACTTAGTATCAATTAAAAATGCATATACTTAGAGAAAATACATACAAAAATAGATATCTAAACCCTTAGAATACTTTCCACATGATCTAGAGAATTTATAACATAAGAATACACATAAATTCGCATTTTAGCGGTATAATGCTCTTCTTTATTGTCTCCATTCTATACTATGCTTTTTGTTGTAATTTATTAGCTGAGTTTAGTACGAGATTGATTCCCATAAGAAAAAACAGTATTTTCCTTCGCATATCCGATTACTCTTTGGTATACCTGCTGCTCCTGGTATTCTTGGGTGGTCTTCCATCCCAGTACTAGCCAGGCCCAACACTGTATAGCTTCCAAGATCAGACGGGATTGGACACTTTCAGTGTGGTATAGCCGTAGGTATCTTAATATTATATCATGCATCTCGGAACACCTTTGACTTTTCATAGAAATGGGGCAATCTCGTAGCTCTCATTTAAACCATGTGGAGACAATGTATTGAGCTTGTATATCCAGTACATTTCCCATTGAGACAATTTCCTGGTTATCGGTCAGTATCGGTCGGTATACCCTCTCTCTAAAAACTTGTCCTACATGACTTCAAGCTGGTAAATCCCTTCCTCTCTATTCCTTGCAATTCTCAGTGCCCGTAAGAACTGAGAAAAGAGGAGAGCATTTACAGTACAGTGGAAGTTCACCTCTTTTGACTGTTCAAGAGACTTTAACTTGACTCCTTATTATTATTTTACCTGATATCCAGAATTAAAATACCACGTTTTTGAGATTAAATATCCTTGTATTTCATTTCATATACAAACATAGGGGTTTCTCTAGAGCACATTTATTATCTTGTCCTGTATTACTGTTAGAAGGATAGACACCCTTCTCCATAAGTGCAGCCCACCCCGCCCACATATCTATCTTATAGTACTCAGTCCAGTGCACAACAGATCAATCTGTTTAATTAAATAATTGTTACAATCCACTTTTTTTTGGAATGTCATAGTATGGATTTGATTACCTATGATTTCTACTGTGATGTCTAAAAAAACAATCCTATTGTGGTGATGAGTGAGCGTGAAAGATAAATTAAAATAGTTGTGATTTAAGTGATAGACAAACTTGGTGATAGAAAGATCATCCCCCTTCCAAACAAAAAACAAATCATCTATATAATGTGCATAGAGGACCAGGTTCATGCCAAATGGGCCATTCCAGATGTATTCATCCTCAAATGCGCCCATGTAGATGTTAGCATAATTTGGCATGAACCGGGACCCCATCGCAGTGCCATGAACCTGTAAATAGAAAACGTGATCAAATAAAAAATAATTGTGCGTGAGAATGAAGTGAATACAAGAACCTAAAAATTTGTGCTGTTCCGCCGATATTTTGGGATCTTCTAAGCTTTTTATTACCATCTGTATACCTAATTTATGTGGTATATAGGTATAGAGTGATGAAACATCACAGGTTAACAGATGGTAATCCTACTGCCATTGTACATCTGACAGCAATTTAAAAAACTGCATTAAGTCTTTGATGAGATCTCAGCGCAAACTTGAAGGAATTGGTCCAAATAGTATAACAAATTGGCAGTGAGGGAACCTGCACCAGAAATAATAGGAAGCCCAGGTGGATTGTGCAGTGACTTGTGAATTTTGGGTAAATGATAATACGTGGGAGTAATAGGATGTGTAGGAAAAAGAAAGGTAAATATATCTTTAGTGATAAAACTTTTATCTATTGCTCCTTGTAAAAGTATTAGAAGTTCATTTTGGTATGTCTTCATGGGATCACTAGCTAGGGTGGTAAAGAACTTAGGATCAGATAGTTGCTTGATCGCCTCTGCCAAATAGTCTGAGGTATTCTGTACCACCACTCCACCACCTTTGTCGGCAGTTATTGTTTGATCTTTTTGTAATTCTTTCAGTGCTGCTCCTTCTTTAAATTTTAAGTTATTAGTATATATTAGATCTGTCTCTGCTTTAGTACAAAGTAATTCAAACTCTCTTAATGTATTGTGGTAGAAGGTCTCAATGGGGGCGCTTTATACTGTAAAGGAAAAAATTGGGATTTATTCTTACATTTAGCAGCTATAGTATCACTATGTGACCTAGCTATATCAAAAACTGGAAGTGGTGTCTCTGATTGTGTACCACCTTTTTTTATTAAGATAATCAGTTCATTTAATGGAATAGCATCCTCTTCACTCAATACTAGGATAGCTGTTGATATTACAGAGTCTACTAGAATAGTTGTTCCTTCTATTTTACGTTTAACCAAATTTTTTTTCTGTCATTGCTGTCTTTTAGGAATCTATTCCTTTACAGATGTATACTGTATGCCTCTCAGACCAGAGGATTCCAACACAGAGAGTGGACTTACATTAGAGCTCAGGATTGTGGACACATTATAAGAAATGGACTTTACTAGCAGTTCCGCATTTCATCCCTATGTGTTCACAGGTGCTCCTATATCCACGTATTCTCTGATATTATTATTGATACTGTGATCATTTATAGCTGTGTGAAATACATACACGTTCTTAATTATTCACTGGAGTTTTAATAAATATATTTTCTTGCTTTTTCATTCAATGTTCCATTGTGCTTCATATACTGTACAGACTCAGGTGCACACAGATATACAAGTGTTGCATATCATATTAATGAGCACAGTCTGCTAGTGCTTCATAGTTGCATTGCGACTTAAGGAGACTACACACATGGCAATTTTTTACACGATTTGCCCGATTTTTGACAAATCGTAATAACAAATCATGTAAAATATGCCCAATCTGGGACACAATGCACTGGATGTACGATAGATCTTAAGTCAGATTGTAAATTTTTTACTTCAAATCGTGGTCACGAGCTGCCTGGGAAGTATCAATTCCTGTCTGTCTATACCTTCTAACAATCGATTCCTGCCTATACCTTCTAGACAATATTCATTCCTATACCTTCTAAAATTGTCGCTATTCAGCATTATGAGTCGCACAAGAAATAAATGCTTTCAGACTTTGAGTGTGGTTCCAAAGCACAAAAAGATATTATTCAATATAAAAACAGATGGTTACACGCTGTGATGTAATTACAATTAGCGCAATTAAATCATATAGACCAAAGGTACAGTTGTTACATACGCACGCGCTCTGGGCCCAGATACTGGCATCAGCAATAGAAATCTCCGTCAACAGCACAGCAAGAAGACTCTCGACTGGGGTCAGAGAGCGCACATATACACTTAAAGGGATAGGCAATACAATAGAACAGATTGGCATGATTCCATTGGTTCTCCTTCATGGTTACAGGATAGTTCATAGGTCAATTCGTATGGACACGTCAGCCTCCAACAGCCCTTTGTGTCCTATTTCCCGCTGCATGTTAATCTAAGCTGGTAACATTACAGAGTACATTTTAATGTTCTAACCCTCTATAGTCCATAATTTTCAGACGCATGTTGTGATCTTCTCACCGATGATACCGGAAATTTGTTGAGACACAGTGGATCAGTACAACACCAAACATGGTCTACTTATCATGTCCTAAACCTTAGTTATCAAATAACCTTTATTTCACAATATTAATCATTACTGAATAAACCTTGAATATTACACTTTAATGTTGAGGAACCTTTTGTGTAAGTGTGCAGTGTGTAAGTATTGGGGAATTGGGAAAAGACGCCAGTTAGCACTGTGCAACTATGTGTTTTGTGGAGTACATCATGGTACGTGTTTTGCAGGGTTAATCATTTTATATGTTTTAGTGACTGTCTGTATTGGTATGGTGAGGACTTTTAACTTCTTTCTATTGCGTGGGAATCGCACAACACTAAATAATAGCATCACCGTATGTACTTATAACGGCATGATTCTCTAAAAAGCCGCTGGGCGACCAGTCGGCCTCTCGTTGCCATTCGCAAAATGGCGTCACCCCGATCTAATTTTAAACCGATCCTGTCTCAGCCAATTATCCGGCTTCAACAGTCCACCCTTTCATAGCAAACAACATGCTATCATACTCTAATTTTAAAATTACTTTAGGCTTACATTATGACATATTATTTAATGATAATTTATGGGATGGCACAAGGTGGTTCTTAAACCATCAATAATGGGTCTCTAGGAGGGGACATAAAACTACCCTTATACGCACTCAGCGGATCTTGGAAGATCATGGGAAAAATGTGGGGATGCACCAATCCTATAAAGGAAGTTTTTTTGGGGGAATAGGGACTTACATTATTTAAAATAACATTTTAATAACACATTTTATGCATGTCTAAATATTATACATTATATGATGGTATTTCATAGTTCAGGGTTGTAATGCAGTTCTACATTTACCTCAGTATTCCTATCATTACTACTGACCACCATCATTATTTCATTCCTTTGATTCACTTTATCTTTACATTTTCCACATTTCAACAAAGTAGGAACACACCTGACACATATGCCAATTACTATGATGACAACCAGTATGAGGATCAGGAGTTTACCTATGCTTGCAATCATTTACTGGACCCACTCTCCTAGACCTGAGAACCATTTCACTGGGTTCGACCATGAAACCCATTCCTCCACCTTCTCCTCTACTTCAGCCACTGAAGCATTATGGTTCTTCTGAAATTCCCATTTTACCTGCAGAATTTTATCCATCTTCCGGTCTATCACCTCCTTGGGATCGCTGGTATCATTTGTAATGTAAGTGCAACACTTTACTCCAAATTGGGTGGCCAAAGTTACGCAATACCCCCCAGTGACAGCTGTTAAATAATTTAACACTAGTCTATGTTGCACGAGTTCTTTCTTGTAAGCTTGCAACTCCCTACCTGTATACCTGAATGTGTCATCATACACCTCGGTGATATTATCTATTAATCTAGCAAGATCTTGATTATACCTAATATTTAGTGTACCCCGAGCGATCCTAGTGGGATCTAATGCTACCAAAACTTGAAAGCCAGTTGTCTCACTAATTAACTGTATGGCTTTATGCACGTCACCAGATATATTTATTTTGTCTCTGTGTTCATACTGTGTGTGAAGATATGGTGATGGTGTGTTTTTATTAATACAAAGCATTTCACCATGTGTAAGGGTCATAACTTCAGGAACTACTCTTCCCAAATAACACAAAAACCTTCAGAACTTGGAGAGAGCCACTTATAAGCTTTCCTTCCACATATAAAATATACATCATCGGGAAGACATAAGGAATAGTGAACATAAATAACCCACACATTTCCCTAGCAAGTGATCCTACTTCAGGTTCTCCCATTTGACTCATACAAGCTTCTCGTTGTAATATCTTGGCACAATACCCTTCTGGTACCCTACCAATCATTTCTTTGGTGGAACTTATAGCCTGATTCAGAGCTGCTTGCTCTGACAGAGCGCTCGCTCTGAATCAGGGCCGGGCTTTTTTTTTTGGAGCGGCCTCTTGACCGCTCGCATAGCTGTGGGTAATCACCCACAGCTATAGCGAGCGGCCATCATGATGGTTGCGATGGTCAAGACCATTGCGACCATCAGGCTTGCGATGAGACCCTTGTGGTAGGATCTCGTTCATCACAAGCCCCAGAGCTTTTGGCTCTAACAGAGCCAGAAGCTCTCCACTGACATCACTCCTGATGTCAGTGGGGCCTGCCCCAAATGTCAAGCGTTCCCTCGGGAATGCCTCCATTTGGGCAGCCACCCCCCTGGCCCGTCCACCGACGGGGGCGAACTGTCACTCAACATCGACAGCTTGCCCCCTTTGGGGCGAGACCCAGAGTGATGGATTGCCCATCGCTAGCCGGGTCTCATGCATGCGCACGATGAAGCTGGCTTCGTCGTGCGCATGAGCTGTGGGCCACCATCGACCCGGTTGCGAGCGCTTGCGACCGAGTCTGAATCAGGCCCTTAGTGTATATTTACACTGGAAGTGTCTTCCACTTGAGCTACTGTAATTGTGCGTAACAATTCATAATTCATAGGCTCATGATCAGCTCTTAGTGAGAATGTCATCGTCTGATTATTCCCAGTCACCTCCCAACTTCCTGGTTCATTGCAGTTGGTGATGTTAAAACATAAAAGTGATTTATCTACTTGGTACTGGTGGAGTTTAAAATGAGGGGGTTTTGATTTAAGAAATTTTCCATCTAGTGCATGCCCTCTTTGTGATTCTAAAATTTCAGAGACATTTAATGGGAATGGCACTAATCCTACATTATGCTGTCCTTGGGGCACGTGAGAGCACACCCAACAGTCGGTTTGGTTTAAAATTTTGCCCACCATGGTGTGATAATCCTCTAAAGGATACCCACCCCAATACTGATTACACTTGGGTTGACATTGTTGGATGCATCTCTCATCAATTACGAACCTACAGAACTCACACATACAATAATCCTCAGATGATAGACCTTCACACTGTCTCTGAGTATCCAAAATAGCAGATCTCTTAACAATTACTGTACTAAGAATGGTCAAACACTCCCCTGATTGGCATAGCACTCCTCCTCTCGACTCCACTCCATCAATGCTACCATTAGCTCCCATCAAATAAACCAGGATGATGGAAACTCTGGAAGAGAATACAAAAATTAACACAGCAGACCTGTCCATTGCCGTAGCAAGGACCTACAAATTTCTTTAGTTCAGATATCTCACTGCAACCATTTAACTCTCCCAGAACAAGCTCGCGATCGACAGGTCCACATTATCTGCCTTGTCTCCGCCTTGTTTCTCCACGGGTTGGTAGACCTTCTTACAGTGAGTGGAATGGACCCAGGTATCTCTCTCTGCCACCTTCAAAGATGTGGTACTTGTCAGCAACACCTGATATAGACCTTCCCACCAATCAGTCAAACAACCTGAACACAAGAAATTTCTGATCATAACAAATTCTCCAGGTTCAACATCATGAAAGTTTGTTTCAGGCATATCATGGGACAACAATTTCAGTTTCTGCTGTTGCTTTTTACTCATTGATATAAGATACCTTACAGTTACCTCGTTGTTACCTTTCAAATCTTCCTGCGGAATTATAATCAAATGAGGTTGTCTACCAAACAGTATTTCAAAAGGGGACAGATTTAGAGGGGGTCTAGGAGTGGTCCTTATGCTATGTAGGACCAACGGTAGTGCTTCTGGCCATCCTAGTCCAGTCTCCGACATGATTTTACTCAATTTGTTTTTAATAGTTCCGTTCATTCTCTCCACCTTGGCACTGGCTTGTGGTCGGTAGGGGGTATGAAGTTGACTATTAATACCCATCAGCTTACACATATTTTGGAAAACATCACCTGTGAAATAAGTTTAGGGATACCGTATCTGCATTCAAACTCTTGAACAATTTTCTTGGCAGTAAACGCAGCAGTATTAGTGGCAGTTGGGTATGCCTCAACCCAATTAGAAAACACATCCGTGCACACTAATACATTCCTGCTGGGTGGTAATTGGATGAAATCAAATTTTATTACCTGGAAAGTTCCGTCAGTCGGAGGAATGTGAGATGGCTCAGTAGGGATCGTTTTCCTAATGTTTTTCCTCAAGCAGGTCAGACAGGACATTGCTCTCTTTTCCACTTGCGAAGAAAAACCCGGTGCGCACCAGTATGCTCTCACCAACTTGCACATACCTTGCTTTCCCAAATGAGTCAGACCATGCACTGGCTCAGCCAGGCTTGGGTAGTATACCTTGGGAGCCACTGGCTTACCTTGTCTGTCTCTCCAGAGTACAGAGGACTCTTGCCCACATCCCTTGGTCTTCCAGACTGCCTTTTCCTGAATGGAACACAAATTTTGCATATCAATTAATTTCAGCATATCAATTGTTTGAAAAGTCATCATTTGTTCAGTTGGTACTTTCATTTTTAACCCTGCTGCCCATTTTGCAGCTTTGTCTGCCCTGTTGTTGCCCAGTGACACCGGATCATCCTCACATGTATGGGCTTTACACTTTATTACTGCCACTGCCTTTGGAAATTGGATTGATGTTAGTAGTCCTTTTATATGTCTGGAATGTGCTATTGGTGTGCCTGCTGCTGTCATAAACTTTCTCAGATGCCATAGGGCACCAAAATCATGTACTACCCCGAAGGCATACCTAGAGTCAGTGTAGATATTAGCAGATTTACCTTCTGCTAATTCCAACGCTCTCTTTAGTGCCACCAGTTCTGACACTTGGGCCGAGTGTGGTGGGCCTACAGGTTCGGCTTCTATGATGTCTTCGTCATTTACCACAGCATAACCTGTACATAACTCTCCAGTGTCAGTTTGTCTATGACAACTCCCATCCATGTAAATGTCACATCTACATTTTCTAAAGGTGTATCCCGTATGTCAGGTCTTGCAGTAAAGGTTTGATTTAGATATTCCATACAATCATGTGCATCAATATACCTGCAGAACTCACCTGTCGCCAGTGGCTCACCTCTCTGCACCCTTTGTGCATCATGTTGCATATATGGTAAAAACATAGCTGGATTTAACATACTGCACCTTTTGATGGTGATGTTTGCAGGTGCTAGTAAACAGAGATTAAAAAAATTCTAAACAAACATTGGAAAATACTGTTAAAAGATGAAACACTCAGATCCATCCTTCCATCAAGACCGTCAATAGTTTATAGGAAAGCCCCGGACATCACAAAGCAACTGGTTCACAACCACATCAAATCAGAAGATCCACAACAAACATCAATCATTACGACACGAAGAACGAAAGGCTTTTTTCATTGTTGAAAATGCAAAAATTGTCTTACTATGGGTAATGAAACAACCAAACCAACAGTAATTTTCACCTCAAATATAACAAAGACAACCTTTCAAATTAAACAATTCATAACATGTGAAACAAAAGGGGTCATCTATGTTTTAGAGTGCCCCTGTGGTAAACAGTACGTTGGAAAGACAATAAGGCAATTTAGTCAGAGAATTGGAGAGCACAGGAGAAACATTCTAAATGGTTTCGAGATGCACAGTGTTTCTCAGCATTTCAAACAATGGCATAACCAAGATCCGAGTCAGCTCACATTTCAAGCAATTGAGAAAGTAAAATCCAATTGGCGAGGAGACCACAATTAAAAAATTAGCAAAGCAGAAATAAAATGGATAATGACTCTGGACACATTACAACCGAATGGTCTCAACATAGACCTAGAGATACAAAATATACTATAAAAAACATAATCTGCTACATGATTCCATATAGAATTTAGAGTTGTTTGTTATATTCCGCAATATATACAACATAACCGAAACATCAACCATTCACAATCAGTTTAAGTGAACATGTACCCATACAGATTAACTGAAGATAGGAATAAAAAGAGAGTCACTAGATAAAGAATATAGGAATATGAGTACTTGGCATATCTAGTATTAATAAATAACTATAATTATATACCATTTGAAACTAATAAAATCATAATATATGCGCTAAACCTAACTAGCAGCTTAGAAGGGTAAGATATATAGAAGATATATCATGTTGGAGACATGCAAATTTATTGCATCACCAACACTGCACACAGGCAAATATAGAATATAGATAGTTGGGTATTAATAATATCCAAAAGGTATCCCCTTAATGACCTATATAATATTCGCACGAAGAGATATATCAGTCTGTGAGTATATTTAAAAATCTCAACCTCATAATCGGATTTGAATGACATATGTTAAGACAGAGAATTATTATTTCATTATATATATCGAAGTTAGAATATCAGTAATACTATATCCCCTAGTATGTAAAACAATACCTATTGTGTCACCCTCATGATTCCATCACAATCGCCACACCTCTGGAGAATACAATCAATTACATGGAATGATCAATTAAAGGATTTATAAGAGGCCAAAAGAGACCAAGATGATACACCTTGACAAAGGCTAGACAAAGCCGAAACACGTTGGTGTACTGACACCATACTAGCAGTAGAAGAGACCCAGCACTGCACTGCAGAATTAAGCATTTAATCCCGGACGGAAGACCAGGACAGCGCGCTGACACGCTGACAAACGAACACTTGAGCCACGGCCCGACCAAGCAGCAGGTGCATAATCAGCACACTGACAGCCAAGCATCACAGCAGGACCACGGACAACACGGCAAACGGAGCAGGTCTCACCACAATCACCACCTGAAGGAACACGCCGCACCAGGAGAGAACTACGTTTCAGGAAGCCGTAGACAGAAGCTCCACTCCCGGACTTCAGCGGCAGAACTCCAGCGGTGACCATCCTGATCCGTGACGCCAAAGGAGAGACCGGAGTCTCTGCAGCCAAGGAAGGGTAAGTCACCCACGGGGCTAACAACGGCCGGACCCCAGCGGCTTTAATAACTTTCAAATTAGCCATTATTCCACTACTTCAGCAAAAACCATCCCGGGTCCCCATACAGGACAATTTTTTGGTCCAAGTATATTGGACAGCATCGGGACATCATACAGACCCATCCCTCCCCCCCAATACCCCCATTACCCACACATAGCACTATTGTATTTGTCTATCACATATTCCCACACATTCACCCATCCCAATGTCAGTTTGTGTTGTACACGAACTGTGATGTTTTATGTGGATGTCTTAAAATTGCTCAGTGCAAGCAGGAGATTTTATAGTATCAAATATATGTTCTGTAACAATTAGCTAACATTCTGATATAAATATTTAATCAAGTATTTGTTAACAGTTTATTTATATCCTGTATATAGCTTAGAATTGTCACTTTACTTACCTGCCAATAGACACTGTAGGTGTCTGATAAACAGTTTATATTAACTTTTGATAGTGGTAACATATATTGATAAATAAATATTTTTAAAGAAACAAAAGATCAACATCTATTCATTTATTTAGACTAATATATTACATACAGGTTGAGCGCTGAGGTATTAATATCAAAATCAAAGATCCAGGTGCTAGTAAGGCCAGTTCCCATTTTGTGAACCTAGCTGAGGAGACATGTCTGGTTTGGGCAGAGTTTAGCAAAGCAGATACAACATGGGGAGTATAGACAATCATACCATGGCCTAATACCACATCCTCACTCTTACTGACCAATAGAGCAGTTGCTGCTACACTTCTTAAACATGTTGGGAGTGATCTTGCCACAGTGTCCAATTGTGCACTGTAGTATGCTATGGGCCTACTGGCATCACCAAGTTTTTGTGTGAGGACACCTGCTACACAACCATCAGCTTCCATACAATACAAATCAAAAGATTTTTCATAATCAGGTATTCCCAATGCAGGTGCTCTTGTCGGACTATCCTTAAGATTAAGGAAAGCCTGCTCTGATTCCTCTGTGTGTATGACACAAACGGGCTTTGAGGAAAAGACTAAGGAGCTCATTCAGAGTCGGTCGTGAGCACTGAGCGCTCACAACCGACTCAATGTTGCCCCACAACGCATGCGCACAACGGTGCCAGCTCCGTCGTGCGCATGCGTGAGGCCCGGCTAATGATGGGTGCTCCATCGTTACGGGTCTCATAGCAGATGGGGCGAGCTGTCGATGTTGAGTGACAGCTCGCCCCGTTTGCTGGGTGGGCTGGGGGCGTGGTGGGCCAAATGAAGGCATTCCAGTTGGAACACTTGTCATTTGGGGCAGCTCCACTGACATCATTGATGATGTCAGTGGGGAACTTCCTGCTCAAACAGAGTAGGAAGCTCCCTGGGGCTTACAAGTGCCCAGACCCTACACTAGGGTCTGGCCGCAAGCCCCGATGGTCATGATGGTCTTGACCATAGCGACCATCACCCATGTCGGTCGTTAGAGCTGTGGGTGTTAACCCACAGCTTAACGATCAACAAGGAGGCGGTTGTTCAGGATGCAAGCGGCCGCCCTGATTCAGAGCGACTGCTTGCATCTAACAACTGCCTCTGAATGAGGCCCTAAGCCCTGTAATGTCAAGGCCAAAATAGAAAAACTTGGGATCCACATTCTGCAGTATCCACACATTCCCAAGACGGTACGAATTTGCTGTTGGTTCTGCGGCAGTGTCATGTTCTGTATGGCCTGGATTCTGTTATTTGTGAGATGTCGTAACCCCTGAGTTAGGCAGTGTCCCAAATATTAAACCCTGGACTGGCATGGCTGTAGTTTGTCCATAGCAACCTTGTGTCCTGTTTGCGAGAGATGAGCAACAAAAGTTTAGTATCATTTAAACATGACAAAAACGAATCAGAACATAACAATAAATTGTCCACATATTGTATTAGAACAGAGCCATTGGCTGGTTGAAAATATTGTAAACAGTCGTGTAAGGGCTGGAAGAAGATACTGGGGCTGTCTATGAAACCCTGGGGCAATCGTGTCCATGTGTATTGTACACCCATGTATGTAAAGGTGAATAGGTCTTGACACTCAGGATGAAGAGGTACAGAAAAGAAAGCAGAACAGAGGTCAATGACAGTGAAATGGGTTTCATTTGGTGGGATCTGCATAAGAATGACAGCTGGATTTGGCACTATGGGAAATTGGCTCTGCACCACCTTATTAACCCCTCTAAGGTCTTGTACCAGCCTATAACCCCTCCCACCACTCTTCTTTACAGGAAAGATGGGACTGTTGGCTACACTTGCTGTACGAACTAAGATTCCCTGCTGTAACAATCGCTCAATTATGGGATAAACCCCTAACTCTACCTCCTGTTTTAATGGGTACTAGGGAATTTTTGGAGCTTGCCTACCACTTTTTACATTTACCATTACAGGACTTACATTTGCCATTAATCCAGTATTCTGTCCATCCTTGGTCCAAAGCGAAACTGGAATTTGGGACATTTGATCTACCAGAGATGGATTTTTACCTGAACCAGTAGAGTGATACATTATCCTTTGGGGAGTGTCCAACATATCCCTCACCTCGTGCGCAACTCTCTCTGGGATATCTAGAAATATACCATCAGGGGTACAATATATGACACATCCCATCTTACATAACAAATCCCTTCCCAGTAGGTTAGTAGGAGCCGATGCTGCCAGGAGGAAAGAATGCTTGGTATGCAATGGCCCGATAGTGACTTCTGTGGATTTTGTTAAAGGATAATGTTGCACTTTACCCGTTACGGTACTGTCTTGCTGGTCACCTGTAAGTTAGCGGCATATTTTATCACTGACCTGGTCACCCCTGTGTCTACAAGAAAAGGATATTTAGTACCAGCTACATCAACCATCATTACCGGTTCTTCCCTAGTACTTCCTGTTAAGCTGACTATCTGTAGACTACAGGTATGACCTGACCTCTAGCATTGACTCTCAACCTCCAATACAGAATTTACGGCTACAATTGGAGCTGGTGATGTGTGGATATTACCTGTACTCTGTATATATCCCTTATGAGGATATCCAGGTACTACCTGGTTAGAGGGTTCTGCCTTCTTCACCCTACAGTTCCTACTTATGTGTCCCACTTGGTTGCAGTTGAAGCACCTTCGTGAATGGGGTGGTTGAAAGGGTTGCTGTGTAGGTTGAGCGGTAGGGAAAGATTGAGGGTGTGGATAAGGAGTTTGAGGGTAATATGGTGGTTGTGGATAGTACGGGTTTGAGGTTAATATGGTGGTTGTGGATAGTACGGGTTTTGTGGCTGTGTGTGATAAGTGGGGTAGGGCTGTGTTTGCGGTGGTGCAGGATTGGTGAGGACGTGTAGCTGTGGAGGTGCATGGATGTCTGCTGGCTGTGATGTTACAGTCATTCCTTCTAGAGCTTGAATACTAACAGCCATTAGCTTCTCGCTCTGAGTCTCTCTCTTTTTAAGGATGTTCTTATCATGTTCAATAGCAGATTCTATGAGGGTGTCTACAGTGACTCCCCTCCAGCCAGGTAGTGAGGTCTGAACTCGGGTCTTTAGGTTCTCTTTTAGACCATCCATAAGTAAAGTGATGACCATTCCCCTGTGATTAGTGCTATCTTTAATATCCTCTAACCCAGTGCACTGGGTGATAGCCTGCAGAGCTCAGTTACAATAATCCTCTGCAGATTCACTCTTTTTGTTTGATGGTGAAAATTTTGCTCCATTTAACTACTACTGGAAAATATACACCCAATTGAGTTATTATGCGGGGAATGTTACCTTGATTACTTTTGTCTGTTATGGGAACATCTCCATCCAATACGCAATCCGTGATAAACTTTTTCACATCGGTATTGTGTGGAATACAAGCCCTTAACACCACTTGCCAATCTTTATTGCTTGGTTCATGAGCACTACCCTAATTTCTTAAAAATCTTTGGCATTCAGCTAATTCCTTTTTAGGGTCAGGGAAATCATTCATTATGGAATTTAGCTCTGCTCATGTCCATGGACAATGCATTGCTACCTCCCTTGTTGGCAACAACGTTCACATCCGCATTCCCATTCAGAACAGTTATTGTCCAAATGGGATGCAGACCGGTCGCACTGCTACTTTTCACCTTGTTACCTGGCTGGGGATGTAGTCTATTACTGCTATGTATAGGGTTAACAAATTCCTCTACGGGTGCAGTGGATGTTAACACTTCCTGTACTATCACTGATGAAGATGGCGGCATCACTTGTGCTTGTTGTGATGGAGCATCTAACATGTGTACAGCATGGGAAATGGCAGACATAACAACAGGTTCATCATCCGCATCATAAACATTTTCTTTGTGATTACTCAAGAGAGGGTACAAATTACTTGTTAAATTTTTATGGGTTTTTACAACTGTACCTGCACCCCCATCCGCATAGGACGGTGGTGGTGTGCGTGAACCACTGGCAATACCTTTCACAATGCTACCTTGCTGCACGTGCGCGCTATTTGATGGCACATGCGCACCGCAGTTTAGCGCTGCGAGTGCTCCCTTGTAACATGCCTGTGACGCTAGTTTGCATCGTGTGCACACCTTTAAGCCACACATCCCCCTCACGCTGCCACAATTTTAAACACTCGTTATATTTTACCTTTTTCATTCGAGAACGCACCATACAGATACTATCTCGGACATTGTTCAATACCTCTTCTTCAAAGCTACCAATTCTGGGGAAAGGTCTAACACTCCTCATCATCATTTTAAACCATACATCACAGTACCTAGTTGCATAAGCACCGTACCTAGTATGCATAATATGCCGTGCCAACGCAAGCGGCACTTCCAACAGCAGCACATCATCTAACATCTCTACCGTTTGCTTGGCCCCCATTCTGGGAGAACCCTAAGCTTTTCAATGGAGATTTAAACTGGTGAAAGACAGTCAAGATACTTTCACTTACCTGTGGACATCTTAACAGGACGCGCCCACAAACCTATGGAAGGATAGTCTAGATGCCTCCACCCACCTATGGAAGAAAGTCGAGATGCCTCCACTCACCTATGGAAGAAAGTCTAGATGCCTCCACTCACCTATGGAAGAAAGTGTAAATGCCTCCACTCACCTTTTCCATTTTTGACTACCTTCCAACTGCTAGCATGTAGGCATTCCAATAACACCTACCCTTTTCAGTGATTTTGTCCACCCTCTACCCAGTTCACAATCACAATTTAGCCAAAACTGTGCGGTTCAATTACAATGCTCAAATAACCCTAACTGATCACTGAATACTGTAATCACACTGAGCCGAACCTACAACAAAGACAACAAATACACCTGCTTATGTGTTAGAATGGTATCTACTACCGAGCTACTAGGCCAACCCTTGCGCCTAGTACTTAAGGGTCCTATGATACCCTTAAATAGGGAACATGTTACCCCTACCAACAAATACTCACTGTTACACACCCTTTTTCTCCGCAGAAAAATACACATTTTCCCAGACTATGGCAACACTGATCAAGATGCTTACAACAATGCTATCTATCAATGCGTTCTCAATGGCTTTGTTTAAAACACGTGGCAGCAATACCGGAAGTACGTATACGCTATTGTGCGACTAGTCGCATACACAATAATGCGACTACTACACAACATGTATTATGACTTTTTACGCTATAGTGCGACTGGTCGCATACACAATAATGCGACTTCCCTTTTTAACACACAAAAAACTATCGATGAAGGAAAATAAACTTTTTCCTCCCTCGTCCCTGGATTCTTAATCAGTGCTCCTATAGCCACAATAACAGGTAGTGGACTCTCAGCAACAAAGTGGTAGCAGATTTTCAAAGGCACAATGCGTTCTCCTGCTATGGCGCCTCCACCCTTTTGCTGAGAGATCGCTACCGAGTGTTACCTAGTGACTGGTAGTGTGATTTCACACTGCGAGCCCCCAACTATCGATTCCTTCCTGTCTATACCTTCTAACAATTGATTCCTGCCTATACCTTCTAAACAATATTCATTCCTATACCTTCGAAAATTGTCGCTATTCAGCGTTATGAGTCGCACAAGAAATAAATGCTTTCAGACTTTGAGTGTGGTTCCAAAGCACTAAAAGATATTATTCAATATTAAAACAGATGGTTACACGCTGTGATGTAATTACAATTAGCGCAATTAAATCATATAGACCAAAGGTACAGTTGTTACATACGCACGCGCTCTGGGCCCAGATACTGGCATCAGCAATAGAAATCTCCGTCAACAGCACAGCAAGAAGACTCTCGACTGGGGTCAGAGAGCGCACATATACACTTAAAGGGATAGGCAATACAATAGAACAGATTGGCATGATTCCATTGGTTCTCCTTCATGGTTACAGGATAGTTCATAGGTCAATTCGTATGGACACGTCAGCCTCCAACAGCCCTTTGTGTCCTATTTCCCGCTGCATACTAATCTAAGCTGGTAATATTACAGAGTACATTTTAATGTTCTAACTCTCTATAGTCCATAATTTGCAGACGCATGTTGCGATCTTCTCACCGATGATACCGGAAATCTGTTGAGACACAGTGGATCAGTACAACACCAAACACGGTCTGCTTATCATGTCCTAAACCTTAGATATCAAATAACCTTTATTTCACAACATTAATCATTACTGAATAAACCTTGAATATTACACTTTAATGTTGAGGAACCTTTTGTGTAAGTGTGCAGTGTGTAAGTATTGGGAAATTGGGAAAAGATGCTAGTTAGCGCTGTGCGACTATGTGTTTTGTGGAGTTCACCATGGTACGTGTTTTGCATGGTTAATCATTTTATATGTTTTAGTGACTGTCTGTATTGGTATGGTGAGGACTTTTAACTTCTTTCTATTGCGTGGGAATCACATAACGCTAAATAATAGCATCGCCGTATGTACTTATAATGGCGTGATTCTCTAAAATGGCGCTGGGCGTCCAGTCGCCAAATGGCATCTCATTGCCATTCGCAAAATGGCGTCGCCCCGATCTAATTTTAAACCGATCCTGTCTCAGCCAATTATCCGGTTTTGACAGGACAGTTCAGGGGAATCGTGCTTCAGGTCGGATCGTGAGCACATCGCTATGTGTGTAGGTACCATTAGATGCATTCGTGCCAAATAAGATGCCTGATGCTAGCAGAGTAGCACAGGACTTGGCGCCTTAAAAATGCGAGGCAAATCACACTGTGTGGCATATTGAGGCTAGATGTAGTAGGACTTATCTGTATCTTGAAATAAACATATTTTTACTAAGTTTACGCACTGTGATGAGATGCTGTCTTCATGTGAACAGTGGAGTTGTGACTTGGACCTCATTCATGATGTGTGTGATGTACAGTTAGTTCATACAGTAATGTAAATCACAGTTAACTGAAAAACTAAAAATACAATTTACAGCTGCTAAATAAAATAGTGAAATTAATATATTCTACATAAGCAGCGGCTATGTTCATAAGGCAGATATTTTCAACTTTTTCCAACTCATGGCCTCACTAACTAAGATGTTACTCTAAAGTTGTCAAGCACACATCACTTCAGTCACACCTGCAGCCTGAAGGATTGTTCAGAAGAGGATAGTTATAGGCAAAGCAGCAGACGGGGCCAGTCTGGTGGTGATGTGCTCAAGGTGATATCGCTGGAACTTCACCCACTGCAGTTCCCATACACCATCATCAAGGATTAAGCAGCCTCCAGACAAAGCTGCTGAAATCAGGTAGTAGGACGGATTTTAGCTGGAGGCTGTAGTGTGGCCATTCATGTTCTACAGTATCTATATCTACCCATTTCAAATTATTTTTATATAACATTTAAGTTAACATAAGCTTACCTTACACTGTAATATGTCACAGAAGATGCAGCTGGTCACTTACCGCTTACTAGCAACTAATGTTACTATGATATTTTTATCACAGTTAATGTTTTTTACCTTTGTCATCCACTTCATTATTAGTGTCTTCTTTCTAGGATCACCCCTCCCTAAATCCCTCCCACCCCAGCTCCCTAATCCCCACCCTCCCTCCTCCCTTACTCCCTCCCACACTCACTCCCTAAATCCCTCCCATCCCAGCTCCCTAATCCCTATACTCCCTAAATCCCTCCCACCCCACTCCCAAACCAACACCCTCCCATCCCCACTCCCACCCAAAATCCCTCCCACCCCCACTCCCTAATCCCCACCCTCCCTCCTCTCTTAATTCCTCCCACCCGAACTCCCTAGCCTCTACCCTACCTCCTCCCTCCAACCCCCACTCCCAAACCCCCACCATCCCTCTCCCTTCCTCCCTGCTCCCTCACAAAATCCCATGCACATACACTCTCAAACCCCCACCCCCCACACCCTAACCCCCCCATCTCTTCCAACCCCACTCCCTAACCCCCACCCTCCCTCCTCCCTCCCTAAATCCCTCTACCCCCTCTCCCTAATCCCCACCCTCCCTCTCCCTTCCTTCCTCCCTCCCACCCATCCTCCCTCCCACCTCCCACCAATCCTCCCTCTTCCCCAACTGACTGCTTATTCCAAAGAAGTGACATTTATACCAAATCTGACAGCATATTTGCTGTTTATGATGTAACTCTGTCAAATGACCAGCCTAGCAAGCAGTGACTCAACAAAGGAGGCTGACATCACAATGGCAGTTATGGATCTAAGCCTGTCACATGATCATCCTACTAAAGTGATATAATTCAAATTGCATGCATTTTACCAATTAAATATTTGTATTTATATGTTCATCTATCTATCTATCTAGCTATCTATCTTTCTATCTATTTATCTACAACAGAGGTATGTAAACATTTTTTTTGAGTGTCATATTAAGAAAATTTTCGTTTGGAGGGCCCCAAAACATTTTTTTAGTTTGTAAAGGTTCCCTGTTGGGAAATTATTATCCCAACAAACACTAAAACTAATAAAACTATAGATGTATCTTCATACATCTTTGCTGCAGTCACGCTAAAAAAGCCCCTCTTGGTGCGCCAGGTCCTATGAGACTCTGCTACCACCAGGCATCTTTGTTGCATCTTTTTTTGCCGAAAATGCGTACACACCAACACACTGTGCTGATTCATTTGATATGCGACACTTGTATTTCTGTGTGTAACTGAGCCTCTAAATCTGTATACCAAGTGCTATAATGTAGCGGTCGCAGCTTTTTTTATTCAATGTTCCATTGTGCTTAATTTGTGGCAAAAATGATGCCTGACGCTAGCAGAGTAGCACAGCCAGGCAAGTTGCACTGTGTGGTGTATTGAGGCTAGATATAGGAGGACTTATCTGTATCTTAAAATAAACATATTTTTACTAAGTTTACGCACTGTGATGGGATGCTGTCTTCATGCGAACAGTGGAGTTGTGACTTGGACCTCATTCATGATGTGTGTGATGTACAGTTAGTTCATGCATTACTGTAGATCACAGTTAACTGAAAAAAAAATACAATTTACAGCTGCTAAATAAAATAGTGAAATTAATATATTCTACATAAACAGCAGCTATGTTCATAAGGCAGATATTTTCAACTTTTCCCAACTCATGACCTCACTAACTAAGATGCTACTCTAAAGTTGTCAAGCACACATCACTTCAGTCACACCTGCAGCCTGAAGGATTGTTCAGAAGAGGGTAGTTATAGGCAAAGCAGCAGACGGGGCCAGTCTGGCGGTGATGCGCTCAAAGTGATGTCGCTGGAACCTTACCCACTGCAGTTCCCATACACCACTCATCAAGGATTAAGCAGCCTCCAAACAAAGCTGCTGAATTCAGGTAGTAGGCCAGATTGTAGCAGAAGGTTGTAGTTTGGCCGTCCATGTTCTACAGTATCTATATCTACTAGGAGTGTGCACCGGCCACTTTTCGTGTTTTGGATCTGGATCTTTCTTCGTGTTTTGGATCTCGATTGGTTATGCCAAAACCACCTTTCCGGGTTTTGGCTTTGGCTCTGTATTTTTTTTGGAAAAAAGCATAAAAATGGCTAAAATCACAGAATTAGGTTTTTTTTGTTCCTACGCTATTATTAATCTTGATAACATTACTTACCACTCATTTCCAGTCTATTCTCAACACCTCACAGTATTGCTTTTAGGCCAAAATGTTGCACCGAGGTAGCTGGATGACTATGCTAAGTGACACAAGTGGGCGGCACAAACACGTGGCCCATCTAGGAGTGGCACTGCAGTGGCAGACAGGATGGCAGTTTTGAAAAACTTGGCCCAAAGAGTACAAAATGCAAAAAAAAAAAAAATAGGCAAGATGGAAATGTCCTTGGGCCCTCCCAGCCACCCTTATGTTGTATAAACAGCACATGCACACTTTAACAAACCATTAATTTCAGCACCAGGGTCTGCCACACAACTGTGGCTGAAAATATTGGTTCATTTGGGCCCCCACAAAACAAGCTAGCAATTAATCTGTCCCTGCACAAACTGGATTTACAGAAGCAAGATGTCATCCTCAACCACCGATTCCTCACCCTCTTCAGTGTTGTGTACATCCTCATCCTCACAGAGTATTAATTCGTCCCCGCTGGAATCCACCACCACAGGTCCCTCTGTACTTTCTGGAGGCTGGTCTTCCCAGAAGAATTGATAATTAATTTTGATGAACATCATCTTCTCCACATTTTGTGGAAGCAACCTCCTATGCCTTTCACTGACAAGGTTCCCGGCTGCACTAAAAACTCTTTCAGAGTACACACTGGAGGGGGGGCAACTTAGGTAAAATAGAGCCAGTTTGTACAGGGGCCTCCAAATTGCCTAATTTTCCTGGAAGTACAGGTACAGACTGTCTAACATGCCTACTTGGAGACTGTCACTGATGTAATCCTCCACCATTCTTTCATTGGTGACAGCATCATATGCAGTTATAGTAGACATGTCAGAAATTGTTGACAGGTCCTTCAGTCCAGACCAGATGTCCAAACTTGGTCCTGCCTGCCCTGCATCACCGCCAGCGGGTTGGTTAGGATATCTAAGTTGTTTCCTGGCAGCCCCAGTAGCAGCAGAAAATGAAGGAGCCGTTGCCGTGTCATGTTCGGCTTCAGCTGACAGTGTTTTCACCACCAGGTCTTTGCACCTCTGCAGGCTTGTGTACACCGGAAAGAGAGACACCACGTAGGATTTAAACCTAGGATCGAGCACAGTGGCTAAAATGTAGTGGTCTGATTGCAACAGATTGACCACCCTCAAATCCTGGCAAAGCAAATGAAGGGCTTCATCCACAAGTCCCACATACCAAGCAGAATTGCTCCATCTTAGCTCCTCCTTCACTTTCTCCACTTGCTTCTGCAAAAGCCTAATGAAGTGAATGACCTGACTCAAGCTGGCAGAGTTTGAACTTACTTCATGTGTGGCAAGTTCGAAGGGCTGGAGAACCTTGCACAGCACGGAAATCATTCTCCACTGCACTTGAGTCAGGTGCATACCCCCTCCTTTGCCTATGTCATAGTTGGATGTATATGCTTGAATGGCCTGTTGCTGCTCTTCCATCCTATGAAGCATATAGAAGCATATTCCACCGCATTACAACCTCTTGCTGCAGGTGATGGCAGGGCAGGTTCAAAGGTCTTTGCTGGCGCTCCAGTCTTTGGCACGCAGTCGCTGAATGGTGAAAGTGCGCCAACAAATTTGTTGTGTGAGCAAAACATGGGACATGCTGGAATTTGCCAAGATGTAATGCACGCACAATATTTGTGTCATTGTCAGATATCACAAATCCCCAGGAGATTCTAAATGGGGTAAGCCATTGGGCGATGATTCCCCTCAGTTTCTCAAAGAGGTTGTCGGCAGTGTGCCTCATACTGAAACCGGTGATACACAGCGTAGCCTGCCTTGGAACGAGCTGGCATTTCGGAGATGCTGCTAATGGTGACACTGCTGTTATTGCTGCATAAGGCGATACATCTACCCAGTGGGCTGTCACAGTCATATAGTCCTTAGTCTGCCCTGTTCCACTTGTTCACATGTCCGTGGTTAAGTGGACATTGGGTACAACTGCATTTTTTAGGACACTTTTTCTGATGTATCTGTACATTCTCGGTATCGCCTGCCTAGTGAAGTGGAATCTAGATGGGATTTGGTACCAGGGACTCACTACCTCCATCAATTGTCTAAATCCCACTGCAGTAATGGAGGATAACGGATGCACATCTAGCACCAACATTGCTGTCAAGGCCTCAGTTATCTGGTTGCAACAGGATGACTGCTGTCGTACTTCATCCTCCTCGCAAAAGACTGGATGGTCAATTGCTTAGTTAAAGAAGTAGTGGTGTTCCAACTTCCTCTCTGGGATGATGAATGACTCCCAGCAGCAACAGCAGCAGTGGCAGCAGTAGGCGTAGCAATGCAGGATCCTCTGGAGGAATTCCGGATAGGAGAGGAGTCAGTCATGATAGTGACATGGCCTGCAGGACTACTTCCGATCCTGATTGAGGAAATTGACGAGGAGGGAGTTGCTGGTGTGATTTGCAGGTGCTTGGGTACAACAGGACAAAGGGATTTAGGTGTCCCTGGACTCCTTACAGTCTTAGCCACAGTTTCTGAACTTGACAGTAACTTTTTATGAACGCGCTGCAGGTGACGTATAAGGGAGGATGTTCCTAGGTGGTAAACATCCTTACCCCTACTTATTACACCTTTACATTAGCTACATATGGCAAGACAGTTGTTGTCCGGATTTGGATAGAAATATTTCCAGACCGAAGAGGTGTATTTTTTTGTCTTTTGCCCAGGCATGATGATGGGCTTTTTCATGCCACGGACAACAACTGTCTCCCCCGGTGCCTGATTTAAACAAACCACATCACCATCAGAATCCTCCTCGTCAACTTCCTCCTCAGCGCCATCTACACCACTATGGATAGTTTAGTTTGTTCTAGTGTCATCTATAAGGGAAATGTTATAAAAAATGTTTATCTTACAAGAAATAATTTTAGTTCAAAACTGTGAGTCTGGATAAAGGAACGGATTTATTGCCCGGAAAAGAGACAGTCTCAGGGACAAACAGTTCTGAGAGATATTTCAGGATGCAGCTTCATACACATGGTAAAATATGTTTGCAGAATATACAGTACTATTAACTATCAATCAATATTCTGTGAATAATTGCTTCATAATAATTGAAAAAGTTATTTCACTAATTGCCCATTAGACTCTGGGGGGTAAATTTACTAATGTGTGAGGTGAGTTATAAAAGTGATGTTGCACATAGCAACCAATCAGATTCTAGCTGTTATCTTCTAGAACATGCTAGTTATAGGTTAAGTAGAATCTGATTTTAAAACTCATTTCTAAAAACTCTCACTTTAGTAAATTTACCCCTGATGTCGGTGTATATATGTTGTTGATTTACAAGGGGTGTACACATTTTGCAAATAATGTCTTAGTAAAAATGTATTCTTTGACTTAATAAAATCATATCCCCACATACATATATATATATATATATATATATATATATATATATATAATGTGATAGGATCACTGGTAAAGTGGCCTGTGGCTGGTACATTTGTCCCAGATTCCTGTCTTATGTGTTTTAAATCCCCAGGAGAAAGTCTGCAGTGTAGCAGGCTTGAGTCTCGGCTTTTTGAAAAGCCGGTTTGGGACCTGGGGGTTGTGGGTGAGAGGAGAGGGAGGGCTCCACCCACGGCCACTTCAGGTTTTGGTTCTCGCAGCCTGGTAACAGGCTTGTTAGGGTTTCCACCTGAGAGTGGCCAATATAAGCCTAGAGTGTTTAGGGCTGAGTGTCTCACCTGGGAGAGCAGGCAGGGAGTTTGCTCAGAGACACTTGAAAACCTAACTGTGAGTGTTGTGCTGTGCCTTTGTTGCTGGTGAGGGCATTAGGCCCTGCCAGGTTCAGGTAGTGAGGGAACCACCTGTGAAGTTAGTGCCCCGACAGGGCTAGGATTTATGTTTAAGCTTTCTTTATGTTATTTCTGTTTTGCACAATAAAGACTGGTGCCGACCAGCTTGTACTCGAATCCAGTCTGGCATACTGTTTCCCGGCTGCTGTGTGTGTAAGGAAGGAGTCCTCTACCCAGGAGAGGGACCCCTAATCTGACTGTGTCACAATATGGTGGAGAATGCGGGCAACCACACACACTGAAGTTGCAGCAAGAGGAAAACTTTCCATTTAAAAATAAAAGGGACAGACACCCAATTTGTGAGTGTGGAAATAACACTGTGTCCTTGGAGTCCCATAGAGGAGGCGTAAGCCAATGCTCAGAGAGGCAAGGTTCAGCTTCCAACTTACACCCCAGGACAAAATGGAGAAAATTATTAAGGCCTTGCTCCAAGCTACAGCAGCTCAGCAGGAGACTAACAAACTTCAACAGGTCTCCATCGAGGAAAACAGACAGGCCATAAAAGAGGTGTTACAGCACCTGGTCGCCCGACCCAGAGATGTTAATACTGGTCCTCCCACCACCACTCACTCCGTACGAGCCAGTCACTTCCTCCAAAAGATGACTTCGGGCGATGATGTGGAGGCCTATCTCGCCGCATTTGAAAGAACGGCCGAAAGGGAGAGCTGGCCCAAGGAGCAGTGGGCAAGTCTGGTGGCACCTTTTTTGTCTGGGGAGCCACAAAAAGCATATTTCGACTTATACCTGGCTGATGCCAAGGACTATAAAAAACTAAAACAGGAGATCCTAACTCGCTTGGGAGTCACCACCTTTGTTCGTGCCCAACGGGTCCACCGCTGGGAGTTCCATATGGACAAGCCTCCACGTTCACAGATGCATGACCTCGTCCATCTGTCCTCAAAATGGCTACAGCCCGAGACGCTGACGGGACCACAGATCGTGGAAAGGGTCGTGATAGACCGGTACCTGCAATCATTACCTGTGACTCTGCGCAGGTGGGTGAGCCATGCAGACCCTAAGTCCGTGGACCAGTTGGTCGAGCTGGTGGAGAGGTACGTGGCGGCTGAGGAGCTGATGAGTATGCCCCACCGAGCCCCGATGGCACCCCGGCGAACTCCCACAGACACTGGTAAGACTGTTCCAGGGGAGAAGGGTGCGGGGTGGTGGAATGTACCTAAGACTGAAGGTGTAGAACCTGGAGACAGGCCTGCAAGGCCAGGAAGGTTCTTGCCCTGTAAACGACTAGACATTAATATGACTCAGTGTTTCCGATGTGGTGACTTCGGCCATATTGCCGCTAATTGTTCACTTACAACTGAACCTATGCAATGTGATACTGCTCATGTCTACCGCAGGGCGTCTTTCTTTGCACAGACAGCCTGTACGGCTGATCGGCAGGCTGAGACTGATAAGCACATGTGTGTACTCACTGTAGATGGCAACCGAGTAGAGGCACTGTTAGACTCTGGTAGCTTGGTGACACTTATGAAAGCTGAGCTGGTGAACCCCTTGAGGCGTGAGGGGAAAACTGTTGGTGTGACCTGCATACATGGGGATACTGGATATTATGTTACTGCCGAGGTGAACATCGAGACACCATGTGGTTCTGCTATAGTTTCTGTTGGTTTGGTGCATGGTCTGATATACGATGCAATATTGGGGAAAGACTTTGCTCACTTCTGGAAGTTGTGGGAAAGCCGTTTTGTTCCAGAAGTGAACAACCCCGATCCATTTGAGAAGGTTGTCGATGTAGTGGAGGAGGGAGTTTCTCCTGAGTCAGAGTTATTCCCTTTTTCTACTATGATTGGCGAACTAGAGAATGCGGAGCGTGATGGTGGCCCGTCAACTGATGTACCTCCCATTGAGGTGGGAAGTGTTGTTGGGCCAGGTGATCGTCTGCCTGATTTAGAGGTCAGAAGAGAGGTCTTTGCCGTGGAGCAGTTGAATGACCCTACTTTGGTAAAAGCCAGGGAGAATGTAAAAGTAGTTGATGGTAAACCCGTAGACCCTGATAGTCCTTTGTCCTATCCCCACATGGCAATGTGTCAGGATTTGTTATATCAGGTGACTAAGAAGGGAGAAGATATTGTGGAACAACTAATAGTTCCCAAAGCCTACAGAAGAACAGTGTTGGATCTGGCCCATGGTCATATAACAGCAGGCCATCTAGGGGTAGAGAAAACCACTGAGCGAATAATGCAGAGGTTTTTCTGGCCCAGGCTTCATAAAGAGGTATCTGACTTATGCGCATCCTGCCCTGAGTGTCAGTATCATGCTCCCAGACCACATTTTAAGGGTCCACTAGTTCCATTGCCTATTATAGAGGTGCCGATAGTGAGAGAGCACCTGGAACAGGCTCAACAGGCACAGCAGAGGGTATACAACCGCAATGCTCGGTTACGCAGCTTTGCTCCTGGGGACAGAGTGTTAGTGTTGGTTCCCACTGTGGAAAATAAACTTTTGGCTAAATGGCAAGGCCCCTTTGAAATCTTAGAAAGAGTGGGACAGGTCAATTACAAAGTTTACCAGCCGGGGAAAAGAAAGCCGGAACAAATATACCATATAAATCTGTTAAAGCCCAGGAAAGATAGAACGGTACTGTCGGCCGTCCGAGCCCCTCCAGTAAGTCCAGGGCCCTTAGTTCCCGAAGTGACAGTGGCAAAAACCCTGTCGGCAATTCAACAACAAGAGGTCAAGGAGTTTCTGATCAGAAATAGGGTGCTGTTCTCTGACATACCTGGGAAAACCTCGGTCATTAAACATGACATAATCACTGACCCATGGGTTAAAGTTAATCTAAAACCCTATAGGTTACCAGAAGCACAAAGAGAATCGGTGTCAAAAGAAATTAAAAATATGCTAGAGGTAGGGGTTATTGAAGAATCACATAGTGAATGGTCATGTCCCATTGTGTTGATTCCAAAGCTCGACGGGAGTGTGCGTTTCTGCAATGACTTCCGAAAGTTGAACAGGGTTTCAAAATTCGATGCCTACCCGATGCAACAGTGGAGAAGGAGGCGTTAGAGGCTCTCAGGTACTACTTGGTTGGAAGACAGTTCAAATTGATCACTGATCATGCCCCTTTGAAGTGGATGTCCGAAAATAAGGATTAATGCGAGAATTACGAGATGGTTCTTGGCATTACAAACTTTTAAATTTTCAGTGGAACATAGGCCAGGAAGCCAGCTGGCCAATGCAGACGCGTTGTCACGCGTTCATTGTTTGGGGGCTTCAGTTGTTCCGCCCCACAGCTCGAAACAAAGGGGGGGATATGTGATAGGATCACTGGTAAAGTGGTCTGTGGCAGGTACATTTGTCCCAGATTCCTGTCTTATGTGTTTTAAATCCCCAGGAGAAAGTCTGCAGTGTAGCAGGCTTGAGTCTCGGCTTTTTGAAAAGCCGGTTTGGGACCTGGGGGTTGTGGGTGAGAGGAGAGGGTGGGCTCCACCCACGGCCACTCCAGGTTTTGGTTCTCGCAGCCTGGTAACAGGCTTGTTAGGGTTTCCACCTGAGGGTGGCCAATATAAGCCTAGAGTGTTTAGGGCTGAGTGTCTCACCTGGGAGAGCAGGCAGGGAGTTTGCTCAGAGACACTTGAAAACCTGTGAGTGTTGTGCTGTGCCTTTGTTGCTGGTGAGGGCATTAGGCCCTGCCAGGTTCTGGTAGTGAGGGAACCACCTGTGAAGTTAGTGCCCCGACAGGGCTAGGATTTATGCTTATGTTTTCTTTATGTTATTTCTGTTTTGCACAATAAAGACTGGCGCCGACCAGCTTGTACTCGAATCCAGTCTGGCGTACTGTTTCCCGGCTGCTGTGTGTGTAAGGAAGGAGTCCTCTACCCAGGAGAGGGACCCCTAATCTGACTGTGTCACAATATATATATATATATATATATATACACACATATAGTATGCACAGTGTATATGTATATATATATATATATATATATATATGTAGACAAAAGTGATTGGACACTGACAGAAAATATATCAACAAGATTTTATTGACGTCAGTATGTTGTAGGTCCACCACTTGCAATAATTACTGCAGACACTTCTTCTTGGGATACTGGACCTGATTCAGCAAGGAACGCAGTTGCTAATATGCATGCAATTGGACGATTGTTGCGTTCTGCCTATGTAGACCCAGAGCAGAGTAATTGACAGGAAGTGACGTTTGTCGGTGGTGATGGGGGGGCGGTCAGGCGAATGCTGGCCTGCCAGTGCATTTCAACGCCGTTGCATGGGCAGGCATAAATTATCCACTGTGTGGCCATAAGCAGCCATAGCACTGATAGTGTGCGTTGCTGTTAGCAATTTCTGAGTAATGTCAGGGCTTGTGCAAGTGTGCGTATGGGTCCAATGTTAACGATTATTTCGCTATGTTTCCCTAGTATACGGATTTAAGGTGAAGTGGGCGTTCTTATGCCTGGCTGTGTTCGCAATTTGAATGCTAACATTTAAATAGCACTACTGATATTAGCAACCGCGGTGCGTGTGTATAATCAGAATTGCGATCCGTAGGGAATGAGGCGCACTGTCCACAAGTTCCTGGACAACAGCAGGTGGTATGTTTTGCCATTCCGCCTTAAGGGCCTTATTCAGGTTGGATCGCACGGCTGCGTTTGCACGCAGTTGGTCAATGTTTGTGCTCTGCGCATTCATGACAGTGCGTGTGAGCAAACCGGCTGCTGCGATTGGGAAGCATTCACAGTGAGCGCGCAGTCCAAGAGCATAGTGAGTGACATGAAGTGACTGTTTAGGGGTGGAGAAGGGGGGTGGTCGGCGGAACGCAGGCATGTCTGTGCATTTGATTGACATTACAAGGGCGTGCATAATTAAGCCCCTGCGATTCTATATGCTGGCAGAGGTCTAGAAGGCGACAGAAAGTTTAGCAGCTTGTGAGGTAGGGTCAGGTCAACCACAACTGTGTGAATGCTTCCGATGTTACTCAGTTTTCGCTGACTTGTGGATGCATGTCTTGGGAAGTGGGCAAGTTTATACAGTGATGGAGCATCTTGGTATAGTGCTGCATTTGCCATGCGATTGCATTAATTAGCATATTTTCACAGCTAGTGGGTGCATGCGAACGCAGCCGTGCTGAATCAGGCCCTAAGTACGCAGAGCAGAGCGACAGCAGACTGTCAGTGATTGACCACAAGCTTTGGGAATCATCATTTCAGAGACCTGCAAAACCATCATTACTGTCCTGAAGCAGCAGTACTGGAAGGTAAGAAAAACACCAGTCTTTGGCCCTGATTCAGACGCTCTGACCAGAGCGCTCGCTCTGAATCAGGGCCCTCCTCCATTAAAATGGAGCGTCCTCCTGGACGCTCGTATAGCTGTGGGTCACCACCCACAGCATATACGAGCGTGCAAAAAGATGGTCGCGATGGTCTTGACCATCGCGACCATTGGACTTGCGAGGGAAACCCTGCAGTCGGGTTTCCCAGCCGCAAGGCCAGGAGTGATTTTGGCTCTGTCAGAGCCAAAATCACTCCCACTGACATCACTAGTGATGTCAGTGGGGCCGGCTTCAGATGGTAGGTGTTCCCATGGGAACGCCTCCGTCTGGCAGGCACGCCCCCGGCACGCCCACCAAAGTGGGCGTGCTGTCAATCAACATCGACAGCACGCCCCCTTTGGTGCGAGAACCGGAGCGATGGAAAGCCCGTCGCTCGCTGGGTCTCATGCATGCGCACGACGGAGCTCCCTCCGTCGTGCGCATGCGCAGTGGGGAACATCGACCCACTTGCGAGCATACTGCTGCTCGCGAGTGGGTCTGAATGACCCCCATTATTTCTTGTGAAAGTAAAAGTTTTTCTTTTAAAACTATATAAAATCTGCACCGTATCGGAAAGACGGCAACATACAGTATATTAAAGATTTTTATATATATATTTTTCCATTTTTAAACTGCAGAACAGTATAAATATAATAATATTATACAAGTTTTATAAAAAGGTTATAGTCCAACAACAATTTGAACAGGTAATAAACAATATACTTTTTTGGCATCATTTATCATCAAGTTTGATCATACTCCATAACCTTTGTGATGTACGATATATGGTGCTCCAGTCAGGCCCTATAACTATCACGTGTTTTTACTAGAGATGTGCGCCGACCCTTGTGTTTTGGTTTTAGATCTAGATCTCCCCTGGTTTTGGATCTGGATTGGTTTTGCCAGAACCTCACCTCCGTGTTTTGGTTCTGGATTTTTTCTTATAAAATAAAAAAAAACAGCTAAAATCACATAAAATGGGCCTTTTTTGTTCCTACAGTATTAGTAACCTCAATAACATTTATTTCCACTCGTTTCCAGTCAATTTTGACCACCTCACAGCTCACAAGGGGACCAGGAAGCATGCTTTCCAAAAATAAATAAACAATTGACTTAAATAATGCTTTGCAAATCTTCTATAAACTGGCATTTCCAAACCTGTAGAGGGACATAAAAAAAAACATACTTAGTGGCCTTCAAACCGCTGCTGTTCCCACTGTCCACTTAACCATATGAGATATATTGTGAACAAGCGGAACATTTCAGACCTGCGCCATGCCTGCTTGGAGTTGATTTTTTTCATCCCAGAACGGGACCAGGAAGCATGCTTTCCAAAAATAAATAGACAACTGACTTAAATAATCCTTTGTAAACCTTCTGCACTGTAACAGAATTTTCCAACCTGTACAGGGACATTTAAAAAAACAGAGCTAGTTAATGGCCTTCAAATTGCCATTGTTCCCACTGGTCACTTCTCTTAGATATGTGAATGAGTGTAGTAGACCAAAAATTGGTTAGACCACACATGGCTTGATTGATTAACCATGGCGACTGGATTAGTGTCATAAAGAAGAGGAGGCTGCAAACTGGGTGTCATGTTATTAGTTGGCCATATGGGGTATGTTGCTGTTAAGGGATCAGGCTGGTTATTATCAGTGGACACATTATAGTTGTTGTTATTCTGGGTTGCCATCTCCTGAAGGGTGTTTACCAACAGACAGAGACTACCTACCTATCAGCTGAGGCATAGACAGTTCCTGAAGAACAGAGCTCTGTTCTCTGGATGGAAGCCAAATAGGTGGGAGCCCCTGTTCCAAGTCCAACATCTGAAGCTCCTATCTCTCCACATCTATGATAGAACAAAAAATGTAATTGGGGACATTTAGCTCCTCTTTCTGCACCCTGCTTACCCTTTTTGGACAGGAAGTCCAGGATGGATGGTTTGGAAGAAGGCCTAGCAACAGATGGGGATGGTCATTATCAAGACCTGGTCCCCCCAGTGTGGTGTAGTCTGGGAGGTATTGGTTGGCATGCAGGCAGCGGAATAACAAAGGCCTCCATGTTGTCTGTGCTTACTGTTCCGTATTTCAGTTTGCGATTCAGATATGAATAAAGTCGGCTACAGAACAGTGACAGAATCACTGGATGTCTTAGTGCATTCAGACCAAATACAATCCATGAATTCCCAGACAGATGAATCCTTTGCTTGTAATAATCTTTGGCTATAACACCCACCTTTGCCAGGAATTACCAGACACTTTGACGGCTATAACTCTGAACTGCTTTATAGAAAACATGTGAATGAAACCTTTCCACACTGCAGAACATGATGGAGAAATACCTTGAAGTTCAGCATCTATAGCATCTTTTTTCATGTTCTCTGAGGCCTCTCCTGACTGTGAAGAAAGATTATCCACACCGTAGTCTTCCATTGTAACTTTTTAATGGTGATTTCAATGTTGTCCACTGGCTGAGAGCCATCTCATCTGAGGGTTGGGTTTTCCCATGCAAATTAGACAATTCACATCCAGAAGGTTACTCTTATGTTTAGCTGTGGGGTCAGTCTCTCTTTTGGCAGAATTAGGCTTTAGTTTTTTAGAGCATATAACTTTATAAGCTGTTAGGATAACATTTCTGCTATGTTTAACCCAATAACTTAAAAAAAAGGTTTTCATTGCAATATTCATGCAGTCCCTTGACAGACAGCAGCACAGCACCCCTGCACAGCTATGCCAATGACAGGTGTGCCTGATACGCACACAAAAAAATAGTTTATTATATTGGGCAGCAGCTCCTCGACAGACAGGAGCAGAGCACCCCTGCGCAGATACGCCGATGACAGTGACAACCAGGTGTAAAATTGATCATAAATTAATTAAAAAACAATTCATGGGTGCAGCCCCTGGCTGTTAAATTGATAAATTAATTAGAAAACAATTCATTGGTTCCTAAACCAACCATAATATTAATTGAAAATGTCAGACAGCAATGCCCCAACCAGCACATAATGGAAAGGAAAAGGTGCAAGATGGAATAGTCCTTGGGTCCTCCCACCCACCCCTATGTTGTATATGAAAAAGGACAGTTTAACAAACAAATCATTTCAGTGACAAGGACTGCCAATTGTGGCTGAAATGATTTTTTTGTTTGGACCGCACATAATACAAGCTGATCCAATACACAAACTGGCTTTACATTACAAGTTGTCCTCATCATCCCCATCAGTGTGTACATCCTCTCCTTCACACAATATGAATTCGTCCCCACTGGAATCCACCATAGGCGCCTCTGTAATTTTTTGATGCAATTGTCAGTAGAGGTCTTCCTCGTTGAATTTGTAATTCATTTTAATGAACATCATCTTTTCCACATTTTGAGGAAGTAACCTCCTACGCCGATCACTGACAAGGTTGCCAGCTGCACTGAAAACTCTTTCAGAGTACACACTGGAGGGTGGGCAACTTAAGTAATGCAAAGCCAGTTTGTGTATGGGACTCCAAATTGCCTCTTTTTCCTGCCAGTACTGAAAGGGACTATCTGACACATCTATTAGGATGTTATCTCTGAAATAGTACTCCACCATTCTGTGAATGGAAACCGTATCACACTTAGTCATGGTAGAAGACATATCACTAGTAGGCAGTTCTCTCAGGCCTGACCAGATGTAATTTTTTGGTGAGCGATCTGCATGACCAGCAGGCATTTTGTAAGGAAAATTGAGTTTTTTCCTGGCAGCTGTTGAAACTGAAGGAGATGAAGGTGTTTCACATGCGGCTGCGGCTGACAATTTTTTGACCAACAGCGCTTTGCATAGTTTTAGATTTTGGTCTGTTGGAATAAAACTCACAAGGTAAGACTTAAACCTAGGATCCAGAATGGTGGTCAAAACATATTTTTCAGATTTCAATAGATTGATGACTCTTGGATCCTGGTGAAGTGAATCAAGGGCTTGATCCACCAGTCCGACATACTTTGCGCAATCGCTCCATTTCAGCTCCTCCTTCAGTTTTTCCAGCTGCTTTTGCAAAAGTCTGATCAGGGGAATGACCTGACTCAAGCTGGCAGTGTCTAAACTAACTTCACGTGTGGCAAGTTCAAAGGGCTTGAGAACCTTGCACAACACAGAAATTATTCTCCACTGTGCTTGAGTAAGGTGCATTCCCCCTCCACGGCCTATGTCATAGTCCGTTGTATAGGCCTGGATGGCCTTTTGCTGTTCCTCCATCCGCTGGAGCATATAGAGGGTAGAATTCCACCAAGTTACTACCTCTTGCTTCAGCTGATGGAAGGGCAAATTTAACAGTACCTGCTGGTCATGCAATCTTCGACAAGCGGTCACAGAATGTCTAAAATGTCCGGATATTTTGTGGGCCACCGAGAGCATCTCCTGCATGACCGTGTCACTTTTTGAAAAACGTTGCACTAAATTAATTGTGTGAGCAAAACATGGGACGTGTTGGAATTCGCCCAGATGTAATGCTCTAACAATATTGGTGGCATTGTCCGAAATCACAAATCCCGAGGAGAGTCCAAGTGGAGTAAGCCATTTAGCAATGATTTCCCTGAGTTTTTCTAAGAGGTTCTCAGTGGTATGCCTCTTAGTGAAACCAGTTATACAAAGAGTAGCCTGCCTCTGTATCAGCTGTCTTTTGGAGATGTTGCTGCTGCTGTTGTAGGCAATACACCTACCCAGTGGGCTGTCACAGTCATGTAATCCTTAATTTGCCCTGTCCCACTTGTCCACATATCAGTGGTCAAGTGGATAGTGGGTACAATGGCATTTCTGAGGACATTAATAAGGTTTTTTTAATGTCCTTGTAACAGACTTGGAATTGCTGTTCTAGCGAAGTGGAATCTAGAAGGGATCTGGTAGCGAGGACACAGGATCTTAATTAACTGTTGAAAACCCACTGCAGTAATGGCGGATACTAGATGCACATCTAATACCAGCATAGCTGTTATGGCGTCAGTAATCTGCTGTGCAAATTGGTGACTGCTGTCATACTTGTTTACCCTTGCAAACGATTGTTTGACAGTTAATTGTTTTTTGGAGGATGAGCTACAAGTAGTCTTCTTACTGGTCCCCTTCTGGGATGAAGATCCACTGACAGCAACAGCAGGCGTAGTCATCAAGGATCCTTCTGAGGAATCACGGGTAGGAGTCAATCATGCTTGTAAAACCAACATTGGATGCAGCAGGACTACTTCTGATGACAAATGAGGATGTTGATGATGCAGGTGTTGGTGATCGAAGGCACTTAGATCTCACAGACAGGGAGCAGGTAGGTGACACTGGACTTGTGATGTTTTGAAACTTGGTGATGTACACTTTGATATTTGATGAATGCGTGCCCAAGTGATGCAACAAGGAGGAGGTTCTTAGGTGGTTTAGGTCCCTCCCTCTACTCACTCTTGCATGGCAACAGCCACATATGGCTTGACAACTGATGTCCAGATCGGGATGGAAATAATTCCACACATGAGAAGTAGATTTTTTTGTCTTTTGTCCCGGCATGACAACAATGGGCTTTGGGTTTTTCAAACCATGGGCAACAGCTGTTGCCTTACTTACACAAAGGACATCCTCGGCTTCAACATCCTCATCATCCTTAGCGCCTTCAACTACAAAATATCCTCCTCCATGTGCAATTCCACAGAAGCATCCTCAAGGGGCACACAAATGTTGGAACTTGGAGGATCCTCCAGTACACTAGTATTTAGGTCGGGCTCACACTTGGCATCCGCGGACACACTTGCACTCTTCTCAGGGATTTGTGATTTCGATTTCTCAGGGCACAGTTGGTTTTTCTGGAGCTGTCTTAACAACTTTCACATTTTTAATTGGACACGACCACTACTACTACTACAAGCAGAAGGGCTATCAGAATCAGCAGTCTTTATAAAGAAAGAAGGCCAAGCCCTTATCCTTTCCTTGCCACTTCGTGTAGTGAATGGCATATTGCCAATTTTTTGTTTATCTAAATTTTTTTCTCTTAACTTCAATAAAACTTGCTTTACCATATCGATGGCTTGACTTTAAGCCCTGGGGCATAGGCCTTCCTAGAGGATGAGGAAGTTGACGGCCTTGCACTGCTGGCGTAAGCTACAACATATGGTTCTTGGCCTTGCTCTCCTGTCATGTGACAGCCCTCCACATATTCTGCTGTTTTGAAGCAGTGTCACAATCACCAATAGTGTAGCCAAGGTGTGGTTAAAAACTTCACACACGTGCAGTCTTGCGCGCACACAAAAATATTAGAAGAAAAGACAAATGATGATTTATATTTTTGTCAGCTCCAGAAGAACTTGGGCCCAGAGCACCAATTGATCACGACTGGAGTTGGACAGCACAAGGTTTCAACGTGTGTTGCTGGCTGGCTCTTGTGCGCTACTGCGGTTAAGCCTAACACCCATGAGCACACACAGAAGAAAAAAATATAAGACACTTTATTGGGTTTTTTTGGAGCATGACTGTAGTTGGGCAGCACAAGGTTGTTGCAACGTGCGTTTCTGGCTGGCTCTTGTGCGCTACTGCAGTTAAGCCTAACACCCACGAGCACACACAGAAGAAAAAAATATAAGACACTTTTATTGGTTTTATTTTGGAGCACGACTGTAGTCGCACAGCACAAGGTTGTTGCAACGTGCATTGCTGGCTGGCTCTTGTGCACTACTGCAGTTAAGCCTAACACCCACGAGCACACACAGAAAAATCTAAAAGACACTTTGATTTTTTTTTTACTTTTTTGGAGTCCAGAACTTGGGCTCAGAGATGGACACAGCACAATCCCAGGACACAGCAGACAGCCCAGATGAATCAGCAGACAGCACAGTGACAGCACCGTGACCAGAGACCAGAATGGATCAGCAGACAGCACAGTGATAGTGACAGCACTGTGACCAGAGTGGATCAGCAGACAGCACAGTGACAGCACCGTGACCAGAATGGATCAGCACCAGCCCAGGATACAGCAGATAGCACCAGCACCTCTTTTATTGTTTTTTTTGGAGCACGACTGTAGTCAGGCAGCACAAGGTTGTTGCAACATGCGTTGCTGGCTGGCTCTTGTGTACTACTATAGTTAAGCCTAACACCCATGAGCACACACACAAGAAAAAAATATAAGAGACTTTTATTGGGTTTTTTTTGGAGCACGACTGGGAACTGATTGACGGGAGCAACATATATCACAGGCCACAAAACTTTTTGTGTATGGTAAAACTTGATAAATGGGTCCCTTTTTTAAATAAAATATGACGCCTAATAAATAAAAAATTTAAAAAATGTCATCAGTTCAGAGTTGGTCAGGTAATGTAACATTGATGAATAAATGCCACTCGAAATGGCAGAGTAATAGATGGGTGTGGGATTTTCCACTGATGGGTGGGAGGCAGTATTGGAGTACTGCTCACAGATTGCTGTGATGGGTCTATTATATGGGTTTGTGGCTTAAGTCACCCACCGATCCCCATGTACCACCAGGTCATACACAAGTCTTTCGAACTACACCCTCTGGTTATTAGACATATGCCACATCCTGCTTGCAATGTTGGACGCAAATACGTCACAGGCATCAGACGGTTTTTGCAGTACTTGCTGTGCAGGTGCAAGGATTTCTTGTGACATCAGGGAAGTGTCACCTCTCTGTTGCACAGTGTATTTTTCCTGGGCTTTTGGGGGACAGCAGGGGTTGTGATAAAGTATCCCCTTCAGATTCTGGCAGGATGCTGGTAGTTTCCCGGGAAATGTCTACCAGGAGGTTGCAGCATGTAAAATATTAAAGATATGCTAAGATCATGTATTTATAAGAATATTTTTTTCTAGTTCCCTACAACCATGGAGGAATGGAAAAGTATTACTCAGGAATTTGAAAGACGGTGGAATTTCACTAACTGCGGGGGAGCCAAAGATGGCAAACCTGCAGATAATTCCACCTGCCAATCCCGGAACCTATTTCTATAATTACAATTGATTCTTCAGCATTGATCTGATGGTCGTCGTAAATGCCAACTATGAACAACTACGAATTTATATTTGTGGACTTTGGCAAGAGCGGTCGAGCTTCTGAAGGTGGGTCCTTTAAGCAGAAAGCTTTCTACGAGAAGCTCAACTCCAAAACCCTAAATTTACCGTCTGCTGAGGAAACCAATCACGGCCTCAATTTTGTGTTCATAGCTGATGTGGCCTTTGCACTACATGAGCACATTATGAAGCCATATGCACAAAGGGGACTGGCGAAGGAGAAGCACATATACAACTATGGCTTTCAAGAGCATGCCATATTGTGGAATATGCATTTGGGATCTTAAGCAATTGCTTCCGGATCTTCCACACAGCCACCAATCACAGCATGGACAAGATCGACTAGGTCGTCATGGCATGTTGAGTACTAGATTATTTCTTAAATTGGAACACCCAGCAGCAAAGGGCAATGTAAACAGCTATGCCAGATGACCCAGAGCACACGGATGACCAGAATCGGTGGTCTTTTGTGGCAGTAGGGGGTTATACCAACAGCCTCTGCATGTGCCAAACAAGTCTGTGAGGAATACAGGACATATTTTAATGGTGTGTGTGCAGTGCCATTGCAGGATGACTGCATCAAGTAATTACATTTAGTGGCCAAATGTGAACTGATGGACTGTTGAACATCGAGCATGTTGCGTTTGCACTGAGTTTCCACTTACAAATTCAATGCTGGAAGTTTTTCCCACATCTTCTTCCACTTCTTCTCCCAGCCTTGGGATGGAGAGCCGCTGTGGGTCTGGTCTAATGTGAACGTCATCAGGTTATAGTACCACCGTGTGGGGATGTGTCAGTCATCTGCCCTTCTCCTGAAGACTTTGATTATTTTATGCTCCTTCAGGAACACTGAACAAAGTTCTGAATTTTCTTGCCCACCCAGACTGCATCCTCACAACTGTAGTGCAGTTTGCAGATATCCACTAACTTGTGGATGGCAGAATTCTTGAGCACTTTGTTGGAGTAATTCCTTTGACTTCACCTTCACCTTCCAGAGGCATTCTTTCTACCTGTATAGCTCGATGAAGGGGGTCCAAAAAGAGCTGTTCTTCTCATTGGCCACTCTGGGAAAAAAACAATAAAAAAATATAATACAAAAATGAAACTTTTTTAATATATAAACTTTGTTAAAAGACATTTATAAACTGTGATATTCTGCAACAAAATGTAATGGGGTTTCTGTTGGGGACTGCAAATTTGCTGCTCAAAATGGAGGAGTGATAGGTGGATGATTTACCACTGATGGGAATACTGCTCACTGGCTGGTCACCCCCTGTAGGGGAGGCCATATTAGACATATTATGCGGCCCCCAATCATCAGTGGCTTTTTTAAATAAATTAATGAATTTATTTTTTTTATCGGAATTAAAAGAATATGTGATTTCTTTTTAAAAGGAATAAAAGACAAACGTGATTTTTGAGATTAATTTATTTCTTAAATGATTTTTAATAAAATATGTTTTTTGCTACTTTACTTTTTTAAAGTTTGCTATAGTGTTTTTATTATTGAATGTTTACTTGTCTACATCTAAGAATGCACCAATTGGTATTAACGTGTGTACGGTCGCTGAAAGTGGGTGTCTCAGACCTTGTACATTGGGATACACTGATGTATACAAAGGAAGGAGTTTGTAGTAGCATTTCCATAGAGTCGTAGATGAGTCACCATTAATAGATGCTACTGCATGCGCTTCTGCATCTTACTCAGAATCAAAACCTATGCCACACTGTAGTGCCCCAAAATACCCATTATGCCACATAGTTGTGCCCTAATACAAATTATGCCACATAGTAGTGCCCCCAAATACACATTATGCCACATAGTAGTGCCCCCAAATACAAATGATGCCACATTGTAGTGCCCCCAAATACACATTATGCCACATAATAGTGCCCTAATACACATTATGCCACATTGTAGCACCCCCAAATACACATTATGCCACATAGTACATAGTAGTGCCCTAATATACATTATGCCACTTAGTAGTGTCCCTAATACACATTATGCCACTTTGTAGTGTCCTGGAACACAGTGTGCCACATCGTCGTGCCACCCTGATACACAGTATTCCACATTTTAGTGCACTAATACACATCATGCCACATTGAAAAGCAGAAGTCACTTTATCAGGGGATAAGCTTTATCAGTCCAAGTTAGAGTCTGTAGCATCTGGCACACATCTCAGCCACTGACAGAGGTGTGTATTTGTGTAGAGAGGGAGGGGGTGGACGATATGAGTTTTAAAGCTTGCCCATGTATGTGCCCCGGGAATACTTCACTTCTCGTACTCCATTTACCACTGAGAAGGTGAGCCCTGCCTGGGCTGCTTCACAGATTCTTGGGGGAAGTGGCAGGAGATTCAAGAGTCTCCTATCCTTACTGAATATTGCAAGGGCAAATATTGATCCAACAGGCTTGAACCTGCTCTGCATCAGTGAGGCCTGTCGTATGTCAGCCTGCCAGTATAGCACCATCCTCTCCACTCAGTAACCAGCCAGTGCTTGCACCTTGTGATGATGACTGATGGGAGGCAGAGGCAGCAGGGGGACAATAAAAAGCAGGGCTGAAGTCGAGGTAGATCTTATTGGCTGCAGCATTTCTGCCAGGAGAGGGGGGGTTAGCAGCCTGCGGTTGGTCGGGGGACAGGCTGCCTCGGATGGCCACTGGCATGCTGCTGTAGCAGGACATTTTTTTTTACAGCACCTGGTGTGGGTCTATTTTTATGAGTGGGCCTGGAGTTGCAGCTCCATCCGCCCCATTGTTAATCAAGCCATGACTTCATTTGCACATATGTCATTGCCCTTTATTTGCATCAAAGTAAAACCAAAACACATTTAAAAATGGACCATGACATGTATGTGAATGAGTGCTGCACTGATTAAAGCACAAAAAATTACACTAGGAAAGAGCACACACACATACATGGGTGTGTGGTAGTGATACAAATTACTTGAGCTTGTTGGATTAGCTGTGTGTATAAATAAATATATATATATATACAGGGGCGCTGAGAGAGGGGAGATTGGGTACTAAGTACCCGTGCCCGGGCTTCCTGGAGGGGCCCGTCGGGGGCCCGGGTCTGGTGCTGCCCCCCCTCCCTCTTTCATTACAGCAGCCCAGCACATGCTGCTGTGTGCTGGGCTGCACTGAGAGACTGCTCATGGCTGCTAAGCAGCAGCCACAGCAGTCTCCTATGACTGTGGGGGAGCGATCACACTGATTGCGCCCCCCACTGTCTATGCGCCAGGCTCAGGGGGCTCACAGTGCCCCCCTCCCCAACATGTAGCTAAAATATTATTTTTATTATTTTTTTCCCTAAGTGGGCATGGCCACGCCTCCCGTGATTAGGCCACACTCCCTTCACCCAGGCCCGGCATCGCTCTTGGCGCCCCTGTATAAATACATACTTGCCAACTATCCCTGATTTTCAGGGATACTCCCTGAAATAGTAGCAATCTCCCTGACTCCCTGAAGAGTCTAGCAATCTCCCTTACCCCCATTATGTAGCTGTTATATACTTAGGAAAAAAAAGAAATCAGAGATATATACATAATATAATCAGTGCCATTTCCCTGCATTGGTTATAAGACACAATGATCTGGTTACATGCATTTTTGTAAGGTTTTTCGTAGCCAATTATACGGGAACCAATTGTAAAACACAATAGCAAAATGCTTAGGGACTCGTTTACATATGGAAGTAAGTAATTTTTATGCCACAACTCCAAGATGCAGCAGTGCACAACCACTTTACCGCCATGCTCATAGGTGTTTCTTTTACAATCTCCCTGATATGCTTTTTCAAAAGTAGGTATATATATATATATATAAAATGCAATAATGGCGGCACTACGGAGACTTTTCAGATTAAGTGAAGAAACAGTGGGCCTGATTCAGAGCCGAACGCTCTGACCAGAGCGCTCGCTCTGAATCAGGGCCCTCCTAAATGTTTTTGGAGCGGCCTCATGGACGCTCGTATAGCTGTGGGTTACCACCCACAGCTATAGCGAGCGTCCATGTTGATGGTCGCGATGGTGAAGACCATCGCGACCATCGGGCTTGCGACGAGACCCTGCGGTAGGGTCTCGCTGCCGCAAGCCCAGGAGTGATTTTGGCTCTATCAGAGCCAAAATCACTCCCACTGACATCATTACTGATCTCAGTGGGGCAGGACTCAGACGGTAGGCGTTCCCATGGGAACGCCTCCGTCTGGCAGCCACGCCCCCGGCACGCCCACCAAATCGACAGCACGCCCCCTTTGGTGCGAGACCCATAATGACGGCTTTGTCGTCATTATTCAGGTCTCGCGCATGCGAACGACGGAGCTCCCTCCGTCGTGCGCATGCGCATTCGCCCAACATCGACCCGCTTGCGAGCGACCTTCCCTTGCAAGCGGGTCTGAATGACCCCCAGTGTTTATTATGATCAATGTTTGGGGGTACGGCGACCCCTTCCTCAGGATACACAACCAGTGGTTGTGTATCCTGAGGAAGGGGTCGCCGTACCCCGAAACGTTGATCATAATAAACATATTGTTTCTTCACTAAGGGGACTATTTACTAAGCAGTGTTATGAGACACAGTGAAAAGTGATAAGTCTGTGATAAGGTGCCAGCCAATCAGCTCCCAACTGCCATCTCACAGGCTGTGTTTGAAAAATTACAGTTGGGAGCTGATTGGCTGACACCTTATCACAGACTTATCACTTTTCACTCTGTCTCATAACACTGCTTAGTAAATAGACCCCTACTTCTGAAAAGTCACCGGAGTGCCGCCATTAGTGGATTCTATACATTGGGGACGCATACTCCCGGAGGGCACCCGGTGAAAGGTAAAGGTCCATAGGGACTAGCGGAGTGCCGTACTATTTTGTGTGGATATATATACAAGTGTAAAGCCGGCACTCCACACTTAGAAAGAAAAAATGCCTAGGTGCCCTCAGAGGGGTATTTTGTAATACCAAAAATAGATATACAAAGAAAAACTGCGGTACTCACAGGTTCTTTTGAAGGAAGATTAACAGACAATGCTGTGTTAGTTTTCAACGTTTCAGTCTCAACGACTTTTATCAAGAACGTTCTTGATAAAAGTAGTTGAGACTGAAACGTTGAAAACTGACACAGCATTGTCTGGTAATTTTCTTTCAAAAGGACCTGTGAGTGCAGCAATTGTGAATAGAGGTGCATTATACGCATGGACATCACTAGGCAACAGACAGCAGCTGTTCCCAAGTGGCAATAGGGGTGCATTAAATACATGATCAGCAGTAGGTACATAGGCAGCAGCAGTACACATGGGAGAATAAGGAGGCAATATACGCATGAACATCACTAGGCAACATAGGCAGCAGCAGTTCACAAGTGGCAATAGGGGTGCATTATACGCATACACATCACTAAATATTTAGGCCGCAGCAGTACAAATGGGAGAATAGGGGTGCCTTAAACGCATACACATTAAACAGTACATAGGCAGCAGCAGTACACATAGTAGAATAGGGGTGCAGGCATGGACCTCACTAAACATACCAGAGAAGAGTTCAGATTAGAACAGGACTGCTGCGCTCCAGATGCTGTCCTTTCAAGCGATGATCTAGTCACAAAACTAAGGAGATGCAAGTGTCTTGGGAGTGCCTGAGGTAACGTCCACATCGACCAGATCGGAATGATATATCATTCATTGTCTGGTAGTGCATACACACTGCACGATTTTTGGAAAATCGTTGACGATATCCTCAGATTGAGCAGCATGTACGGCAGATCTGAAGATGTGACGTATGACCCAGCGGGAGCGTGCATAATGCGTACACACTGGACGATTTGAAAGATTTGTCATTTTAATTCTTTGGAAAATTACAAATCGTTTAAAAAAGCTTCTAGTGTGTACCCAGCTTTAGTGAGGCCAAACTCACTGGACTTCTATCTCCCACATACATTTCAATGGTTTCTGTAAAAAAAAAAAAAAAAACTCCTGCTGACCTATCAGACAATTGGTAAGTGCCCACCCAGTTGAGCTGTCACTCATCGGCGGGTCTCGGCAGTATGTGTATGGGCGACAGGCGGGGGCCCATACACACACAGGGCTGGCGATACCACTAGGTAAACTTAGGCAGAGCGTCGGCCCTAAGAGCGCCGGCCCTGCAGGGCGGTAGTGTGGACCGCACATAAGTGTCATCCGCACTACCTACTGGAACACAGAGCCGCCGGCGCCGGCAGCGGTGTGTTTGTTTTAGCAGCCGATGAGAGTCAGACAGACTCTTGTCAGCTGCTGCGCC
Source organism: Taudactylus pleione (assembly GCA_031769625.1). Lineage (NCBI taxonomy): Eukaryota > Metazoa > Chordata > Amphibia > Anura > Myobatrachidae > Taudactylus > Taudactylus pleione. The sequence goes on from JAUIMM010000384.1 coordinate 13,000,929, forward strand.
AACTGCCGGAGCTGGGCTGGAGCTCCGGTTCCCGCAGTGGGTGATGGGAGTGACGTCATGACGCCTCTCCCATCATGCAGAGCGGGCCCGCCCAGGGGACATAGGAGCGGACGCCGGAGCGGGGATTAAGGTAAGTGGAGTTTTTTTTATTTTTTATGTGTGTGATTGGCTGGGATTACTGCTGGGGGGGGAGATCACTACTGGGTGCACTGCTAGGGGGAGGCTACTACTGGGGGACACCGCACGACTATTACTGGGGGGAGGCTACTACTTGGGGCACGATTACTATGGGGGCATTGCTGGGTGGAGGCTACTACTGTGGGCACGACTACTGCTGGGAGGAGGCTACTACTGGGGGCACTGCTGGGGGGAGGCTACTATTGGGGGCTCTATTACTACTGGGGGCATTGCTGGGGGGAGGCTACTACTGGGGGCACGAGTACTACTGGGGGCACTACACAGGGGGGACTAGTACTGGGGCACTATATAAGGGGCAATGCGTAGGTGGGACTACTACTGGGGGCATTATATAAGGGGCCCTGCATAGGGGGACCACTACTGGGAGCACTGCATAGGGGGCCACTACTGGGGGCACTGTATAAGGGCTTGTGTAGCTATATGAGGGTAGGGGGCGCAAGGCTGAAGAAATGCCTAGGGTGCCAAGAAACCTTGCACCGACCCTGCATACACACCAGCAGATGACCGATACTTCAGATATATCAGCCATCTGCTGTGTTGCGGGGCGGATTCCGATTTCTTACGTCTTTCACAGACATATCAGGTGTACACACCCGCTGAAATACTATAGATATATCGCTCTTACAATGAACAGTCAATATATCTATCAGTGTGTACCCAGCTTAGCAATGGTAGCTTTTTAATAACAGCCTATTACATCCAGTGAGTTACTATACATACGCGCCGAAAACTCGAAGCAAGCCCAGGCGACTACAATCTCGCATCCTATTACATTTACCCCTCCATTTTCTTTTATGAGGGTGAGGGGACACTGAGACTGTGTCATGTTGTGATTTGAAAGTATTTAATATGTTAGCTGAAATGTGCTTTCCTACAAACATGGAACTGGAAGGTGTAAAATGTGTCCCATTAAAAGCATGTGGAAAAGTCTTGGATTTCAGCACCTCAAAATCGCCAGAGAATTAGTACTTTTGTAGGAAGGACAATAAGGCCTATTTATAAAACTGAAAATCATTTGGAAACATCTGTTTCCTCCTACATGATGTAAATATACCAGTGTTTTTTTTCTATAAAAAGTTGGCAGTACTCACCTAAAAGGCCGGATTCAGAGGTGGACCTAATGCCAATGTTTGCGCAGTTGAGCTTTCAAGCAGTGTTATTGACAGACAGGGACCATTTGTGAGATATAACAGGGGGGAAGGCAACTCAAATACAGGCATGTCGCTGATAGCAGTGCAGCACAGTGGCACATTGGGAAGCTAGGAAGAAGAGACTGCTGCTACAGTAGTCTCCTCTCACTGCCCGATGTGCCACTGTAGTTGCACAGCTATACCTGCGTGCCCATTGGTATTGTTAGTGGGCTGACAGGAGCTTACAGATGTCCATCCCCTCCCCTGGAGGTGCTCCCATGTGCTGAGTCCCCCTGTGCTTCCTTAAGTTTGTTTTTTTAAGGGAGGAGGCTTGACCATACATCCCCAGATTTGGCCATGCCCCTATAGTACCCAAGCCCTTCAAAGCTCTTGACAGCCCTGGTGAGATCTCCTTGAACCTTAAAGGAAATACAGAGTTCACACGTACATGCCACAGCGCATCTTTTTACGATAGAATAGGCAGTGGAGTCTCCCCCCAAAAAGTCTGGGTACCTGAGGACATGCTGTGACCAATCAGCAGTGCTGTCCTGAACAGTCAATCACTCTCATTCTCCAGGGCAGGCAGAGAAAGTGGAGTAGACAACAGAAAATGTGCACTCCCGCCCTCCCCTCACCCTCCTTCTGCATAGGCACAGTATCCATCCAAGCAGTGTGAAGCTGCAGTTGCCGGTCTGATGGGATAGTAGAGAACAGATAAGGTAAGTACGAAAACCTGCAACTTTTACACTGCAGCCTGCCTGACAGCAAAAGTGACTCAGCATAGTGCAGTGCAAAGGGAGAAACAGATGGGCATATTCGAGAAGAGAGAGAATCCATGAAGGCGGGAGGTAAGGGCAACTACTACTTGGATGATAGTAATATACAGCCCCAGCACAGGAGATGTAGAGAGATATGGATACCCACTAGGCGATATAACTGTCAGGACTTTGACTATTTCAGTACATAAAGATAAACTACACTTGCCGAAATTCCATTGTGGTCATTGGAGGGTCTATCCTGGTTACTGGTGTTCATCACATGCAATGTGCAGAGAGTTAAAGGGATCATCTGTTTCTTAGGTGTCGTCAGGTTGTTGGATTCCTTGATTGCTTATTATTCCAAACCTGATTCTATTTGGGTCACATGTTCTGAACTTCCTATGGATCACAGACCTCTAGTATAAAGCCTGTTACTAACTGTGCCTCATTGTCTGTGCAATGTTACTTTCAGGTCTTCCTTGGACTCCTGCCAGATCCCCGCTGTGCCTGGTGTATGCTGTGGACCCCGCTACATTCCTGCTCGTGTTCTGGTTCAAGTTCTGAGACTGGTTATCAGCTGCACTACAGAGCTCAGCATTGCCATTGTCTTTCCGTTGTAAACTTGCTGCAGGTCTCAGCCCTGCACAGGACCCTCATTACGTCTCAGGGCTCAACCCAGTTCCGGACCCTTATCAAGTCTCATGGCTCACCCGTTCCGGATCTTCATTACGTCTCAGGGCTGAACCTCGATCCAGATCTTGTTACATCTCAAGGCTCAACCCTGTTCCGGACCTCCGTTGCGATACAGGGCTCAACCCTGTTATTGACCTCCATTCCATCCTGAGGCCCTAGCCTCGTGTCGGACTCGGGGTTTCACCCCACACCAGTTCAGTGTGTACTTCAAACTTTGTTTCTCACAGGGGCATACCCCTGCACCTGTTAGTGCATGTCATGAACTTTGTGTTATTGAGATTTAATGTGGAACTTTGCCATAAAGTTTTTGTTCTTGAATAAATTCTATATACTTTTATTTTGTGCTAGTGATAATTCATGAAAAGGTCATTCCTAAGACCACCTCAGTTCATACTACCAAGTAATGTGGGTACACACTGGGCGATATTACTGAATGACTGCATGATTACGACATCGTAATCGTGCAATCGCTCAGTAATCGTGCACAAGTCGTGCACTTTTATGTCGGAAACGACCAGCGATGCGCACTCCCGCTGGTCGTTTCCGACATTGTCCATCGCCTGAACATGCAGCACAACTTGACGACCTCGTCAGGTAGCTGCATGTCAGGGAATGGGGGAGAGAGCCCGGCGGTGAACGATATCGTTAATGATATCGTTCAGCGGCTGTGCTCAATGTCATGAACGACATTGAGCACAGCCTGCCGGGGACACACTACACGATATCGCTCAGGGAGCATATCGTGTAGTGTGTACGCACCTTAAGCCTGACTCTTCCCAGGAGTCTCAAGTGTCTGTAGCTGTGAAAATATTGTTCAGTCCATCTGGCAGTGTGTACACATAATATATCTGTGAAACTTCTTTCAAAGATATATTGCATTAGCCGTGATGCACGGCAGATGCGATATATATCTGAGATATATATTTCACATCTGCTTGCGTGTACACACGACAAACCCATATGCTGGCCACAGGAACCAGCGATAATGACATCACAGCTGGTTTGTCTGGTAAGACATATCGGGTGGCCGCCTGGTTATTTCTGTATAACCTTGCCAAATCATTATATTGGCCAGCAGATCAGCCGATCTAAAGATTTGTCATTCAAGTGTGTACCCCACATTAAAGGGGATGCAGTTAAAATACTGATGGAGCATTGCGGCTGTCAGAATGCCAGCGCCGGAATCCCGACACCTGTCAGAAATCCCAGTGCCGGCAATCTGACTGCTGGAATCCCGAAGGTAAGTACCAGGGTTAGGGAGAGAGTTAGCATTAGAGTTGGCACTAGGGGAGGATTAGGTTTAGGGTGAGGGGAGGATAGGTTTAGGCACTAGGGGGGGAGGTTAGGGCTAAGCGATGGGGAGGGTTAGGGTAGGGAGACGGTTAGCATACCTGTCGGGATGCCGACATCGGGATCCTGAACGCTGGCATCCCGTACCCATCCCATTAAAGAGCAGCAACATAAAAGACAGGTTCCACAGTGACGGGCAGCAAGTCCTACCTTTAGCCCCAGCAAGAGCTGCACTCGTAATAAATCCATCAGAGCAGGAGGAATCAGACTCCTTTAATAGGTGTATACTGTGCATCAGTGGCAGCAGCCATTGGGGCCTATTCATCATCACTTAAATGCTATTTTATTACAAAGTTTTCATGTTAACCTGTAATTTACTAGTAACAGACTCATTCGTCATTCTTGCTATGTAAGAGATATCACTGATATCTCCTGGTTACAATTCTCCTCTGATAGAATATGTCGTCCCCATACATTAGTATGGGGAAGTAAAAATAATGTCATTCATTAAATTTGAAAAATAATTTTTTTAAGGACTTGTGAATGTTACTGTATGTCATCCAGTGATGGCATACAGTCTTCCGAAAGTCTTCATAAGCTGCCATTTACACAGCAGCTTGTGGAGGAGAGGGATCTTTTTAGATCTCTCCCCACTGTGTGCTCACTGCCTCTGGCTCTCCGCTCCACCTCTATCTTCTCTCTGATGGGACACCTGGGTAAATTGGCTCTCCCTGTTTCCCATGGCAGAGCTGCAGAGCCCCCGCATCAAGCTCCTCTTATCCAGCCGGATCTTGTACTTACCACCGAATCTGGGGACGGGGCCTGTGTGAATGACAGTTCAATCCACATCTGCTAGTTCAGCTGACTATGCATGCACTATATTTTAAAGGTGCTTGCTTGGCTGTGAATGGTATCAGAACACCGGAGTAGCAGGGGAAGTGCCTCACACTTCTGTATATGGGAGGCATGATGAATGTCTCCCATATTTAGTTAAAACTTGCTGTTTTATAGAGATATAGACCCCCAATGTTTTGATTTTGGTTTTAATTCATCATTGTGTTTTGGTTGTGGCAAAACCACCCTCAAGTGTTTTATTTCGGATCTGTTTTTAGACTGATCAAAATTCGGTTGATTAAAAAAATCGATAAATCATTTGATTTGGACCTATTTACATGGAATCCAAAACCCAAGTTCAGGTTTTAAATCCGAGTTCCAAACTGACTGCAGAACCGAACCAGGACTCGGTTCGAGTAGGAACCCCAAAGTGATTCAGAATTAGGACTCAATTTCAACTTAAAACCCCTAAGTTCGTGTGTGTTCGTATTTCAGGAAAATCGACCACTCATCTCTATTTTTTTTTGTCACGGCAAGTTCAATACTTTATTACTTATTTCATAAGGAATAGGCCCTACAGAGAGCTGCACATTCTTTGCACCAATGACCCAACACAACTGGTAGCAGGTAAACATATCTCACATCCTATTACCATATCTGCACCTCATTCATAGTTGCCTACTTTGAAAAAGCATTTCCAGGAGATTGTGAAAGCAGAGTCGTAACGACTTTTTGGTGCCGTGTCAGAGAGAGCATATGCGCCCCCCCCCCTTCCCAAACAGCGCCCCCAGCCCTGCAGTGCCCTGTGCCATGGCACTGGTCGCACTACCCTAGTTACGGCCCTGTGTGAAAGCAACACCTATGAGCACGGCGGTAAAGTGGACGTGTACTGCTACATCTGAGAGTTTCATAAAATTGATTACATTCAAATGTAAATGACTTCCAAAGCAGTTAGTACGAGCTACTTGTTGATGAAAATACACTGATATATCTGTTGTTGTTTTTATATAACAGCTTTATAATGGAGGTAAGGAGGAATCAGGGAGATTGGTAGACTCTTCAGGGAGTCAGAGAGATTACTGCTATTTCAGGGAGTCTCCCTGACAATCAGTGAGAGTTATCAAGTATGACCTAATTTTATCTTCATGTTTAATTTTAATCTCTATCTGTTGTTCCCGCTAGGCTGTTTTAGCGGGGTGAGGGCATGTGGGGGGTTTGAGGGGCATATAAAGGGTGTGTGGGGATGTCTGAGGGAATGTGAGACATCCAATTGTATTTTAAGAGGCATGTGGGGAAGTCTTAGGGCACATGAGGGGGTCTGACGAGCATTTAAAGGGAATGTTAGGATGTCTGATTGAAATATACATAATTTATAGACATCATAACCATACATTAGGATGGGACCCAGAAATACTAAAATTGGACCCAATGATTTTTTTATGATGGGTCCCTGGATCACTGAAATATATGAAGATATCGAGCTGGGTGGATTAAACCATGTTCAGAAAGTCATTATAAGGAAACACACTCCAGGATCTTATAAGGAATGTATGATATGCTGATATTCCATTTATTTCCTGCCGATATAGCACCAAGAGGTTTCCTGCTTTGAAGTTTGTTTTGAAGATTTCTCCAGAAGCTACAATGATGCTACAGTAACTGGGCTCTGTTTATATATTGTTTTATATTACAGTGTCATTCTTTTACAACTTTTTAAAATCTTTATTAGACCATTAGAGAGAAGAAAATATTTGAATTATACTTCCTATAGCGGAGCTCAAGTTCATTCTTATTTGGTATTGCATCGGTAAACCATGTCACAGCTGGTTACTACAATACATTGATACAGTGCTACCGGAATGGGATTGTATTGCTTGCGGCTGTATAGCCGCCGGTGGAAATCCCGAAAGCGGCTGGCCGAAGGGAGGAAATCCCAACAGCGGAAGTACAGCTAACCCTCCCCTCTCCCTAACCCTCCTTTAGGGGTGCCTAAGCCTAACCTCTCCCCCTAGTGCCTATCCATAACCTCCCCGTTAGTGTCTAAACCTAACCTAACCCCCCTCTCCCCTAGCCTAACCTTCCCCGAGGGGGACCTAACCCTAACTCCCCCCGGGGGTGCCCTAAACCTAACCATCCCCTCTACGGCTAAGGGGACCGGCGCCCGTACTTACCTCGTTCGGGCCCCCGTTATTCTGCATTTCAGCGTCGGGATTATGACAGGCATCGGTATTTTGACACCAGTCATAAATCCCTAGCCGGCATTCCGGCGTCGGGATTGTGACGGGCGGCCCTTAGGCCGCCGGTCACATAACTACATCCCAGTGCTACAATATTACACAGTGAGAGTGAGAATATTTATGCTGGGTACACATTAGACGACCTGTGTACCCAGCTGTTGGCAGATGCAACGAATGACGCGGTCCATACACACCACACGCTACAGTGAACGACCGCACGATACATTGTTCCCCTGCCGCATCCAAATGCATGGGTTTGTCAGTCACATCCTCAGATTGAGCAGCATGAACAGATCTGCAGATCCATGTCAAAAAATCGTCTAGTGTACCCAGCTTTAATCATTCACATAAGACCTTGCCGCATTGGTGTTTACACACATGCACATGCACTGGACTTTGTAACTAACTAGAATTAGGACATCTAATGTTCAATAGAGCTCATTATTTAAATAAATTTCAATACTTACAGGGTTTAAAAGAATTGCATTTAAAAAAAGGTTAAATATATGTAGTGTAATGTTATGGAAAAGTTAGATGACACAAAGGTACAGCAGAGGGTCTGGGCTGGCTATACTGTCTGTCCCCTCTGCTCCCTCTCCTGCTCTGGATGGGTACGGCAGCTCAGCTCTGGTGTTGACGCCGGGACTTAGTACCTGCCAGGAAGAAGCAGCTTCGCCAGCGTGTCCATATAGGTCTGTGTACAATACGCATGTGTAACTAATGCTCATTTTCAATAAAGCAAAAAAAAAAAAAAAACTACAGGACAACCAGCCAGCCACGTCGTCGTTGTCATCCTAAGCAGCAGCATGTGGTGCGGGTGGGCTGATATAATAGGGCCACTGTGTGATGGGAGAGAGAGGGGAGGTGGAACAGGAAGAGTTGGGCGGTGACTACATGAGTGTAGATGTAGAATGTGTACGAGTGCGGCCAGTGCACACGGTGTGTGAGTCACATTACAGCGCTGTGCTACTCATATCCGACGTGTGTGATAGAAGCGGAGCGGCTCCGGAGTCCAGACATGTCTTCTCCTCCCAAAGAGAAAACGGACACTAAAGCCGGACACCTCCCTGCCGGTATTACCGCACTTCCCTCACTATGGCGCTGCTTGTACTCTGTAGCCAGTAGGAGCTAGTCACAGGCCAGGCGGGCTCAGGAGTCGCCATATGGTAGACACACAGCTGAAGTATGCAGCTAGCTACGGGTGGCTTTATGAAATGTGCAGATTTATATCAGTGTGACTATAACACTAGCAGGTAACGCGATAGGATCTCGTGTTTAACATGTGCAAGGTAAAAAAATAATTTAATTTTTCTTATGTTTGCACTTAATGATATAATATTAGCACTTAATGATAATCGGTGGGGAACATGGTTTTCTTTCAATTGATTGAACCGTTGATTGCAGGAGAATAGTTTTTCAGGTGTGAAGTCTGTATCCCTGGTCTTGTGGGCAGTCATGTACCCCTGGTCTTGTGGTCAGTCATGTACTGTACTGACAGTATCTTATTAGTCAGTGTAATGAGTAATTGTTAGGGGGAGGTTTGGTGTTAAATGATGGCTGTGAAGTGCTGCAGGAGTGGTCCGACAAAGCTGCTTTGTGGCCAGTAACACTGCTGCTAATGTTCCCTTGTGCCTCATAGAGATACACAGGAATGGAAGATAAGAGATATGGGGCTCCTGCATTCTGCCATGCTGTTTGCGACTAAGTATTGCGCTGGCACATTGCACTTAATGTAATATCTCCCTTATTGGAAGGAATTAAATTTGGCAGAATGGGGGTCTATTCATAAAGCAGTGAAAAGTCCTGTTTAGCTGAAAACGGGGCTTTTTACTGCTTTTGGCAATTCATAGAGCCGTATTCAATTTGAGCGGACCTGCAATACTTTTGCACCTCCCAGACTTATCGCCTACATCGCGGAAAAGTAATGCTCGCGTATCCCTATATTCAATTTGAAAGTACGCGAAAATGGGACCCGGCGAAACTTAAACAAGCGGAAAGTACTGTCAGATTTGGGGAAATCAGCCTGACACCCCCCAAAAGATGCTCTGACATGGGAGTTAGCTATGGTTACCCCTTATTTGGCTTGCTGAGGGTATTTGGTGTTTTTAAATGGGATCAACAGCTGCTAAATAGTGTTTTTGTATAAGTGGTGCAGAACAGTATTCTGGATTTTTTTTTTGCAGAAAAGAACTTATCCCAGCAAATTTGGGGTACTTGAATATGGGGGTCAGCATATTTTAAAGTTTAAAGAAATCCTGAAAAATCCATCTGCCGCAAGCCCCTGCAATGAAAAAAAACACCTGGGGCATACTTGGGGACCCCCCCAGAGTCAAGTTCGCTAGTTTTTGACTTTGTCCCCCAACATTTTTTTTTATTTTTGCCTCCGAATTCAAAGTGATTTTTTTTGGGGTGTTAAGTATTTTTTAAAACATTTTTGACACAGTTTACCTTTGGGGGACTGTCTGAAGGCTGCACAGGGGTTCCCGCAACGTTGCACCCCAAAACCCCAATTCTGCACTTTTTTTCTGCCTGCTATTCATAGGCGAAACTTTTCCGCCTATTACATTGCATTGACTTGCCGCCTAGGCGGAAAGTCTTTCAAATTGAATACGGCGATACTTTTCCGCCTGGCGAAATTACTTAATCGGCGAAACTTATCTGCGGATTCAGGCTTTTCGCCTCAAATTGAATACGGGCCATACACTGGGTTACTGGGTATTCCTTCTCCAGTGGCACCCCTGCTTCATGTATGAATCTCATCACCATACCTGTACTTTTGTATGGTGAGTGCAATTCATAAAGGAATGGAAAGCTTCCTCTCCTGTGGTAGAGATTTACCATCTGAGGATGGCATAGTCTGTACTGCAAGCTGAACAGAGCAGAGAAGTAGCATGCTTCCCTGCTGTCTGCCTGCACCCGTTGCTGGCTCTGCCCCTTTTTTCTAGTGTCCATTGCAGCAGACCTGACCTGCTGCTCTCGGACGCCGGTGCATGCACAATAAGAATACTTATTGGGCTCCCGCTATGTCTGTATTCTCACTGCGTGCGGTGAGGGATCGCGGAGTGGCTGGACAGGTAAGTGTACATAAATGGCTACTAAACATATGTATCATATCAATGTGATGCGATATATATTGATGTTTATCGTGAGCCACTTCATGTTCTTTATGAATAGACCCTGATGTGCTGCTGTGCATCGATGCTATGCCCTGCTCTGTGCATGTCTGTTAATTACAGTAGTACTGACATTGCAAGTTTTCCTTTACACCAGTGGTGAACAGGAGTGTAACTACCATAGGTGCAGCTGCTGTGGGGCCCAGACCTGAGGGGGGCCCATCTTCCTTGTCAAAGTTACATGTGTTAGACAAATTTTTCACCATTTGGTGGTATTTAGGGACCCTTATAAACTTTTGTTATGGGTCCTTCAAATACCTAGTTACACCCCTGGTGGTGAATTTCCCATGAGGTATGTGCCTAGGTTTGCCACTTGTTGGAGGGCAGCACTTGGATGCTTGTTTAGTACTGTCAGTCTGAAATTTAGCAGTAACTACAAAATATTTCCTCTATGCTGTACCATATGCCATCTTGAGTGGAGTTCAGACAGGTAGGACATGCACAGACTGCCCTTGTAAGCTGTTGTACATAATCTGAATATAATTAAAATATGTATACTAAAGTGCCAATAATCAAATGAGTGCTTATAGCCAAACATTGAAAATAACTGTGGCACCCTGACCCCTAAATCCACCCTGGTATAGGACATGATATGCTGTTCTAGAGCGGCACATCGCATTTGTGTTGGCAATTGAATTTCCTCCATAGTTCAGGATTAGTGACTAGAGTAGCAAATGATAAAGCAGGAATAAAGCTGGGCATCCACTATGCAATTATCTGTGCAATCTGGCTGGTTGAAATGAAAATCTGGTAATGTTCGGGAGCAAATGACAACTGACCATTTGCTCACACAATGAGAAACAGACAAAAATGGTTGTTCAGACAAATTAGTTAAAACGCACGAATTTAACCAATTTGAACAATTGTTTTTTGTCCGTTTTCCAGTGTTTAAAACCATATGATCGACTGTCATTAGCTCCCATACATTACCAGGTCTCCATTCCAACCAGCCAAATTGGACAGATATCTGACAGATAATTGTATATTGTATACCCAGCATAAGAAAGCACCATCCACTGTGCTTCCATGATTGAACATATGGTAAGTTGCTATTGATCCTAAACTGGCTGATAACGTGCAGTTGGACAATCCAGTAAAAAAGGATGGTAGCCATTTTGTTTTTTATTACAAATTTCTTAGTTTAATGTCTGAAAAATGTTGTAAAAAAAAAAAAAGTTCTTTAAGCATTTTGTATCGGCGCTGCATGTTTTGTTACTTGTGGGAACAGCAGACAAGTGCAGGTCAATTATTTTTAAGGGTTTTGTTCCAAATGGAATGTTATTGGAGAAACTGCTTACAGTGCACTCGTTTGCTGTCCTTTTACTTTAGAGCTATCCGACATTCAGTAATGAGTCATTGATATAGATGAATGCACATTGGAAAAGTTTAATACAAAGTTTAAATTCTAATTGTAAAACGGTTACAGCATTATTAAATATTCCTGTCCAAGTATATACACAATGCTCTGGCCTCTCCATCCATTGGACTTTTCCATCAAATATTTGCTTGGCCCTGGTAGATGGTGTTAGCCATTGTAGCCTATAGTTGTTTAACTTTTAGGCTTGCCAGTCAGCTAGGGAGAAGTGCAGTTAGCTTCTCAGTCTTGGGAGTTTACCTTAGCACACTACTCTTTAGTTCTTTCTTTTGTTTATATTGGCTTCAAACAACTACTGTAGCAAGATCATTATCATAAACTAACAAACAGAAACATTGAATACTAAGGGGGGGCTTCAATCGGTGCACGGCACCTGATGGAGCAATTCAGTTGTTGCTCCTTTGTGCCAGCATTTCTGCTCATCCCCCTCCTGAGGAGGTGAGCAGAGATGTGCAAAAAGTCTGTGGTTTGGGTGCCCTATCTAGGACTTTAGACAGGTTAAGCCATTTTACACGGCTAAAGCCAGTCTATTTGGGCACCCAAAAACAATTTAATTGCAACATTGGGCACCCATTAATTACCGCACCGTAAAAAAAAAAAAATTGAATCTCCCCCTAAATTTCCTACTTTGCTGTTAAAGCAGGGCTCGACAAATCCCCTAAAATTTTAGTCCTGGCGACAGTTTTTCAAGGGTCCCTCCACCCCCCCCCTTCCCCGCCGCCACACTCCTTCCCCGGTCTCCGCAGGGAGGCTCCATTTGCCGGCTTGCCTGCTGAGATTTTGCCAGCGGGAGTCCGACTCCCCGCTGCCGTCCGCCGCTTCTCGTAACTATGGGTGAGACGTCCCTCCTGAGCTCCGGTGTCCTGCTCCCCACACGGGCTCTATGGGAGAGACATCATGACTTCTCTCCCATAGTTATGAGGAGCGGTGGAAGGCAGCGTATGCAGGATCAGGGCTTAAGGTAAGAATTCTGTTTTTTTTTTTTTTTTGGGGGGGTGGTTTGTGTGTGTTCGCGCAGCACTTTTACAGGGGGCTTACTACTGGGGGCACTTTTACAGGGGGCTTACTACTGGGGGTACTTTTACGAGGGGCTTACTACTGGGAGCACTTTTGTGAGGGGCATACTTCTGGGGGCACTTTTGCGAGGGGCTTACTACTGGGGGCACTTTTGCGAGGGGCTTACTACTGGGGGCACTTTTGCGAGGGGCTTACTACTGGGGGCACTTTTGCGAGGGGCTTACTACTGGGGGCACTTTTGCGAGGGGCTTACTACTGGGGGCACTTTTGCGAGGGGCTTACTACTGGGGGCACTTTTGCGAGGGGCTTACTACTGGGGGCACTTTTGCGAGGGGCTTACTACTGGGGGCACTTTTGCGAGGGGCTTACTACTGGGGGCACTTTTGCGAGGGGCTTACTACTGGGGGCACTTTTGCGAGGGGCTTACTACTGGGGGCACTTTTGCGAGGGGCTTACTACTGGGGGCATTTTTACAAAGGCCAATTTTACTATTGGGGCATTACTATTGGGGGCACTACTACTGGGGACACTAATACAGGAAGTATTACTTTTGGGGGCACTATTACAGGGGCTGGTGTTTGCATGTTGCAGAATCTGATGACCATTAAAGAGGTATGTGTGGCGGTTTGATGGCATGTGGGGAGGTTGAGGGGCACTGAAAGACTTTAGTCCTGGTGACAGTCTTTCAAGTGTCCCACCCCCCCAACCCCCTGCCGCCACGCTCCTTCCCCGGTCGCTGCATGGAGACTCCATTTACCGGTCACCCGCTGAGATTTTATTTGTTTTTTTTGGCGGGGGGGGGGGTTTGTGTGTTCGCGCAGCACTTTTACAGGGGGCTTACTACTGGGGGCACTTTTACAGGGGGCTTACTACTGGGGGCACTTTTACAGGGGACTTACTACTGGGGGCACTTTTACAGGGGGCTTACTACTTGGGGCAATTTTACAGGGGCACAAATACTGGGGGCTCTATTACAGGGGCACAAATACTGGGGGCAATTTTACAGGGACATTACTATTGGGGTCACTAATACAGGAAGCATTACTTTTGGGGGCACTATTAAAGGGGCTGGTATGGGCATGTTGCATTAAAGAGGCATGTGTGGTGGTTTGATGGCATGTGGGGAGGTTGAGGGGCACTGAAAGGGCTTGTGTGGTGGTTTGATGGCTCCTAGATTTTACAAAAAATTTGTCGAGCTCTGTGTTAAAAGGACTATTTTTTTTCTTTTTTTTAATTTAAATTTTTTTTTTCCATCACTACCCTGTTCAGCACCCCCACCCTCTCTTTCTCCTCTTCTCACTTTGCTCTTCTTACTCTATCTCTACATCTGTCTATCTTATCAGCACTATTATATAGATCCCACAGCCCAGCCAAAAAAAGAAAATGGTTTAGTTGCAAAGGATATTTGAAACTAATTTAGGGTATTTTGGGATAGTTGAATTCAAAAATGAAAATAGTTTTTTCAAATGGCTCTAGTTTTTGCAGATAATGGATACCCTCAAGTAATAAGGAACGTAGTGATAACATGTGCATATGGGAATATATATTGGAACATTCTGGAAGTGACACGTGAATATTCTAGGTTTTCACTCTGCGATCATTCAAGAATATTTCCCCTCTATATGTGTGTTTGACCACCCAGCCAGTGGTTGGTTGACAGTAACTTGTGCTTTTCATGGTTCTCGTCGTGTTTCTCAAAAATTAAAGCCAATCTAGCAAAACTGATGTCCTATTCGGAATTGGCATCACAAAGCTTCCCCCAAAATCGCTTGTATGCTTGGCAGTAAAATGTGTTGATCAGTGTTATTCTTATACCCCTTTTGCACTGGTCAAAATAGCCAGGTTATTGTTGTGTCAACCCGGGTAGTGCCTCAGTGGAAAAGGGTCCTAGGAAAAAATCCCGGGACTCAAGCAGGGTTTTACGTGGATAAAATCCTGGTCAGGTTCTGGTTTTTACCCCATTCCCGCTTCATACGGGGAGGCTTTTTAATCTCTCCCTGCCCGGTGACAGCTGTCAGACAACCTCCCAAATGACAGCCCATCCCCGGTAAGGACCCCATCACCTCTGGTCCCGGCGTTCAGGTAGAGCTGGCATTTCCAGCGCTTGGTGATTACATCATCGACAAGTGCCGGCAGTGCACCCGGCTGCAGTGTGAATAGCGTCGATCCGGGATATTTTCGTTGATGAAAATATATAAATAATCTTCAATTGCAGTAAGATGCAAGCATGATAACTGCTCCAGATAAGATTAATTTTTTCAGTGCCTTAATTGGCACCTTCAGTTATCCAGTGTTTGGTAGATCCATCCATTTAAGTTGATAATATAAATAAAACAATAAAGCATAGTGTCATTAAATTTCATAATCTCCTGATGGGAATTGCAGTGTTCCAAGGATCAGAGACTGTGTTGTGTATTTTGAGCCTTAGCTCAGCTGTTAACTGGGAGCTTTTTTAAAAAAAAATGTTGGCAACTATATGAAACGGGTCAAAGTCAATTCCTACTCCCAGTGATGGGCAATGTCTTTCTAGTGCCTAATGCAGCCCTCTAGGCTTTCACATAAGGCCCCGCTCCTTCCTGCTTTGTTGTATTAATTTGTTATAGGGGTGTAGTATATTTTGTCAATATTCATAATGTTGACATTGATGTAATGTCGTCATGATTAGAATATCGACAAAACGTCCCTGGTGGGCCAGTGGGGACTTACTGGGTATGGTGGTCAGTCGATGAGGATCCAGCTGCGCTTCCAGCAGTGTCGCTAACTATAGCCCTTCCCCCTAGTGCCTAACCCACCCATGCAGCAGTCTAACCCTAACATCCGCTGCTGGTCTGTGCAGACTTTTGGTGTTTGAAATGTCGACAGAGTGAACCTATAGATATTCCGCACATGTCAACATTATAAATATTGAATTTTGATGGCATGCAATTAGCAGCGGATAAATTGCTGCTGCTTAAGGTTCACTCGGAACTTTCCAATCAGCTCTAAAGTCTGGCTCGACACTGGCAATTATTGTGTTTTTTTTTTTTCCTGGGACCTGATTGTGTCCCGAAATATAATCTCGAATAGTGCTGTGTTTTTTGCTGCCGTGTTGGAGAAAACGCATATCTGTTCAAAGTTCAGACCCATGTGTTTTCGGCCGAATAATACTATTTGCTTGGCTGATCAAATAGAATACAGCAGAGGTTCCCAAATGATAGTCCTCAAGGCTCCCCAACAGTTCAGGTTTTAGAGAGATCCATGGTTGAGTACAGGTGACTTAACTACAGGCGGGCAGCACATACGGTGTAATGGTTAGCATTACTGCCTCACAGCACTGAGGTTGTGGATTCAATTTCAACTGCGGTCCTAACTGTGTGGAGTTTGTATATTCTCCCTGTGCTTGAGTGGGTTTCCTCCCACACTCTAAAAATATACTGGTAGGTTAATTGACTCACAACAAAATTAACTCTAGTGTGTGAGCATGTGGTAGGGCATATAGTGTAAGCTCCACTGGGGCAGGAACTGATGTGAATGGCCAAATATTCTCTGTAAAGCGCTGCGGAATGTGTGTGTGCTATATAAATAATAATAATGATAATTAGTACCTCAATCAATCTGATTTTAACCACCTGTGTGGTTAAATTCTCGGCAGTGCCTGGCCGACCAAAGCACAGTTCCCGGCAGCAGAAGCCTGACAGCGCTGGAAATCCCGATCGTCTACATCTAGACGCCCGGCATTTCACCCTCACCGGGATATGACAGTCGGGAAGCCAGCTGCCGGTATTAAGGCAGCCGGCTTACCGATTGTATACCTTTTTATATAGGTGTTTTTCTTTGACTAACTTGTTTAACCCCTTACTTTTAATATACAGGCC
This sequence comes from Taudactylus pleione, assembly GCA_031769625.1. NCBI lineage: Eukaryota > Metazoa > Chordata > Amphibia > Anura > Myobatrachidae > Taudactylus > Taudactylus pleione. Next base: position 13,017,488 of record JAUIMM010000384.1, read on the forward strand.
TATTAGAAGGTCACTGAAGTGTATCGATTTGCATATCATAGCTATAAGTAACACCCATATGCATGTCAGACTGGTGTCTGAATTTAAATGATCAATATTACTGCTAATACATTGGCTAAACTATGAGAATTACCGTAAGCAATGATAAACTGCGTTGTTTATCTCTATCTGAAGTTTTTTACGTTTTTTATAAAATGAAAGCAAATAAATGGCGGACAAGTCCACTAAAGTTCTGGCGCCCTAATGATATAATTTATGTAAAAGTTACTGCAGTTAGGTGAATAAGTGTTGTTTAATACTTCATACTAAGCCACAAACCAAAAACTAAAATTACCACTACACTAGTTACATCTTTATCTAATTACACCATCTGCTCTCCATTATAAGAATAAATGAGGCTCAAATGTGATATATAGTATTAAGACTTTACTAAAAGTATAGTCAAAATAAATAGACCTAATAACTTACATTTACTGAAAAGGTAAATTTAAAATGATGGTTTAAGTCAAGAATTCTAAAACCTTGCACATGAAGTACTTTGCACCCAGTGTTTGACACAATGGTCGGAATTCAATTATTTTAGCGTGCCCGATCTCTCGTATAAAGTGACTGGAGATCGCGGGGCGCTATTCTATTGATGCCAATTATCGAGCTGATCACACCCATAGAGGTCGGATTTAGCCGTGTAAAACGGCTAAACCTGACCAAAGTGCTGGGCATGGTTGTGAAAAGTGGCGTTTAGGCACCCAAACGAACACTTTTCACGCATTTCAGCTCGCCACTCTTCACGATACCGGCAGCTGATCGTGCCTGGCAGGAGCAACAACTGAATAGCTCCGTCAAGAGAGAGGGGGGGGAGAGATCAGCTGCCTGCAAAAATAATTGAATAGCGCCCAAAGTGTAAATGTAGCCTCTTATCGTCTATAATGTTGCAGTTAAAATCTGTGGCTGTGGGGTTTAATAAATCCAGATTCCTGCATAAATGGTTTGATAACCAAATAATAGTCATAAAATACCATGTAGCCACACTGAAGAATAATTTAGTAAAGTTACTCACATGAATGCAGGCAAAGTACGCACAGTAGCACTTCTACTTCTAACAAAGGAGCACCTGGACCATTTCTGGCGTCCCAGCGAGGAAAGTAAACAACCAATTTGTATTAATGTGTAGCTGATGTTGGTGCCGTATCAGCGGAGAGGAATAGTCCTTTTATCATGTCCCGTACTGCTGCAGGATAAATTTTCATTTTCCCTAGTCCACTGGTGATTATACCATACTGCAGGGCTTGAACAATGCAGATGTGAGGTGTACACCAGCAAGTGTACATGTGTAGCAGCAGTTCCAGTGATGTCAACTGTTCGTATCCTTAAACTTATTCAAGTGTTAAAGTTTAAGGATACAAAATGCAAAGACTGTTTCAGTTAGGTTGTTGAAGTGTGTGTGTAAATTTATATGTAGTATTCTATTCAGTAGGTTCGGCACTCCTCTTAACTAAGAGTAATGTACTGCGTACCCTTGGAAATATTAACACAAAGAGGGGTATTCAATATGAAACGTTAACTTCACTGTCGAAGTTAACGTTTCATATCGGAGTTTTTACCTGCGTTAAAGTATCGGGCGCGCTCCCGCTTATCCCGTATTCAATATGAAATTAACGAAAACTGGATCCTCCGAAGTTGGATTTGCGTAAAGTTACGAATTTTTCCTTTAAAAAATTGTAGGACCCCCCTAAAGTTGTAAAAACATGGGGGATCACTATGGGTACCCCCGTTTTTAGCCTTTAAATGAAAGTCGGGGATTTAAATAGCCGCAGCAGGTGTTTTTTCCCGACATTGAAGTGGTGTTGCAGAAGAGCACTTAGGTTATTTTTTTCATTTTTTAAGTGGTCCCATCAAATTTGGGGTACATGAAAATGGGTACTAGCATATTTTAAAGTCCCTAAAGTAAGTTTTTACAAATTCTGCATTTGTGCACCTGCCGCTATAAATCTATTCTAGAAAACACCTGCCGCATACTTGCAGAACAGCCCTGAACCTATTTCCCTATTGTTAATCAATTTTTTCAAATTATTTTTTTTTTTTTCACCCCAATTTTTAAAATAATTTTTTGGGGTGTCCCTGTTTTTTTTTTTTTTTTTTTTTGACACAGTTCTTTTTTAAATGTCATTCCCAGGGGTGCAGGCTATTTTTTTTTTTTTTAAGCCTGCACCCCTAAACCCCAATTCTGCACTTTTTTTTGACACCTATTCAATGGTGAAAAGTTATCCCCGTTTTTTATCAAAGACTTTTCAAAACTGCGAAAAGTCTTTGAAATTGAATACGGTGTAAAAGTAAAACCTCCGATAATGACGTCATAGCTCCGATATTAACGCAAAAACAATGTTTTCGCTCCCATATTGAATACCTCTAAAAGTCTATGTACTGCCCTTTCAGGCAAAACGTCACACTGCACAGATTAAGCACAATTCAATTGTAGTTTACTTCAACGTTTCTGAGCTAACATGCCCCATCGTCAGGAAGCCTCTTCTCTTTATATCTTCCTGAAGTAAACTACAATTGAATTGTGCTTAATCTGCAGTGCCGTGTTGCATTTTGCCTGAAAGGGCAGTACATGGAATATGTAATTTATTTATTTATTTTTTCTATCCCAGGTTTAAGGGTCTGTTTGTTTAGCCTAATCTCTTAAACCACTGGATGGATCTTGATGGTTTTTACTATTCTATACAGCATTGGTTGAGGAAGGTTTAGGTGTATGAACCATTCATCTGTGACAAAAGGGAGCAGAGCAGTGATTATTTTACTGAAGCAAGTCACAGAAAAAGCTTATGATGTGTGAGAGATTGACTGCTGCTGCGCCAGGGGTGAGGATTTCGTTATGATTGTTGCTCTGATAGACTCTCTGAGACAGTGAGAGTCTATGTGCCCTGTAGCAGCAGCCTAGAGAGTAGGGAGTCTGGGACTGAGCAGGGTTATGTCTGAGGCAGACAGTGAGAGAGAGCCTCCAACAAACCCATGAAGATGCCTTGATCCTGCATATGGGATGTGGTTAAGATCTTGACAACCGGGATGGCGTCTGCCGAAACCCCGGTACCTGAATCCCGATCGCCGAGAGAATACGGCGACGGAATCCTGACATGACTGGGTATGCCGACGCCAGGATCCCGGCAGACTGCATCCCGATCGTAAGGAGACCGGGGAAAGGTAAGCATCAGCCGGGGGGGGGGTTAGGTTCAGGCACCACCGTGGGGGAGAGGTTAGGTTTAGGCACTTTAGGGTAAGGGTGTGGGTAGGGAAGGTTAGTATAAGGGTGCAGGAAAGGAGGGTTAAGGTTACTTAGGACCGGGGAACATTACTCACCATTCCCCTGTCGGGATTTGAACCATCGGGATGCTGCGGTCGGTGTACTGACAGCTGGCATCCCATCCATCGGTATTTCATACTGATTCCAATGCATACATAGTAGCCAGGAAGGAGCCAAAGGAGGTATAGCTATATCAGGAATTACAAAAGCATTAAGAATTTGCTGGGTGGGGGCCTTTGCAATGATGAAATGTTGTTAATCTCAATATAAGGTCAGGATTTAATTTGATATGTTAATTCTTGCTTACTACTTAGATTATGAAAAAGCTACAGACAACTGAACCTCTGTCTGTAGGATTTGGTCCCTCTAGTGAACTGTGCATCAGATGATTTAGTGTGCTCTGCTTCATGTGATTCCTTAAACAGGCACATATATACAGCCCAGATAATGCCCCATTTGCTGGTAGCACATATATTTTTACAGCCCCGATACTGTACTGTGTGACTTGAGACACATGGCCATTGAGTCGCTGAGATGGGGCTGAATTAACGTGTTTGGAGGCCCCTAAAAATAAAATTGTCAATATTAATAAAAAGTATATTGTGTAAATGCTCCCAGCAAAACAAATGTGTTAAACACACTATTTTCCCCAGGACGCATTATGGCACACAGAAACCTCAGTCCACATATGCCACAGTACCCCCAATGCTGGTGATGTAGCTATGTGTGAGGAGTACTGGTAGACTGCCCAGACCTGCCCTCTTGTTAATCTGGCACTGGCAAACTTAAGGGGCCTATCCATTAGCAGATAAATTGAACGACTGAACAATATATCGTTCAGTTGTTCAATTTATCTGCTATGGATGGGCTCTGAACGATGACAGATGCACACTCCCGCGGCCGATAAATTGAATCTTTCATCTGTCCAACATGTTGGTCAATTATCGCATATCGCTGCCAGATATTAGACTTATCTGGCAGTCTATATGCGTCGAACGACAAAAGATATTAGCAGCAGCTGCAGAGATAAAAAAATCCACTCCCTGAATGATGTCATGCGATATTGTTCATCGTTCGTCTTTTGACAAAATCTGTCATGTACATGACAGATATCTTTCAGCACAGCCGCCGGAATTTTCAATAGATCTCTTTTGTCTTTCATCGCTCAGAAAAACATCTGCTAATGAATAGGCCCCTTAAATGGTCAATTCACACTCACAGATCGATACAAACGACTACTCAAAACATAACTTTAAAATAATACTCTGGTGCAAGGTGACAGTACGTAAACAAAATCCTCCTTAGTTTATGAATAATTATAGTGATTATTTTCCAAGCTATTGAGTTAACCAGGCCCCTGGAGCCTCAGCATAAAGAAGATTTGCAGCTTGCTGCTCTGGCCCCGCAAAGCATCGTTGCAATGTGAACTACAAATTACATAACTCTTGATTCTCTTCAAATGATAGTACTTCATCAAACCCATTTCCTCACAGACCAAGGAAATAATTCACTTAATGTAACACTAGTCTCCCTCTGTGCAGCTATTTAACATCCAGTACAACAAACACACTTTAGGGTTTTTGGTAAAGTGCAAAAAGCCTATTTTCAAGAAGGATTAGAAAGAAGACACAGCTTCAGCCAACTGCTCTCTCCAGCTGTGGGAGAACTACTAGCCCCAAAAAGCCCTGCCAGTCACCAATACAGCATATGCTGAAGCTCGTAATTGTATCAAGATGCCTGCCCCTCGTATGCATTACAGCCATCAGACTATGTCAGTCACACTGCTGCATTCAAGAAGGTGAATGATCGACCGCTGTCTTGCAACTTGTTCTGCATCAGGTTACCTCTGCGTACGAGAGAGCTGAGGACTGTGGTTAATGCATGCAGCCAGTTTCTTACCTTGCAGTCCAAGATCCCCACCAAGGCCAAACTCTTGAGGTACAGACATCCTAACCTAGAGCAGTGGTAGTTCAAACCAAGCTCATTGGGGGGAGGGTGAATTGGCAGCAGAGTGGGACAGTCGCAACCACCCACCAGGAAACACAGTAGGCTGAATAGTAAGGCCTGTCCGCTGGAAGGAGGTGTGGATTCACTGGAGGCACTACACCGTTGAAGGAGCCCCAAAACACAGACAGCTGGTGCGCTGATGAAGGAGCAGTCAGGGCAGTCGGGGCTCTGTGCTGAAAGTAGACACTGCACTCCACTCTAAAATGTACATTGGCGACTGTTCACCTTCCCATGGACAGCCGTGCCCTGCCTATTATAAAGGGGGAGGGAACTGTAGCAGTGATGAGTCTGACTCCACCCGACACTGTCACACGGCCAACAAATCTGTATGAAATGTTATTGCAGCACTACTTTTCACAGTGCAGTGCTGCAGGGCAATTTTGCCAGGTGGACCGAGAGAAACCGCGTGGGGAGAACACTAGAATGATTTCCATTCGATGATGTCAAACATCGGACTGCCACCATCAAATGATAAAAACACTACCATCGGAACAAACATTGATGGTTAGTAACAATCTGATTCCGATGTCCATCCCTACTCTAAACCTTCAAATGGACTCTGGCTAACACTCCACCGTGAAGTATCTCTCTCAAGCGTGCTGTTCCTACTCATCCACACGAGGCACCTCCCATGGAAGTTGGCGCTGTTCTTGGACAGGGACACCATGGCGAGGAGGCTCCGCAGGAATCCCAGGAAATAAAGGGTACATGGGGCATGATTCATCACAGATCACAACTGCAACAGCGCACGCAGATTGGCCGATGGTGCATAGTGTGCATGCAGCACAGCGCGCGAGTTAGCATTGCGATCACTTACGCAGTTACAAAGCCATTGCAGAGTGAGTGACAGGATGTCTGCATTTAGGAGTGGCTGAAGAAACACAGGCGTGCCTGTGTGGTTGAACGCCGTTTCCTGGGCGTGCATGAATTAGCCACTGCGACAGCATATGCAGCTTGAGTACTCATGCGTGCAATGAGAGTTGCTATTTCTGAGTAAGATCAGACCTACTGTAATTCTGCGTGAGGGTCCGATGTTACCAATGTATACGCAGGATTGCGAGGTCTTACGGATGTACAAAAGCAGTAGTGGGCGTCTATGCTGGGTGAGCAGTTGCAGACAGTATATTTTCGCAGCAGATGTGCGTGTGTAATCGCAGCTGTGATCCATAGTGAATCAGGCCCATTGTGCAAAGAGGACATTGCTTACAGTAGCTGCAATAAATATCTCTCTCTCATCCATGATCCTCCTGCCCTTCCCAGCACATCGCAGTGGCTGTTCCCCATCCAGCTGCAGAGGAGGTTGTGGTAACACTGGTGAGATGCAATGGGCTAGGAGGTTGTGGTGACATGGAGTAGGTTATAAGCTACAGGGGGCTGTGACGAGATGAAATTGCTTCCGTGCGAAGCCAGAGCGGTTCGCTAGTTATTTATTTTTAAACTGCGTTGCTGAAAACAAGTTTAAGTGAACCTAAACTGCAGATTTTGCATGGTGAAGGACAGTCTTGCTATGTAAAATACAATTGTGCTTGTGAACTACTATTTATTTATTTTTAATTAATTTAATAATTCTAATATGCAGTTTCTTGATCTTTTGGAAGTATTTTTTTTGTTACTCTATTTATCCAGGTCACTCCTATTTCCTGATAACATGGGGCAATGTACTCAAATGAGCTATCAAAACATTCTAATTGAGAAACTCTTTGAAATAGAGGAATTTAAACGGCTCAGGCAAATTCCACCAAACCATTTGGCCCTTACCACTGTTTCTGTCTTAATTTCTCACCCAACACCTCCCATCCCTCCGCCCCACCTCCCTTTTCACACCCCATCACCCCTGACACGACATCCAACACACACAGACCACGACATACTACCACTTCAGCATCGCACCCATAGGGCGAGCGCACCCTCCGCATCCTCTACCCCATGGCTCAGGCAAATTGACAATTACGCCAGTGGAAACAGTTCATTAAGAACCATTGTAGGTTACTATTATTGCCCCAGAAAATCTGTGCAGGTAGTTCAAGCTGCAGACTGAGAAATGCTCCTGGATTGCAATACGAGGGGTGTGCAATAAGTTTCCGGAAGCACAAAAAGTATTCTACAGTATTTACAAACCAAGTGAACATTACATTTTCTTTTTTTCAATGTATTCGCCAGAGGAATCTATTCAAAGTTGTATGCGCTCAAACCACTTGGTGAAGCAGCTGGGCCAGTCTTCTACATGCTGGATGAATGTCTCCACTGCAGCTTCTGGTGACTCAAAACGAGTAGCACGCATCTTGCGTTTGACTTGTGGGAACACTAAGAAATCACAGGGCCAGGTCTGGACTATGCAGCGGATGACCAAGCTCCTGGTTACATTTTATGAGCCAGAAAATCAACAACTTTCCTGGACTTGTGGGCCGGTGCATTGTGATGGAGAAGAAGACCACGAGCGCGAGATCTTGGACGGCACTGGAAATGGCTTCCAGCACTTGCGGCAGGCATCGGTTGGTGTGCACTCCCCAGATGTGGGTGCAGCTGCACTGGTGGTATGGTAGCTATATGACCCGTCTTAGGCTATGAAAACAGCCACCATCTGCTTGGCCACACTGCACTTACGTTTGAGCTTCTGTGGTGCTGTACCTCCAACTAGGGTCTGCTGGGCTGACTTTTTGGTATTGGGGTCAAACCTGTAGATCCAGGATTCATCGCCACTGATGATCTTCCAGACAGAGTTTGCGCGATCGCCATCAAACCTAGCTAGCATGTTGTGGCTCCAAGTCACCTGCGCCTCCTGCTCTCGAGTCAGCTGATGGGGCACCAAGTGTGCAGAAACCTTGTTCAGGCCAAGCTTTTCGGGAGTATTGAGTGGATGGCTCCTGATGAAAGGACCTCTCCTTCTGTAACTGGGCCACATTCACCCTCAACTATGGCCCTCACTGCAGCAATGTCGTTTTCTGTGATGGCGGATACAGGTCGGCCGCATCGCTTCTAGTCTCACATGGACCGTCTCCCATACCGAAATTCTGTAAAACACTCGCTCAACAGTGGTTTTGGATAGTTCTTCCTTTCCGAAAGCAGCTAGCAGTCAGTCAAAACTATCCTGCTGTCGCAGACTACTTTTGTAGTCCTAGACTATCACTGCTCTCCAGTGGCCTCTGTTGAGCTCCATAACTAGTTTCTTGAAGGAAGTGAACAAGCTGACTTCTGTTTGCAGTGCTGCTTATATATGGTTCTGTGCCCTGACATGTCACAAGAACTTTGGTTGTGAACTGTAATCTGACTAGACAGTTAGATTGTGTCTACTTTACCCATGCACTACACATCCAGAAACTTTTTGCACACCCCCTCGTATAGAATTTTTTTTGATAGATGGCCGCTTTAAAAAGTCTTCTAGTTTTTCTCTTTCCAATGCATAACACCATTTATAAAATGTTTTCCAGTATAATGTGCCCATTGAACTGTTTTTGTTTTTTTCAGTGAAAGCTGGAGGTATGAGAATTGTTCAGAAACATCCACATACACCTCATGTAGAAGCAAAAGAAGATAAAGATCAGGAGGAAGAAAATTGGGAAAGTGGTATTGTGTAAGTATTATGGCTGTGCCACATGGTCATCTTTTTGTTAGCGGTTACCAAAGTAATGAGTGCTTGCATTTGTCAATAAGCCATATTTGACTAGCCACCCATTGGCTCAATGTTACCCTTATTCCCATAGCTCTAAATGTACCCATAAAGTGATGTAATATACAGATTATGCCAAAATTGGGGAATCGCTTGAAATAACTTTTACCTTTTCAGAATAAAAATAGTTCTGGGATACATGTTATACTAATTTTCATAAATGCACTAACTCTGGAGACACTTTGTCAAAGAAAGAAATAATGGCTAAGTGCTAAAAAACTATGGGCTCCATTTATTAACGAGTTCCACTTGCAGTGCTATTGTTCTTTGATTCACGGCGTTGATTTTCAATTTTTATTGAGTATTTATTAAATCCTATGCCCAGTGCAAGCGCTAATGAAGACTGTCCTTCTCAGTGCTATTTTTCATATCTAGATAACGCAGACACTTTTTTTTTTTTTTTTTTTTAAATAAGTTGTTCTGCATGAGAGGATGTTCTTGCTAACTCTGCAGCATGGAGTGGAAATTTGTGACAGGCAGCCTAGGAAGAATCTGATACGCTGCCTATCATTACAGTACGGCAGGCATGCGGAGCTGTGGTGAGCAGGTAGGTTTCCGAGACAGCTCACCACAATGATGTATATAATACATGCAGAGCTGATTCAGAGCTCCCTGCAGCCGGTGCACTGTAATGACAGGCAGCCAATCTGATGTCACAGCTGCCGGGCCCTGGTGGTAGTGATGGCTACACAGTATCTCAACCCACTATCCCTTGTGTGCCCCTGCCCCCTCTCCACTGTGTGCCTCTGCCCCAGCCATCTTTGTGTTGTGATGCTGGAGCTGCCCGCCGGGACCTCAGCGCTTGTAAGCGCTGTTTAACTAACGCCGGTGGCTGGAGAATTGATTTGACATATATGAATGGTAAGTTAGCTTTACCACTAGTTACTAAATAAAGGTTTCCTTACGTGTCATGGATCCATTTCCATATATCGGTGTTATGGCTATGGAGGCGGATATATCATCCATGTGATCAGGTGCAATATCATGTGATGGGACTTCGGCTGCACTTCCGTGTATCCAGGCTGCTATGGACACGGAGGCTGGGATAACAACTACAAGATGAGACATCTCATTGCTGGAGAGACACCAACCAATGGACTTTATAAGTGGTAGTCACCATGACAGTAGAGGAGTGGCTGTAAGTCATGTGATTGGAGGAGCGAAAATTTGGTTAGCCGGGAGAATTCCTTTTCTTATAGGGCATTAGATAATGTTTATATGGAGTTGCCAAGTAACCATTTTTTCCACTAGTATGATTAGTGTTTCAAGATAAGATGTTGATTAGGTAGATGGACTCTGTCTAGATAGGAGGACATATGTGAAAGGTTGGAGGGGTATTTAAGGGTGCATTGGCGATTCCTGAGTGGCTGTGTGGTTTTTGACGACAGGGGTTTGCTGCAGAACCCAGGAGTATCCTGGGGCTTATGCATCATGCTATTTAGAACTGGCCATTCACAGTTCTGAAAGCGTGGCCACTAATCGTTCTCTGTACTGCCACATAAGGACTTCAGCTTTTTCTTTGTGTCCTGTTACTCTATGTATATAAATTGTCAAATGTCTGATGTGCTGCATTTTAAGGAATTACACTATGCATGCATTTTTTTTTTTTTTTTTAGTCTTACCGACACCTAAAGGACATATGAAAGTTTGGATAAAAAAAAAATACCCATATATAAGGATTTTACTTTGCTAGTTTCCAAAGGATACAAGACTAATTGGGACTTTTCTACATTTTATTTGAGGAAAGTGACTATTATATTTATGTCCATTATTTTCATTGTATTTGTTGGAGCACTCACGGGTAACTGTAACATCACACTTTTTCTATTTAACATATGTTATAGGGGTGCAACGAACACCCTAAGAGTTTTTACCTGTAAGCGGCTCCTAGCACATATTGGATTTTCTATTTTTGTCCATATGTTCCTCTACTTTAGCTGCAGATTTGCAGAGATGTTTCAAGCTAATATACTCTGTCAAGGCCATCTAGAGTGAAAAAGCCCTTTGGCTTGTAGTTATATGGCCTTGATATAGACAATATTAGCTTGAAATGTGTCAGACCACTGGACTGTGACCAACTTATTGGAGAGACCTGCTGAACCAAGAGGACATTGGAAAATGGGTATCTTTTCAACACTTATTTTCGATAAATTTCGGGTACGGCTTTAATCAATCTCTTACACCTTTTAACTACTGAAGTGTTTTTGTATATGTTCTACTTTTTTTTTTTTTTTGTTCTACATTAAAACCTTATTTAGCAATACTTCACTATTGTGAGAAATTATTCTCATATGGTGTCTGTGGCTGGAGATCTACCCCCCACTTGACATTTATTCATTGACGATTAAAAGGCAAAACCAACCTGGGCTTGCCTTTTGTGATTGCCATTTTAAAACCTTGGCCAGACTCCAAGCAAGTCGCTGACTATTAAATTTACCCCATAGGGGTAAACCATAGATTTATCGTATAGTACTAAATATATAAGCTTAACTTCACTTTTAACCATGAATTACTCCATCAAATCGCTCTTGTCAAATGTGGCAGGATAGTATAGATTAGGTCCTCGTATTGCGTACCTTGCTGAAGCCTGCAGCAATACAGTTTCTACTGTTAAAAAATGCTAACCATATTTACATGAGTGATGGAATGTACTGGGGATGTTGACAAACTGAAAACCTAAAAGCAGTCTTGCTGTTTCATTAATAATGAATCACTTATTTCTGAAATAGAACAAATTGTAATGTATGATATAGGGCTAAATGTAATACGGTGCAAGTTCTTCTGTATGATTATACTCGCAGTTTGTAGGTGTGAGTTTGTCCCACAACTCGTAAATGTAATAGGGTGCGAGTGTGTAATGTGTGAGTGAGTCCGAGTTTTTCTATGTGAAAAATCTCAACATGTAATGCGAGTTTCATTACAAGGTGCGAGTTTTGAAGTTTACACAGATCCGTGTAGGCTTCTCTGTGTATAAAAAAAAAAAAAAAAATGAATTAGTGTGTTAAAATAAAAAGACATGAGCTTCACCTCCCAAAGCATATCCAGCACCGTATTTTCAACAACCAGCATCTGGCTTTAACTTGCAGGGGTGTAATGCCACAGCCGGGGGGATGTGCTTCACAGGGTCCCCCGGTCAAAGCATTATTCATCACAAACTAGGCAGCCCAGCCTGGGGTCCCCTCCAATAAAGGAGTACCCTCTCTCCAGGGAACCCCTGGGCCGTGCTGTTAGCCTGGAACTATCCTCCACATCCCTGGGCGATGCATGTGGAGTTGATTGTGTAAGAATAATGTGGTCCTTTACAGGAGAACTACAGGTCCCAGCAAGCCGCCTCATGATGGTACTTGGAGAACCACATGTTCCAGCATGCGGGGAATTATGGGCCAGCTGGTACATCTAGTTCACCTGCAAAGTAAATATGAAAAGAACTGACAAGACACACACTGTTTGTTTAATTTTATACATACTCGTCTGGCGCTGGTTGATTTAAAAAAATAAATAAATAAATATGGGGGATCCTTGCGTCTTTTTCTTGCATTATTACAATCAGGACTGGCTCTAAAAACTTGGTGCTGGTTGTGCTTTTCGGGGGGACCCCCACATCATTTTTTTTTTTTTTTAACAGTGTAGTATAACAATTTTATTGCTTACACACAGTAGCCTACACGGATCCTGCTGATCTGTGTAGGCTTCTGCTATAGACACTTACTCAGGCTAAACTCAGTAGCCTGAAGCAGGTCTATTCTGTGCTTGTGTTTTTTTTTAAGTAATTCTGTGCGAGTTAACAACTCGCACCCTAATACAATGTGAAGACATCTGGATGCGATTTTGCACCATGTGAGTTGTGGAAAGGCGAAAAACATACAATATGGTGTGTGCCCAATTTTTTTTTCCCCCATTTAGTTTGACTTTTGGAAATTATTGTCTTACACTTTATCAGCCATAAATAAATCTGTTCAGGTAGCCAATAAAGGGTGTCTTGAACTGGTTGCAGCACCAAGTTAAATTTCACACTGAACTGTGTATATGTTAACAGCAGAGCGTTGCGTTACACTTGCTTTGGTTGTCCGCTTCACTGCCCCTAATGCAATGTCAACAATATTAGCAAACCAGTGGAACTAATTTAGAGAAGATTGTGAAACTAGCAAACAAGAGAAAAACGTGTCAGATAACATGCTCAGTTGTTTAAGTTTTATGTCAACATAGCAAAATATGGGAAATGTAACAGTCCTTGGGCAGACCTTTTATCAAACCTAACATCAGAGTGAAAACCAAACAGGGTAAATGGATAACAGTCTAAATGTACTTTTTACCTGTCAAACCTACACCAACTAGATCTATAGGCTCTCTTTAGAGGTTGCATCTGATAAATTTTTTATATATATATATATATATATATATATATAAAAAATTTATGTGTGAAACAACAAACGGGCGGCACTCTGCAGACTTGTTTCAATCAAGGATAAAAGACCTTTATCACCAATGTTTCGGGGACCTAACCCCCGTCTTCAGGGACATACAGACAATACAAAGACATGCAACAATGCCTTCAGTAATTAGGTGGTGGTACAAGTGCCATGGATCATTCTACATGTTCCTTGTTTTTTCAGGTGCTAGGCTCAATGGCAGCAGTCGCCAATATGAATACTAAAAAGGTGTTGTTTTTTTTTTTGTTTTTTTTTTAATCATAGTAGCTCATGGTTTTCTATAGATGCATAACCATTTAAATATAACTGTTTTTTGGACCAGCTGTTGCTTTCCTGCTGCTGTGAAACTATGATTCCCAGAATAGATGGTAAAGCATTGTTGTGCTGGGTAGATTTAGTTTGCAGCATTAGACCACTTAATATGAGTTGAGCATAGTTTAGATCCCACAGCCTAGCTGAGTATTGTTTCTGACCCTGTTGGTCTCTTTATGGCTACAATCTACCTGTCTTCTAATGACTACGTCCAGCATGATAAAAGGCCATATCACAAACCACAAGTCCTTTCAAGCTAGTTCCTTGACAATGAGTGCACACCTAATGACCAGTACCTTTAAGGATATGGTGAATCAGGGGTTTTGCAGCTGGCAAATGTTTCCAGTACCTCTTTGATTAAATACCATGAAGAATTATGTGTACCGACTACTATCAGCCATAACATTAAAACCATCTGGCTAATATTGTGTAGGTCCACCTTGTGCCGTCAAAACAGCTGTTGTGTCGAGGAATTATTCTTTGGCACCAAAAGGAGTCCGCAGCGCCTTACAAGGTGCAGAAACATAATGAACTAAACAAGAACATTGCAAGGACATGAACAAGGTTTATAAGCCTTACTACATTCGCAGTCTTAATACATGGCAGCAGAAACCAAGGGTTTGGTGCAGTTGTAGGAAGTGCGGAATAGATGAGTGTAAGTGAGGGAAGAGGGTCCTGCTTGTGAGAGCTTAGTATAAAGGGGAGGGACAGGGGTGACACAGAAGGGAGAGACAGTGAGCATGGAGCAGTGGGTTAGGATGAGAACTGGAAGGCTTTGATAGAAGTGGGTCTTGAGAGCCCATTTGAAGTTTTGTGGAGAGTGTTCCAGTGCTAGGGAGCAGCACGGACAAAATATTAGAGGTGGGAGAGGGAGAAAGTAATCTGTTGGGAAGTGAGACGTCATTCATTTGTGAAGCAATGTGGGCTGCAGTGTGAAGGGATATAAGGTCAGACATGTAAATAGAGGATTCGGTGAGGGCTTTGTAAGTGCTTGTGAGAAGTTTGAATTGGGTTTTGAAGGTGAAGGGGAGACAGATGTAGTCTGTTTGGAGAGGAAGATGAGCCGGGCAGCAGCATTGAGGTCAGATCGGAATGGAGAGAGTTGGGAGACGTGGAGGCCAGATAAGAGGAGGTTGCCGTAGTCCAGTCTGGAGATGACCAGTGAGTGTGGACGAGTTTCTTATTTGCCGCCAGTGTGAGAGAGGGTCTGCTCCTGGAGATATTTTGGAAATGGAAGGATTGTGCAAGGTACTGAATGTGTGATTTGAATGAGGGAAGAGTCGAGGAGAACTCCCAAGACAGCGCACTTGCAGGCTAGAGGAGATAATGAAATTGTGGGATGTGAGGTTATTCGGGTAAGTTTAAGAAAGCGTTCGAACATACAGGAGAAAATAGGGAGACAGCTGTAGATACGAATGAGGAGGAAAGATCAGACACTATGCATTTAGCAGCCACGTCTGGAGGGAAGTACTCGGAGACTGCGTGTGGCATATTTGTTGCACAATATTAATATGGGGGGCACTGTGTGGCATAATTAAATTTTATCCTTAATCTGAGCACACTACATATGACCAAAAAAAGACCAAAACTGATTGCTGCAGAATGTATACAGCTTGGTTTGAAACATAATTAACAATATAGTATAAAGCAAAACCTTGTAACACTATGGCTACTTGTAGGTGTTAAATTAACATACAAATCATCTTTACACAGCTCACAAATAACATTATGTAACCTGTGATCCTTGGAAAATGCAACTTTTAATTGATTTACACAAGGGGGGAAATCAATTGTGGTTTTTTTTTTTTGGGGGGGGGCGTGCTATTTCACTGCCCTGTTTCTTCACCGTCGCAATTGAAATGAGTGTCATGTGGGCGTGTAAAATTGGTGGGCGGCGATGATCCTTCACGCCTTGTTAAATGCGCGCCCAGCCAGACCCAGCTTTCCGACGTTAGGCAAGGTAACCTGTGTGTAGTGCAGAGTGCACTACAAACCAAAACACCGACGCCTCCCAGTTTAGGTCCTCACTATGAAATGGCCATAGTAGTGCCCCCAGTACTGTCCCTCCATATGTATTGTTCCTTAGATTGTCCCCAGAAGTGGTTCCCCATGCCAGTTACAAATATGTAAATAGATACAATACTTACCTTGATCCCTGCTTCTGCACCCGCTGCCGCCTTCTGCACCTCTGTCCTCCACCGTCTCTTCACTCACAAGCACCCATGGGCGGAGCTGGGCTGGATCTCACTCCCGAGCCAGCCTTCCGGCACCCGCTGTGGGTGAAAAGACGTAAGTATTGTATTTCACCCACGGCGGGAGCCGGAAGGGTGCGCTCCAGCCCGGCTCCGCCCGTGGGTGCTTGGCTGCTAATACAGACTTGTTGTAGCTGCCAAATGCCCACGGGCGGAGACTGGCAGGAGCTCACTCCAGAACCAGCCTTCCAGCTTCCGCCGTGGGTGAAGACTTTGGAGGACAGAGATGCAGCTGGCGGGGATTAAAGTAAGTATTGTATTTGTGTATTTCTAATGGGCATGGGGGACCACTTCTGGGGGCACTCTAAGGGATAATACATTTGGAGGACGCTATTCTGGGCACTTCATAAGGAGGACCTAAACTGAGGGCACTAAAACTGAATAGTTGGAAACACTACAGGGGGCACTCGGGTACTAATGGGAGCACTGCACAGGGAGGACCTAAACTGGGGTCACTATAAGTGACATGGGGGAAGACTAATGGGGGCACTCTATAAGGGGCACTGCATAGGGAGGACCTCTAATGGGGACACTCCATAAGGAGCATTGCATAGGGAGAACCACTACTGGGGGCATAAGGGTCACTGCATGGGGGGACAACTACCTGGGGAAATGTATAGGGGAAACACTACTGGGGGCACTAATGGGGGCTTTGCATAATGGGCACTGAATAGGGGAAACCACTACCTGGGTTCACTCTATAAGGGCCACTGCTGGGGGAAATGTATAAGGGGACACTGCATAGGGGGAAGACTACTGGGGGCACTCTATAAGGGTCACTGCATAGGGAGGATCCATAAAGGGGGCACTCTAAGGGGCATTGCATAGGTGTCACCACTACTGGGAGAACTGTATAAGGGAACACTGCATAGGTGGAACTATTCTGGGGACACTAGAAGGGGCATTGCATAAGGGGCACTGCATAGGAGTGACCACTACTGGGGGCACTTTATAAGGTTGCATTGCATGAGGGGCACTATATAAGGGCACTACTGGGGGAACTGTGTGAGGGCACTGCATAAGGGGTACTGTATATGGGGGACCACTACTGGGGGCACAGCTCGGTATCCCGGCACCAGTCTCCCGACTCCCGGCATCCTGAAGGTATCTGGGTGTTAGGGGGAGGTTATGGTTAGGCACTAGGGGAAGGGTTAGGGTTGGGCATCAGGGAGGGAGGGTTAGATTTACCTTGATTCCTTATGGGTGCCGGGATGCTGCTGTCGGTATTCTGACCAGTGGCACCCCGACAGCCAGGATTTCATATCCATCATATCTGCTACATCCTGATCACCTTCCCACTCCCCACACAGCTTATTTTTGCCCTGTACTTTATCCCTACAAAAAGGCATTTTATTGAAATATGTGATTAAATCAATTATATTTACCCTTTAAAAATAGCATACCAGTTAATTATTAATAAAATTATAATATTAAAATACTTTTTATTCAAATCTCACACCCTCTAGGGGTGGTGAGAACTAACAGGTGATAAAGTGAAAAATAGGTCCACCAATAATTTTTTATCACTCCTATTTTGCAACAATTGAATAGCCCTGGCCATATTACAGATAGGCTGAAATTTAGGCATGATAAATCCCAATTATCACAACCCAAAAATTTTCAATTGAATAGTGACTAAATTTTATCACACCTAAAATACTTGTTTATCCTGCGGAAAAACATTGATAAAACAATTGAATTCCCTCCAAGGTGTTCCAATTATATTTGCTAAAATATCACGTGATTTTTGGATTATTAATGTGTGAGATACAAATCCAAAACTTGTGGTTAATTGAATCTCTGGCACTGTAACTTAGGGCCTGGTTCAGAGCCGGACGCTCTGACCAGAGCGCTCGCTCTGAATCAGGGCCCTCCTACCTCTTATTGGAGCGGCCCCCTGGCCGCTCGTATAGCTGTGGGTGACCACCCACAGCTATAGCGAGCGGCCATGATGATTGTCGCGATGGTCAAGACCATCGCGACCATCGGGCTTGCGACGAGACTCTGCGGTAGGGTCTCGCTGCCGCAAGCCCTGGAGTGATTTTGACTCTATCAGAGCCAAAATCACTCCCACTGACATCACTAGTGATGTCAGTGGGGCTGGACCCAGACGGTAGGCGTTCCCATGGGAATGCCTCCGTCTGGGCAGCCACGCCCCGGCACGCCCACCACAGGGTGCGTGCTGTCAATCACCATCGACAGCACGCCCCCTTTGGTGCGAGACCCATAACTACAGCTTGGCTGTCGCTATGCGGGTCTCGCGCATGCGCATGACGGAGCTCCCTCCATCGTGCGCATGCGCATTAGGGCACCATCGACCCGCTTGCGAGCGTCTGAATTAGGCCCTTTAATCTCCAATAATGGGTGTGACCTTCTACCGCTTTTCCAATAAAACCCCGGGCTTGACCCGGAGTTGAAACACTGGCCCTGATTCAGAACCGGACACTCTTTCAGAGCGCTCGCTCTGCAACAGGCCGTTTTTTTTTGTTGTTGTTGTTGTTGTTGCGACTTCCTGGCCGCTCGCTAAGCTGTGGGTGACTCCAGAGAGCTTCCTGCTCTAACAGAGCAGGAAGCTCTCCACTAACATCACTGGTTATGTCAGTGGTGCCTCCCACAAACGGCAGGCGTTCCTTCGGGAACGCCTCCGTTTGTATAGCCACCCCCTCCCCGCCTACAAAACGGGGCGAGTTGTCGATCAACATCGACAGCCACCCCTTTTGTAGTGAGTCCTGGAACGAGAGAATTTCTCTCTCGCTCCGGGGCTTGCACATGCACACACTGCACGTGCGCAGTGCCCCACCATCGACCTGCTTGCGAGCGGGTCTGGATCAGGCCCACTGTTCCAAGCCGGGTCAGACCTGGGATTTACCCCGTTCCCACTGCGGCGCTGACCCTGGAATATCCTGGATTGGCGCAGTTAACACTGCACACGGGTGCCAGCGCTTGGAGATTATGTCATCGCCCAGCGCTGGAAACTCCAATTCTCCCCTGAATGCCAGACCGGCAACAAGGTGAGGGAGTCTATCCGGGGATGGGGGGGGGGAGCTGTTATTGGGGAAACGAGCAGGGAGAGATTACAGCCTCCCCGTATGAAAAGTGCCATTCGGGTGCATTCAAATTGGACCGCAGTGTGCACCAGAGTTTGAATACCTGTAAATCGTGATCCTCCAAACAGACATTTTTGCAACATTTTGGATGGCTTTTGTGCCCACAATTTGCATCACGGCACACCCATACTGTACTTTGGTCACCCCCTCCAACCACTGACAGAGCCTCCTTGTTGTAATGTGTCTTAAGTGCATGTTGCTTGGTAAAAAGTCATGCTTAAAAGAAAAAAAAAAATGCATTACGAAAATGCGCTTGTGCACCGACACAAAAGCTGCAACTCTTAAATTTACATTTTGCTTTTTTAATACATGCCACCTTGTGGTACCCTTTTAATACACTTTTGGTTTTATTAGTTTTGTGACTTACATTTTCATTATTTCAGCTATAGCTGAGTACCACTGTTATTAACACATTAATGTGGGGAATTGTAAGTCTCATCTTCCATTGCTGCCTAAAGTAGCGGTTGTAGCTTAAAGCTAAGCAGAAAAACAGTTGGCCACTTATCTGGCAATCTGTATCTAAAATTTCTCTTTGGGGAAAGCACACTGGGTTTGATGAGGTGGGTGCTAATTCATGTACAGCTGTGATCCTGTACGCAGCGGTTGTGCGAAAATATGCAAATGTCGCAGCCGCTGGGATTTGTATTGAGACTATCACTGCCTGAAATCCGTCCGCTTGTGTACACAGACTCACCAGTTGCACCTACCCTATGGTCTCTCAGAATGGGGCAGATGTTCTAATGGTGCGTACACACGGTACGATAAAAATGAACGATAATGATATCGTTCAACGTTTTATCGATCATTTTTAAGTACCAACCAACTTACCCACGACCAACAACGCACATTCCCACATGGACGATGACTATATCGTCCATTGGCCATGCATGCAGGCCTACCTGGACGATATAGTTATCTTTCCATAGGGATCTGCGATTGTTGATCGTGAGTCATTGGTGGATTTTTGGTGTGTGGATGAACAGAAGATCGTTCAGCGATATCATCGATGACAATAGTACCGTCCCGTGTGTACGCACCGTAAGCTCTGGAAAGTGATAAATTAGAGAGTGGTTGGTAGTTTATCAATCCGCTCCTACCTGTCATTTTTCAAACACAGCCTGCAACATGACAGTTGGGAGCTGAGTGGCTGGTAGTTTATCAATCTCCAATTTATCACTTTCTAGAGCTTAGTACATCTCCCCCAGGGTCGGTCGCAAGTAAGCCACCGGATCCAAACCACTGTACACAAAGTCGCAGATACAGACAAGCCCCCCAAACTGGTCACAGCACAGCTCTGTATGAGTCGCCACCCCTCTGTTACCTCCCACAAATGCTTCCTGTCTGTCAATAACACTGTGTCCGAGGCCACACTGCGACCGCTGTAATAAAACTTGGCGCAAGAGCAGTGTGACGCGTGCGCAGAAAAAACAAGCTCAACTGCAGAAACATCGGCATTGAGTCCAACTCTAAATCAAGCCCACTGTGAGCTCCAGCTTTGAGCCATTAATGTCTCGGTCCAATATTTGGACCTGTACAGCCTAACAGCAAAGGTATAGCCAAATAGATTGCAGTGTTGGTGTGTACTGTAGGGTTATTTTGTTTTATCTATAGAGATTAAAGGAATCATTCTGATTCGTAAGCAGCATCGCCATAATCGGTTGCACCATCGAAACTTGCACCAGCTCTATGGCAGTTTCTCTGTTTGACCATGGCCTCCCATTCTTGATGCTGTGCATCTTTTGAACACATCCGCATGCATTGACACTCATATAACACGTCCACTGATGACCATTTTTGCATTCATTTCTAGTCACCTGCCAGTAACCACCCAGAAACGTCTATAATTTTTTTTTTCCATAACATTCCTGATTCTGTCTGTCCCGATGGCAAAAGCACTTTTGTGCGTACACTGTAACACATGCACCATAGGAGTTTGTAGAAATTTCCATGCATGTGCAGTTGCAAACATTAGCATTGTGTGCGTCTCTGAAGCGGGCTATAATGCCATGTGTTTGTTAAAGATACAGTATTTGGATATTCACCTCTGCATTTTGTTGTGTGGTATATGTTACAACACCATATCCTCCATCTAGTAAAACTAGAAAAAATATATGTAGCTGTTTGTTGCTGTGGACTGCTGGGTAAAGTCATGTTTTGGATAGAGGTGGTTTAGAAGTCCTGGTTTCTGTGTGTGTGACTTATCCAAGTTTGGGTCAGCCCAGATATGTCACAGTATTTTCAAAAGGGTTTTTCTCATTTCAGTTCAGCCACCTCCTTTTTAGATGCATTGTAATATGGCTGCATTGTACATATCCTCTTACAATTAATAGCCATTGTATGTGTGATATATATATTTGTGTGTATATACTTTGTTTTTTGTGATTCCTGTGAATAGTACTGTGTTCTTTGTTTTTTAATTTTATAAATGTAATGGCTACACAAGGGTTGCATTCACTGCTATATTTGAATGCTACTTTAGTTTAGAAAATGTCTGTAGTGTATGCTCTACCATTTAATTCACAGCCTACTATGTGCGAGGATGATCCTTGTGCACAATTAGACCATGACCCATAAGACATGTCACCGTAGACTTAATGATCTATTCTGGTAGATCTGGTGTGTTTCCTTTATTAACTCAGAGATTAACATATACAGTACATTTTTCATCGCAACAGTATCATCAAACAACCTGGCTTCAATAGACAAATCATAACGTTTACAGATATGTCAAACATATTGATATATGAAATGGATCACCCTAAAATTTTGAGGTTGCCCACTAAAAACTCTACACTTAAAATTGCAGTGACATCCTGGCTTTCTCCACCAGAATGGTTGTTTTTTGTTTTTTTTTATGGATCCATTTATTGTCCTGTAATTTACTGTTTCAGCAAATGCTCTACTTCGCATCATTAAAACTTAATGTTTTAATGATGCAAAATATTACCCTATGTAGGGCCGTATTCAATTAGTTTCGCATCAGCGAGAGTTTTGCCTGTCTGACTTTTCACTGCCTTTTGCGTGTTTTGGACGTGAAAACTTTTCGTGCGCACTGATTTACTCCATATTTAATTGCCAAACAGGTGAAAAAGGGACCCGGCGAATGTGAAACAGGCAAAAAGTGCAGGAAGAATTAGGGGAACCCCTCTGTACCCCAGAAAAAGATGTTCTGACTTCGGAAATCATTATAGTAGTTTAGTATTAGCCCTAATTGAACTAGTTAGGGTACTTAAGTGGTGGTAAATGCTTGCTATTAGCGTCTTGGTAAAAGTGGTGAAGAATGGCATAAATCAGTGTTTTTGGGAGCAAATAAGTAGTTCCTTGTAAATGGCTACTACCATATTTTAATGTCTCTAAAGTGTAGTTTTAGAACAGTTAAATTATTTCGTCATACAAGCACCTGCAATCCCAAAACTTGGGCCCCTTCTTAGAGTACCCCCAGAAGCTTATTTCACTAATTATTTATTCTTTTTTTTTTTTTTTTGGGGGTGAATTGTTCATTTTGTACCAAGGGTTTTGAGTGGTTTCCCAACATCTGCACCCCAAATTGACTGGAATTGAATACGGAGATACATTTTCAGGCGAAATTTTCGCAAAAAACACCCGAAAACAGCTTTTCGCTTAATTGTAGCTTAATTGTACTTGTTATGAAGGTCCAAAAATTGCAGCATTAACAGAATAAACCACTAATTATGACTTGCTTTGTATATTTTTCATTTGCTCTATTCTAAATTTTGTACTGTTTTTTTATTTTATTTTTATTTTATTTTGAATTTCTCGATTAACCCCTTTAGTGCTAAGCATGAGTGGCGCTTGTCCTCCAGATGTGCATTAAAAGTGCTAAGGAGGAACCCCACATGATCTAGGCAATGCATGAGTACAAATGGAAGAAAACTTACCTAGAAGTGTGATTATTGCTTATATCTGATGCTGGGGGCAGGAGTTGATGGCTCACAGCCTCTGAGAACTCTAGTATGGGAATGGACATCGGCTTCTGATATTTCACAACCCTCAATGTTGTCCTTTTTAGATGTAGCAGCCATCGAATTGTGTGAAGCGATGGCCATCTGATGTTGAATTACAGCTGAATTCAGCTGATTAACATTAGGAATGGGTGCTATTGCGCATGCGCAAAACAGGGTTTTATTTTTTATTTTTGCACATATGCTAATCATATTAGTGTTCCCGCTAGGCTGTTTTAGCGGGGCACCGCGCCCTGCCCGATTTCTGAAGTGCAGAACGCGCCCTGCCCTCCAGCGCGGCGGCACGCTGAGACAGCCTGCGGGTTCTGCCTCCACCCACGGGTCGCTGTGTCCCGCGGGTGGTCAAAACGGCGGTGCAGCGGTCACAGCCGGTGAATGAACGCCGGGCGCATGCGCCCGGCATCCATTCACAGTGACCGCATCGCTTGGGGGCTGCCCAGCATGTCCGTTCGTGCCGGGCACGCCCCCAGGAGTGACTAAAAGGGGATGCGTCATACAGACACGCCCCCCTTTTCTTTGGCCATGCTCCCTTTTCGGGTGCGCACAAAAGTGCCCTAACTCTAGGTCCGGCGCCCTGCCTCCCGCCAGACCTAGAGTGAACACTTGAACGCTACATATGAATTTCCTTTTTTTTTCCATCAAATTCTTTAAATGCAATGGTTGGTTACCATTACATCAAAAGCTTTTAATGTGGAAGCCCAGCCATTATTTGATGGTGGGCTTCTGATGTCCATCCCTACGCCAGTATGTCATTAAGTTCTGCCCCCTGCAGTGTCATATGTAATGTAAGAGGGGAGCACTCGTAATATGCGCTTTCCTCAATCGTATCCACAGACTCAGGTGTATGATCACCAAAGAAGAACTCCTACACTGCAGAAATCATTAAGGAGTTCAGGGATGTGGGATTATCTCCCGTATTATGGCTTCAATAAACTTGGGGTGTGCGTGTATATGTATATAACAATTCTATATCACAGGGGCTCTGCACTCACCATAATAATAATAAATAGTGGGGTTTTGGTTCATGAATTGATCAATGCATTTAAGCTTGCAGCCCCCCGACAAGGGACCCCACTTTACTGCAAGTTCCTACTCTATTGCTCAGAATTATAACATGGAAATAGCTATCACATTAGTGTTAAACTCCGGGTGTGCTATCAAGGAAGGGTCAGTGCTTTTTGTTTATTTGATTAATTTTTTGAACTAATCATTTTGTGATCACATTTTCTCATGCACCCCTTTTAACCTGTTTAATGTAGCTTGTGTCAGCTGTTTTCCTAGGTGTTTTGCAACACTTGTGCTAGGTGACTGTCTCACGGTTAAAAGCAAAGTTGCTGTGAGCTTTAAACCTTGATAGCACACCCTGAGTTTAACACTGTGATGGCTATTTCCATGTTATAATTCTGAGCAATAGAGTAGGGACTTGCAGTAAAGTGGGGTCACTTGTCGGGGGCTGCAAGCTTAAATGCATCGATCAATTCATGAACCAAAACCCCACTGTTTATTATTATTATTATTATTATTATTATTATTATTATTATGGTGAGTGCAGAGCCCCTCCGATTTCCATTTAAACAGTGTGGTCACATACCATGTTGCACCCCAAATCTAGGAATGGTGAGTGCCGTGGATCAGTGCTTATATATATTATAATGTAAAAAATCTAAATAGAATAGGCATTCGCCAATCAGTAGAAAGTTTCTATAATTACTCACGAGTTGCATAGCAGAGAGTCGACGTTTGTCTCGTCTTGACAAAGGTCTTTACTAGAGCGAATCACCACAAAGCTACCACCAGAGAGACCCATAACCCACAATTCCCTAGAGCTAATTAAAATACCCATGTCAATTAATGAGGCGCCACCCACAACCAGGAAGTCAATACCCACGAGACCTGCAGCATCAGAGCCGATAGTAATCAACGAGCAAGACTTACCGTGGTCACCGGAGATCAATATCCCCGAGCCCAATAACAAAGGCAAACCCGTGCAGTGTGGAAAGGTTAGTAGCTTCTGCACTTCTTGGCATCATAAAAAGGGTGCATCATATGCAGTAGGTTTTCATTAGATTTTGCATTTCATTGAAACCAGTAAAAAAATGTGTTTTTTCAAATTAAAGTATAGATTTTACTGTAAAAACTTGCGTGTAGAATCCTGATTTTTGCTGTTTTGGAAAGGTTGATTAATACTGAAGTAAGAACCACAAAGTATTTGTTGTTGGAAGGAAAATATACAAATTTGCTTACTTTCCATTTGAATAAAAAAAATTAGGTAGATATTCTTGTCTGTGGAGATTTCAACAAACTAATTATGTTTTCTGAACAAAAAACTAAATCTTAAAAAAATACTTATTATTGAGGCTGTGTTCTGAGCAACCAAAAAAAGTGCCAAAATAGTCTCTGCACAGGCAAGATAAAAGCCTGAGCAGTGAAGGGTTTATCTTACACCACTGGTGTCAAACTCTGGCCATCCAGCTACAGTGGAACTACACATCCCAGCATGCACTGCCAGTTTTGCTATTGGGGTATGCTAACTCTGGCAGGGCATGCTGGGATGTGTAGTTCCACTGCAGCTGGATGGCCTGAGTTTGACACTGATTTGACTGCATCTTGATGCAAGTAGTATGATATAAATACATAGTATAATATGTGCTGCATCTATTATAACTTCATCCAGTGCAAAGAATTCACATATTTTTTCCATGATTTTATCTTTTTTTTTTTTTTCTTTTCTTTATGCAGCCCACCCAAACCACCTCTGATCATCTCTGGTGCTGTAGCACGGGTAAGAGTGTGTTTCAATTTTCTGAATTGCAGCACAGTATACAGTTTGAATGTTTTAGAATGGATTATTCTCTTGTTTACTTGTGTGTTTTTATTTTGTTTCCTGGGGTCACAGAGTGGACAATGTTGTCATACTTTACATAGATAGCTAGAGAGATAGAGATAGATATATATCTCTATCTATGTGTACATACATCTAAAAAAAAGTTCTGTGTCAGGACACTTTTATGTTTGGAAACTTCAATTAACAGGATCTCCAAATTATGTGGAAATGCTTCCACTATTCTGGAAGATAATTCCACCTGGGGGTGGAACGAGAAATATATAAACCTGAAACTTGAACATGTACAATTTTAGTAATGGAGGAAGAGGAGAGCCCCTTACTCTCCCCCAAGCGAACTGTGAATAACGTCACTTTCCGACTGGTCTCGCCTTACTGTTTAAGTTTGCAAAATTTTTCACAAAATATTAGTTTTGTTGGAATTACATTAAGAATTTCGTAGGTCATAAAGAAATACTCATGAAGCTTAAATAGTTTTATACTTAAATAAAAACAATGTACTTTGACTATTCCAAAAATTTAAAAATATACTTTCAAGTCTTTTGGCCTGTATGTGTGCGCCTTTTTAAATCTTTAAACTTACCGGGCCTGGAGTATGCAGTTTCCAGCATCAAAGTCTTAGTGGTAAATTTACTAAAGTGAGAGTTTTTAGAAGTGAGTTTTAAGGTGCATACACACACAACGATTTTTTGAACGATATCGATTATCGTTCATCGTTGAAAAACTCGTTCACTTTCTAAGTTAAAACGATGAACGATTATCGTTCATGCGCTTTCACGTTTGTAGTTCAGACTGACCAACTGAACTATTTTCATTAAGGGAATATGCAAAAATCGTTTGTAGTTCAAAAAAATCGTTCATTACACTCTAAAAAATCTGACAGAAAATCATTCATATAATCGTTGGTAACAAAATCGTGTGTGTGTGTATGCAGCTTTAGAAGAGATGTTGCACATAGCAACCAATCAGATTCTACTTAACATTTAAGTCGCACCTTCTAGAAGATAGCTGGTTGCTGTCACAGTCGTGGGGCTTTGAGGCTGTGTTCCCGGGCTGGGTCTAGAACTTGTGCTATTAACCTCGGGTGCTCTCTGGAGGAGACTTGGTTTTATGAAATTTCTCCACATGAGAGGGTGCAGAAGAGTGGTATAGAGTTTGGTTCAATACAGAGACTACTTAATGCGGCTGGGGAACCGTAAGGTGAATGGTGGCAGTACTGACTGCTTGGAGCGGCTGGGAAGCCGTGAGGTGAATGGTGGTAGTACGGACTGCTTGGAGCGACTGGGAAGCCGTGAGGTAATGGTGGCAGTACGGACTGCTTGTAGCGGCTGGGAAGCCGTGAGGTGAATGGTGGTAGCGTGGAAGCTACTTGGTGCGGCTAGGAAGCCGTTAGAGAATTATAGCTGGACGATAGTAGATAACAACGGAGCTCAGTGAGTAGGCTTACTTAGTAGACTAAGGGACTTGTTGCACTGGCAATTTGCTAGTGGGACAGGAGGTCCCTTTATACCAGCTGCTGGAAGCTGACTGGCCAGATCCAGAGGGGGAGCTGCTCCATTGGTGGAGACAGCATCACATGTCTAGGGCCAAGATGGCTGCGCCCATGTCCACTGGGAGTGCGGTTGGCGCACGCGTGGATGACAGCCCAGCAGAGGAAAACGGAGTGCAGGTGCCGGCGGGGAGCGGAGAGAACAGCGGCCAGCCGGGAGCAGGGGCAGCAGAGGATCGGCGGAGAGTCGGAGCGCCGCGGGACAGCGCCCGGACAGGTAAGCAGTGGGGTCTGTTGCGGAGGTCTCGGCGGCTTGTGACAGTACCCCCTTCTTCATGAGTGGCCACCGGACACTCTTTTGGTTTTTGAGGAAACCTCATGTGAAATGCTTTGACTAGGCGAGGAGCATGAACTTCGGAAGAGTTTATCCAAATCCTTTCCTCTGGACCATATCCTTTCCAATTGATGAGGTATTTGAGACGATTAAAACAATAACAGTATGCTTCCAACCTCAAATTCTTCTCCTTGTTGGGTTTGTACACTTGAGACTTTGGGAAGAGCCTTCTGGAATCTGTTTAGAGCGGTTTCAGGAGAGAGATATGGAAGGAATTGGGTACACGAAGAAAAGGTGGTAATTTTAGTTGGTAGGCAACGGGGTGAATCACTCTGGCTAACGATAAGGGTCCGATGAAACGTGGAGCCAACTTCATGGAAGGAACTTGAAGTCTGAGGTTACGAGTGGAGAGCCAGACCATATCTCCAGTTTGAAAGCTCTCGGACCAACTCGTCTCTTGCGATCGGCAAATTTTTTGTATCGAGCCGAGGCTTGGGTCATAGCAGAATAAACCTTTTCCCAGATGACAGAGAATTGTTGGAGCGATAACTTGGCCGCCGGTACGTCAAATGTTGGAAGCAGAGTGAATTCTGGAACTAGTGGGTGATGGCCGAAGACCGTGAGGAAAGGAGTTGACTTAGCGGTGGTATAGTAGTGATTGTTGTGGGCAAATTCAGCCCAAGGAAGGAGTTCATCTCCTCTCAAGATGGCTGGATTGAAGGTGCGAAAGAACTGATCTAGATCTTGATTAACCCTCTCGGTTTGCCCGTTTGTTTGAGGATGGTATGCAGTGGAAAACTTCAGTTTCACCCTTAGAGCTGAACAAAGTGACTTCCAGAACTTCGCCACGTACTGCACCCCTCTGTCAGAAATGATTTTTTGGGGTAGACCATGTAATCTGAAGATCTCCTTAATAAAGGTTTGAGCAAGTAATGGTGCAGATGGTAATCCGGTTAGGGGTACGAAATGGGCAATTTTGGAAAATCTATCAACGATAACCCAAATAGTATTATGACCTCGAGATGGAGGAAGATCAGAGATAAAGTCCATTGAGAAGTGGGTCCATGGTTTTAATGGAATCGCTAGAGGTTGGAGCTGTCTGAGTGGAGCATGTCGGGGTATCTTGTGCTGGGCACACTTGATGCATGACGACACATAGGACCTTATGTCCCCTTTCATCGAAGGCCACCAATAGGACCGCTGGATGAATTCAAGAGTCTTATCCATACCTAAGTGACCAGAGAACTGAGAAGCATGGTAGTAACTTCTTGCGGCGTTTAGGAGCAATAAAAGTCTTCCCGAGAGTGGGCATTGAAGATAGTCTGGTAGTAGCAAAGGTAACTGGATCCAGGATTTGATGAGACTGTTCTATGGGTAGATCAGAGTCACCCGTCATGGAATGAGAGAGTGCGTTGGCTTTGTGGTTTTGTGAGCCAGGGCGATAGTTTAAAATTTAACCTGGAGAAGAACATCACCCACCTGGCTTGCCGAGGGTTCAAGCAATTTGCAGACTTAAGGTAAAGCAGATTCTTGTGGTCTGTATAAATGGTGATGGGGTATTGGGCCCCTTCTAGAAGATATCGCCATTCTTCGAGCGTCAGTTTTATGTCGAGCAGCTCTTGGTCACCGATAGCGTAGTTCTTCTCTGCTGGCAAGAACTTCCGAGGAAAGAAACTGCAGGGACGAAGTTTCTCATCTTCAAATCGTTGAGAGAGTACTGCACCAACACCTTCGGAGGAAGCATCCACTTCCAGGATAAATGGCCGGGTAGAATCCAGTTGTTTTAAGATTGAAACAGAGATAAATGCTTGCTTTAGGAGTTGAAACGCTGAAGTAGCTTCGACGGACCATTTAGTTGGATTTGCACCCTTGCAGGTGAGGGCTGTGATAGGTGCTACCAACGTCGAAAAATCCTTCACAAACTTGCGGTAGTGGTTGGCGAAGCCTAGGAACCGTTGTATGGATTTCAAAGATGAAGGGAGAGACCAATCAAGAATGGCTTGTAGTTTTGAGGGATCCATTTGAAGACCTGTTCTGGAGATGATGTACCCCAGGAATGGTACACTTGAGACTTCAAATAGGCATTTCTCCAGCTTGCAGAAAAGTTGGTTGGAGCGTAATCTCAGAAGAACTTCTGTCACCTGATCACGAGGGCATTTGAGGTCTTGAGAGAAAATCAAGATATCGTCCAAATAGACGACCACACACTTGTACAGAAGATCTCATAAAATTTAATTGACAAAAAATTGGAAGACAGCTGGGGCATTGCAGAGGCCGAAGGGCATAACAAGATATTCATAGTGCCCATCCCTGGTGTTGAAGGCCGTTTTCCATTCGTCCCCAGGGCGTATACGGATTAGATTATAGGCTCCTCTTAAGTCGAGCTTGTTGAAAATGTGGCTCCCTTGACTCGATCAAACAATTCGGTTATGAGGGGAAGAGGGTAGCGATTCTTGACTGTTATATCGTTAAGACCCCGGTAGTCAATACACAGGCGTAACCCACCATCTTTTCTTTTTTACGAAGAAAATTCCAGCTCCAGCTGGAGACGTGGAAGGTCGAATGAAGCCTTTACTTAAATTTTCCTTTAATATATTCTGACATGGCTTGAGTCTCAGGAAGCGATAGAGAGTATGTTCGGCCCCTGGGAGGATTCTTTGCGGGATCAGCCTATGAGACAGTCCCAATCGCGATGGGGAGGCAATAAATCTGCGCTCTGTTTGCTGAAGACGTCCAGGGACCCCAAATAAGATTCGGGTAGGACTGTAGGACTCTGTAGGGCAGAAGATCGAACAGGTACTACCCGATGAAGGCAGCTCTTGAAACAGTCAGAACCCCAGGAGGTTATCTGCATGGTTGACCAATTTGTGGTGAATGTCTCTGTAGCTAGTGTCACCCAAGAACTAGAGAATGAGAGGCTTTGGGAATCACTAGGACGGATAGTTGTTCGGAATGGAGCACCCCGATGGTAAGTTTAAGTGGTGTCGTGTGATGAGTGACTGTTCCACTAGCAATGCGACTACCATCGATGGCGGTTAAAGTGATGACTCGAGGCAGTGCTTTGACGGAAATCCGATTGGTTATGGACAGAGTCCAGAAGGGCTAATACAGCTTTGGAACCTCGAGGAAGCTTCAAATGAGCCTGGATGGTGGAATCTGACTTCCTAGGTGAATCAATAGCAACGCCTAACTTAACCTCTCTTTCGTAAGTTAGGAGGCGTGCCCAGGACAGAAGGGACAGAATTTAACTAAATGTTGGGGTGATCCACAGTACATACAAAAATTTTTCTTTCCGCCGTTCCTCGTTCGACAAGCGAGAGTGGTTGATCTGCATGGGTTCGTCGCCCACGAAAGGAGAAGGTACACGAGGGACCGGACGTGGTCTACCGCGATCAAATCTGCTTTCTAGAGCACGCTCTCTATGGCGCAAGTCCCACCTTGTTCCAGAGAGAGATCAAATCGTCTAGCTTGGGTGGAAGTTCACGGGAGGCCAGATCATCTTTGAGTCTTTCTGAGAGACCACTCCAAAAGGCAGCAATGAGAGCATTCTTGTTCCAGTTGAGTTCTGAAGCCAGGGTTTGGAATTGGATGACATACTGGCCGAAGGTCCTGCTGCCCTGACTGAAACGTAGAATATCGGCTGATGCAGAAGTGGTCCTTCCAGGCTCATCGAAAATTCTGTGAAATGTGGCAATGAATTCAGGATAGTTAGAGAGCAAAGGGTCAGATTTCTCCCGGAGAGGCGAGGCCCAATCGAGTGCTTGATTTGAAAGCAGAGAGATAATGTAAGGTACCCAGGTTCTGGCTGTCGGGAAGTTGGCTGGCTGAAGCTCGAAATGAATTTCGCATTGGTTCAAAAAACCTCTGCATAATTTGGGGTTGCTGTCAAATTTGCTTGGAGGTGAGAGCTGAAGACTGGCAGCGGGTGGTGCTGGAGGAGCAGGAGGTACAGCGGGAGCAGAGGGAACTTGAGCCCCAACTGGAGTACAGTGCGACAGCAAGGCCTGAATGCTGTCCAAACGAGACAACATATCCTGGATGAACTGAATCAACTGTAACTGAGAGGTCTCTTGTCTTTCCAGACGAGATAGCACAACTTGCGAGGAATCTGCCCCAGATCCTTGGCCACTTGCCGAGTCCATTGGGTCAGTGCAAACTGTCAGTCGTGGGGCTTTGAGACTGTGTCCCGGGCTGGGTCTAGGACTTGTGATATTAAACTCTGGTGCTCTCTGGAGGAGACTTGGTTTTATGAAGTTTCTCCGCATGAGAGGGTGCAGAAGACTGGTATAGTGTTTGGTTCAATACAGACTATAATGCGGCTGGGGAACTGTGAGGTAAATGGTGGCAGTACGGACTGCTTGGAGCGGCTGGAAAGCCGTGAGATGAATGGTGGCAGTACGGACTGCTTGGAGCGGCTGGAAAGCCGTGAGGTTAATGATGGCAGTACGGACTGCTTGGAGCGGCTGGAAAGCCGTGAGGTTAATGATGGCAGTACGGACTGCTTGGAGCAGCTGGGAAGCCGTGAGGTGAATGGTGGCAGTACGGACTGCTTGGAGCGGCTGGGAAGCCGTAGGAGAAGGGTGGTAGCGTGGAAGCTACTTGGTGCGGCTAGGAAGCCGTAGGAGAATTATAGCTGGACGGCAGTAGATTAAAGAGCTCAGTGAGTAGGCTCACTTAGTAGACTAAGGGATTTGTTGCACTGGAAATTTGCTAGTGGGACAGGAGATCCCTTTATACCAGCTGCTGGAAGCTGACTGGCCAGATCCAGAGGTGGAGCTGCTCCATTGGTGGAGACAGCATCACATGTCTAGGGCCAAGATGGCTGCGCCCATGTCCACTGGGAGTGCGGTTGGAGCACTCGTGGATGACAGCCCAGCAAAGGAAAACTGAGTGCAGGTGCCGGTGGGGAGCGGAGAGAACAGCGGCCAGCCGGGAGCAGGGGCAGCAGAGGATCGGCGGAGAGTCGGAGCGCTGCGGGACAGCGCCCGGACAGGTAAGCAGCGGGGTCTGTTGCGGAGGTCTCGGCGGCTTGTGATAGTTGCTATGGATAACATCTCTTCTAAAACTCACTTCTAAAAACTCTTTAGTAAATTTACCCCTTACTCGTATTCTGTGTCCTCTCTCCTGAGGCTTTGGCACAATCAGTACATGGTTTCTAATCTTTATAGGCACAAAATGACTGCCAGATCAAAACGCCACAATAGGCTAATTCAGTGAAGGAGCAAGGCAGAAACCCTTCCTCTTCCTGTGAAAGGATGAATCTTGCTTTTAAATTTTCAGTTACTGCTG
The DNA here is from genome assembly GCA_031769625.1 of Taudactylus pleione. Classification (NCBI taxonomy): domain Eukaryota; kingdom Metazoa; phylum Chordata; class Amphibia; order Anura; family Myobatrachidae; genus Taudactylus; species Taudactylus pleione. The sequence goes on from JAUIMM010000384.1 coordinate 13,050,501, forward strand.
GAACATCTTTGCATCTGATTGAATTGGCCGCTAAAGGTGCATATCCACTACGTGACCTTACTGCACGATTACGACATCATAATCGTGCAATCGCTCAGTAATTGGCTGCAAATCGGGCATTCAAATGTCAAAAACATCCAGTGATGCACGTGCCCGCTGGTCGTTTTTGACTTCTATCATCGCCCGTGCATGCTAGTCAACCTGACGATCACGTCAGGTTCAGCTTGTACGGGGATGATGGATGTGCCTACACTGAACGACTGAACGTTTAATGTAGGCACATCACAGACTGAAACGAAAGCACGATTACAATGTTGTAATCGTGTTCTCATTTCTCCGTCTATGAGTGGATATGCACCTTTAGAGTTTTATTGTGCTTCTTATCCTCAGTATATAGTATATCTAAATCTGTTATAAATAACTTTACATAAGTATATAAAAAGAGTTCTAGTGTCCTCTCAAACTCAAATTGTCTATTGTAACAAGTAATCCCAAATTATAGGAAATAAATCATATAAACAAAAATAACCATATTGGTGCTTCGGGGATAAGTTGATTAAGACTACAGATTTTTGTGAGCAAGAAACAAAACAGAAGTCTGAAAAGATTGTGCAAATTGTTTAATCCAGATTGTAAGTTTTTCTATACAAGGTTGTGTGGATGGAAGTTTTTAAAGCAAGAAGAGGAGATGTAAACCACACAATTTTATGACTTGACCTCGTCCTCTATGCACCAGTAAAAAAAATGTTTTCTATAGATTTTGTTCATAAGCTTTGCATAAGCATTTCCATTAGGAAGTTGTTACACATAAAATAAATGGAACATCCTTTTATTTTACATAAAATGTTTTATCACCTCATCCTAAAAATATTATTTACTGTTACAAAAAAAACTTAATGAGAAATGAAATGTGGAAATGAAAACTCTTGTTTTGGGTATATTTATATTTCTTAGTAGTAATACATCCTCCTGTAGAGAAAATCGGCAAGCTTTTTACTGTATTTGGGTAAGAATTGCTAGTATGTTGCATAGGTTCTTAACAACATATGATATTACAGAGTTTGGAAATATGAGGGGAATGGTGGGTATTTGTATCTTGGAAGGAAGGATTAAAGAAGACCTCATCAGTAAAGGTCATACAGGGCAGCAAAAAGGGTAGCACTTTATGCAGATAGCACTTTTACAATGAAAGTATTTTCCACTTTTCGCAGGGTGACAAGGACTTTCCTCCAGCTGCTGCACAAGTAGCTCATCAAAAACCACATCCAGCTGTTGAGAAGTTGCCTACCACACAGCATGTCAAACAGCACATTCATCAGCCTCGAAAATGAAGGGACCGTATGACTGAAAACATACAAACATCCTGAATATAAGAATTTCGTCTGTTTTCTGACTTGACGCTCTAAATTTAACAAAGTTCCTGATGTGCATCATGGACTTCTCGTTACCCCCCCCCTCCCCCCCCCAAAAAAATAAATCTAAGTTGAATCCATAGTTATATTCATATTCCATATTACTGTTAAGGTCTATAACGCAATAAATACAATACATTCAGTTGAAGGGTCAAATATGTTTTGTGTAAGAAACTTTTAGATAATAAGATATACATTTTCTTGCCAGTTGGTGCTACTCCACCAGATACAGTACTTTTAAAAAAAAAAAAGACCATATTTGTAGCAGAATCTAACATAATCGCTACACCTTTTGCACTATGGTAGCCAACTTTCCTTTAGGTGCATAGTACAACAAGCACACGTAACACACAAACCATGATTATGTTTGCACATCTCCAACTGAAAAGTTTGACGTGTTTGCTCATTAATTGTTCAAAATGCAAATGGTGCCATTTATCTTTAAGGTATTGTACAATTTCAGGTACGTCATATATGGAAATGTGTATTTGCCTTGCATCACTAGTTTTAATTCCATATATGCAATTAAAGGAAACCTACCAAGAAAAGTATTTTTTATGCTGTATTTACATTTTGCTTATCTCAGTGTATAATTTTCTATTTCGTATAAATTGAATTTGCATGCTCATGAAACATTTTAACTTTTTTCAGTTTTGTTCCTAAAGCAGAACAAAAATTGAGTTTTTAGAAATTGTGCTTAATGTAGTGCCTCTCCGTATACATTAAATGTAGCTCTGGTGTTTTTAGGGGGAAAAATGTCTGTTTAGGATGCATTTTAATTTATGTTTTTTCCTGACGTTGAGCGTTTTTTTATGTCCTTCATTTGAAGTTACATTTTGTTTTTTTGTTTTTTCAGTACAGAACATACATGAATGAATAACTGAAGGGGAGATGTGTAAAGCTTTGTATTGAGAGAAAGTAAAGAAGTTGCCCAAAGCAACCAATCGGCTTCTAACTGCCGTTTCAAAAACTGCTAGATAAATGCTCTACATTCCGCATTTCAAATACAGTTTTGTGATAATTTTGCCTAAATTTACATAGCAAATTTAGGACATTTCACAGGTATGTATGAAGATTCACATACAGGGACAGAGCTTGTGAGAAATCTCTATCCCTGCAAATACACTTCTCACTGTCCACGCACCGTCGCTGGCCTTTCAAATTTTTTTGATAAATAGGGCCCTATCTCTCTCCAAGGATTGATGCATCTCCCCTTGTCTACTCTAATTACACATCAAAGAAAATAGCCTAATAAAAACAAATACAAATAAACATTTCCTCCCCATTCCTCATATTATCAAACCTGGATCAGCTGCCATACATTATAATGGTCCACAGCTAAGAACACAGTATCCGTTTTTTTTTATTTGTGCAAAAATTATTTGTGTTTGTGGAACTATGATTGTTTATCAACATCGTACATTTGGGGACACCTACATTGCAGTTTTAGGAACTAATTCAACTGAAACATTCTGCTACATTTGATTGATTTTAGAATACATTTGTTTAAAATATGATTAAAAATTGCACTTTCCTGTCTGAAGTGTGCCTTGAATATTCAAACCTTATAATTGTGCTTTGCAATAATGAGATGAATAACTAAATGGCTTTTCAAGCTGACAATGTGTTCTATATAAATAAATGCTACTTATTAAAGAGTAGTTGTGTACCTTTTATTTATTTTTTTGCTTCTGGATATCGTATAGATAAGAAGGTCCAAATTCTGAAAGTGAAATTATGCAAATGTATCCATATTCTGCATTAGGGACTTGCTTCTGGAAAAGGGTTGTAAGCTAATTATAGATGCACAAAAAATGCATGTGACGTACTTCCTATGACTATAAAACTACCATTTCATTAATTATGAGGGGATTCAATTAGCTGTGAAAAATGGAGGTAGCCACAGCCTTTAACGCCCGAGGCTATTCAATTAGGCTCCCTTTTTCACCCTATACCATTGTTAACGCCCGGTACATTGACGTGTTAACGCACAAATCTGTGAAAAGTTCCGATTCGTGCGTTAACAGGATCGCTGCACACGTTGACCACCTAGTTATCTGGGATTTTTTTTTCACTACCTGTGATATCCCAGATAAGTGCTGCACTCTGGGGTGAATTCAATTAGCTGCAGTAATTTATTGTGGGCTAATTGATCCTCTGGGGCTAATTGAATTCCCCCTCCTTAAGCTAGGTACACACTGACAGACATATTGCGTTGGCCTTTAAATTTCTTTCTGGCTTGTTGTCACAAGTCCAGTGGTCAATCATATATAACAATGTTAGATGTCTTATATTTTAGTGCACATGTTTTCAAACTTGGTAATCAAGACCCCAAACAGTGCATGTTTTCCAGCTCTCCTCACAGAATCTCAAGTGAAATAATTAGCGCCACCTGTGGATTTTTTAAAATGAGTCAGCGTAAAGAATACACCTGTGTACCTGCTGGGTGACCTGGAAAATGTGAAATGTGTGGAGTCCTGATGACCGAGTTTGAGAACCACTGTTTTAGTGCATCAAGATTAATATATAGGCTTGCTATCTAGGCTTGAGCTTGCTCACAGCCATATTCATGACTCTATCTTCAACTCGTCAATACTTTTTTCTCCTGAAGTTCCTGTTGCTTGCATATAAGAATACAAGATCCGACTTGCTACTCAAAAGCAAAACTCAACAGATTAAAAATACATTGTATTAAATTTGATCTCTGTTTTAATTTTAAGTGTCCAAATAACAAATGTCTTCCATTTTTCATTCCTAAAACTGGTCATTAATAATTTTTCTTATTTAGTGTAACCCCCCTTACTCTCTAAAAAGGACACCAGTTTACGAACTCCCTTGTGGTTAAGTGTACCCACTTATATCCTCCCACTAATACCCCTTTTGCACAGAAAACAAGCAATTTTACCTGGTAATTTGCTGATCAATACGGGTAATTTTTCTGTGTGAAAGGATAAATAAAAATAAAAGACCAGTGTTGATCAGCAAATTACCAGTTAAAAGTGCTTTACCTGGTAATTTTGTTTTCTGTGTGAAAGGGGGATTAGGCTAGAACCGGCAAAAAGAACCGGGACTCAAATGCCAGGTAAAAGCTGTGATTTGTAACAATTTCTGTGTGATATAGGTATAAGTGGTGTACATACTTTCGTTAGATCAGTTTCTCCACCCAAGTATCAGTAGTAATTCAGGGCCTATTTGGGAAAACCCTAATATGTATTTATTTGGATAGTTTCTTGTTTGGGTAAACCTATATTGCTCTGTTTTATTTATACTGTTTCATATAATGTAATGTTCTAGGAACTAACCTGCTCTTTGGTTTTTTTTTTTAGGTTCCCATGTCCTCTTACACCTCTCACCATTATTCCAGATAATTGACACACTATCAATTATACGTAGATTCAATGTTGTTTATATAAGAATAAATACAGATAGATATGCACAAATAATTACCACATTACATCGACCTGAAAATACTCAATTGTGTACAATAAGATGCATATAATATTTTAACAATACCATAAATAACTGACATATACATTCAGTATAATTAATGCAATATAACTTGGTGTTTAGGTAATACAATGAGTCTCTGAATGAGTCCATGGGATGGGAATGCAATATCCACGGTTTATGTCCTGCAGCTTATACAGTTTTAAAAGTAAAAAATCCAGCCAACTAGCTAGACCTGTACTGTCATAGCTGCAGCAACAGAAACCTGTTATACCGCTTTAATACCTTAATTCTGGGTCTGACCCGAAGGTTGGATCAGACCTGGAATTTAGCCGGCACCGACCCAGGATATTCCCGGGTCGGCGCCATTCACACCGGAGCCGGGTCTGCAGTGACCCGGCTCTTCCAACATGGAAGTGGACGCTTGGAGATGACGACATCTCCAAGCGCCACTGAAGCTGGCCAATCAGCCAGCATGCGGCACTCTCCAGGTCATCGCGACCCGGATCGCGCCGTTTACACTGCAGAGTTTCACAGGTCATTCCTGTGTTAAACCCTGCAAGTTACCTGGGTTGGATTGCTGGGTCACTCGACACGGAAATCCAACCCTGTCCCCTTTTACACCAAGGAGCTACCCGGGTTAACCTTTCAATAGCTCTGGTGTAAAAGGGGTCTAACTTTGTTCTACAATTCCCCAGTGAAACCTGATACACTTGTTATTACTTTTGGCAACAGTTTAAGATCAGTGGCCTATTTAGACCCAGTTTTGCTTACAATAACTATATATACATTATAAGGGCACAGTCGTGCCCTTATATTAAGGCTGCATCTAAAAAAACAGATTTCTCCATAGAGAATTCTGAACGGGGGGCGGGGGGGGGGGCAAGGTGTTCAAGGGGCTACACCTCAAAACCTATGGGAGGTACGGATCTGAAATTTGGCATGGCCGGGTAGAACTGTCTCTGGGTGCTGCATGCCGAATTTCAGGGCAAAAACATAAAAAAAAAATGAGGATTTGGGAGTAATATAAAGCTCCAACTGTCAGTTTTTTTCTGTTCTCGATTAGGAACCTTTTTCTGCTGTAGTCTATGGGGGATTTTTGGGAAGGCAAAACTCAGGGTAGGCTGCAAATTTAGACTTGGGGTTTGTTTTATTAGGTAGCTATTGTGCCAGGGTATGTGTTTTTGAGGTTCAGGTAAATTAGAAAGTTATAGTTTTTAAACTTACCTCAAGAATGTGCCATTATAAAGATAGGACTTTTCAACTTATTGCGCAGCCGCAGTAGGAGCCTCCAGCAGGTGTAATCATAGTGGCTTTACTCTGGTGCACAAAGATGGCCATCGTATGTGGGAGGTAGCGGGGGCCAGGTCCGGGGGGAAGAAGCTGGCGTTAGCTGCAGCGGGAACCGGCAGAGAGGCGCGAGAGGGGGTAGCGGGTGTCAGTTGCGGCTAGAACCCGGGGACAGTAGTGGGCTTTAGCGGCTGCGGTGATGCAGGCGCTAGGACCTGTGGGACCTGTGGTAGATCCATGATGCCTACTTATGTGTTTAATTAATTTATGTGTTTAATTTGAAAAAAAAATGGCGTGGCCCCGCCCCCCAGAAAACAACCAGCTCGGGCTTTGGAGCCCCAGTACTGGTTGTGCTAAGTACAGGGGACAAATGACGTAGGGCTCCCCTGTATTAAGCATAACCAGCACCAGGCTTTTGAGAACCTGTCCTGCTTTCCAAAATATGGGGTACAAATGTACGTAGGGGTTCCCTGTGTTTAGTGCAATCAGCACAGGGCTCTGAGCCAGTCCTGGTTCTGGAAATACAGGGGAAAAAAATGTATAGGGCGCCCCCTGTATTTTCCAGAACCAGCACCGGACTCCGTCTAGCGGGGGGGTGATGCCACAGCCAGGGGAGCCCTTTCACCGGGCCCCCCAGCCGCAGCATCACCCCTGACCGCTAGTCAGCCCAGGCCGGGGATCCCCCCCCAAAAAAAGAGGGGTCACCCCGAGGCCCAGGCTGATAGCCCGGGGCTATCCCCGGCATCCCTGGGCGGTGGGTGCCGGGTTGATTATGTATAGTGTGGTGCATAAGAAAATATAAATATTGGCTTTTGCAGTACTACAGATCCCAGCAAGCCTCCCCCGCATGCTGGTACTTGGAGAACCACAAGTACTAGCAGGCGGAGCATTAAGGGCCTGCTGGCACCTATAGTACCCCTGCAAAAGAAATATTAAAATAAAACACACCGTTTTTAAAATTATTTTATTATGCCGTACCTTTAACTGGAGGGCGACGGCCTTTATGCTCTTTTACAGGGCTTCTACGGTGTCTTAACCTGGAGTGCAGCGGCCATTAAGCTCTTTTGCGCACCCGCCGCCCATCCAGGGCTTCCCGCGGTTTCTTGCTTCAGCTGGTCTCCAGCTCCCCAGCCGACGAACTGAATGGACGGAGTTCGCGCTGGCTTTATTTAAGCCAGCCGAGGGGGCAGGTCGAGGATATCGCAAGCCGTGATTGGCTTGCGGCGGCCATCTTTGAATTTCAAAAATGGCGTTGAGGCGTAATTTTTGAAAAGGGCACGCTCGGTTCTCACCATTGAATTCAATGGTGAGAACCGCTCATTGGCTGAGAGTATTGTGTGTGTGCGTGTATTCCAATGAGCACACAATTCTGTGAATTAGCAGCTCCACCATTTTGTGAGTGACAACAATCTCATTCTGTGAGTGCTGAATCTGAGGTTAACCACAGGATGTGATGGCATACCATATCTGTATTGCGCAAGGAACACGTCCATTAAGGCATCAGCCTTAATGATCGTAATTTCATTGCTTTTTTGAAGCTTGAGTGGCAGAAAATCAATAGGTTTTGTGAATTTTCAGATCATGTCTAAGCAGCCTTAATGAGACATATGAAACCGTAAGGGTTTTTTGTCTATGGAATATATATATATATATATATATAAAGTTGCTCTCATAAATGGAACAAATATATCCCCAGATATTGCACATTTGTTGCTGTAAATTAGAAAATTAGATTGCCCAAATTGATATTTTAATATAGTCTTCCACATTTGGCTAAGTATTTATTCCTCCCCCCGACTGCTTCATATGCTTTGATGCTATGCAATTTCTTCACAGGGTATAGCAACTGATAGCTGCTCAAATTGCCATTCCCCTCTCATCAATGTCCCACCAGGCAATAAAAGACTAACTGTGCCCACACACATATCGACTTTTCATCCAATTTGGCCGATTTCGACGAATCGTGACAACAGATCATGTAAAAAAATGGCCAAATCGTGAGGTTCTACTCTTGATCATGATGCCGATGTGCGTCCCCGCTCGTCGTACCTCGCATCTTCAGATCTGCCGTGCTGTAGGGCAGATTAGCCAATCTGGGATACAATGCACTGGCTGCACAATAGATCTTAAATCAGATTGAAATTTTTAACTCCAAATCGTGACCACGACTGCCTGGGGGAGAGTTCAGGGGAAATCTTGTACATAGGCTGATTGGGAGCAAGTCGGTATGTGTGTGGGCACCATTAGGGGTCTATGTACTAAAAATTGTGGCACTGCAGCAACTATTATGTATCCAATCTTGCGAAGCCGGCCAGGGGCTGCGGGGGAGAGAAGTGCTAATTAGCAATTTGCCGGGGATTCTGTGAAATCTCCGGCATTGTGCTATTAATAAATAGCAGCAATATATAAAATTATGCAGAAACTGCAGTTTCTGCACAAGTTTATGTAAAAATCAGCTAGATACATAGGCCCCCAAAAGCTTAATGATGTGCACCCAGCCCAATGTCTCGTGCGGCGGGACCCGCAGGGGGTGCCGGCATCGGCAAGGACATACACACGTGCTGATGCCGGTAGCGACGGAGCAACAGCGGGGTCCATGCTGCATTCAGCAGCATGTCACCCACTGATGATACCACCCGTCAAACCTGCATCATCAGCGACATAGTGGGTACACACTGGCTGATGTGCCCGATATATCGTCCGATCCACCAGATCTTGACGACATATCATCTAGTGTGTACCCGGCTTAAGAGTTACCAGACTGAGACAGCTGAACTTTTGCTGGCTGTTAATTTATGATCTACCTCTACAGTGGTGTGCAGCTGACAGTCTAGGATACCTAGACAACCCTCCTATAGCTCTTGTATTGATCTGCCTGTTTCTGACGACACCCCCCCCCCCCCTCCCAGGGCACTATACATTGACAGCTCTATAAATCAGTGTCGGTGCTGCCACTACCAACTTGACACAAAGGTGCACCCCAGGCGACTACTTTACTACTCTGAGAAATCCGGCCCCTCATTCCTGACCACCACGGCACTCCTCTTTATGCTGGCCAATGAGCAGTCCTGCTGAAAAACACTTACTGACTGCATGCTGCTGCTCCCGAACTGCAGCCAGCTGCCACTCTCCTGTCCTGGTGATTTCTGTGTATATGCAGTGTAAGGGGCTATCTTGCTTACAGCTACTGTCACTTCTGAAGTGTAGACTTTCACCAGCCAGCCGCTGCATGAATTAGCCCTTATGACAGTATATGTTTACTACATACTGCCAAGCCCCTCCACTGTTGCTCCGCCCCATAGTTAGCAGCTACAGACGGCTCCACCAGCTACTGTCTGTCTCTACCGGTTGCCTCTGCTGCTGCTCCGCCACTGAGACCACAGCTGCTGCTCCACCACCGGGGCCTCATCCTCTGCAGCCTGCAGCGATGCTCCCCTACAGTCAGCGGTAAGCTTCCTCCGCTGACGGCCACCGCTGCTGCCTCCTCTTCACCCCCTGCTCCCGGCAGCCGACCATGGCTCCGCCGCCTGTGACACTGGGTGAGCACTTGAGGAGGGGAATGCCAGACTGGCCGGCAACTCATACACCCCTAGCTACAGAGGCACACTTCCCCTTACCCACGGGCCCCTCCTTCCCGCCTAGTGTTCGTGCTATGTGCCTCGCGCTAACCACTAGCAGGAGTTTTCCACAGTGTTGGCTCGTGATATTTCTGGCACCTTCCATCAGCAGCCAGTGTTGCCAAGTCTGAAATGGAAACAAGCAACCTATAAGTAAAAAACAAGCCCAAACCGATCCTAAAAAGCCCAATTTATGGGGATCTCTTTGTCCTCACGCTCTACCTACCTATCTTCCTTTATTCCCACTCTTCTATAACCTAAATATTTTAGTGTATGCATATTGCTTTTCTCCCTCTACACCAGCCTCCATATTTTTACCTCCTCCCTCTTTTCATACCTCATTCCCTTGCCAGTCTTCAGCTGGGTACACACTTGCCGATGTGTGTGTCCAGCGATGCGACACCCGACCACGCAATATATATCGGGTTCGTCGATAGATACTGCACAATGTGGTGTCCAAACGTCCGATATGTCGGGCACCGGCTCCATCCACTATTCCGGCATCGGCATCTGGGTCGTTCCATCGGCCCTACATGCAGGCCGACGGAAAGACTCCGATGGACGACCCACGGAAGTGCACAGGGTCATGCATAGTGGGTACACACTGGCCAATGTGGACGATAATCAGCAGAATCAGGCGACATATAGTCTAGTGTGTACCCACCTTTCCTTTACCTGACTCTTCTCCACATTTCTCTCACCCCTCTTATACCCCTTTTCCACCTAAATTCCGGGTCTGACCCAGAGTTGGAACAAAGTTCCTATCCAGATCAGACCCGGAATTTTGCCGGCGCTGACTCGGGATATTCCCGAGTCAGCGCCGCTCACACCGCAGTCGGGTCTGCATAGACCCGGCTTTTGCGGAGTGAAAGTGGACGCTTGGAGATGACGTCATTTCCAAGCGCCACTGAAGCTGGACCAATCGGCCGGCTAGCAGCGCACTCCAGGTCATCGTGACCCGGAGTGCGCTGTTCCTATAGCAGGGTTTCACGGGCTACGCCCGTGTTAAACCCTGCTAGTTACCTGGGTTGGATTGCCGGGTCACTCGACCTGGCGATCCAACCCTCTGCCCTTTTACACCAGGGAGCTGCCCGGGTTAACCCTTCAAAAACCCGGGTTTTAGCTCCGGTGTAAAAGGGGTATAATTTACACCATTCATTCCTGTCACCTGTCTAATTCCATTATCCCCTCTTTTTAATAGCCTCAGTAATTTTAACTTGCCCCCATGTACCTGCCTCATTTCTATCATCTAGTTTACCTCCCCTTCCAACTTCACCCTGTCCACTGGCTACTGCCCTTTATTCCCGAGAGACAACCTTCCCCCCTCCCTCAGTCACTACCAGTGCAAAAAACACATACATCACACACACATTTACTTACATCCAGGGGTACCTCGGCAATGCACAGAAAAAAAGCCCCAAAACAAGCACCCCAAAAACAAGCAACAAGCAACTTGCAAAAAAAAAACAAGCCCAATTCCGCTTGTTATAAGCTTACTTGGCAACTATGTCAGCAGCTCGTGCTGCATTGGATGCCACCTAATACAATGTACACAAGCACCACAAAAATCAGTGTTATCACAAATTCCATTAAATATTTACATATAATGAATTACAATGCACGTTTTCAACAATATCCATACATGAATTACCACACAAATTATAGATTTATTTATACAATATATACTGTATATATATTTTCCCTTAACTTGAGTTACATTAGTAACCTTCTTAAATTATTGTCTTATGACTGACTTGTTTCTGAATCTTGAAATTACCTTTGATCAACTATTCCAGAGGTTCCCAAACCCGGTCCTCAAGGCACACTAACAGTCCAGGTTTTAAGGATATCCGTGCTTGGGCACATGTGACTTAATTAGTACATCAGTCAATTTCAATTAACCATCTGTACCATGGATATCCTTAAAACCTTGACTGTTAGGGTGCCTTGAGGACCGAGTTTGGGAACCTCTGATTACTATTCTGTGATGGATTGGAGGGGCTGTAGCACAAAAGTTCTTGGGTAAAATTATCTGATGTTAATGACTATTTAGTCAAGAAGTTTCTTTAGAGAGCCTAACAAATTAAGAATGTTTTCCTACCTGGAAACACTGTGCACCCATCCTTCTAATCAAATACACAGCATATGAACCAGCTTTGTTATCAATGTTTATTATGCCCACTGTTGGATGCAGGTGTATGCATTTGGATGCATGCCAATGACTTAATCAAGTCTCTGTTTAAATGATTCTGCACTTTGGTCAGTGCCTGAACAGCATATTTTGTACCTTAGTTGTGTGAACTTCTCTACTTTGTAACTGAATTGCTATGTATTGATAGAGTTAACATTATGTTCTGTATGTCTGGCTGCCATCTTGTTTTATCGACAGCCATCTTGTACCATTCTGTGCTAAATGTTATTCATGAACCTATTTCATTGTTAGCTATATGACTTACAAAAAGACCTGTTTAGAAATGTTTAGAAACTTTCACTTACTCGCTAGCAATTTCTGAACAGCCATCTAAAGGACAGGACTGCATGCACATCCAAGAACAAATACTGAATGTTTCCTGCTTCATGCTTATCTTATTGCTATGCAGAATATCCAGTAGATGGGGATTGAGATACTTTTTACCAGAGTGCTATAACATTGTAACTGAAATGAATACACTTCAGACAATATCATAAACCACCCATTGCTGTGTGTGTTGATTATTGCTCTCCGACCGGTCGTGAAAACAGCTGATTCCTGAGACATATACTAAACGCTCTTTGGGCCCGGTGACCCCAAAAAAACAGATTTATCAGTATGAATGTTTTTACTGCATGCTGGTAAACCCGACCCTCTGCCTTAATATGTAATTTTGTACTTGTTTTGTATTCTGCCTGTCTCTGATCTTGGATTGAATTCTGATTTTAAACCTGAGCTGAAATTCCTGTCAACAGTCACCTAGCAAGATTAGTCTGGCTGCTGTGAACTGGTGATTGACTGCATGGAGTTTGACTACTCTCTTGTTAGGGAACATGGTAAAAACCAAGGGGGTGATTCAGCAAGGACCAAGGGGGTGCATTCAAGCAGCTTTGCAATTATGTCCTTGCTATTATGCAAATGCAGCAGGAAGTGTACGACACCCCCTACTGCATTTGCAATCCCAGCACTGCGACAGAGGTTGCAGGCTGGGATCACCATCGCAACCATCAGTGTTCGATGGTCGTAATGGTGGACGGCACCGGGCCGCCAGCCCGCTGAGTAAGCCTCAGCTAACTCAGACTGGCTCGCTTGCGTGCCCAGGACACTGCGTCAGTGCAGTCCCTGGACTTGCCCCTCCTGGAAAACACGGTGGACACACCCACATTTCTGGTAATGCCAGCCGCCCTTGCACCTCCCCTTAAATGTCTCTGCCTGTCAATCGTACGTTTCATTTACATTATAAATTTACCTATATTCCCTGAATTTTTTGCTGACATCGGTAGTAAACAAGTAGTATTAACACATAAGGGCTTTTGGTAGATTTGTGGGAATTCTATGTGAACAATGGCACCTAGTCCTTAAAGTGTACGCTAAATTTGCACACGTTTATGCAGCCCTGTTGCTGGTGTTTTCTACACTTGGAGGAAAGGTAGTATGGATTATGTAGGTTGCATAAAGAGGTGTTTTCCAGTAGGCCAAGCTCAGCTCTTTACTAACTACACCCATCAGCCATAACATTAAAAACACCTACTTAATATTGTCCCCCTCATGCCATCAAAACAGCTCTGATCCATCAATGCATGGACTTCACAAGACCTCTGAAGGAGTCCTATGGTATATGGCACCAAGATGTTAGCGGCAGAATCTTTATGTTATATAATTTGCAAGGTTGGGTCTCCATGGCTCGGACTTGTTTTTTAAGCACATCCCACAGAAGCTCGATCGGATTGAGTTCTAAAGAATTTGGAGGCGAAGTCAACACCTTGAAATCTTTGTCATGTTTCTTAAACCATTCCTGAACAATTTTTGCAGTGTGACAGAGCATATTATTATCCTGCTGAAAGAGGCCACTACCATCAGGGAATACTGTTGCCATGAAGGAGTGTACTTGGTGGCAAAAATTTTTAGGTAGGTGGTACGTGTCAAAGTAACACCCACATGAATGCCAGGACCCAAGGTTTACCAGCAGAACATTACCCAGAGCAGCACTGTTTCAGCTTGCCTTCTCATAGTGCATCCTGATGCCATCTCTTCCCCAAGTAAATGATGCACACGCACCTGGCTTTCCACATGATGTACAAGGAATTGCAAAATGTAAGTAATCAGACAAGGCTACCTTCTTCCATGGCTCCATGGTCCAGTTCTGAGGCTCATGCAAATTGTAGCCGTTTCTTAGCGGTGCATTGGGGTCAGCATAGGTACTCCAATCAGTCTGCAGCTACACAGCCCCATACATTAAGCTGCAATGCAATGTGTGTTCTGACACCTTTATATCACAGCCAGCATTAACTTTCAACAATTTGTGCTACAGTAGCTCTTCTGTGGGATCAGACCAGATAGGCTAGCTTTCGCTTCTCACTTGCGCCAATGAGACTTTGGTGCCCATGACCCTTGGATCACCAGTTGTCCTTCCTTGGAGAACTTTTGGTAGGTACTAACCACTGCATACCAGAAACACTCTACAAAACCTGTTGTTTTCAAGATGCCTTGAACCTGTCGTCTAGCCTTCACAATTTGGCCCTTGTCAAAGATGCTCCAGATCCTTATGAAGAGGAGGTTAGAGATGTAGGTAGCAGTGGAGTTGGAGAGGGCCTTGTACATGATGGATGTGGGGTTTAAGAGGATTCTGTAGGGGAAGGGGAGACAGTGAAGGGCTTGGCAGAGAGGGGAGGCAGATATGGAGCAACAAGAGTGGAAGGTAAGTCTAGCTGCAGCGTTGAGTACAGATTGAATAAGAGCAATATGGGAGCAGGGGAATCGAGTGAGGAGATGGTCACAGTAGTCAAGGCGAGAGATGATCAGTGAGTGGAGCTGGAACCGGCAGGATAGGGCAAGAGATTGAACGTGGGGGGGCCAAGGAGAGGGAAGAGTCAAGAATAACTCCCAGGCTTCAGAGTTGGGGAACAGAGGAGACAGTGGTGTTTTGGCAGTGATAGAGAGGTTTGGTAGGGGAGGAGACTAGACGGAGGGAAGACAATGCATTCAGTTTTGGCCATGTTGAGTTTGAATAAGCGCTCAGACATCTAGGAGGAGATAGCAGAGTGGCAGGGAAGAGGAGAGATCAGGGAGAGAGGAGAACTCAGAAGAAGGGAGGTAAAGTTTATTGTCATCAATACAGATGTGATAATGGACGCCAAAGGAACTGATTTGTTCACTCAGAGAATAAGTGTACAGAGAAAAGATCTGGAGCAGGAAATAGATGTAATGAAGACCCTAATAGATCCCTTTTCAGATTTGGAGGACTATAGAGAATATGAATTTAGAATATTAAAGAATATAGAAAAAATGAAAGGGAACTTATGTTCAAAAAACAAAAAAAGTACATAAGAGATAGGATAGATTATAAAGAAGGGACCCAATAAGAATTGAACATATTAAAAACAAAATAGGACGAGGTGGAGAGAAATGACACACCAATATTCCACAAAATGGAATTTAAAGGAAGTCCTGAAAAGGTACAAAGAAAGGATAATTTTCAGTTTAAAAATATGGAGACTAAAGGAATTCCTAGGAGAAATCAAATAAAAGAGGATAGATATAGGGAAAAAGATAGGAGATTCCTGGGTGAAAATGACCAGATAAATGAACGTTTTACGCACAGGAATGTCTACCATATCCCTGGAAAAAAGAGATACATTTGTAAGATCGTCTATACACAAAGACAGGCACCCTTTCAGACTCAAAGGGACAATTATGAGAGAATGGAGAAAGCAAGGAGGAGTAGAAGATCATTTTACAGACATCAACAAAGGAGGACAATAGAACAACATCCAGATCACAATATTTTTTAGGAGGAAACTGGTCCCCAAAAAATTATAAGTAGAACAAGAACAAAATAATAAGAAAAATAGAGGGAATAGAGCTGGAATATACCACAAAATGTCTAAAAAGAAAAGAGGTATATTAAGAAATAAAAATAATACAGACAGAGATGTTAAAGGTCATGATGAGAAAGATACAGAGATAGGTAAAACCAAGATCTTTAATCTCAGCAAATATGAACTAACAAAGGATGAACAGGACCTTTTAGAGAAGGGACTTAAATTTGTCCCATCCAACAAGATGGATGATTTTGATGTTTTTGTGGATTTACAGCGTTTCATAAGAAAACTGACGCTGAAAAGATTTTTTGTGGAAACTAATGTTATTAAAAAGGATAAAGATATTTCCAGTCCAAACATTAAGGTGTTCAAAAGAAAATCTAATTTTTTTCCTAAACACAAGAGAGGATGTTTTGTTGAGAGTTTTGAATGTTTAGGGAAAGAAGATTTGGAAAACACAAAATTTACTGCCCCTAAAAGGAGGAACCTGACTGCTGGACAAAGGAAGGCCATTAAAACGTTGAAAAATAACGAATAAATTGTTATCAAACACACCAATAAAGGCGGGGGAGTTGTCATCTTAGATAAGGAAGAATATCATGCAGAGATTTTACGACAACTTCCAGACAAAGAAACATTTATCTCTGATTTTTAATGTATGTGTGTACAAGCGCTCTAAGAGCAGATAATCTTGTGGTGGGGGCAGCTGTGGGTATATGAGGTAACCACCCTCGATTCACACATGGATCTTTAATTTTGATAATGATACCTCAGCACTCAACCTGTGTGTAATATATTAGTATAAAATAAACTGATATGAATCTGTTTGTTTAAAATGTTTGTCAATTTATGTTGACACCATCAAAAATTGATGAATAATATTCACAAATGTCTACAATACTAGCTAAAGTTCTCTTTGCAGGTAAGTGAAGTTTGGTATTATTCCAAAGTATATATACAGGATATCAATGAATGAACCAACTGTTCGCAAATATTGATTAAATTCATATATTAGAATGATACAAAACATATATAATTGGTGCTTTGAACTCTCCTGCTATATCTATGCAATTCTAGGACGTCCACATATAACATCACGGTACATGTACAACACAGACTGACAATGGGATGGGTGAATGTGTGGGAATAAGTGATCTAGACACATACAATGGTGCTATGTGTGGGTACAGGGGGTAGCAGGGGGAGGGATGGGTCTATAGAATGTCCCAATGTCGTCCAAAATGCTTGGTCCAAAAAATTGTCCTGTATGGGGACCTGGGGTGGTTATTGCTGAGGACCACAGGTACTCAGGTCCTCAGGTCATGTTTTCCAGGTCTCCTCTCAGAATCACAAGTGAAATAATTATCTCCACCTGTGGATCTTTTAAAAATGTGTCAGTGAGTAATGAATACACCTATGCACGTTCTGGGTCACCTGGAAACTGTGAGTGGGGTCCTCAGGACTGAGTTTTAGAACTACTGCTCTACACCATCATACAACATTAAGATGGTCTAGAGGCACTAAAATATCACTTAGAAAAAGAGAACACTGAGGAAAAACAGAATTTATATCCTTTTCTGGTATGAGGGTGATTTTTACTTACAACTATCTGGCACAGAGATGGGTACCAGGCTGGCACCCAGCTATGCTAATCTTTTCATAGCCCATTGGGAAGATCTACAGGCGTGGATGGGCCATGAGTGGGGTGCCTGCCTGGTCCTATGGACACGTTAAATAGATTACGTGTTTTTTATATGGGTGGGGACAAGACCTCATTGCAAAATTTTTGTAACTATTTGAATATGAATAACAAAAATATAGAACTTTCTTTTCAAATAAGTCAGACTGAAATCAATTTCCTGGACTTAACAATATACACAGAAGGGGGAGAACTATTAACTAAAAATTATACTAAGCCCACAGACTGCAACTCGTATATCAACCATAATAGTAACCACCATATAAATTAGTTAAAGAGTGTGCCGAGGGGCCAATTATAATGTCTAAGAAGGAACTGTTCTAAATTAGAAACATATGACAATCAAGCAGAAATGATGGAACAACAGTTCCTAAGCAAGGGCTATGATAAAGAAATGGTCCTACATGCCAAGGAAATAAGTAGCGATTCAATACGAATGGATATTCTTAGAAAGGAAAAAGAACAAAAAAACACGATGGAAAAAGAGGTATTATTCAACACACAATATAAACATAACAACTAGAAAGAATTATCAGAAAACATTGGAACATTTTGACAAAATATCCTCTAATAAAAAGCTGTACTACTAATAAACACAAAATAATCTATAAGAAAGCAGAAAATGTAAAAAATCTATTAGTCAAAAGTGCTTTACCTATAGATAAGAGGTTAATGAGGGTCAACTCAAAAGGTTTTTTCCACTGCAGTACATGCAGCATGTGTAAAAATTGTAAGATGGACAGTAAAACTACACATTGTAAGTCAACTACTACTCTAAGGTCGTATTTAATAAAATACTTCATAACATGTAGTACTAAATTTGTCATTTACCTGTTAGAATGCAGCCGCGGTGCCCAATACATATGTAAGACAGGAAGAATGAATATCTTAGAAACATAAATAAAGGATATGACAAACACAATGTATCTTTACACTTCAGGGGTAAACATTGTTGCAATACCAAAGACCTGAAAAGTTTCTGCGGCATTAAAGTACGTAAAATAAATTGGAGAACTAAAGACACAGAGGTCTCTTTAGCAAAATTAGAGATGAGGCCTATGGGCCTGATTCAGAGCCAGACGCAATTAGCGCTCGCTCGTCCAGAAAATAGGGGTGGCTATTCAAATGAACCATTCACTGTTTGCCGTCTGTTCACGCCTCTAGGTCTGAACAAACGACCAAAACTTGCGGACGTTTTTTGGGAAACTACGCCCCCTGGCCGCTCGCATCCTACGTCATGTCCGTTATTTATTAGATTAATCGAGTACATCGACCAGGGTATGAACTGCTCGCTATTCTTGTGGTTGGTTTTTGCTACCACAATTTTGCGAGCAGTTCTGGCTATTAAATAACCCAGTGACGTGGTCAATGACGCTGCTGTTTTAATTATGCACACCCATAAAACGCCCGTTTTGACCTTTAAGCACGCCTGCGGTCGGATCTCCACTCCCCGTTTTCAAGCACCTTCCCCTGTTACCACCCACATACGCCTCATTCTGTCACTCAAATTATCAGGCATTCGCTATTTTGCGAGCACATGAATTTCGGCCGCACTGACTGGTTCGCGCATGCGTATAACGATCCGTACGCATGCGCAGTTGGGCAAACATCGCTCGGAGCGAACGAGCGCCCGCTTACGAGTGGCTCTGAATCAGGCCCTATATACCAAATGAAGACTCTAACACCGGATGGTTTAAATATTGATTTTGAGTCTAAATGGTTCTTATAATATTATGTTACATATTTGATGTCAGCAAACCAATGTGCTTTTATGTTTCTCCTCCCTCTCCCCTCTTATATGTTCCGTGCATAATCAATTCACCATACTAAATGAGAATTCAGCATCTAATGATATATATTCATATTAATACTATCTATAAATTCTGTTTAGATATGTTTTTAGCTTCAGAATGTATATATGTTTAGCATCTATTAGTATACTTTAATTTGCAAGTAAGACTCGGTATTATAACATTCAAACATACTAGATCGTATTTTAACTGTTGTAATTGCAGGAAATACATGACGTGATAGGCAGTGTTTAAATTAAAATCCGGGTCACAGAAGTAAGGCGGCCTATCTTGAAAAAGGAGAGTGAATTCTCCGAAACGCATTAAAGTGCTGCCATAGTGGAAAGGATACATCCCAGCCCAGACTGACTGAGCCGCCTGATTCGTGGAAACAGCTGCTAACCACTACACAGGGAGCAGAGCAAGTTTTCCATCCAGCCTTTTTGGGACTCAGGTTGATGTGCCTACGATGAACTTTTATTCTTTTATGTGGACTCTTTTATTGGAATCCTATGCATGGAGATTGAATTGCTTTTGAATAAATATTTACAAAAATGTCTGCGGAATCGTTTAAATACAAGGAAAGGTACTGAAAGATACCTTGAAGCGAATGCGAGACAGAATATAAATGTAAGTGTCTTTCAATTTGAAAATATGTAATGCCATCCTGAATTTCAGAAGTGAAAGATACCTTGATGTGTACACCAGTTAAAACCAATATGTAAGTGTGTTTCTGGTTAATACAGACAAAAGAACAGGAAGAAGTAGAAAAAATCATTCTCTACGTGGAACAAGTGATCTCCACCCTGATATTTTGTTAAAACAACCTATTATAGCTCCATTTGAGACATTTTCAGCACTGGTGACTTCATATATCCCTTTGGTACAGAGAAAAGAGCAGAGGACCAAGTCCTGCTATTCAATTAAGGTTATTTGACTGGTGCAATGTATACAACAAACTTACAGGGAACCCTGTTTGTTTGTTTTTAATACTGAAAACATTAATTTCTGAACATATTGGATTGAATCCTTTTGATATATGCTGCTTTACAGTTGAAAAACCTGGTTTAGGTATTAATTGATTACATAAGCCCTGTGAGAAATAAAAGGGCATCAAAGTATTCAGTAGAAACATTTAGTTCAATACTTGGACTATGGATGTATATCTTCTTCCAACAAAGCATTACTCTACTAAGTGTTTGCTTGACATTTTCAGAAGCACTCAAAAGACACATATTTTGGATTATTGATATTTATCTGTCCACCGAGTAATGACAATAATTATATCATACTATTTTAATCTGTTGAGAATATGTTGTATTGCATGTACAGATTATACTGTAGTTTTACGCTTATACTTATATGATATGTGTTGGGTACGGAATGTCGGCGGTCGGGATGCCGGTCGATAAGAATACTGACAGCGGCAACCAAACAGCTAGAATCCCAACGCCTGAAGGTAAGTAGCCTAACCCTAACCCCCCCGCAGTCCAAACCTATTCCCCCCCCAGCAGCCTAACCCCAACCCTCCCCTTAGTGCCTAACCTTAACCACTAAACCTAACTCTCCCCCTAACCCTAAAGGTGCGTATCCACTAGGTGATTAAAATGAGCGATTGAACTATAATGGCATCGTTATCATTCAATCGCACATTAATCGTTCAAGAATCGGGCATTAAAATGTCGAAAACGATAAGCGATGTGCGCTCTCGCTGGTCGTTTTCGACATCAATCATCTCCTGAACATGCTGGTCAATCTGCCGATAATGACAGATTGTGAATGTTCGGGGATGAGGGAGGGTGCCTACACTGAATGACATATCGTTCAGTGTAGGCACTACTGGGGATGAGGAACGACTGTACAATTACAATGTTGTAATCGTACTGTCGTTCCTCTATCGCCTAGTGGATATGCACCTTAATGCACACCGGATTCTGTGCCTAACCCACCGGGATAGTGAATACATCCTTTAAATATTCTTATAAGGATTTATTACTGATGCAGGTAGGTTTTTCTGGCTGCATATTAGATGTGCCTGGTTAGTTCTTTACATTATGGGGTATACTCAATTCCAGGCGAAAAGTCCAGTACTTTTCGCATGCCGGACTTTTCGCTGACATCGCTGGTTTTCAATCCGCTTATCCCCGTTCTCAATTAGAAACAAGCGAAAACGGGACCCGGCGAAACTCTAGCGTGCGAAAAGTACTGTCAGATTTGGGGAAATCAGTCTGACACCCCCCAAATGATGCACTGACATTGGGGATCACTATAGATACCCCCGAATAGGCCTGCTGAAGGTATTTGGAGTACTTAAATAATCTCAATAGCTGCTATTTAGCATCTTTGCATAAGTGGTGAAGAATAGCATTTAGCAGTGTTTTTTGGAGATAATAAGTAGTCCCAGCAAATTTGAGGTACATGAAAATGGGTGCTAGCTTATTTTAAAGTTGCTAAAGTGAAGTTTTAAAAGATATAACAAATCCACCTGCCGCAACCACCTGCAAACTTAAAAACACCTGGGGCATACTTTGGACATCCCCTGGAGTCCTGGAGCCATCACATTATCCATCTGTACCAGTCATGGATCCGTTCAATCTCCCCCACACAGATGTGATTCCTATTCCAGCCACCGATCCTTTAGAAGCCATAGCTCTCATCCTTATGAAAAGGAGAGTTACTACAGTAGCAGAGACTAGGGATGTGCAAGCTCGGATTAGTTTGGATTTTCCCGCCAAGTTCGGATTTTTCCCGCAAAAAATCGGGACTTTACTTTGATGAAGGGCAGTGTACAACCCACAGGACAGCCCCTGTAAAAATGAGTTTGATGAAGGGCAGCGTACAATCCACAGGACAGCCCCTGTAAAAATTATTTGTATGAGCAAACCCCTACAGCAGACAGGGCAGCCCCTGTAAAAATTATTTGTATGAGCGTACACCTACAGCAGACAGGGTAGCCCCTGTAAAAATTATTTGTATGAGCGTACACCTACAGCAGACAGGGCACCCCCTGTAAAAATTATTTGTATGACTGTACCCCAACAGCAGACAGGGCAGCCCCTGTAAATATTATTTGCATGAGTGTACACCTACAGCAGACAGGGCACCCCCTGTAAAAATAATTTGTATGAGTGTACCCCTACAGCAGTCAGGGCAGCCCCTGTAAACATTATTTGTATGAGCGTACCCCTACAGCAGACAGGGCAGCCCCTGTAAAAATTATGTGGATGAGCGTACCCCTACAGCAGACAGGGCACCTCCCTGTAAAAATTATTTATATGAGTGTACCGCTACAGCAGACAGGGCACCCCCTGTAAAAATCATTTGTATGAGCGTACCCCTACAGCAGACAGGGCACCCCCTGTAAAAATTATTTGTAAAAGTGTATCCTTACAGCAGACATGGCAGCCCCTGTAAAAATTATTTGTATGACCGTACCCCTACAGTAGACAGGGCAGCCAGCCAGCCCCTATGGACAGGACAACAGCCAGAGCCTATATGGACAAGGACAACAGTAACCAGCCTATGTATTGTATATGGACAACAGTAGCCAACCAGCCCCTATGGTCAGTGTCAGCAACAGCTCCCAGCTCCCTCCCTCCCTCCCTCTTCACAGTAGCCAGCCAGCAGTACTACTTATATTTAATTTTTATAACTAACACACAACACTGAGCACCCAGCTCCCTAACTCTGCACACTCCACAGCCAGAATGAAAAATGGCAGCGATCACGGGACCTTTATAGAATCCAAAAACCGCGAGAATCTGACAGCATGATGATGGCATTTTGCCTCGTTTCGGGATCCGAGTCGGGCGAGAAAACCCGAGCTCGTGGGAGGTTTGGATTTCGGAAATCCAAACCCGCTCATCCCTAATTAAAAGTACAGATTGAGATAAATCTGCCCATAAATACAGACTGATCGCATTTCCCATTAGAGGTATTGGGAAATGTGATCAGTATTCAATAGGGATACAAATTTTAGGTTGTGGATATTTTTAAGAAATCTCCAATACCCCGGTTTATAAAACGAAGAGATACCTAAATAATGATAAAAAAAATGATTAATAGGCCACATAGGGGTATATACAATTAGCCGCGGGGTTTACCCCGCGACTAATTGTCGCGCTGGTGGTGAGTCAATTAATGGGGATTCCACACGCGGGTGTCCACGAGACCACGCTCGCGAGTCCCCCGCTGTCGTGCTTTACCTCGCACCTCATGTACATTTTTGCACTGAATAGAGGCTTTTGGCATAATCTTGGCCAAAGTTATGGGCCTACCCACCACATCCGGGTAACCTCTGTCGGGTAGGTCCCTAACATACTAGGATTCAAATCCAGAGCGCAGGACACCCCCAAACTAGCCCAGCTAGGCCACCCCAAGACACCGCTCTAATAAGAAAGGTGAAGTGTAAAAGAAATAGTTAAGAGCAGCCGCAGCTGCTATTAAAGAATAAAAAATAAAAAAGTGAATTACATATATAAAAAGGAAAAATGTGTTATACTGCGGTGCACTGAGGCAGATCAACCCAAGCAATCCAGGGGGACCCACGCCCCAAAAATGAATCAAAGCTGCACTACACTGTCTAAATATTGCGCCTCTGACAGGTGTGCATATTACAATGCCAGACTCCATGCTAGAGGCGGATTTAGACCTCATAGGGCCCAAAGCAAGATATCAATTTGGGGCCCTACTCCCTCAACAGCATGCAATTTTACACACACACTGCCCTCATAGCCACACACACACACACTGCCCTCATAGCCGCACACACACACACCGCCCTCACAGCCGCACACACACACACTGCCCACATAGCCACACACACACATGCACTGCCCCATAGCCGCACACATACACACTGCCCTCATAGCCGCACACAAACACTGCCCTCATAGCTGCACACGCACACTGCCCCATAGCCCCACACACACACTGCCCCCATATCCACACACACACACACACACACGGCCCCCATAGCCACACACACACACACACTGCTCTCAAAGCCGCACACACACACACACTGCTCTCATAGCCACACACACACACTGCTCTCATAGCCGCACACACACACACTGCCCCCATAGCCACACACACACACCGCCCTCACAGCCGCACACACACACACTGCCCACATAGCCACACACACACATACACTGCCCCATAGCCGCACACATACACACTGCCCTCATAGCCGCACACAAACACTGCCCTCATAGCCCCACACACACACTGCTCTTATAGCCGCACACACACACTGCCCCCATATCCACACACACACACACACACTGCCCTCATAGCCGCACACACAAACTGCTCTTATAGCCGCACACACGGCCCCCATAGCCACACACACACACACTGCTCTCATAGCCGCACACACACACACACTGCCCCCATAGCCACACACACTGCTCTCATAGCCGCACACACACACACTGCCCCCATAGCCACACACACACACACTGCTCTCATAGCCGCACACACACACTGCTCTCATAGCCGCGCACACACACGCACTGCCCCC
This sequence comes from Taudactylus pleione, assembly GCA_031769625.1. Classification (NCBI taxonomy): domain Eukaryota; kingdom Metazoa; phylum Chordata; class Amphibia; order Anura; family Myobatrachidae; genus Taudactylus; species Taudactylus pleione. The sequence goes on from JAUIMM010000384.1 coordinate 13,075,295, forward strand.
ATAGCCGCACACACACACGCACTGCCCCCTTAGCCACACACACACTGCTCTCATAGCCGCACACACACACTGCCCCCATAGCCGCACACACACACACACTGCTCTCATAGCCGCACACACACGCACTGCTCTTATAGCCGCACACACACACACTCTGCTCTCATAGCCGCACACACACACACTCTGCTCTCATAGCCGCACACACGCACTGCTCTTATAGCCGCACACACACACACACTGCTCTCATAGCCGCACACACACGCACTGCCCCCTTAGCCACACACACACACAAACACTGCTCTCATAGCCGCACACACACACACTGCCCCCATAGCCGCACACACACATACACTGCTCTCATAGCCGCACACACACAAACACTGCTCTCATAGCCGCACAAACACACTGCTCCATAGCCGCACACACACACACTGCTCCATAGCCGCACACACGCACACACACACACAGCCCCCATAGCCGCACACACACACACACGCACTGCTCTTATAGCCGCACACACACACATACACTGCTCTCATAGCCGCACAAACACGCACTGCTCTTATAGCCGCACACACACACACCTCTCATAGCCGCTCAAACACACTGCTCCTTAGCCGCACACACACACACACACTGCTCCATAGCCGCACAAACACACTGCTCCATAGCCGCACACACACACACACAGCTCCATAGCCGCACACACACGCACTGCTCTGATAGCTGCACACACACACGGCCTCCATAGCCGCGCACACACACACACACTGCTCTCATAGCCGCACACACACACACTGCTCTCATAGCTGCACACACGCACGACCCCCATACATACACACACTGCCCCCATAGCCGCATATATACACATACATGTACTGACACACACACTTATTGACACCACTTACTGACACACACTTATTGACACCACCAAGTGGCTGACACACACTTACTGACACTGACACCTCGTACTGATGCAGACATTCATTTATTACACATTCACACAGCACAAGACAGTCTTTATTTGCTTGCAGCAAACACCCACCCCCACATCCTGCAGAGTTTATAGGAGGAGGGTGATAGAAACATCAAACACCCCCTCTGCCCTGCGGACTATAGCAGGTGCAGGTGGACAATTCCCCCCCCCCCAATCCACAGCACCATAGTATGTGGCCCAACAGGCAATGGCACTCACCTTCTATTATACTCTCTCCAAATGTCAGCATGGAGGGCACCTCAGCCTCTTCTAGGCTCCGCTCCTCTCTCTGTGTGTGATGTTACTGGTCACATGCAGCACAGCAGAGCAGGGGAGACTAGAGGAGTGCAGAGACACAGAGCAGCACCCGGCAGCTGTCCAATCAATGTGCTGACAGTCTGCCGGGCAAAACAATAATATAACAAGCCTCCGTTCTACAGCCCTGTCTACAGGCCACCAGGGACCCGCCGGGCCCTAAGCGGCCGCTTGGGTTGCCTAGCGGTAAATCTGCTACTGCTCCATGCTCTAAACTAGGGGTGAGCGGGTTCGGATTTCTGAAATCCGAACCCCCCCGAGCCCCCCCGATCCGAGTCCGATCCGAATCAGGCTCGACTTTTCCCGCCTGACTCGGATCTGAAATCGAGGCAAAACGTCATCATCCCGCCTTCCGAGTCTCGCGGGTTTTGGATCCTATATAAGGTACCCACGTCGGCGCCATTTTCTCACTCGGCTGTGGACAGTGAAGAGGGAGGGTGGGAGTTAGGGCTGTGTAGTGTAGTGTAGTGTAGTGCTGCTGTTGTCCACTACTTCAAAGTCCATAGGGGCTGGCTGTGTTGTGCTGTGCTGCTGTTGTTAATAGGGGCTGTGTCCACTACTTCAAAGTCCATAGGGGCTGGCTGGACTGTGTTGTGCAGTCAGTTCTCCATAGGGGCTGTGTCCACTCCAAAGTCCTGTGCAGTGTCCCAGTCCTAAAGAGGTGCTGTAGTGTTGTCCAGGGGGTGCTCTGTCCATCAGGGGTGCTCCCCCCAAGTGCTAAAAAAATAATATATTTTCTGTGTTTGTGAATTGTGTGCGCAGTAGCCGCACGTGCATCAACAAAGTAGTGCCAAGCGTGCGCCTGTGTCATAAGTAAAGGGCCGGCTGGCTTGACCGTTAAGGGTGCTGTAACCCCCGAAAGTACACTCCAGTCCAAACCAAAAAAAAAATTATTTTCTGTGTTTGTGAATTGTGTGCGCAGTAGCCGCACGTGCATCAACAAAGTAGTGCCAAGCGTGCGCCTGTGTCATAAGTAAAGGGCCGGCTGGCTTGACCGTTAAGGGTGCTGTAACCCCCGAAAGTACACTCCAGTCCAAACCAAAAAAAAAATTATTTTCTGTGTTTGTGAATTGTGTGCGCAGTAGCCGCACGTGCATCAACAAAGTAGTGCCAAGCGTGCGCCTGTGTCATAAGTAAAGGGCCGGCTGGCTTGACCGTTAAGGGTGCTGTAACCCCCGAAAGTACACTCCAGTCCAAACCAAAAAAAAAATTATTTTCTGTGTTTGTGAATTGTGTGCGCAGTAGCCGCACGTGCATCAACAAAGTAGTGCCAAGCGTGCGCCTGTGTCATAAGTAAAGGGCCGGCTGGCTTGACCGTTAAGGGTGCTGTAACCCCCGAAAGTACACTCCAGTCCAAACCAAAAAAAAAATTATTTTCTGTGTTTGTGAATTGTGTGCGCAGTAGCCGCACGTGCATCAACAAAGTAGTGCCAAGCGTGCGCCTGTGTCATAAGTAAAGGGCCGGCTGGCTTGACCGTTAAGGGTGCTGTAACCCCCGAAAGTACACTCCAGTCCAAACCAAAAAAAAAATTATTTTCTGTGTTTGTGAATTGTGTGCGCAGTAGCCGCACGTGCATCAACAAAGTAGTGCCAAGCGTGCGCCTGTGTCATAAGTAAAGGGCCGGCTGGCTTGACCGTTAAGGGTGCTGTAACCCCCGAAAGTACACTCCAGTCCAAACCAAAAAAAAAATTATTTTCTGTGTTTGTGAATTGTGTGCGCAGTAGCCGCACGTGCATCAACAAAGTAGTGCCAAGCGTGCGCCTGTGTCATAAGTAAAGGGCCGGCTGGCTTGACCGTTAAGGGTGCTGTAACCCCCGAAAGTACACTCCAGTCCAAACCAAAAAAAAAATTATTTTCTGTGTTTGTGAATTGTGTGCACTGTGGCTGCACGTGCATCAACAAAGGAGCAGCGCCAAGCGTGCGCCTGTGTCCCATAAGTAAAGAGCCGGCTGGCTCATTTCTTAAAGGGTGGTGTAACCCACAAAGTGCACTACTCTCCAGCAAAAATAAAATAATATTTTCTGTGTTTGTGTGCGCTTTAGCCGCACGTATATATATCAATATAACATAAATGGAGGACCAAACTTTCTCCGATAAAAATAAAATAGGGAAAGATCAAGAACCACTTCCTCCTAGTGCTGTTGCTGCTGCTGGGAGTTGTTCATCATCATTGAGAGGAAATAGGAACATCACTACTTTTACTAAACAATTGACCCTCCAACAGTCCCTAGCGATGAGGATGAAGTACGACAGCAGTCATCCTGAAGCAAAACGTATAACTGAGGCCTTGACTGCTATGTTGGTGTTAGACGTGCGTCCGGTATCCGACATTAGTGCAGTGGGATTTAGACAATTGATGGAGGTAGTGTGTCCTCGGTTCCAAATCCCGTCTAGATTCCACCTGCATCCTCAAAGCAGCAGCGACAAGCGTGCGTCTGTCTGTTAAAGGGTGGTGACACCCTCAAAGTGTGCTACACAAACAATTAAAATATTGTTCTTTTTTTTTCTGTCTTTGTGAATTGTGTGGGCTGTAGCCGCACCTGCATCCTTAAAGCAGCAGCGACAAGCGTGCGTCTGTCTGTTAAAGGGTGGTGTAACTCTCAAAGTGCTCCAAAAAATAAAAAACTATTTTTTTAATGTGTTTGTGACTTGTGTGCGATGTAGCCGCACCTGCATCCTTAAAGCAGCAGCGACAAGCGTGCGTCTGTCTGTTAAAGGGTGGTGACACCCTCAAAGTGTGCTACACAAACAATAAAAATATTCTTCTTTTTTCTGTCTATGTGAATTGTGTGGGCTGTAGCCGCACCTGCATCCTTAAAGCAGCAGCGACAAGCGTGCGTCTGTCTGTTAAAGGGTGGTGACACCCTCAAAGTGTTCTACACAAACAATTAAAATATTGTTCTTTTTTTTTCGGTCTTTGTGAAATGTGTGGGCTGTAGCCGCACCTGCATCCTTAAAGCAGCAGCGACAAGCGTGCGTCTGTCTGTTAAAGGGTGGTGTAACTCTCAAAATGTTCCAAAAAATAAAAAACTATTTTTTAATGTGTTTGTGACTTGTGTGCGATGTAGCCACACTTGCATCCTCAAAGCAGCAGCGACAAGCGTGCGTCTGTCTGTTAAAGGGTGGTGACACCCTCAAAGTGTGCTACACAAACAATTAAAATATTGTTCTTTTTTTTTCTGTCTATGTGAATTGTGTGGGCTGTAGCCGCACCTGCATCCTTAAAGCAGCAGCGACAAGCGTGCGTCTGTCTGTTAAAGGGTGGTGACACCTCAAAGTGTTCTACACAAACAATTAAAATATTCTTCTTCTTTTTTCTGTCTTTGTGAATTGTGTGGGCTGTAGCCGCACTTGCATCCTCAAAGCAGCAGCGACAAGCGTGCGTCTGTCTGTTAAAGGGTGGTGTAACCCTCAAAGTGTGCTCCACAAACAATAAAAATATTCTTTTTTTTTTCTGTCTTTGTGAATTGTGTGGGCTGTAGCCGCACTTGAATCCTCAAAGCAGCAGCGACAAGCGTGCGTCTGTCTGTTAAAGGATTACATCGGTGACAGCATCCAAGTAGGCATGTCAGACAGTCCGTACCTGTACTGGCAGGAAAAAGAAGCAATTTGGAGGTCCCTGTACAAACTGGCTCTATTTTACCTGAGTTGCCCCCCCTCCAGTGTGTACTCCGAAAGAGTGTTTAGTGCAGCCGGGAACCTTGTCAGCGAAAGGCGTAGGAGGTTGCTTCCACAAAATGTGGAGAAGATGATGTTCATAAAATGAATTATCAACTCTTCCAGGGAGACCAGCCTCCAGAACGTACAGAGGGACCTGTGGTTCCAGCAGGGACGAATTAATACTCTGTGAGGATGAGGATGTACACACTGAAGAGGGTGAGGAATCGGTGGATGAGGAGGATGAGGATGACATCTTGCCTCCGTAGAGCCAGTTTGTGCAGGGACAGATAAATTGCCAGCTTGTTTTGTGGGGGCCCAAACGAACCAATCATTTCAGCCACAGTTGTGTGGCAGACCCTGGCGCTGAAATGATTGGTTTGTTAAAGTGTGCATGTCCTGTTTATACAACATAAGGGTGGGTGGGAGGGCCCAAGGACAATTCCATCTTGCACCTCTTTTTTTTCTTTGCATTATGTACAGTTTGGGGCCTAGTTTTTCAATGCCATCCTGTCTGCCACTGCAGTTTCACGCCTAGATGGGTCACGTGTTTGTGCCGCCCACTTGTGTCGCTTAGCATAGTCATCCAGCTACCTCGGTGCAACCTTTTGGACATAAAAACACTATTGTGAGGTGTGAGGTATTCAGAATAGACTGGAAATGAGTGGAAATTAAGGTTATTGAGGTTAATAATAGCATAGGAGCAGAAAAACCTACAAATTCTGTGATTTTAGCTGTTTTTATGCTTTTTTTCAAAAAAATACAGATCCAAAACACAAAACCCAGAACCCAAAACACGCAAGGGTGGTTTTGGCAAAACCAATCCAGATCCAAAACACGAAGAAAGATCCAGATCCAAAACCAAAACACAAAACACGAAAAGTGGCCGGTGCACACCCCTACTCTAAACCAATGTAGTAGGGGTGCTAGTCTGAGTGGAAAGTGTCTAAGGCTTTCCAGGTGTGCAAAGCAATGCACTGACTGGATTCATATAGAAAATGGGCGTCAGACTGCACACCATGAGCATACCTCCCAACATGACCCTCTCCAGGAGGGACACAATGCTCTGGTCCTGGACTTCCCTGGTAATTTATGATTGGTGGAGGCTCCAGGGGCGGGGCTGCAGTACAGTCCAAAATTCAAATAGGTGAGTCACACCAACTGCCAGTGAGTCCCAGCCAGTGATGTTTGGCAGTGTGTGAAATGACAGTTGGTGTGACTCCCCTATTTAAATTTTGGACTGCGCTGCAGCCCCACCTCTTACCAGGGAAGTCCAGGACCAGAGCATTGTGTCCCTCCTGGAGAGGGTCATGTTGGGAGGTAAGCATGAGGGTGTGCAGTCTGAGGCCCATTTTCTATATGTGGCTATGATTAGGCGTTTGCCTCCAATTGGCTGCTGGACCGCAAACACCCGCGGGACCCAACGCCGCTTCAAGGCTTCCTTGCTTGCACCCGGAGCCAAGCTTCTCCTGACTCCACTTTACCGCCGGCCCAGTTGATCTCAGCACGACTTTCCACAGCGGGCGGCCAGTTCCACCTCAGAGCATACTGCGCTCTGTGTGGTGGCACCATCCGCACCACCCTAGTTATGGCCCTGTCAATAATTAACAGTGTATATGGCATATAGCATAAGCTGTTGGGGAGGAAGTCTAAAAAACAAACTTTCTGTATCAACATATAAAATACATTTAAATACTATAAATGGTCAGGAAAATGTTAAACATCCCATAATAAATATACATACTTAGTACAACCATTAGGAGACAAACCTGAGCTTTCTAAGCACATATGCTCCCAGCTCAAGGTAAAACTTTTGTATATTCTTGCTGGGATCTCAGTCAGTGTGCTGACTGAGGGCCTGATTCTGTAAGGATCGTAATTGCAAAGCTGCACTCAGGCAGCTTTACAACTGCGATCCTTGCAGATATGGCAATGCACAGGAGGCATCATGCCCCCTGTGCATTACTTAACCGAGCTGCGTTGTTCAACGCAGCATCGGTTAATCTGCGTACCATCGGCCAGCCGGCTACCGCAGTTAACGGTAAGAGGCCAGGAAATCTCTGTCACTCTACGGAGATCCTGGCCACTTCCCTCCCCCCAACAGCGGCGACACGCCTCCTTTTCGGCTAACGGAGGCTGTCGCCACCCCCTCCCCGCCCCATACGGTAGCAGACTGTCAATCACTAATAATCAACTGCCAGTTTACAAGCGGCCTCGCAGACTCGCAGAATGGGTCTGGCACCTGTGCAGATTCCCAAACATGAATCAGGCCCTGAGTGCTGAGGTCCACACACACAGCAGACTTGAGGGGAGATATATCAAGCCTTGGACAGAGAAAAAGTGGAGAAGCTGCCCAAAACAACCAATCAGCTGATATAATCATATTTAGAAGTTGATGGGTTTCTATGGGCAACTTCTCCACTTCATCTCTCTCCAGGGCCGAAACTAGGATTTTTGTCACCCGGGGCAAGACAGTAATTTGGTGGCCCCTCAGCCCATCATAGATGACCTTTTCTGACATAAATTTTATATCCATCCCTTAAAAATATTAGTTATGGTTTCTTAAAGAAAACCATTAAATGTCCAAATTATTTTTCTGGGACTGTCTCACCTGTGGGCCGAAGTGTCCTGAGGCGGGGGGGAAGTTGGAGGGAGCATAAACCGCTGCTCTGCTATGCAGAGCAGCAGGTGTGCAGGAGGAGAACAGATGTCGTGCACATGCGCACGGCATCTGTTCACCAGTATATGGAGAGCCTGGGGGCTGCACAGCATCTTGGAGAGTGCTGGGCACACCCCCATGGTGACGTAAACGGGGGAAGCCACGGTTTCATGAGGCTCCTCCCCCTTTTCATAAGCCACACCCCCGTTTTGGTCGCGCGCGCCGAAGGCGCGCAACTGTCCCTCTTCGTGGGACCTAAAAGTTGGGAGGTATGAGAACATATTACACATAATGCCACATATTCTAATGCCCTTTATACATAATGCTACATATTGTAATGCCCTTTACACATAATGGCACATATTGTAATGCCCTTCACACATAATGCCACATATTATAATGCCATTTACACATAATGCCCCCCACAGCAGTGCCCCTATAGTAATGCCCCCTGTAGTAGTACCCCTACAGTAATGCCCCCTGAAGCAGTGCCCCTATAGTAATGCCCCCTGTAGTAGTGCCCCTATAGTAATGCCCCTGCAGCAGTGCCCCTATAGTAATGTTCCTTGAAGCAGTGCCCCTATAGTAATGCCCCCTTCAGCAGTGCCCCTATAGTAATGCCCCCTGCAGCAGTGCCCCTATAGTAATGCCCCCTGCAGCAGTGCCCCTATAGTAATGCCCCCTGTAGTAGTGCCCCTATAGTATTGCCCCTGCAGCAGTGCCCCTATAGTAATGCTCTCTGAAGCAGTGCCCCTATAGTAATGCCCCCTTCAGCAGTGCCCCTATAGTAATGCCCCCAGAGGTAATGCCCCCTGCAGCAGTGCCCCTATAGTAATTCCCCCTTCAGCAGTGCTCCTATAGTAATGCTCCCTGTAGAGCCACTTACACAGGAAAAAACAAACAATACTTACCTTAAACCCCGCTCCTGCATCCGCCGCCAACCGGTCCGCCCGGCTGCTCCTCAGAACTATGGGGAGACGTCATGATGTCTCTCCCATATTGCCCGTGAGGGGGGTGGGAAGCTGGAGTCCAGGAATCACACTTTTTTATTTGTAGTACATTTGATTTGTGCGGTAACTCCACCCTTCTTGCCCTTCTGCTCCACGGGAGGTTTCTGTCCTCCCTGAGCTCGCCTTAGGACACCTGCGTTACGGTTTGACAGGTGTACCGCCCCAGTCAAACTCCCCACCTGCCACTGTCCCCGGAGCGGGATAGTGATTGGACTTAAGTAGTATAAATAGATAGAGCTAGCACATCATCCTTTATGTCTTGATAAAGGCTCCGAAGAGAGCAGAAACGTGTCAATCATAAGGAGGTGTGCTATTTTGTATGATCCGGAGGCATGTCATCTTTTGGAACTTGCATTTACATTTTTTAACTTGGAAAAAACAGATTTCCAAATAGTTGATCTGTTTTTATGCTTGTTTTCTTTTTTTGACGGCTGTATGGAACATCTTTTAACTTTATTGTATTTTTATTGTGGAACCCAAGTTTTATGGAATTTATTCTTTTGGAATTGGACTATGAATAAATGATTGGATTGATTATATTTGGAATCTTGAGTTCCTCCCTCTTCTTGGATACATACGATAAGTGGGCTCACATCTATTAAGAATTTATACAAAGTAATATTGATGTCCAAGTACAACATCTAAGACATGGGGTAGATGTATGATAGCGGCACTTAATGTGCCGCTATAACGCTTTCTGCTTCACCTCTTTACCGAGGCGAAGCAGGAAGCACTACCGATGAAATGTAAGAATATCTCATCGGCCGGAGAGGGGGAGCGTTAACTCCCCCCCTCTGGCTCTACCCGCTAGAGACCACAGCGCATCAGCCTAGTGCTGATGCCCTGTGTCTCTGTCCCGGCCGGCTCCACTGAGCATGCGCGGGATCTCACAAGTATCGCAAGATCCCCGTGTGCAGCCTGGAGCCGGCAGCAGGGACAGCACTGTCCCTGCTTTGGAGATAGGGCAGCACCAGGCTGTAGCTGTCGATAACGACAGCTACAGCGGGCCAAACGGTCAGGCGATCTGACCATTCGTACATGGCGCCTCTGTCATTTACTGCCCAGACCCCCGATCATACATCGGGGAGAAGCAGTATCAGCGCACCTAACGTGCGCTTATATTGCTTCTGGGCTTCTTACATCTCCCCCATTGTGAGTGGGTTACGCTATTCCAAAAAACCTTTACAATATTTCTACTATCCACTTTAGAGTGAGTTAACAGTATGCAGTACCTTTTTCCTTCTGACACACATTGGGTGAAGGAGTTTCCGTTTAAAGATACCTTTATGGGAGTCCACATGGTGTCCTTTTTGTGAGTAGGGTACAGCCTATACTCTACCTACTTACCTAGAGTGTGAATCTCCTTCACACTATACTTATTATTGTGTGACATATTAGTGATACTATATATATTTTCTTTGTTTCATGCAAATACCCATTGGAGGGAAACAATTGTGAAATAAAAGAAGGAAAGAAAGAAGCATTTGAGAGAGGAAAAAAAATCCCAACATAAGGGACATTTTACGATCCATATTTAATAAGTATAAACCTGTACTAAGCGCCCATTTGTGTACCTCCTTGTTTCGCTTTTTCTTTTTTGTGTTTATATATGTGGTTAAGGTGATTTCCATTCAAGAACTAGGAGGTCCTTAAGGCAGCTTTTTTGCTCAGTTAGTTTGAAACCCTACACATTTAAATCTTATTTGGATGAAAAAAACCTGGTAATATATGGGAGCAATTGACAGTCGATCATATGGTTTTAAACACTGAAAAAAGCTAAAAAAAAAAAAAAAATTTGATTAAATTGGTTACATTTCTGTGTTTTAACCAATTTGTCTGAACAACCGTTTCCAGTGTCTGTGAGCAAATGGACAGCTGTCATTTGCTCCCATACATTACCAGGTTTTCATTCCAACCAGCCAGATTGGACAGATATCTGACAGAAAATTGTATAGTGGATGCCCAGCTTTACACTATCATCTACTGTCAATATATATATGTGTATTTGAGCAAAAAAAATCAAGTGAAATGCACAATGATAATTTTGATGTTCATCACTTAAAAATATGATTAATGATGGGGGGAGGTAAGTGGGGTTTATATTTTCCTGACAAATTCACAAAAGATAAAGAATCCCTGATTATAAGGTTTGGGGAATAATGAAAATGTACAGTAATACATATTATTAGCTCTGTCTATAGAATAATATTCGTTCTAAAGAGGATATACAGTATGATGTCAATTTGTTGTTGCACCACTAGATGGCAATAATTCCTAATAGACCAGTGATCCTCAATAATGTTTCACTTGGTTACCCTATTTGAATTATTTGTGCCCTCAGCATTTGTACATGTAAAGAATATAATTGCCATTAGAAAAAATGTTTAGACACCACTATATATAAAAGTAATACATATGCTATAAACAAGATTTATTTGTTAACATTTACATATATAGCATCAGCATATTCTGTTGCACTTTTCAATTGGGAATAGATCAGTAACAAAACAAGAGTGAGTAATGACAGATAAGGAGGTAAGAGGGCCTTGCTTAATAAAAAAAATGGCACAAGAATACAGGTATTGTAGATATATTTCTCTCACATATTACAATTGATAAAGAAATGTAAAATTGACAAGGAAAACTATAGTCCACATATGTCTTTTAAATTTTGTTATAATCCCACTGTGATGCATGGGGCTAGAGGTCTCTAGCACACTGTTTTCCTATATGTTTAATCATCACTTGAATGTGCCGCCTTGCTCCACCTTAACAGAATTTTTTTTTAAGTACTTCTGAACATTACAGCAAGTCAGTGGCGTCACTCACCCTGGTGACACCTGGTGCGGACCCAGTAGAAGAGATAGAAGTAGTAGACAGAAAAAAAAACACACACTTTGTTCCACACGGTAAAACATACACATTAGGCCTAATTCAGAGCGCTCGCAAGCGGCTCGATGGTTCCCTACTAAACACGCACTGCGTCCGGCATGCGTGAGTCCATCTGAGTGACTGAGCTTCAGCGCTGCGGGACTCGCTACAAGATGGGGCGGCTGTTGATGGTGAGTGACAGCTCGCCCCATTTTGTAGGCGGGTAGGGGGGGTGGCTGCACAAACGCGGGCCCTTAGGAACGCCTGGCGTTTGTGGGAGGACCTACTGACATCACTAGTGATGTCAGTAGTGGATTTCCTGCTCTATTAGACCCTTACCCCAGGGTCTCATCGCAAGCCTGATGGTCGCGATAATCGTGGCAGTCTCCAGCCCGCTCGCACAAGCTGTGGGTGGACACCCACAGCTTTGCGAGCGGCCTGGTGAAAAAAAAAATTCCCAGAGACCCTGCGAGCTGCCTGTGGCAGCGAGTGGGTCTTAATCAAGGCCATTGTCCCTTACAGGAAAAAAAAAACCACACACACATTGGTCCCCACATGGAAAATAAACACACTAATTCGCCCCCACATGGAAAAGAAACACACATATTGTACCCAACAGGACAAAAAACACAAACATAGGCCCCCACAGGTCAAAATACACACACATTGTCCCCAACAGGACAAAAAACAAACACACTGTGTCCCCAACAGGACACAAAATACACACATTGTCCCCAACAGGACAAAAAATACACACATTGGCCCCCCACATAAAAAAACACACACACACATTGTCCTGAACAAGACAAAAAACACAAACATATGCTACCACAGGGTAAAAAAACACACACTGGCCCCCACATAAAAAACACACACATTGGCCCCCACAGGGTAAAACAACACTCACTCACATTGTCCCCAACCCAACATGACGAAAACCACAAACAGGCCCCCACAGGGTAAAAAAACAGATTGGCCCCACATAAAAGACATACATTGGCCAGCATAGGGTAAAAAAACCCTCACACCTTGGCCCTCATATGAAAAAAAACACACACATTGGCTCCCACTTGAAAAAATAACACACACATTTTCCCCAACAGGACAGAAAAACCACAAACATACTGTAGGCCCCAAAAGGGGAAAAAACACGCACACATTGGCTCCCACAGGGTAAATAAACACACACATTGTCCCCCACAGAGTAAATAGACACACATTGGCCTCCACGTGAAAAAGAAAAAAAAAGCACATTGAATCAATGATTGCTCCCAGAGGAAAACAAATTAAACACACAATTCATTTTCATTGCCCCTTCAACACGCACCTCACTAAACCGCTCAACACCTGCTCAGCCTCCATCAGCATCTGCTTACTGTACATCCCCCTCAGCAAAGTGGCCTGAGTCATCTCTCACCTGCTCATCTCAGCCCCTGAGCACAACCACAGCAAAACTGAGTCTTCAACTCAGGCTCACCGCAACCAGCAGCTGTAATCAGCAATGCACCCTGACCTCCCATGCCCCTGTTTTAGTATCAGTGATGTACTCATTGTGTCACTGCATCACTGACACTGTGCGAGGTTACGTGACCTACTGTATGATGTCACACCCCCACCTGTAGGATCACGTCTGAACAGGTTAGTACAAGGCAGCGAGGAATCAGATGCAGCACAGTGGGTTCTGGTGGCAAAGGCTATGGCCACTCTGGTATGGCGCCAATGTACGCCCTCTTCGCTGGAACTGGCCGCAAGCCTGCCCTACCAGGATCTCTAAATGTGTGGACACCATTTGAATTGCTATCTATAAAAAAGTATTACATTTTCCAACTATAACAGGAGAGTAGTAAAGTGGAGCACTTCAAACAAGATTTCCACACTTTACACAAATCACACTTTTTGAAAAAATATTTTGCTTGACCTTGTTCAAAGGGGAATTGGCTAGTTTTAATAATGAAGGACTGAAGATCAATTATTTTGTCCCATTCGCAAACTGGCACTTTCTTTTTCTTATTATTTTAGTTGTTATTATTAATAGTTTAGTGGTAGAACTTCTTTATGAACATATAAAAAGGATACAGTACCAATACAAAAGGGACAGGACCATGGCTGGGTAGGACTATGTGAATTTCAGTATTGCAGAGTCTGGTACTGTGGTGTTCTTTTGGTTCTTAAGATGAGTCATTATGATCTCCTCAAGTCCTTCACCTGAACAGTTATAGGTATGGGGAGGGAATTGATTATGCACAATGTCTAGTTCACAGGTTCTCAAACTCGGTCCTCAGGACCCCAAACAGTGCATGTTTTCCAGGTCTCCTCACAGAATCACAAGTGAAATAATTAGATCTTTTAAAATGTGTCAGTGAGTAATGACTACACCTGTGCACCTGCTGGGCGACCTGGAAAACGTGACCTGTGTGGGGTCCTGAGGACCGGTTTAAATGTGGCCTCTGTTTCTTAGGGATTGGACAATGTGGCAGTCACTGAAAGTTGGTTAATGAGCTGAGCCCTATAATTAAGGCACAAAGTTAGTACATGTGATATACAGTATTAAGAAAGTGGTAGCTCACATGCAAGGTTTCCTCTAGATACAACAGTATGTTGGGCCCTGGTCTTTTTCCCTTTTTGACAATCGTATAATGTAGTTGCAATGGGGATAATGTTTAAGCCATTTTACACTGTTACATATTGTAGTCTCCCTCTATCTAATAGATTATTGGGGCTTATATTCCACTCACCTCCTCATTTCCTTACTGTCAGCTGTGATCACTATGGCTGCCACCCCCAGTGGGCCATTCACTGCTGTGACTGCAACACACCTATATCTGCTTTATTATTGGAGGCTGATAAGGCTGCTACCTAATGACTTTCCCCACCAACAACTACTGTACAATCTGCTACCTTATATATCATGTATTCCCCACACATTAGATTGTAAGATCATTTGGGCAGAGCCAGTTTAGCTTCCATCCTCTTAATATACAGCCTTACATAATATGACAGTATACATACTGTAATAACATAGACATTTCCACATTGACAGTGCATTCATGTGAGCCGTGCTCAACATTGCCTCTATATCATGTGTGTTTGGTAGATTTAGGTAAAATGCAATACAGTTATTTTTAGCTAATTAACAAATGCACACATTCTGTTTTTGTTCTACCCCGTTTCTCTGTGTCTTTGTGTATGTATGTATGTATGTATGTATGTACTGTATGTATGTATGTTGCTCCATCAATGTATCTATTAAGCTCTACTTGAATTACATAATACTTGCTTGGTGTGTGTCCAAATTTGCTTCCATTTTATTTTTTACAGAATATTAACATATTTGAAAATGCTAAAATGTTTCTCATATTGAAGTAACAGTCGTCTTTCATCAATATTCTATACAATTTGTAACAGTCTTTGTATGGGAATCTTTCACATGCACAGAAAATATCAAGTGAAAGTTCTTTTCTTAATCAATTTTTTTTGTCTCTGCTTTTCGGCTTCCTCAAATTTGCGCTGCGCCTCTTCCTCGGCTCTTCTCCTCTCTTCCTTTATTTCCTTGTAACGCCATTTTGGAATCTGTAAGTAGCTACAGTCATGAGCGCTGCTCCTTTTCCTTGACCTATCAGGGTAGTATGTAGGAGTGGGAGCTTTACTTATGCGAACTTTTGGAATTACATATCCTGGCCTCACACTGCTCCGTCTGACCAAATTTAAAGGTAAAAGGCTTGTTCTTCTGCTGGTCACTACGTTAGGCCTGAGGGATGAATGTGCTTGAAGACTAGATCTCCTCTCCTTTTTCTTGGGAATTACTGTCACACGAGAGTTTTGGAAAAGCTTTTCATAATTCTTGGTGTGATTAGTGGCAGAACCTGTAGTCTCAGGTGCTTGCTGTTTCCTCATAATCTCCTGCACAGAGTATCTATGTTTCCCAACACATGGAGGACTGTCTGGACATACAGTTCTACAACTAATGGCAACAAATGGACTGTTCATGCTTGTTGTAATTTTAACCATGAAATCAAGGACCCCATCTTCTTGAGGTTCATTAAAATAATTAAAACTAAATGCTGATTTCATACATTCAGATATTTTCTGTGTACATGATTTGGGTTCTGCAGCCTTGGCTAGGAGCTCCTTCATTTTAGGCCATTCCATTTTAAATTGCTCACTAAATTGTTCTGGGGAGGGTTTGTCTAACAGTCTCTGCATAAGATAGGCAGTGTCATGTCTTCCTGTAAATCTTGCCCATTCTCTAGCTGTGTAACCCCGACTTGGATCAACGGCATGAACATTGGCACCTAAAAAACAAATGTTTGTAAGTTTAGGAAAAATACTGTAAATGTAATGCCAAATATAAGGTGAGCACAAAATATAAATACTAATCAATTTGTCAAACATACTTCTACTGAACATCAACTTGTCAAGGTATTGATCAAAGTTACGGTCTTTCCATTATGCAGCTATTCGCTACAGTAATCTAGTGGTTCTGTGACACTGGTGCTCTACAAATGTAGTAAATGGGAAGGGGTGGGAGAGGATTGTCAGATGGAAAAAAGATATAATAGATTGTATATAAAATGCTACTTTCCTGATATGGTGCCTGTTTGCAGTGTCTTCAGCATGTAGTCATACAGTATATATGAAATTACATTAATTATGGTCACACCCGCTTCCTTATCACAGGGTCAGTGGCGTCACAGGGGGGGTGTGGGGGGTGCGGCCCACACCGGGTGTCACCCTTCAAAGGGGTGACACCAAAGACAGAAGCACACACACCCTCGGGTCGCACCCCATCCACACCCCCTTCCCTGGCACCACCACACCTCTGCCAAAATGGGCTCGCCCTGAACGCCGTCGGGGGGTCACTTCCTGCTTCCTCTCACAGCGGCCATCGGCCAGCTCCACACACAAACACAGAGCACAGAGAATCTCTCTGTGCCTGTGTGTGGCTCTGGAGGCCGGCCGTGGTGACATCATAACGCATGCGGCACGCCGGAGGGAGAAGAAGGAGGTGCGTGCCCGGACATGGTGAAGAGAGGTAAATAGTATTGCACAGGGCAGGGGGCACAGCATAAGGGGCGTTACTGAGGGCATTCTGGGGCCACTGTATAGGGGCACTAATGGGGGTACTGTACGGGGGCACAGTATAAGGGCACTATTGTCTGGGGGCACTGCGAAAGGGGAGCTTCTGGGGATATTGTATAAGGGGCACTACTGGGGGCATTGCATAAGAGCACTACTGGGGGTACTGTATAAGGGCACTACAGGGGGCACTGCATAAGGGGAGCTCCTGGGGCTATTGTAAAAGGGGCACTGCATAAGAGCTCTACTGGGGGTACAGTATAAGGGCACTACTGTCAGAGGGCACTGCATAAGAGGAGCTCCTGGGGGTATTGTATAAGGAGCACTACTGGGGTCACTACATAAGGGGCACAGCATAAGGGGCTTTAATACAGGGGCATTGCATAAAGGGGCACTACTAAAGGGGGAACTGCATAATGGGCACAGCTACAGGAGGCATTGCATAAGGGGCACTACTACAGGTGGCATTGAATCAGGGGCAATACTACAGGTGGCATTGAATAAGGGGCACTACTACTGTGGGCATAGTATAAGGGGCACTACTGTGGGCATTGTGTATAAGGGTCTATAATGTGGCCATTGTGTAAAATGGGCACTACTGTGGGTCAGAACATATACACTACTTTATGGTGTAATGTGATTCAGGGGCTCTATGTGTGGTGTAATGTGGGTAAGATTGTGCTACTGTGTGGCGTAATTTGAATTTGGGATATTATTTCATGACCACGCCCCTTTCTTTCGAGATCACGCCCCTTTTTTGTGCCACAAGCCTTAGGCGCACGCTGTCCTTTTATTGATAAATCGCAGAGGAAGGGGGTCGCTCTACCACTTTAAGCACTGCTACCCAGAATATCGGGTGTGATATCATCACGCCTGCCGGGTACGCCTGGCATTCTGGGAGAAGCACAATGTGACTGCTGGACTGGTAAGGGGGAAGAGTTCGCAGAGCTGCGCACCTTGGTCCCGAATTTTTTTTTCTGTGTACAAATACAAAATTAGTACCCACAGCATCTAACTGGTCATATCTAATATTACAATAAAAAGAGGTTGGTTGGTCCGCACTATTGATTGTGAGATATGCACAATATTATAAACATTGGGGGAATGAATTGTTAATTAGGATAATAAAATGAATGAATCCCACACGTGTGTTAATCTACTATTTATTCTATTTGATCAATGAATGGTTTATATAGAAGTCACAATGCTCTTATCCCATTCATAAACCAGGTGAGTGCTCCATCGGGTAAGTTGTGCACCTGGCGGACACGGGACACCACTCCACCAGACACAGCCCCCGGGACATATCTCCACCTGCTAGCAGCAGTAACATCCACCTAGCCACCCAATTAACATCACTCCCGATCAGGGAACTAACAGTCCCCAACGTATACCCGTTTAGGGTAGGTACGTTTATTACACAGTTAATTTTTACCATTCAGGTTACTGACTAAGCTCTTTCACATAAAGAATCCAGCAATAGACATTTTTTACTTACTAGACACCACCTGGTTTATGGATGGGATAAGAGCATTGTGACTTCTATATAAACCATTCATTGATCAAATAGAATAAATAGTAGATTAACACACATGTGTGGGATTCATTCATTTTATTATCCTAATTAACAATTCACTCCCCCAATGTTTATAATATTGTGCATATCTCACAATCAATAGCGCGGACCAACCAACCTCTTTTTATTGTGCCAATTAATAATAGGGAAGGGCTACCCTATGCAGGTCCAGCAGCTGATAAACAACAACCCTGAATCTAGAGAGCGCTTACCAGAAACAACCAATTAGAGTGATTATTTAGCCTCTTGGCACCAGCTGCTTCTAGAAATATGGGTTTACTAGATATATGATAACATAGGTCCACTGCAGCGGAATCACTATTCTTAGAACTTGACGCAACATCCAGATTGCATGACAAGGGGCAAAAATTCTGCGATAGTTTTCTACAATTAGAAAAACTTGTAAACAGGGAGTCAAAAGTGTGGTGGGACAAACAGACTCTTAATTGGAATAGAACCAAATTAGTTGTACCAAAAGGACTCAAAATTACAAAAACACCCACTCATAACACAGAAAATAATGAATTATGATCAAATGGAACAACATATTACGTGATTGTTCTATGAACCTCATTGAATTAATTATTGAAACACATGAGATAGAATTAACCAATATTGAGAAAGAAATAAACAAATTAAATACAGAATTAGATCAGTACCGAGAGGATCAGGAATTCAAAGTACTGGAGAATCTAGCACAAAATAGATTTTAAAAAAATGAAGACAACATCATAGCAATAAAAAAATCCAAGATTATCAGAGACAGACTCCCTAAAGAAACACACAAGAACAAGAAAAACAACAAAAAACACAAACTTAAACATGAGAAACTAAATCCAATCCCCACTCAGAATACGGTAGGACAGAAGCATACAGTTAAGAATAGCAGAACACTGATATACAAAAATTTCAAATTAACATATCAGGAATATATGAGAAAACTACACACACAAGTATTGGTTACACCGAGGAAACACAAACAACAGGAAGAAAAAGAAGTAAATAATATCAAGTCCCCAATAGAGTCAGATCAAGACTCCACTTTAGACACATCCTTTTCAACATACAGCCTAGAAGAGGAAGAAACCTATGACACATTGGCTCGTCAATCATTAGGGAGAGGATTCCAACTTACAAACATAGGGAGTACAGCTGTACCGGACAACGAGGCAGAATGGGGGAAGGTTTTTTAGAGCAGGAAGCAGGACACCAGCCCTGCAATATGCAACAAAAAAGAAAGCTGGAAAGACAAGAAGTGGAGTCAGAGGAGGAAGGAAACACACCAGACAAACCAACCAAGAGACAAATCACAATGACATTGACCATGGCATAATGAATTTGAGCAGTATCATATTAACCAATACTCCGAAAAAAGTGTTACATAAGGGACTGAAATTCGCACCTACTGCGAAAATAGATAAATTCAAGACCTATCTGGATGTACACAAGTTTATTCGGAAATTAACATTGGCCAAATACCACCATAATCCACCGTCTATACACAAACAAATAGAGGACACACAATTCAAACATTCGGACTTAAGACCCAAGTCGAAATTTTATCGTCAGCACCTGAGAGGACACTTTATTGACACATTTGAACGTCTAGTAACAAGAGATGTAGATAGAATACAGGATAGAAAGAATAGTAAGAGTATGAATATCACCAAAGCAAAAGGACAGCATTGGAGGATCTCAGTCAGAACAAAAATATAACAATAAAACCAGCAGATAAGGGGGGCAGTATAGTTATACTTAACACCACAGACTACAATTTAGAATCCAATAGAATTTTAGGAAACTGGATCACGTACGAAAAGTTATCCAAAGACCCTACAGTTACATATCAAAAAATCTTGAGACAGTTACTAGAGGAATGTTTAAAACGAGGGATCTGAACGAAAAAAGAACACGAATATATGGATATACAACATCCCGTGACACCAGTGTTCTACTACTTGCCAAAAGTGCACAAAGATGTGTCGAAGCTGGATTAATGGCTGAGACAAGATCAGTTTAAAATTGAATCGCAGCGACTCCATCTTGCGGCCATTTTGCAAAAGGCCGCCTAAGCGCCATTTTAGATAAACTCACATTTTAGTACATGTGGCGATAATACCATTAGCATCATGCGAATGCATCTGTGACCATTACCATAGGTTGCGGCGATTCACTAAAAGCCTATTTCATTACTTTACGTATTATAAGGTATATATTCCAGAAATGGCTTTGCAGTACTGCAGTAAGCAAGTGGCCAGGTGACAACTGGCTTGTGTAGATAAGCTTCCTGCATAGTGTTTGTTCACTATGGGTGGTCTGGCTAGAATAAATAAGCAAGCTTCCTGCAATGACACAGGAAAGGTGGGAGGGCCTGCTGACAGGACATGTAGAACTATCTGGCCCAGCATGCTAAAATGTTAGAGACAAATGCACTCATCTTCATACACACATTAAATATGTCTTTATATCAAACCCCGAATACTCACACATTTCATATTCACACATAAGGTTCCATAAGCATCAAAATGTATGATCCAAATTGGTTAAGTTAGTTTAAATGCTGAGAAATAAAGGTTTTTGATAACTAAGGTATTATACATGATAAGCAAGTTGTGTTTGGTCTTGTTCTGATGCGTACACTTTTTACAGCATTCCGGTATTATCGGTGGAGAGATCGCATCATGCAAACTCAAGTTATGGATCGCAGAACCTACAAGCAACAAAATGTTTAAACTGTTGGAATGTACAGAAGGTGTTACTAGAAAGATTTCCCTGCTGTTAGAGGCAGGGAGAGTCTATTTGAAACAGCCTGTTAAATGTGCTGTAACATATGCTTCTCCTCTGGGAACCAATGATATCAGCAAGAAACTTTCCCTTTGTCCTGTTTTAGTCTGAGGGGGATAAATATGTGTGCTTGGATATACTGATTTTTTTTAGTCCATGCTGAAGGTTGTATGAACTGAGGGTCTCTAGTCTGAGGTCTATCTCTGGGTCTGGAGGCGCAGCATATGTATACTGTACTTGGGTCTGTAATATTTCCTTTTATGCCTAAATTGTGTATGTATCAATTGCGTGTAACTGACTGTACTTTTACCTGAATAATACTTGTGCGTTGGAACCACAGATTCCACTCCTGTCTTTATTTGTGGTCAGACTGCATACGCAAATTAGCGTTATTCTTAGAGGTTTATAGGAAGGATATTTAGAAGGTATAGGCAGGGGTATATAGAGGTTCATTGTAAAATCAACAGATGGGGGCTCATCCAGTGAAGTCACTTACCTACTCACACGGCACATACAGCTATCGATGTCTCAGCAAAGGGTGGAGTGGCCACATGCAGTTTTCCTGCAACCGCTTTGTGCTGAAAAATCGCTATTCGTTTTCGTGCGAGCAAAGGAAGCTGCCTAGAATCCAGGGACAAGAGAGGAAAAGTTTGTTTCCCTCTGTTGTTAGAACCTTGCGTTTAGAGGGGTGCCGCAGTATTGCGTGCGCGGCTAAAACGCATTTTTGCATACGCAGTTAAAAAGTCATTATACGGTTGTGTGGTAGTTGCATTAATGTGTATGCGGATGGTCGCACAATAGCGTATACGCACTTCCGGTTCTGCTGCCACGTGTTTGAACAAAGCCATTGAGGTTTACATTTTTTTCTATTACCAATATCTGGGTTAAAGGTGTATTTTTCTGCGCAGGAAAAAAGTGTGTAACAGTGAATACTTGTTGAACAAAGTTAAGGGTATCGTATGATCCTTAAGGGCTAGGTGCAAGGGTTAGCCTAGTCGCTCGGTAAGCAGCTTTACCGTTCTATACACAGTAGCAGGTGTACATGTTGTCTTTGTTGTATAGAGGTGCGTGAGAGTAGCCAACATATAAACTCTCATAGGTTTGGAAGTTACCTTACTAAAACTTATCCGGGTGTGGAAGTTGCCTGTTTCAAATCTTATCTAGGTGTGGAAGTGGCCTTACTAAATCTTATCCAGGTGTGTGGGCGCCGCCAACTTAAATCGTCCACTGGTAAGTGAAAGTATCTTGATTGTCTTTCACCAGTTTAAATTTTTATTGAAAAGCGTAGGAGTTGTCTCAGAATGGGAGCCACGCAAACAGTAGAGATGTTAGGCAATGATGTGCTGCTAATGGAGGCTCCGATTGGACAGCCCGTCGTATTATGCATACTAAGTACGGTACTTATGCAATAAGGTATTGTGATTTATTGTTTAATATGACGAGGAAGTGTGTTAGACCGTTTCCCAGAATTGGTAGTTTTGATAAAAATGTGTTAGGCAATGTCCAGGATCACATCAGTATGGTGCGATCCCGAGAGAAAAAGGTTAAAAATTTTGAATGTTTAAAACTATGGCAGCATGAAGGGGATGCTTGGCTTAAAAATGTGCAAACGACGCAAACTAACGTTGCGAGCGCATTGCCAGAAAATACATCCGCGACGCTGAGTTGCAATACGGGCAAGCCGCAAATTGGCGCGCACGTGCGGCAAGGTAGCGTCGTGGAGAGTATTGCCAGCAGTTCACGCTCACAGTTAAAACAAAAAACCCATAAAAATGTAACAAGCAACTTGTACCCTCTCTTAAGCAACTGTAATGAAAATGTTCATGATGCGGATGATGAGCCTATTGTAATGTCTGCCATTTCCCATGCTGTGCAAATGATAGATGCTGCATCACCACAATCACGGGTGGTGCCGCCATCTCCATTGGCAACAGCAAGGGAACTGTTAACACACTCTGCACCCATAGAGGAAGTTGTTAATACCATACGTAGCAGCAGCAGATTAAACCCCCAGCCAGGTAACCAGGTCAGAGGTAGCAGTTGCCAGTCTGCATCCCATTCGGACAATAAATGTTCCGAATGGAAATGCGGATGCAAACTGTGTAGTGCCCACGAGGGAAGTAGTAATGCATTGTCCATGGACAAGAGCAGAACTAAATTCCATCTTAAATGATTTCCCCAATCCCAAAAAGGAACTAGCCAAATGTCAAAGATTTTTGAGAAATTTGGGTAGTTCTCATCATGAGCCCACTAATAAAGATTGGCGTGTGGTGTTAGGGGCCTGTCTGTCATGCAATACCGATGTGACAAAATTTGTCACGGATTGTGTATTGGATGGTGACGTTCCCTTAACAGACCAAGTAAACCAAGGTAACATTTCCCGCATTGTGACTCAATTGGGTATGTATTTTCCAGTAGTAGTTAACTGGAACAAAATCTTCACAATCAAACAAAAGGAGAGTGAAACTGCAGAAGACTATTGCAACCGGGCTCTGCAGGCTATCACCCAGTACACTGGGATAGAAGATATTAAAGATAGCACTCACCACAGGGGAATGATAGTCACGGTACTCATGGACGGTCTGAAAGATGATTTAAAGATTCGGGTTCAGACCTCACAACTTGGCTGGAGGGGACTCACAATAGATGACCTCATAGAGTCTGCCATAGAACATGATAAAAATATCACAAAGAAGAGAGAGACCCAGAGCGAAAAACTAATGGCTGTCAGTATCCAAGCTCTGGAAGGAATGACAATAACATCACAGCCAACCGACACACCTGCACCCACACACACACATGCACCTGAACAATTACACATCCTCACCATTCCCACACCACAGCAAACACATCCTTACCCCACATATCATACACAACCACAGGTCCCATACTCATATCCCCCACAATATCCTTACCCTCCCTATCCTTACCCATACCCACCACCTTTCCCTCTTGCTCAAATCCCACAACAATCTTTTCATCCACCCCATTCAAAATTATGTTTTAACTGTCACCAAGTGGGACACATAAGTAAGAACTGCAAAATGAAGAACACCACACAGGAACACGAGTTTCCCATGGGTTCATAGGTAACCCCAGTATCTTCTCCCAGGCCTTATATGACTGTTTATAATCTTTTCAACCTATCAATGGATCTGTTCTAATGTAAAATGTGGATGATTTATTGTTGTATTTTAGGTCATGTTTAAATGATATTAAACGGTTGTGCTTTATCTCCCACTCATAGGACACAAGGTTGCTGAGGATAAAAGGCAGCCATGCCAGGCTGAGGTCGACTACTCGGAATACTATCCAAAACAGTGGCACAGGCATTATTTAGAACAGTAGCTATTAATAACAAGATTTAATTGCAGGAACCTGTATGCAGATACTATATCCCTAGAATTATTAAAAATGATAGGGGGACTTATTTTACAGGTGACGATTCCAAGAACATGTGTAAGATGATGGGTAACAACACTGAGATTATCCCAGACTGTCTTTTCCTTTATTTGCCCCCCTTTGAGATACTGTTCAAACAGGCAGCCTCATGTGAAAATATGATAATGAGGTTACTGTGCAGGGTCTCACGAAGATGAATGAGAATAACCAAAATTGAAAGTGTTATTAACTAACATGTCTAATGCAAACTGTCATGATGTCCAAATCTGGAAGAATTTGTTATGATCCAAATTTTTTTTAGCTCAGGTCGTTTGACTGATCGGTGGAAAGGTCCGTATCTGACGAAACAGCATCCTCAAAGGGTGGCCGGGGAAGATACGTGGGTCCATTCCACTCACTATAGGGAGGTTAACCAACCGGTGGAGATACAAGGCAGAGACAAGGCTGATAACGTGGACCTGTCGATTGTGAGCTTGCGCCGGAAGGATTAAAAAGGTGACGGTGAGATATCTGAGTTAAAGAAATGTGTAGATCAGTGCTTCCAGCAACGGAGTGGTCTGCTGTGGTCATCCTAGTTCTTTTTCTTTCCAGAGTTTTTGTCATGATGATCTGTTTGGGGATACTCAGTGTCTGTGATGGGGGACCGATAAAGGAGATGTGAGCTGATGGCGGAGCTGATGGAGTGGAGTCAGGAGGAGTGCAATGCCAATCAGGGGAGTTTCTGACCAATTTTAGTATTGTAATTGTTATGTTATTTGGGAAAAATACTTCCAGAAGTTATGACCCTCACACATGTTGAAATGTTGGGAATACATAAAAACACACTGTCACCATATCTTCACACACAATATGAACACAGAGGCAAGAGAAATACGATACCTGGTGATATGCATAAAGCCGCTCAGTTAATCAGTGAGACAACTGGCTTCCAAGTTTTAGTCGCCCTGTGTCCCACCAGGATTGCTAGGGGTACATAAAATTTTAGATATATCCAGGAACTTGCTAAATTAATAGATTATCACATCAAGATGTACGATGACACATTCAGGTACACAGGGAGAGAATTGCAAGCGTACAAGAAAGAACTAGTGCAACACAGGCTAGTGTTGAATTATTTAACTGCTGTTACTGGAGGGTAATGCGTAATGTTAGCCACCCAATTTGGAGTAAAATGTTGCACTTATGTCACCCATGATACCAGCGACTCTAAGGAGGTGATAGACCAGAAGATGGATGAGATTCTGCAGCTAAAGTGGGAATTTTCGAAAGAACCATAACGCATCAGTGGCTGAAGCAGGGGAAAAGATAGAAGGATGGGTGTCATGACTGAACCCAGTGAAATGGTTCTCAGGTCTAGGGGAATGGGTCCAGGAAATGATTGCCAGCATAGGCAAATTCTTGATCCTTATACTGATTGTCATCATAGTAATTGGCATATGCGTCCGGTGTGTTCCTATTGTGTTGAAGTGTGGAAAATGTAAAAATAGAGTAAAACGAAAGAATGAAATTATGATAGTGGTCAGTATGAATACCGAGGTAGACACAGAACTGCATTACAACCCTGAGCTAGGAAGTACCATCATTTAATGTATTATATTTAGACATGCATAGAATGTGTTATTGAAATGTTATTTATAGAATACCTCAGACAATGTAAAGTCTCAATTCCCCTTCAAGACTGCTATTATAAGACTGGTGCATTCCCACACCTGTCACATGATCTTCCAAGATCCGCAGTGTGCATATAATAGTAGTTTTATGTCCCCACACAGAGACACATTATTGATGGATTAAGAACCACCTTGTGCCATCCCATAATAACACTAAATAATATGTAAATGTAAGCCTAAATTAAATTTTAATAGCAGAGTGTGATAGCATGTTCGCTATCAAAGGGTGGACTGGCGAAGCTGGATTTCTGGCTGAGACAAGATCAGTTTAAAATTGAATCGCAGCGACACCATCTTGCGACTGGCTGCAAGACGCCATTTTGCAAACTTGCCGCCTAAGCGCCATTTTAGATAAACTCACATTTTAGTACATGTGGCGATAATACCATTAGCATCATGCGAATGCATCTGTGACCATTACCATAGGTTGCAGCGATTCACTAAAAGCCTATTTCATTACTTTACATATTATAAGGTATATATTCCAGAAATGGCTTTGCAGTATTGCAGTAAGCAAGTGGCCAGGTGACAACTGGCTTGTGTAGATAAGCTTCCTGCATAGTGTTTGTTCACTATGGGTGGTCTGGCTAGAATAAATAAGCAAGCTTCCAGCAATGACACAGGAAAGGTGGGAGGGCCTGCTGACAGGACATGTAGAACTATCTGGCCCAGCATGCTAAAATGTTAGAGACAAATGCACTCATCTTCATACACACATTAAATATGTCTTTATATCAAACCCCGAATACTCACACATTTCATATTCACACATAAGGTTCCATAAGCATCAAAATGTATGATCCAAATTGGTTAAGTTAGTTTAAATGCTGAGAAATAAAGGTTTTTGATAACTAAGGTATTATACATGATAAGCAAGTTGTGTTTGGTCTTGTTCTGATGCGTACACTTTTTACAGCATTCCGGTATTATCGGTGGAGAGATCGCATCATGCAAACTCAAGTTATGGATCGCAGAACCTACAAGCAACAAAATGTTTAAACTGTTGGAATGTACAGAAGGTGATACTAGAAAGATTTCCCTGCTGTTAGAGGCAGGGAGAGTCTATTTGAAACAGCCTGTTAAATGTGCTGTAACATATGCTTCTCCTCTGGGAACCAATGATATCAGCAAGAAACTTTCCCTTTGTCCTGTTTTAGTCTGAGGGGGATAAATATGTGTGCTCAGATATACTGGTTTTTTTTAGTCCATGCTGAAGGTTGTATGAACTGAGGGTCTCTAGTCTGCGGTCTATCTCTGGGTCCGGAGGCGCAGCGTATGTATACTGTACTTGGGTCTGTAATATTTCCTTTTATGCCTAAATTCTGTATGTATCAATTGCGTGTAACTGACTGTACTTTTACCTGAATAATACTTGTGCGTTGGAACCACAGATTCCACTCCTGTCTTTATTTGTGGTCAGACTGCGTACGCAAATTAGCGTTATTCTTAGAGGTTTATAGGAAGGATATTTAGAAGGTATAGGCAGGGGTATATAGAGGTTCATTGTAAAATCAACAGATGCCATACACCCCCCTGGCTGACCCATAATATCAGGGATAGATTCTATAACTTTGAATCTATCAAGATATGTAGACACCTTCCTACAGCCCTATGTGAAGAACCATAAGTCATATATAAGAGAGACAACAGATATATTGAGAACACTCGAAGAGGTACAATGGGATGGTGATATGTGGCTGTGTACAAGTGGTGTTACGTCCTTGTACACAGTTATAGATCATGAACAAAGCATGGAAGTAATACAACATTACTTGATGCAGGATGATTCAATGCAGTTACAACAGACACAATTCATCATACAAGCAATAAGATTTATATTAAAACATAACTACTTCTGGTTTGGAGGCGAATACTATTGCCAGACATCAGGCACTGCGATGGGGACTGGATTTGCACCGAGCTATGCATATCTTTTTATGAGCTATTGGGAGGACCGTAATATCTGGTCAGGGCATGGCTTTGGCGCAAATCTAGTCCTCTGGAGGAGGTTCATTGATGACGTAATCTTTATATGGAATGGGGAAGAACAAGTAAACTTTCTGGACATCACAATATACATTAAAGACAACCAGTTACATACAAAAACTTATCTTAAACCAATAGATGTGAATAACTATATCCTCTCTAGCAGTGGGCACCACCCCAATTGGCTCCTGAGTATACCCGTGGGGCAATTCACTAGGTTGAGAACTATGAGATCCAAAGTCAGGATATGAGAGATGAGTTCATAGCCAAACAATATGACAGGGAACTGGTGGACGAAGCTCACCAGAAAGTAAGAGATACAGAAAGGGGGACATTACTCCAATATAAAGTAAAAGAGAAAGGGGATGACATGGAGTTCAAAACAGCCTTTATCACCAAGTACAACAAAGACACAAAGAAATTGCGTAAGATAATAAACAACCATTGGCATGTACTAATGGAAGATGAAATCCTTGCAGATATATTACCAGACTGTCCTAGAATGATATACAAGAAAGAACAGGATCTACAACAGAAATTGGTAAAAAACCACATAAGAATAGACAAGAAAACAATTCAAACTACACTACATCATGACACCCTTAGGGAGGGATTCTATTATTGTGGTAATTGCTCCAACTGCAGGAGCAGTGTAAGCACTACAAGGAGGGTAGAGTGCTTTCAATCCACTTTCACCAAACAAACTTACAAAATCAAACAGCACATTAGTTGCAATAGTACAGGGGTGACATATCTCATACAATGCCCCTGTGGCCTATAATATGTAGGACAAACCACCCGCACACTAAAAGTGAGAATTTCAGAACATATACGTAATATCAGGAGAGGGGTAGATACACACAACCTCTCACTTCATTTCAAGCTCAAACATAATCAGAACCCACAGGGTCTGATATTCATAGGGATTGCTCGAAGGGATGGAGACAGAAGATGCTGAAGACAGAAGACTACTCTACTGCTCACCAGGAGGTGAGCGCTCCATCGGGTAAGTTGTGCACCTGGCGGACACGGTACGCCGCTCCACCAGACACAGCCCCCGGGACATATCTCCACCTGCTAGCAGCAGTAACATCCACCTAGCCACCCAATTAACATCACTCCCGATCAGGGAACTAACAGTCCCCAACATATACCCGTTTAGGGTACGTTTATTACACAGTTAATTTTTGCCGTTCAGGTTACTGACTAAGCTCTTTCACATAAAGAATCCAGCAATAGACATTTTTTACTTACTAGCCACCACCTGGTTTATGAATGGGATAAGAGCATTGTGACTTCTATATAAACCATTCATTGATCAAATAGAATAAATAGTAGATTAACACACATGTGTGGGATTCATTCATTTTATTATCCTAATTAACAATTAATTCCCCCAATGTTTATAATATTGTGCATATCTCACAATCAATAGCGCGGACCAACCAACCTCTTTTTATTGTGCCAATTAGTAATAGGGAAGGGCTACCCTATGCAGGTCCAGCAGCTGACAAACAACAACCCTGAATCTAGAGAGCGCTTACCAGAAACAACCAATTCATATCTAATATTAGTTCAGAAGTGATCCAATTTTAATTATAATAAAGAGTGAGGAAAACTTCCTCGCAAGTAACATCGTCGCAAACTGTTAAGAAAGGAAAAGGAAGTAAAATAGAAACAGAAAACAGAAAGTGGGGAAAGGAAAGAAAGAGAACAGATATGAGATAGAGAACCAATGGGGGTGAAACCTCAAGCTTGAAACTACATAAAATAAAAATGAACACAGGCAATTACCTGTTAAATGGGGATGGGGCGTTCTGAGAAGCCAACCAAGGACTGCAAACTATATCAAACGATTTGGATGAATTATTAATCATGCTAGTCATTTAGTCTATCTTATAATTATGCTAGTCGCGTGAGAGTACTGACTGCAAAGATGGGGGCTAGGGTGTCTTCCAGTCAGCAGCAATTTGGCAGGTCATAGCAGAAATTATATGATGCATTACCTTATTTTGGTGTCTAGATAATGCTGTGAGATGCAGGGAAAGAAGAATGTGTTTAGGGTCAAAAGGAACAGGCACGTTAAATAGTTGCAAGAGGAGGTCTATGACTTCCCACCAAAAAGCCGTTATCCTTGGGCAAGACCACCATATATGGATAAAGGGCCTTTATCGGAGAACCCCATCCAGCATCTATCTGTAATGTCAGGGAACATTTCCCTCCGCTGAGAAGGTATATATTACCATTGGTACAGTCATTTACATACATTCTCTTTAATTTTAACACAGATAGAACTAGAAGCGGCATTGTCCCAGATCTCCAACCATTCCTCAGTATCCAAATTTATTCCTAAATCTGCTTCCCAAGCTAGTTCATGGGTGACTCTCACGGGAGATGCCTCCTCGACAAGCAGCATATATACATCTGAGATTAAGGCCAGCTTTAACTTTCTGTTGACTAAGTCCCATGTGAATAGTGAACGGAGACAATCGTGAGAGATACAGCATCTGGGGACGGCGAGTCCTTGAGAGCCATAGGATGCTTTTATATCAAGCCAGACATTCTCTGCACCAGGGTTACACCATTGTACACAGCGGGAGAGTTGAGCTATATAATAATACCTCTTGAACTTGGTAATACCCAAACCTCCACCCGAGAAGGGTGCTGCAATAGTATCAATTTAACCCATGGATGTTTATTGGCCTAATTAAAATGTAAAGTTTCAAATTATAGTAATTTGAAGACATAGGAGGGAACATATATTGGGAGGGTTTGAAAAAGATAGAGGAGCCGAAGGAGTACATTAGTTTTCACAGAGTTTACTCAACCTATCTAGGAGATAAAGTGACTAGTCCATGAGTGAAGGTCTGATTTTATTTGGTCTAATAAGCGGGGGAAGTTGGCTTGAAAAAGCTGGTGGTGGCGGTGAGTTAGATAAATGCCAAAGTATTGTACTTACTTTTTTGTTTATGCCAAGTAAACGGGAACGATGCCTCTAATATAAGTTTGGACAGAGTTGGAATATAAATATCAAGCACTTCAGTTTTACTGGAGTTGATCTTGTAGCCCGAATGTTGAGAATAAAGATCAATCTCAGAGAGGAAGGGCTGTAGGGATTGAGCTGGGTTGGTAAAAGAGATTAGGACATCGTCTGCATAGAGCATGATTTTGTGTTCTGAAGAACAGGTTCGCATCCCAAAAAATATCTGCATTGCAGCAGATCCTCACCGCTAAGGGCTCCATTACTAAAGCAAAAATGAGGGGCGAAAGTGGACACCCTTGTGTTGTACCATTGGCAATTCCAAAGCTAGAGGTGGGGAGCGGTACAGTGCTGAGATACCATCATATAATTGACCAGCAAAGCCCATCTTTTGGAGATTTGTGAAAGCAAAGGGCCACGAAATACAGAAGAGTGCTGTCTCCGCATCCAGGGCTAAAATGAGCGTGGGGATTCTCATGTTTGTTTTATTTTAACACTCTGGACCTCATTCAGAGTCTCTCGCTAGATGCGATCGCTCGCCCCCAGCATATATGAAAATTTGTCAAAGTGGCGTGGCGATCGCTCGCCAAGGCATAAGCACACCCACCATATCTTAGCAAATGGCCAGCGTACGCCCAGTCGCACAGGCAGAGCCGCCCACCAGCACACGTCATCTCCAGGAAGTGTATTAAAACATTGGTACATCGAGGACAATCGGAAGTGATCGCAGCGCTTGTGCTTGCCTTACCCTACCGCAAGCACTGCGAGGACTTCAGTGTAAAAAACAGGCATGTGACATGTACTGTGACATGTACTATGACACTGCGTGTTCATTATGCATGCCTCTAAAATGCCGTTGAAACACTCAGGCAAGCCTGCGTGTGCACCTCCACTCCCCCGTTATTAGTGTCCTGCCCCTGTTACCACCCACAAATGGTTTGTCCTGTCACTCATTTCAGTGGGCTGTCTTTGCTGGGCAAGCGAGCGGCCAGTGATTGCACAGAGTAGTTTGCGCATGCGCAGTATTAAGCGTGCGCATGCGCGTATGCAAACCATCGGGCCGCTTGCGAGCGCACCGTGCTAGCGAGAGACTCTGAATGAGGTCCTCTGTCCTGCTGTTATCTGGTAAGTTGACAACATCTACTAATTTAGGACATATGACAATTTATATATTCTTATGCCAAATAGTGTTGCGCTTTGTTTAATGTCTCTATCATATATAGGACTACATGCTGAAGACACTACAACCTGGCACCATATAAGGAAAGTAGCATTTTATCTACAATCTATTATATATTTTTTTCCATTTGCCCATCCTTTCCCACCCCTTACGATTTACTACATTTGGATAGCACCAGTGTCACAGAACCACCAGTATATATACTACTTGATCTCTTGGTTTTTTGGGGTAGAACCTAGGTTCTGACACATAGGCTGTCTGCTTTCCCTGTGAAGTGATGGTCTATATTACTCCTTTGTCCTTACAATTGCCATAGTGCAAGTTGCGATGGTAGCATATAAGGATGTACCAATCAGTATTACAGCGTATAAGGATGCTAAAAGTAAGCATCTCAGTCCTTGCACATTCGGCTTAATGATTATATAGAAGGGAAGGAGACTGTAGCGGCCTTTGAATAAAGTTGCAGACGGGCGACTGCCAAAATACGCTTCAGCATGTGACTCAGAATCAGGCCCTAAGAGACCAAGATTGAAACAAAAGTACTGGGAGTAATGTGACTCCTAAATTAATGGATAAAGTAATCTTAAATAATTAACCTTGATGCATCACCAGACACTCAAATAAGAACAATGCAGGTAGTACTTCCAACAAAAAGATGAAGAAGAAAGAAACTCAGATGCTTTTTATTGGCTCCATAACTGAAAAAAAAACATGGATGGACAAGATTGTGGTTCTCAGTATTCCCATGCTGCATGTTCTACCATAAGAATTCACAAAGAACTAAACTGGGTAACATGTCCACAAGAAGCTATCAACTATTGGATACTTAACTAAAATAACTTTACATTTTTTGAGAGTGATGCTTCTAATGATCCAAATCGATGAAATGAGGAACAAAATACAAAATTTCTGAGAATGCACAAACCGTTCTGAGGACAAAATAGAAATGAAAATTGAGTAAAAATTCCCATTTTGATAACACATTTGATCTTTGTGACATAATTTACAGTAGCAAAACAAAGTTTGATTGATAGGTATTCATGAGGAAATTAAACTACCGGTTTAGTATAGATATTTAATGGGGGTGATGTAAGAAAACAGCAAAGTTATATAATAATTGATGGTTGGATTACTGAATCTAAATTGTCCCAGAGCATTATCATAATTTTACAACACCCACCAACTTATCCTGTTCTTGAGCAATTTAAGACCATTCTACTACCATCTCTGCATTAGCCCCAGATTCCTTAAATGTTAACGGGCTGAATTCACAAAAGAACCTTAGTTCTACAACTTGTGACATGATCACCACAGATGGCAATCTGTGTGGGGCTGGAGGGATCCGCCCACACAGGATGTAATTAAAACCAAGTGTTAGCTCACCTAATGGCTGCCCAGTGGATTCAGTCCAGGGAGGACTAAGGCAGTTGAGTAAGACAGAGCTCATTGTGCCAGAAAGCCATTGAGGGCCATGAGGAGAAGGCCATAAAACTCTGGGACTGAGCCGTGTGAATGTGAGTAGGTCAGAGCCCATGTTAACTGCAAGGAAGCAGGCCAGACTGTGATGCTGTGGCAGCCAGCAAAGCTAAAGACCAGGCTGGAGCCTATGTCAGGACAGCTGACAATTGAGAAGCTAGAGGCCAAGCTAAATATCCCAGTTTTACTCTGCAGCAGGCAGGGAGAGACTTTGGACTATGTTTGCAGACTAGCTGCCCAAGGTTTGTCAGGACTGAATAAGTGAGTCAGTGTCCTAATGGGGGCTAGGGATTTGTTGTTTTGTTTCTTGATCATGCTGACATTAAAGCATTATTTCATTTAAAGCTGTGTGGACCCTCACTCGAGCACTAAGTACTGCACCACTGACACCCATCTACCGAGCGAATCACACTATACGATACAGATTGGAATGATATATCATACAGATCATGCAGTTTGAACGCCCAGTTGCATGTGCACTAGTGCCGTTCATCGTATTGTCCCATATGCTGTGCTGCACAGAAAATAGGATGATGTGATGAACAACCATGTGCTGTTATGTGCAGTCATACACCTGATCATTCAGTGTGTACAGTGCGTGTGATATATCATTACATTGCATCGTCGTCTGGGTCATACATCGAATAATGAGTAGCCAGCTTTAGTTCTACTGCTAGAAGCTCATTTTAAACACTCCGAATCTACACTCACACAAAGACCTTATTCAAAAGCTTTCTACTCCATGGTTGACATGAAACAAAAGGGAACTGCAAACCATGTCCACAATAAAGCTCCAGATTAATACTACAGTGTCACAGTGCTATCAACACATACTTATATAGCATCAGT
Source organism: Taudactylus pleione (assembly GCA_031769625.1). Taxonomy (NCBI): domain Eukaryota; kingdom Metazoa; phylum Chordata; class Amphibia; order Anura; family Myobatrachidae; genus Taudactylus; species Taudactylus pleione. The sequence goes on from JAUIMM010000384.1 coordinate 13,109,763, forward strand.
GTGTGTGCTTATTCTGTGGGAAAAGGTATTTTTCTCCAATCTGTATTTTCTGACATCTAGAACAAACAGCAAGAGGACACTTTATAATGTCCCTGAATGCCAAAAGAAGTCTCTCCATCTTGTGAGAATCCAATATCTTGAAAATGATTAAAAAAAAATTAGGGATGTGCGCCGACCCCTGTGTTTTGGTTTTGTATCTGGGTCTCCCCTGGTTTTGGATCTGGATTGGTGTTGCCAAAACAGCACCTCCGTGTTTTGTTTTTGGGTTTTGGTTTTGGATCTAGATTTTTTCTTAAAATATAAAAAAATAGCTATAATCACATAGAATGGGCCTTTTTTGTTCCTAAATAACCTCAATAACATTTATTTCCACTCGTTTCCAGTCAATTTTGACCACCTCGCAGCTCACAATATTGATTTTTTCATCTAGTTAAAGGGCCAAAAGGTTGCATCCAGCTTACTGGTTCAAAACTGATTGATATAATTATTAATAGAGTTGAGGACTGTGCAAAGATGATAGTTGGGATACCCTTGAGGATTGAAGAATTGATAGTTGACAGTTGGTGCAGCCCCTGGCTGTAAAATTGATAGTAAATTAATTAAAAAACAATTCATTGGTACAGCCCGGGTGAATAATTAATAATAATTTAATTTAAAAAGTAAAAAACAATTCATTGGGTGCAGCCCCTGGCTAAATAATTAATAAAAAGAAATTCATTGGTGCAGCCCCTGGCTGTAAAATTGCTAATAAATTAATTTAAAAACAAATCATTGGTTAACCAACCATAACATTAATTTAAAAAGTCAGGCAGCAATGCCCCAACCAGCACATAATGGAAAGGAAAAAGGTGCAAGATGGAAGAGTCCTTGGGCCCTCCAACCCACCCTTATGTTGTATACGAAACAGAACATTCACAGTTTAACAAACCAATCATTTCAGCGACAAGGACTGCCAATTGTGGCTGAAATGATTGGTTTGTTTGGACCCCCATAAAACAAGCTGCCAATGTGCTTTGGACATGGAAAGGAAAATGATCCCATATACAAACTGGCTTTACATTACAAGTTGTCATCATCCTCATCATCCCCATCAGTGTGTACATCCTCTTCACACAATATTAATTTGTCCCCACTGGAATCAACCATAGGCGCAGTTGTAATTTTTTGATGTAATTGTTGGTAGAGGTCTTCCTTGTGGAAATTGTAATTCATTTTAATGAACATCATCTTTTCCACATTTTGAGGAAGTAACCTCCTATGCCGACCACTGACAAGGTTGCCAGCTGCACTGAAAACGTTTTTGGAGTACACACTGGAGGGTGGGCAACTTAAGTAATGCAAAGCCAGTTTGTGTATGGTACTCCAAATTGCTTCTTTTTCCTGCCAGTACTGAAAGGGACTGTCTGACATGCCTATTAGGATGTTATATCTGAAATAGTACTCCACCATTCTGTGAATGGAGACCATATCACACATAGTCACGGTAGAAGACATGTCACTAGTAGGCAGTTATCTCAGGCCCGACCAGATATCATTTTGGTGAACGATCTGCATGACCAGCAGGCATTCTGTAAGAAAAATGTAGTTATTTTCTGGCAGCTGCAGAAACTGAAGGAGGAGGTGATGGCGTTTCACATGTGGCTGCAGCTGACAATTTTTTTACCAACAGCGCTTTGCATAGTTTTAGATTTCAGGCTGTTGGATAAAAACTCACAAGGTAGGACTTAAACCTAGGATCCAGAATGGTCTCCAAAATATATTTTTCAGATTTCAATAGATTGACGACTCTTGGATCATGGTGAAGTTAATCAAGGGCTTGATCCACCAGTCCGACATACCTTGTGCAATCGCTCTGTTTCAGTTCCTGCTTCAGTTTCTCCAGCTGCTTTTGCAAAAGTTTGATGAGGGGAATTACCTGACTCAAGCTGGCAGTGTCTGAACTAACTTCACGTGTGGCAAATTCAAAGGGTTTTAGAACCTTGCACAACACAGAAATTATTCTCCACTTGAGTAAGGTGCATTCCACCTCAACGGAATATGTCACAGGCCATTGTATAGCCCTGGATGGCTTTATGCTGTTTCTCCATCCGCTGAAGCATATAGAAGTTAGAATTCCACTGAGTTACTACCTCTTGCTTCAGCTGATGCAGGGCAAATTTAACAGTACCTGCTGGTCATGCAATCTTTGACAAGCAGTTGCCGAATGTCTAAAATGTCCAAATATTTTGCGGGCCACCGAGGGCATATCCTGTACGCCCCTGTCATTTTTAAAAAAATGTTGCACCACCAAATTATTTGTGTGAGCAAAACATGGGACATGTTGGAATTCACCCACATCTAATGCTCTCAAAATATTGGTGGCTTTGTCCGAAATCACAAATCCTGAGGAGAGTCCAAGAGGGGTAAGCCATTTAGCAATGATTTCCCTGAATTTTTTTAAGAGGTTCTCAGCGGTATGTCTCTTAGTGAAACCAGTTATACAAAGAGTAGCCTGCCTCTGTATCAGCTGTCTTTTGGTAGATGTTGCTGCTGCTACTGTTGTTGTTGTAGGCGAAAAACCTACCCAGTGGGCTGTCACAGTTATGTAATCCTTAGTTTGCCCTGTCCCACTTGTCCACATATCAGTGGTCAAGTGGACAGTGGGTACAATGGCACTTCTGAGGACATTAATAAGGTTTTTTTAATGTCCTTGTACACACTTGGAATTGCTGTTCTAGCAAAGTGGAATCTAGAAGGGATCTGGTTGTGAGGACACAGGACCTCAATTAACTGTTGAAAACCCACTGCAATAATGGCGGATACTGGATGCACATCTAATACCAGTATAGCTGTTATGGCATCAGTAATCCGCTGTGCAACTGGGTGCTTGCTGTCATACTTGTTTGCCCTTGCTAACTATTGTTTGACAGTTAATAGTTTTTTTGTAGTATACACTACAAGTAGTCTTCCTCCTGGTCCCCTTCTGGGATGAAGATCCACTCACAGCAACAGCAGCAGCAACAGGCGTAGTCATCAAGGATCCTTCTGAGGAATCACGGACAGGAGAGGAGGCAATCATGCTTCGAATAACAACATTGGATGCAGCAGGACTACTCCCGATGATGAATGAGGATGTTGATGATGCAGGTGTTGGTGGTGGAGATCGAAGGTGCTTGGATCCCACAGAGAGGAAGCAGGTAGGTGACACTGGAGTTGTTACATTTTGAGATTTGGAACTTGGCGACATACACTTTGATATTTGATGAATGCACTCCAAGTGATGTAACAAGAAGGAGGTTCTTAGGTTGTTTAGGTCCCTCCCTTTACTCACTATTGCTTGGCATTGGTCACATATGGCTTGACAACTGTTGCCCGGAATGGGGTGGAAATAATTCCACACGTGAGAAGTGGATTTTTTTGTCTTTTGCCCTAGCATGACAACAATGGGCTTTGGCTTTTTCAATCCATGGGCAACAGCTGTTCCCTTACAGAAAGGACATCCTTGGCATCAACATCCTCATCACCAACATCTTCATCATCAACATCCTCATCATCCTTAGCACCTTCATCTACCAAAATATCCTTCATTTACAGAGGGCACACAAATGTTGGAACTTGGAGGATCCTCCAGTACACTAGTATTTAGGTCTGACTCACACATGGCAAATGCGTACACGCTTGCACTCTCCTCGGGGATTTGTGATTTCGATTTCTCAGGGCACACAGTTGGTTTTTCCGGAACTGTCTTACTCTTCTTAACAACTTTAAATTTTTAATGGTACCACCACCACTACTACTACAAGCAGAAGGGCTATCAGAACCAGCAGTCAACATAAATAAAGGCCATGGCCTTATACTTTCCTTGCCACTTCATGTTTTGAATGGCATATTGTCAATTTTTTGTTTATCTAAAGGCAACTTGCCATTCGATTTTCTTTTTTATTTACTACAGTAAAAGTAGCTTTACCATATCCATGGTGTGACTTAAGCCCTGGGGCATGGGCCTTAATAGAGGACAAGGAAGTTGACGGCCTTGCATTATCATGATTACTGTGGGCAGCAGCTACAACATGTGGTTCTTGGCCTTGCTCTTCTGTCATGTGACAGCCCTCCATATATTCTGTGGTGTTGAAGCAGTGTCACAAGCACCAATAGTGTAGACAAGGTGTGGTTACAAAATTAACACACATGCTGTCGTGCACACACAGAAAAAAATATACAAAGGACACTATTTTTTTTCTTCCGGGTCCAGAACTTGGGCCCAGAGCACAGATTGATGACGACTGGAGTTGGGCAGCACTAGGTTGCAACTTGCATTGCTGGCTGTATCTTTTTCTTGTGCGGCTAAGCCTAACACGCACACACACACAGAAAAGAATTAGACAAAAAAGACGCTATTTGTTTTATTTTTTGGGGGGTCCAGAACTTGGGCCCAGAGCACAGATTGACGATGACTGGAGTCGGGCAACACTATGTTGCGTTGCTGTATCTTCTGCAGCTATGCCTATAACGCACACACACACAGAATATAAACAGACCAAAGACACTTTTTTTTTTTTTTTTTTCAGGTCCAGATCTTATGCCCAGAGCACAGATTCATAAGCACAGATTGACGCTGCAATATTGTCAATTTAACCCGTGGATGTTTATTGGCCTAATTAAAATGAAAAGTACTGTACTTAATTTTTTGTTTATGCCAAGTAAACGGGAACGATGCCTCTAATATAAGTTTGGACAGAGTTGGAATATAAATATCAAGCACTTCAGTTTTACTGGAGTTGCTCTTGTAGCCCGAATGTTGAGAAAAATGTTCAATCTCAGAGAGGAGGGGCTGTAGGGATTGAGCTGGGTTGGTAAAAGAGATTAGGACATCGTCTGCATAGAGCATGATTTTGTGTTCTGAGGTACCGGTTCGCATCCCAAAAAATATCTGCATTGCAGCAGATCCTCGCCGCTAAGTGCTACATTACTAAAGCAAAAATGAGGGGCGAAAGAGGACACCCTTGTCTTGTACCATTGGCAATTCCAAATCTAGAGGTGGGGAGCGGTACAGTGCTGAGATACCATCATAGAATTGACCAGCAAAGCCCATCTTTTGGAGATTTGTGAAAGCAAAGGACCACGAAATGCAGAAGAGTGCTGTCTCCGCATCCAGGGCTAAAATGAGCGAGGGGATTCTCATGTTTGTGCTTGTGTTTCATCATCGATTATCCTTATCTTTTGAGGCAAAAAAAAACAATTACTGTGATTTTTCTTTTAAACTCGTCGATTAACCTTCCACAGTCATGTTGTTTGCTGGTGGGAGCAAATTTTAGTCCTTTTTTGAGAACTCTTACTTCTATGTCATTGAGTTACTTTCTACTTAAATTGAAGATTTTACCTTGTTCTATAGTAGTGCGGGTAATCTCACAGTTGTTTTTTGATGGTTTCAATGTACTTGGATGAGTGGCTTTTTTTCCTCCTTTTTTTATGTTGTTGATGCTATGGCTTTTATCTCCATCTTTGGGATCTCCTCCCTTGTCCTAAAAAAGGGGATCTTGGAATATAGTTTAATTCTTCCTGATCTGTATGCCAGTGAGCTCATTTATTAGGTTGTCTATAGTCTTAATTTCTTTATTTATAAAATACATAAAGGTTTCATGTATGTTTTATGTATTTTAAAATGTTTGTATTTTAAAAATTATTGTGTTGTTTTATTTTAACACTCTGGACCTCATTCAGAGTCTCTCGCTAGATGCGATCGCTCGCCCCCAGCGTATATGAAAATTTGTCAAAGTGGCGTGGCAATCACTCGCCAAGGCATAAGCACGCCCACCATGTCTTAGCGAGTGGCCAGCGTACGCTTCAATCGCACAGGCAGAGCCGCCCACCAGCACACGTCATCTCCAGGAAGTGTATTAAAACATTGGTACATTGAGGACAATTGGAAGCGATCGCAGCGCTTGTGGTTGCCTTACCATACCGCAAGCACTGTGAGGACTTCAGTGTAAAAAACAGGCATGTGACATGTACTATGACGCTGTGTGTTCATTATGCATACCTCTAAAATGCCGTTGAAACACTCAGGCACGCCTGCGTTTGCACCTCCACTCCCCCGTTATTAGTGTCCTGCCCCTGTTACCACCCACAAACGGTTTGTCCTGTCACTCATTTCACTGGGCTGTCTTTGCTAGGTGAGCGAGCGGCCAGTGATCACACAGAGCAGTTTTCGCATGCGCAGAATGAAGTGTGCGCATGCACGTATGCAAACCATCGGGCCGCTTGCGAGCGCACCGTGCTAGTGAGAGACTCTGAATGAGGTCATCTGTCCTGCTGATATCTGGTAAGGTGACAACATCTATTAATTTAGGACATATGACAATTTATATATTCTTATGCCAAATAGTGTTGCGCTTTGATTAAATGTCTCTATCATATATATGACTACATGCTGAAGACACTACAACCTGGCACCATATAAGGAAAGTAGCATTTTATCTACAATCTATTATATATTTTTTTCCATTTGCCCATCCTTTCCCACCCCTTACGATTTACTACATTTGGATAGCACCAGTGTCACAGAACCACCAGTATATATACTACTTGATCTCTTGGTTTTTTGGGGTAGAACCTAGGTTCTGACACATAGGCTGTCTGCTTTCCCTGTGAAGTGATGGTCTATATTACTCCTTTGTCCTTACAATTGCCATAGTGCAAGTTGCGATGGTAGCATATAAGGATGTACCAATCAGTATTACAGCGTATAAGGATGCTAAAAGTAAGCATCTCAGTCCTTGCACATTCGGCTTAATGATTATATAGAAGGGAAGGAGACTGTAGCGGCCTTTGAATAAAGTTGCAGACGGGCGACTGCCAAAATACGCTTCAGCATGTGACTCAGAATCAGGCCCTAAGAGACCAAGATTGAAACAAAAGTACTGGGAGTAATGTGACTCCTAAATTAATGGATAAAGTAATCTTAAATAATTAACCTTGATGCATCACCAGACACTCAAACAAGAACAATTCAGGTACTACTTCCAACAAAAAGATGAAGAAGAAAGAAACTCAGATGAAGGTAATTACTTTTTATTGGCTCCATAACTGAAAAAAAACATGGATGGCCAAGATTGTGGTTCTCAGTATTCCCATGCTGCATGTTCTACCATAAGAATTCACAAAGAACTAAACTGGGTAACATGTCCACAAGAAGCTACCAACTATTGGATACTTAACTAAAATAACTTTAAATTCTTTGAGAGTGATGCTTCTAATGATCCAAATCGATGATATGAAGAACAAAATACAAAATTTCTGAGAATGCACAAACCGTTCTGAGGACAAAATAGAAATGAAAATTGAGTAAAAATTCCCATTTTGATAACATATTTGATCTTTGTGACATAATTTACAGTAGCAAAACAAAGTTTGATTGATAGGTATTCATGAGGAAATTAAACTACCGGTTTAGTGTAGATATTTAATGGGGGTGATGTAAGAAAACAGCAAAGTCACATAATAATTGATGGTTGGATTACTGAATCTAAATTGTCCCAGAGCATTATCATAATTTTACAACACCCACCAACTTATCCTGTTCTTGAGCAATTTAAGACCATTCTACTACCATTTCTGCATTAGCCCCAGATTCCTTAAATGTTAACGGGCTGAATTCACAAGAGAACCTTAGTTCTACAACTTGTGACAGGCTGCCCAGTGGATTCAGTCCAGGGAGGACTGAGGCAGTTGAGTAAGACAGAGCTCATTGTGCCAGAAAGCCATTGAGGGCCAGGAGGCGAAGGCCATAAAACTCTGGGACTGAGCCATGTGAATGTGAGTAGGTCAGAGCCCATGTTAACTGCAAGGAAGCAGACCAGACTGTGATGTTGTGGCAGCCAGCCAGCTAAAGACCAGGCTGGAGCCTGACAATTGAGAAGCCAGAGGCCAAGCCAGGCCAGGCTAAATATGCCAGTGTTACTCTGCAGCCGGCAGGGAGAGACTTTGGACTATGTTTGCAGACTAGTTGCCCAACGTTTGTCAGGAGTGAATAAGTGAGTCAGTGTCCTAATAGGGACTAGGGATTTGTTGTTTTGTTTCTTGATCATGCTGACATTAAAGCATTATTTCATTTAAAGCTGTGTGGACCCTCACTCGAGCACTAAATACTTCACCACTGACACCCATCTACCGAGCTAATTACCCTTGTTTTATCACATTATACGATACAGATTGGAAAGATATATCATACAGATCAAGCAGTATGAACGCCCAGTTGCATGTGCACTAGTGCTGTTCATCGTACTGTCCCATATGCTGTGCTGCACAGAAAATAGGATGATGTGATGAACAACCATGTGCTGTTATATGCAGTCATACACCTGATCATTCAGTGTGTACAGTGCGTGTGATATATCATTACATCGCATCGTCGTCTGGGTCATACATCGAATCTACACACACACAGACCTTATTCTATGGCTTTCTACTCCATCGTTGACAAGAAACAAAAGGGAACTGCAAACCATGGGCCTGATTCAGACCCACTCGCGAGCGGCTGTCTGCTCGCAAGTGGGTCGATGTTATGGACTGAGCATGCGCACGACGGAGGGAGCTCCGTCGTGCGCATGCGCCAGACGCGACGAGCGAAGGAAAGTCCTTCGCTCGTTGTGTCCGATCAAAGGGGGCGTGCTGTCAATGTTGATTGACAGCACGCCCCCTTTGATGGGCGTGCCGGGGGCGTGCCTCCCTGACGGGGGCGTTCCCACGGGAACGCCTCCCGTCAGAAGCCGGCCCACTGACATCACTAGTGATGTCAGTGGGAGTGATTTTGGCTCTGATAGAGCCAAAATCACTCCAGAGCTTGCGGTTGAAAACCTCAACCGCAGGCTCCGGCTCGCAATTTCGATGGTCGCGATGGTCTCGACCATCGCGGCCATCACAAAGCACGCTCGTATAGCCTGTGGGTGGTGACCCACAGCTATATGAGCGTCCAGGAGGACGCTCCATGAAAATGGAGCCCGGCCCTCATTCAGAGCGTGCGCTCTGCTCAGAGCGTACGGCTCTGAATGAGGGCCCATGTCCACAAAAAAGCTCTAGTTTAGTATTACAGTGTCACAGTGCTATCAACACATACTTATATAGCATCAGTGTGTGTGCTTATTCTGTGGGAAAAGGTATTTTTCTCCAATCTGTATTTTCTGACATCTAGAACAAACAGCAAGAGGACTCTTTATAATGTCCCTGAATGCCAAAAGAAGTCTCTCCATCTTGTGAGAATCCAGTATCATGAAAATGATTAAAAAAAATTAGGGATGAGCGCCGACCCCTTTGTTTTGGGTTTGGTTTTGGATCTGGGTCTCCTCTGGTTTTAGATCTGGAATGGTTTTGCCAAAACCGCAACTCCGTGTTTTGTTTTTGGGTTTTGGTTTTGGATCTAGATTTTTTCTTAAAATATAAAAAACAGCTAAAATCACATAGAATGGGCCTTTTTTGTTCCTAAATAACCTCAATAACATTTATTTCCACTCGTTTCCAGTCAATTTTGACCACCTCGCAGCTCACAATATTGATTTTTTCATCTAAAGGGCCAAAAGGTTGCATCCAGCTTACTGGTTCAAAACTGATTGATATAATTATTAATAGAGTTGAGGACTGTGCAAAGATGATAGTTGGGATACCCTTGAGGATTGAAGAATTGATAGTTGACAGTTGGTGCAGCCCCTGGCTGTAAAATTGATAGTAAATTAATTAAAAAACAATTCATTGGTACAGCCCGGGTGAATAATTAATAATAATTTAATTTAAAAAGTAAAAAACAATTCATTGGGTGCAGCCCCTGGCTAAATAATTAATAAAAAGAAATTCATTGGTGCAGCCCCTGGCTGTAAAATTGCTAATAAATTAATTTAAAAACAAATCATTGGTTAACCAACCATAACATTAATTTAAAAAGTCAGGCAGCAATGCCCCAACCAGCACATAATGGAAAGGAAAAAGGTGCAAGATGGAAGAGTCCTTGGAACCTCCCACCCACCCTTATGTTGTATACGAAACAGAACATTCACAGTTTAACAAACCAATCATTTCAGCGACAAGGACTGCCAATTGTGGCTGAAATGCTTGGTTTGTTTGGACCCCCATAAAACAAGCTGCCACTATGCATTGGACATGGAAATGAAAATGATCCCATATACAAACTGGCTTTACATTACAAGTAGTCATCATCCTCATCAGTGTGTACATCCTCTTCACACAATATTAATTTGTCCCCACTGGAATCCACCATAGGCGCCTCTGTAATTGTTTGATGTAATTGTTGGTAGAGGTCTTCCTTGTGGAAATTGTAATTCATTTTAATGAACATCATCTTTTCCACATTTTGAGGAAGTAACCTCCTATGCCGATCACTGACAAGGTTGCCAGCTGCATTGAAAACTCTTTCGGAGTACACACTGGAGGGTGGGCAACTTAAGTAATGCAAAGCCAGTTTGTATATGGGACTCCAAATTTCTTCTTTTTCCTGCCAGTACTGAAAGGGACAGTCTGACATGTCTATTAGGATGCTATCTCTGAAATAGTCCTCCACCATTCTGTGAATGTAGACTGTATCACTCATAGTCATGGTTGAAGACATGTCACTAGTAGGAAGTTCTCTCAGGCCCGACCAGATATAGTTTTTGGTGAACAATCTGCATGACCAGCAGGCATTCTCTAAGGAAAATTGAGTTATTTCCTTGCAGCTGCAGAAACTGAAGGAGGAGGTGATGGCGTTTCACATGTGGCTGCAGCTGACAATTTTTTTACCAACAGCGCTTTGCATAGTTTTAGATTTCAGGCTGTTGGGAAAAAAACTCACAAGGTAGGACTTAAACCTAGAATCCAGAATGGTCTCCAAAATATATTTTTCAGATTTCAATAGATTGACGACTCTTGGATCATGGTGAAGTGAATCAATGGCTTGATCCACCAGTCCGACATACCTTGTGCAATCGCTCTGTTTCAGTTCCTGCTTCAGTTTCTCCAGCTGTTTTTGCAAAAGTTTGATGAGGGGAATTACCTGACTCAAGTTGCCAGTGTCTGAACTAACTTCATGTGTGGCAAATTCAAAGGGTTTTAGAACCTTGCACAACACAGAAATTATTCTCCACTGCACTTGAGTAAGGTGCATTCCCCCTCAACGGCCTATGTCATAGGCCACTGTATAGCCCTGGATGGCTTTATTCTGTTCCTCCATCCGCTGAAGCATATAGAAGTTAGAATTCCACTGAGTTACTACCTCTTGCTTCAGCTGATGCAAATCATGCAATCTTTTGACAAGAGGTTGCCTAATGTCTAAAATATCCAAATATTTTGCGGGCCACCGAGGGCATATCCTGTACGCCCCTGTCATTTAAAAAAAAATGTTGCACCACCAAATTATTTGTGTGAGCAAAACATGGGACGTGTTGGATTTCACCCACATGTAATGCTCTCAAAATATTGGTGGCTTTGTCCGAAATCACAAATCCTGAGGAGAGTCCAAGTGGGGTAAGCCATTTAGCAATGATTTCCCTGAATTTTTTAAAGAGGTTCTCAGCGGTATGTCTCTTAGTGGAACAAGTTATACAAAGAGTAGCCTGCCTCTGTATCAGCTGTCTTTTGGTAGATGTTGCTGCTGCTACTGTTGTTGTTGTAGGCGAAAAACCTACCCAGTGGGCTGTCACAGTTATGTAATCCTTAGTTTGCCCTGTCCCACTTGTCCACATATCAGTGGTCAAGTGGACAGTGGGTACAATGGCATTTCTAAGGACATTAATAAAGTTTTTTTTAAATGTACTTGTACACACTTGGAATTGCTGTTCTAGCAAAGTGGAATCTAGAAGGGATCTGGTAGTGAGGACACAGGACCTCAATTAACTGTTGAAAACCCACTGCAATAATGGCGGATACTGGATGCACATCTAATACCAGTATAGCTGTTATGGCATCAGTAATCCGTTGTGCAACTGGGTGCTTGCTGTCATACTTGTTTGCCCTTGCAAACTATTGTTTGACAGTTAATAGTTTTTTTGTAGGATACACTACAAGTAGTCTACATCCTGGTCCCCTTCTGGGATGAAGATCCACTCACAGCAACAGCAGCAACAGGATAATCAAGGATCCTTCTGAGGAATCACGGACAGGAGAGGAGGCAATCATGCTTCGAACAACATTGGATGCAGCAGGACTACTCCGATGATGAATGAGGATGTTGATGATGCAGGTGTTGGTGGTGGAGATCAAAGGCGCTTGGATCCCACAGAGAGGGAGCAGGTAGGTGATACTGGAGTTGTTATGTTTTGAGTTTTGGAACTTGGTGACCTACACTTTGATATTTGATGAATGCACTCCAAGTGACGTAACAAGGAGGAGGTTCTTAGGTTGTTTAGGTCCCTCCCTCTACTCACTCTTGCTTGGCAATGGTTACATATGGCTTGACAACTGTTGCCCGGATTGGGGTGGAAATAATTCCACACGTGAGAAGTGGATTTTTTTGTCTTTTGCCCCGGCATGACAATGGGCTTTGGCTTTTTCAATCCATGGGCAACAGCTGTTACCTTACAGAAAGGACATCCTTGGCATCAACATCCTCATCACCAACATCTTCATCATCAACATCCTCATCATCCTTAGCACCTTCATCTACCAAAATATCCTTCATTTACAGAGGGCACACAAATGTTGGAACTTGGAGGATCCTCCAGTACACTAGTATTTAGGTCTGACTCACAAATGGCATCTGCGGACATGCTTGCACTCTCCTCGGGGATTTGTGATTTCGATTTCTCAGGGCACACAGTTGGTTTTTCCGGAACTGTCTTGCTCTTCTTAACAACTTTAAATTTTTAATGGTACCACCACCACTACTACTACAAGCAGAAGGGCTATCAGAACCAGCAGTCAACATAAATAAAGGCCATGGCATTATACTTTCCTTGCCACTTCATGTTTTGAATGGCATATTGCCAATTTTTTATTTATCTAAAGGCAACTTGCCGTTCGATTTTCTTTTTTATTTACTACAGTAAAAGTAGCTTTACCATATCCATGGTGTGACATAAGCCCTGGTGCATGGGCCTTAATAGAGGACAAGGAAGTTGATGGCCTTGCATTATCATGATTACTGTGGGCAGCAGCTACAACATGTGGTTCTTGGCCTTGCTCTCCTGTCATGTGACAGCCCTCCATATTTTCTGCGGCGTTGAAGCAGTGTCACAAGCACCAATAGTGTAGACAAGGTGTGGTTACAAAATTCACACACGTGCAGTCGTGCGCACACTGAAAAAAATATACAAAAGACACTATTTTTTTTGGGGTCCAGAACTTGGGCCCAGAGCACAGATTGATGACGACTGGAGTCGGGCAGCACTAGGTTGCCTTGCTGTATCTTCTGCAGCTATGCCTAACACCAGGGGCTGGCTGGCAACTTTTAGCCTGGAGGGCCTGCAGGCAGCCCTGGCAGAGTAGCATGTCGCCAGGGTGCACGAAGAACGTGCGTGTGCAAGAGGACCCCCTTATGCAGTACTCCAGTAGTGCCATAAGTAGTGTTCCCCCCTGTGCAATGCCCCTTGTGCCCCCAGTAGTAAGCCCATTATATAGTGCACACAGTAGTGGTACCCCTATGCAGTGCCCCTTATATAGTGCCTCCTGTAGCAGTCCACCCCCCATGCAGTGCCCCCAATAGTGGTAACCCTTATGCAGTGCCCCTTAAATAGTGGTACCAGTTGTAGTCTCCCCCATGCAGTACCCTCAGTATTGCCCTTTTTATAGAGCCCTCAGCAGTGGTCCCCTGATGTAGTGCCCCCAGTGGTAGTCCCCTCCCCCCTGTGTAGTGCCCCTAGTAGTAGCCCCCTCCCCCCTATGTAGTGCCCCTAGTAGTAGTCCCCTCCCCCCTATGCAGTGCCCATAGTTGTCCCCTCCCCTTGTAGTGCCCCTAGTAGTAGTAGTCCCCCCTTGTAGTGCCCCCAGTAGTAGTCCCCCCTTGTAGTAGTAGTCCCCCCAGTTACAGTCCCCCCCTTGAAGTGCCCCCAGTAACAATCCCCAGTAGTGGTCTCCACCTTGCAGTGCCACCAGTAGTGGTCCCCCCTTGTAGTGCCCACCCCCCTGTAGTCGCCCCCCCTTGTAGTGCCCCCAGTAGTGATATCCCCCTTGTAGTGCCCCCAGTAGTGGTCTCCCTCTTGTAGTGCCCCCAGTGGTAGTCCCTCCCTATTGTAGTGCCCCCAGTACTGGTTCCCCCTTTGTAGTGCCCCCAGTTGTAGTAGTCCCCCCCTTGTAGTGCCTCCAGTAGTGGTTCCCCCCTTGTAGTGCCCCCAGTAGTAGTAGTCCCCCCCTTGTAGTGCCTCCAGTAGTGGTTCCCCCCTTGTAGTGCCCCAAGTAGTAGTAGTCCCCCCCTTGTAGTGCTCCCAGTATTAGTAGTCCTCCCCTTGTATTGCCCCCAGTAGTAGTAGCCCCCCAGTAGTAGTAGTCCCCCCCTTGTAGTGCCCCCAGTAGTAGTAGTCCCCCCCTTGTAGTGCCCGCCCCTCCCCCAGTAGACACACGTAATTAAAAAAATAAAAAAAACACTTACCTCAATCCCTGCTCCCACCTTCGCCATCCGCTCCTCCATCTGTCCTTCCGGGCCGGGTCGCTCTGCATTATGGGAGAGACATCATATGACGTCATGATGCCTCTCCCATTAACCACTGTGGGAGCCGGAAGATGGAGTGGATCCCGCAGTGGGCGCAGCAGCAGCTAATGAGAGTCTGACAGACTCTCATTGGCTGCTGATCAAAACAAACACACAGATGCCGGAGCCGGTGGCTGTGTGTTTGCAACTTGAGTAGCGCTGACCGAACTCCGTCCAGTCAGCGCTACACACGCAGTGCAGTCTGTGTCCAGTCGTGCTGGTGTTTGGCGAGGGGCATTGGCTGTGCGTGGTTCTGTGCAGGCACATTGTCACTAGGCCTGGTAAGGTCTGGCAGTGTTTCTGTTACGCTGCCATCTTGCCTGCGGCCATGTGATTCAGCTGTCCAATCCTGGTAGGTCATGTGCTCATTCCAGCCAGTAACATCGCGGCACTGAGTATTTAGGAAGGTCCAGAACCTTTCTTCCTTTGCCAGTGCAATGTGTTTCTCAGCTGCGGCTGAGAGAGAGTACCTGTGCCTTACCTGCCTCCATGGAAGTGTTACTAGCCTGAACCTTGCCTATTCCAACATGCTGGACTTACCCTGCACCCTCCATTTACCTTTTCACCTGCCTGAGTACCTGAACCTGCTGTTTCCCTGCACCTTGCCTCCACTCACTCCTAACTGGACTTCATTACCTCTGCCTGCATTCTGTTACAGTTCACCATACCTGCATTCTGTTACAGCTCACCATACCTGTATACTGGACTGCTCCTGTCTGTCACTATCTGGACATTCTCCGATTAACCCCTACTACAGATATCAAGTGCACTTTAGTGCTATATCTGGACTTTTTTGTTTGCCATTCCCATGTCTTCTAAGCCACTTATTAAAAATTCCACTTTTTCATTTAAGTCTGCTTCTGTGTCACAACCCCGGGTCCACAACAAAATCAGAACCTCACACTCATTCAATACAAAGTGTTTTTGCTGTTCTAGCTGACTACAGCATATATGATTGAGTTGACCCTGACAGCAACAAACTTGGTATACAACAAAGCTTTTGGAAAAAGCTGGTGTTTAGCAAGAAAATATTAAAATCTATATATTAATATCGGCAATTTGAAAGCATCTTTTCTTCTTCTGGGTACTGGTTAAACTTAGGAAATGCTCTCTTACATTGGCCTTAGCCAAAATGTTGAAAAAGGTGAGATAACGTTAAGTGTGATTCATTAAGTCTGACAAATATATCTAATGTCCTTTCAGATTCTGTGAATATTTCTGCATTTAATAGAAATTACTCATTTAACTGGCAACGCAACTAAAAATAGGGTATCACACTGGATTTCCATGGTCATCAACATAATGGCATGGTCTGAACCGGAAATTCGGGAGACCCAAGCTTCTTGGAGTTTCTGCATTAGCTATCTATCAGCCAGGATTCAAAAATGTTGTGCAAGTTGTACCAAGGAGAGAAATGGGTGTAAGTTTTCTGTTGTGAATAGAGGTCATAAAACCCATATTTTTTTTTAGAGATGAGCGGGTTCAGATCTCAGAGATCCGAACCCACCCAAATTTTGAGATCGGGGGCGAGAACCGAATGTACGTTCTGTTCCCCCACCGGCAGAGCCAGCCCTAGCCAAATTAGTGCTCTTGGCAAGATTTTGGGTGGTGCCCCCCCCACCATAGGATCCTGAAAAAAGTGTGGCCTCATAGCAGGGCCATGGTCTCACTGTACTGTGGCCCCTTCCCCATTGTGCTGCACTCCCAGCACCCCTCACAGATCACAGCACACAACACCCATCACCCTTCTCCCAGCACAGCACTCACGCTAACCACTAGCCATCGCCCAGGTGCCTCGTCCCCGCAAACCACCGCTGCCCACTCACTGTTTGCTGTGCCAGACCCGATTGGAGCTGTCAGCTGAGCTCTGATCATGAACGCTGCACAGTGACAGTAGCAGCTTCCATAGTCTCTGCCCAGCCTGCAGCAGGTGCCCCGGCTGTGCTTGCTCCAAACCTCTGCCAGCCCTAGTCAGGCTTGGGTGCCCCTAGGCATTTGCTTAGTTTGGCTATGCCTAGGGTCAGCTCTGCCCGCCGACCCCGGATCTCAAACCGAGGCAAAACCATAGAGACGAAATCTTGCGGCTCACAAGATTTCATCTCTATGTATATAAGGGACCACGCGGCGGCCACCATTTCACTCCGGCTGTGGAGACTGAACAGGGAGGGTCGGTAGTGTAGAGCTGGGAGAGTAGTACTACTTACCTCTGCTGTTGCTGTGCTGGTGCTGTGCTGTCTGCTGTGTCTTGGGCTGGTGCACTGCTGATCCATCTGGTGCTGTCACTGCTGTGCTGTCTGCTCTGTCCATCTGGGCTGGTGCTGGTGCTGATCCATCTGGGCTGGTGCTGATCCATCTGAGCTGGTGCTGTGCTGTCTGCTGCGTCCATCTGGGCCCAAGTTCTGGACTTAAAAAATATTTATATATATTGTCTATTTATTTTTTTTCTGTGTGTGCATGTTAGGCTTGGCCGCACAAGATACAGCAATGCAACCAAGTGCTGCCCGAGTCCAGCTGCCAGAGACACCCTGCCACAATGACCTCATATGTAATACCCGGTGACCACCATGCTGAGAAACCCTGGCCGTGACAATGAGGAGATACTAAATTCAGAACAAATCACACTCAAAACAGCATTTTGTTTATCAAGGAGATAAATAACCAATTCATTTTTGACACCAAAGAAATCATGTTTCCAAGAAGTTTTTTGCATTCTTATATAACTACATATCTCCGTGTAGAGATCATAATTCAGTAGATACCAAAAAAGTATTATTCTCTCCTGAGGAGGTCACTCATGTATTAAAGGATGTCAAAAATAATCTGTTACAATTCCAGATGGCCTTCCCATTTCTTTTTTTGCAAATTATTTTTTATTGAAAACAACAACAATATACAGTCAGTACAGTGTATCAGTTCAGCAAATACAGGGAAAACATACACTGACCAAGTAACAAATCATCACGGTTAATTGGTAATATTGACATTATTGAGAATACACAAAAAACAAAACATAAAATACAATAAAAAAAATTATGAAAAATGTAACAATACACGGAAAAGGAAAAAAGGGGAAAAGAGAAAAAGCCACCATACCAGGGAAATGAATAATAGGAATAAAGAAAAAAATCTACCATATAATAGAAGGAAGAAAAGTCTAGACCATAAACTGTTTCTCATGATATGAGGAGGTGTCTTAGCTAGCAACCGTACTGGTGTCTCCACCAGCCCTACCCTCATTTCCCCACAGTGATTTATAGTGGTCTGATTCCCTATAAGTCATCCATGGGTACCATATAGTTGTAAAATCTTGGCGAGAGTTTGATAAGGACAGTATAAGGTCATCCATAGACATATAGAGATCTAAACGAGCACACCATTCAGTCATAGTGGGTATAGAAACCGATCTCCAGTGCACTGGAATGACCGCCTTTGAGGCACTTAAGATATGTCCGAGTAGTGTATTTTTATACTGTGCCTGAGGTCTCCAAAGGAGATTTAATAACCAAAAACTTGGGCATGAGGGTATATCTTCTTGGAGAATAAGACTGGCTGTTTCTATCACCCCATTCCAGAAGGGCCGGATCAGGGGACAATCCCACCAAATATGCAAAAGTGTTCCCACCTCCTTGCTGCATCTCCAGCATGTGTTCTGGACTCCTGGGTACATTTTAGAGCGTAGGCTAGGACAATGGTACCAGCGGAAGAGAACTTTATAATGTGTTTCCATCACCAACATATTTGAAGAGCTAGAAAATTTATTTCTAAAGATCTCTGGCCAATTGTCCTCACCCACCAGACCTTGCAGATCCCTCTCCCAGTTACGAGTAAACTTAGGTCTAGTGGAAAAGGCATTATCCACCAAGATCCTATTGATAGAGGACAAAGGGTGGGAGGGGTATGATTGAGAGGTGCACATTTTTTCAAAAGGGGTAGTTCCCCTATGATAACCAATGTAAAAAAATGCTTGATCTGGAGATATCTCCAAATCTCTTTATTTGGTAAGTCCCAATTAGCTTGAATCAAAAGGAAGCTCAAAACGTTTGGTGCATCTACTAATTGGCTTACCTTAGAGATCCCAGAAGCCCGCCAAACCTGGAATGTGTTACTTGGTACTCCTGGAGGGAAACTAGGATTTCCAAATAAAGGGGTGAGAAGGGAAGGGGTGGAAGACAAAAGAGGTTGCTCACATAGACAACGCCAACAAGAAACAGTAGGGCCCAAAAGGGGGTGAGATATGGATGTAAAAACTGAGAGCCAGGGTAGTTCCTGACTGGGAGAAGGTAGAGATGCAGCCTCAATATCAACCCACTGTTTCTTATACAAGGACCTGCCCCATTCCATAATTCTTGTCAGTAAAACTGCATGGTAATATGAGGGAAAATGGGGCAATTGGTGGCCACCCCTGAGTTTATTTCTATACAATATTTTGGCCTATGACCTGCCCAAATAAAGTCTCTAACTATACGATGGAGTGCAGTGAACCAAGAGTTGGGGATTGCAATAGGGAGGGTTTGCAGGAGATATAGCACCCTAGGGAGTACGTTCATTTTTATAACTGCTCTCCTCCCCATCCACGAAATCTTCTTATTACACCAAGTAAGAAGATCTGCCCAAAGTCTGGGCTAGTAATGGGGGAAAATTAGAATGAAAAGTCTGGGAAAGATCTTTATGCAACATTACTCCAAGGTATTTAATTTGTGTCGGGTGCCACGAAAATTGAGAAGCAGACTTCACATCTCAGAGGCCAGTTTGATTCATTGTGAGGTTAAGAGCCATTGATTTAGATAAATTAACCTTAAAGTTTGACAAATTTCCAAAACGCCCAAATTCAGCCAGCAGACTGGGGACAGAGGTCAGAGGAATTGTCACTATAGCGAGAAGGTCATCTGCAAACAGCACTATTTTATGTTCCTTCGCACCCACAGTCAACCCAGTAATCTGGCTGTTCTGTTGAATGGCCCTCGCCAAGACCTCCATACATAGCACGAATACCAATGATGATAAAGAGCAACCCTGACGAGTGCCATTCGGATTCTGAACAGGCTCAGAGAGATCCCCATTAATCTTCACATGAGCCGAGGGGGTAGAATAGAGAGCCCGGATCCTCTGGAATGCCATCAGACCCATGCCCAGATGCTCCAGCACACCTAATAAGAAGTCCCAGTCTACCCTGTCAAAAGCCTTCTCTGCGTCAGTTGAGAGAAGAATGGGAGGAATCTTCTGATTGGAGGCTTCATGAATTAAGTCTAAGACCTTTGTGGTATTATCCCTGGCTCCACGACCAGGGACAAATACCACCTGATCCGAATGAATAAGTCTGGGGAGGAACAACTTGAGACGATTGGCCATTAATTTGGTGAAAATTCAACAGGGAGATTGGCCTATAACTGGAACATAAGGCTGGGTCCTTCCCTTCTTTAGGGATTACTGAAATGTGGGCCAGGAGAGACTGGGAAGAAAAAGGCAAAATATCTGAAACTGCATTGAAGGCCCTGAGTAATAGGGGTGATAAAGCTTCACGAAATGTCTTATAGTACCCAATAGAGAATCCATCTGGACCCGGGCTCTTACCATTCGGAGTTGATTTAATAGCCCCCTCAAGCTCAAGCAAAGTAAACGTTTCCTCTAATGTCGCTATCTCCCCTTCTGAGAGAGTAGGGAAACCAACCTCTGCCAGGTATGCTTTAATAGAGGCCCTCCAAGACGTGACATCCAGACCTGCCACCGGGTATTTTAAATTATCTAATTTGGAGTAGTAGGATCAAAAAGCTGCGGCTATATGTTTCGTACAAATACAAACCGATCCAGAGTGAGACTTTGCCTGGGCGATATATGTAATATCACGTTGGGCTCGCAATGCTTTAGCTAACATCCTGCCCGGTTTGTTACCCCAAAGAAAATAGCGCCTATGACATTTACAGGTATTTAGTTTGATATTATCTGACATACAGTAAGAGTATTTAGTTCCTTGCGAGCATTTATGAGAGATTGGAGAATATCAGTGGAAAGTGAGGACTTGTTTTGGAGTTCCAAGGTCTGTATCTTCTGTAATAAGGCACCTCTGGCAGCCAGATGCTGTTTTTTTAGGTATGCACCTAATTGTATAAGTTTCCCCCTTATAATGCACGTGTGCGCCTCCCAGACTGTAGTGGTAGATGCATGAGGCAAAAAGCTCAGGAAACAACCAATGTGGGGAGTATATTCACATGGCCAACCAAAGAAAAGCAGTGAATGCGAGTCAATTACTCAACAAAATATGTTGTACTATTTTGGGACACTTAGTGAGCAAGTGATACATTTTCTGGATTATTAGACACACAAGAAGAATTGAAAATCCTAGTATATCAACATTCAAGTCATTGTTTCCAGAGAGACTGTAGAAGAGGGTGAGGAGGGGTGATGATGTCTCCGGGATCCAGGAGAAGACCCTGCAACTTGAAAAGGAGGAATTCTTGGAGGGGCTTGCGGTGGTAGAACACGGGCCTGCAAAGACTGTCACTCAGGGATTTGAACAAGCGGGATATCCAAGTGTGAGCAGAAGGGGGAAATATCTTCTGGGGAATGTAGAGTGAACATTTTCCCTCCATTCGTAGCTGTGAGGCTAAATGGGTAACCCCATCTGTATTTGATGTTACGGGACCTTAACGCATCCGTTAACGGCTTTAGGTGTCACCTTGTTTGCAGAGTTTGCCAGGAAAAATCAGGAAACACCTGAATGGCCCGATCATCTAACTTCAGGCCATCAGTGCCCCGCAGTTTGCGTAGTCTCTCTTTTTGGGCGAAGTAATGCAAACGACAGATGATGTCACGTGGGCGATCAGGCCGTAGACCCCTAGGACAAAGCGCCCTATGTGCTCTATCAAATATTATGGACTCATTAGGATCTTGACCAAGAACTTCATTGAACAATTTAGTGAGAACATCTTGAAGATCTTGAGAGGGGATATCTTCAGGTATGCCTCTAATCCTCAGATTATTCCTGCGGCGTCTATTGTCAAGATCTTCCAAGTGGTCCCAGAGGTTCTGAATCTCAATGGTTTGTAACTTCAGAGTGTCGACTAAAGCATGTTGAAAATCGTTAGTTGCCTCTCCACGCTCTTCTTGAGAGACAATGCAAGACCCTAGGTGTGTCAATTCAGTCTTTAGTGTGGCCACCTCAGAGTGCACTACATCACGTAGCTTGTCCTCTAAAGAAGCAAAATCAGCCTTGGTAGGTATGTCCGCTTTATTAGGCAGAGACTTGAGAAGGTGAAGAACCATACGGATATTTTGTCACTCTCCTGAAGCTGAGATGCCAGAGAGATCATCCATTTCAGCAGGAGCCTCAGAGCTAGTCGATCTAGCAGGTGAGGCAGGGCCCGGTGATGCACACGTTTGAGTCTCCTTGAGGGCGGAGAAAATGGCAGAGGTCCGTGCAGAGCGAGGCTCCTGAAGTCGTAGAAATGCCCTTCGGTCCCCTTCACCTCCTTTGACTCATGAAAAAATACTAAAAGCCCTCTTGAGGATAGCTTGGAGTCCCAGAAGCACCAGAAGGTAGGCCCTTTCTCGGCAGTGAGAATGGTCAGTAGAGAGTAATTATATCATGGTTTGTGTGTAGATATTTCTGTGAGAGATCTCAGGAACCAATATAAGCAAAGTCGGCATTTGGGTGTTCAAATATTAGTAGCAGCAATATAGGTAAATGTGTCGGTTGTCTTAGTCGTCAATCCCCATACAGGCTTTAAGAAGCCCTCATGGGAGCCATAGATCCCAACAGCATACTCATACTGTAGAGGGAATTATAATAGCAGAGGGCGTGTAAATTTCCTGCAGCTGTGTAGTCCCGCATATAGCAGACAATGCAGCAATGTAATGCGCTGCAAGTTGTAGATCATAACATATTGCTCTGCAAGATCTCAATAAGATGTAATTCATGAGACATATCACAGGAGGGAGCTCTTGCACTGTAGATGAATATAGAAATTGGAGTTTGTAGTCGAATAGTGTATGCACCTCTTATTTCACTTTTGGGGGATCACCAGTACAAGCAAGTCCAGTAGATTCAAGAGGTGAATGGAAATATATGTGTATATATATAGTGCTCACAGCAGATGGGTTCTCACATACAGGCACGAGAGTCCTCTTTCAGAGATTATAGCCCAGGTCTTTTACACAAGTGGCCACAACAAACAGGAGGGCAGAGGGAGATCAAGCTGACCACTCAACAAGCTTCTGCAGGGGAGGGAGCCAGTTAGGAGCAACCTGCACAGTATTGTGTAGTGGCCGGTGAAATCAGCAGCAGCAGCAGCCGGCAGGTGACGTCACCGACCTGACTTGCAGGTCTGAAGGAGCCAGGTAGGAGCAGTCCTCACAGCACAGTGGTCAGCGGGATTAGCAGCAGCCGCGGCCGGCGGATGACATCATCAATCCGACTCGCAGGTCTGAGGGAACAACAGAGATGAGCCGGGCAGCCGCAGAGGACCCCGGGCCCAAGTCAGAGCACAGATGAGACTGCTTGGGCACAGGGGAGCTGCAGGGGACAGGCGCCGAGGCCAATCAGCTGAGGAGAGTAGGCCATGTGACGGACGCTACCCCAGGTGCCAAACAACAGCAGGAGGCTAGACCTGAATGCCTCCCCGGCAGCCACAGGGCTCTAGGGGCCGGTAGGAAGAGTGTGGGAGATGCGGAGATCCTAACAGGGCCAAAACTGCAGGGGCAGACACGGAGCTCCACAGAAACAAGTCCATCCACAATGGCTGCCAAGCCATGCCCCCCGGCCTTCCCATTTCTAATTGCAATAAAATAAAAAAATTGTCACTATGTTAGTAGATTTGCTTCACTCAATTTTGAAAGGAGCCAAATGTGCCAATGCCACCACCAGGGCAGAAATACTAATTGTACCTAAGTCTTGCGTAATGTTGACCTAGAACTTTTGGTAAAATCCTGGCAAATAGGCTTGGAAGGGTAAATCATTCTTTGTTTCAAATAGACCAGGTAGGCGTCATCCCACATCACCAGGCTATGGATAATATTAGAGATTCAATTGATTTGTTCTATGTAGCTAACTCCTGGAAGTCCACCCCAACTTCAGTCCCACTTTGGAACAACCTGGCTTTTTCCTCGAGTGTAAGTGCCTGTTCCTTTTCTTCAAAAGGGAGGGGGGATAGTTGGCAGACATTGCACCACTTCATGGTTTCCCACTATTCACAGAGATCCAATGCAGGCTCACTACAAAGATGAATATATAGAGGGGATGACAGACATACAATACTACTATAAAGCAAATTTACTAGATGAAATAGCTCACTGAGGCAGACCCCCAAGTAAAAGAAAATAGATGAAGACAGAGAAACCATGAGTATACTCATCACTTGCACAACTGTCATGGTCACCAGTACCTACTCTACAACAATCCAAACTTTGGTTATTAGTAGACAAGTAGTTAGCACACCACTGTAGGCTTGCCTACAATAAAGCATTAAAGTAAAGTAAAGGGTAATCTCAACCCATTATCTGAATCACGTGACTAGGTTGCAAAATAGTAGATTAAAAATTAGTTGACTCATTGATTAGTAAAAACTTTAGATATACAGACGTAAATTAACATTTACATATCGGAAATCAACAAGTGTCTTCAATAAGGAAACTATTAATAACCACCACAGATAATTTTAGAAAATCTTTATATATTCAAAAAAAGCTTTGAGTCCCATAAAGAATTAAAAAATGTTCTCTGTGATAAAGTGGGAAAAAGGAAGGGAAATAATTTACATTAAGATTAAGAAGGTTACATTATCTTACATTAGATAAGAAAAGTTATTAGAGATATACTCAAAGTAAAGCTGGGTACACACTAGGCCAACAGGTCAGCCATTTTGCCAGCCTGCCGACCTTTATAATGATTGATAAGTGTATACACACTTACCAAACATCTGCCCGATGTGTTGGGTCCGACATCACAACTGGGCGGGTATTTAAGTTTGTCCGCCCAGTTGAGCTGTCACTCATCGCCAGGTCCCAGCAGATAAAATGATATATATGCAAGATACAGCTTCATCTGCTGTGCTGCACAGCAGATCAGATATGTCTGTGAATTATGTCGTTCACAGACATATTCGCTGTACAAAGTAGTAGATGCACTATAGATGTATCGCTTGTTCAATTATATCTATCAGTGTGTAACCTACTTTACCCTCTGTAGAATTACCAACAACTACTAACAATTGTACTGGTACTTTTTACCCCAATCAACCTATAACATTTACTCATATTTATCTATACTGTGCTGCAGTGATTGCTGGTGGAATGCATACTGTCCCAGTCTAAGGGAAATATTTATAATGGGCGCACACCCTGCACCCATAAAACCTACCTCTCTGGAGTCCCACATCAGCTCTGGCGTCTGCACCTGTAAAAAATGGCTAGAAAATGGCCATCGCGGCCATTTTCCCGTTGTTCGCGCATGCACATTACAGGGAAAATGGTCACGGCGGCAATTTTCCTGGTGACCTGCACATGCGCTATAAACTCTGGGCACACTCTAGTGCCCAGAGTACATAAGTGCGGCTCTGGCCACCGGACCGAGAGGAGGGGGCCCATGATGGAGACTGCATATGGGCCCCCTCCTCTCTAGAAATGCCCCTGCCCAGTGTACTACACTAGTTAGCATTAATAATGGTAGTGATGGAACCCAGTGGCTGACAGTCAATATAGGATGTTATAAGTATTAGTATTATATAATAAGGATTGTAAAGACCTAATCAGAAGCTGGTTGGAACCAATGGTCAGTTTTGCAGCCTAGAGCTCTTATACACAGGTTGTTGTTAATGCATTGTATGAAAGCTAAGGACTGGTACACAGTAATTCAGCAAAGTGGTAGCGACGTTTTGGTACACAGAAACTCATGTTTAAAGTCAAGGTTTGCTACACAGTAATTAAGAAGTGTGATAATCAGGAGTATCTGATACATGGTAATTCAGATAATGGAAAACTATTTTCTGATCCAGCGGACTTAATGATCTGGAAACTTCAGAATCATAGTAAGAAAATTATAGTTTAAAGTTATATATATTTATTTAGGGGATCTGGGAGTACCCTTAGTATTTTAGCCCATGGCTGCTGTGTTGTTGATAAGGGTTTGGCATACTTATTTTCATCACTAACATCTCATTGTCAGATACTTATAGCCACAGCATATGCAATAAAAGTCTATATTTGTCCAGTCTGCCAGCCTTACTATGCAGATCAATGAGGCAGGCCATTAGCAGTTACTGGAGGCTGGCTTGCTGCACTGTTAGCAGCCCAGCCTGGATGCCAGCAATACAAATATGGGAGATTTGTACTTAACATGCAGTTTTTTATAAAAGCTAGCTGTTATGAATCACTGGGATAATTCACAGGAACAAGGATTATCATCAGAGGTGTGAATCAATTGATAAGAAGTCTATTTATAAAGAAGCTTGGAAGAGTCAATTGATAAAGAAGTTTTGGGAATTTGATTGATGAGGAGTTAATTAATAAAGAAGCTTTGAGGACTGGAGTGTACTTGACTGGAGTGTGGCTTGATGGCCAAGTTGCAGCCTTGAAGACTGATTTAAACCTGGCTGATGGCAGCCTTGAGGGCTGATGTGCACTTGACTGGTTGCAGCCTTGAGGGCTGACGTATACTTGACTGGTTGCAGCTATGAGGGTTGAGGTATACGTGGCTAGTAGAAGCCACGAGGGCTGACGTGTACTTAGCCGGTTGCAGCCTTGAGGGCTGATGTGTAGCAAAGAGTCCACACAGATGCTGGAGTGTGGCAGAGACTGCTGTGATGTAAATAATTAAAAGTCCACACAGATGCTGTAGAACATAAGAGACTGCTGTGATGTAAATAATTGGTAGTGTACACAGACATTAAAGTGCAGCAGGGACTGCTGTGGTGTATTAGCAGATAGTCCAGATAGACACTGAAGTGTGACACAGGCTGCTGATGTAATTAGTCATAATCCACACAGATGCTGAAGTGTGGTAGTGACTGTCATGATGTAACTGGCAGATAGTCAACACCGATGCTGAGGTGTGGCCAAGATGGCTGTGGAGTACTGGCTGAAAGTACACACTGGCGCTGCAGTGCAGCAGGAACTGCTGGGGTGTTTCTATGCAGCAGATGCTGAAGTGCAGCAGAGACAGTAGAGATACACGCTGGACACGAGGAGCAGGAACATACAGGAACATGAACTCATTCACAGGAACCGGAAGCTACGTACTGAACCCTATAGCTGGCATCAGAGCAGAGAACCAGTGGAGGTAAAAAAGGAAGATCCAATCGGTGGAGGAAGGGGGTAACGGAGCAGTAAGGTAGGAGGACCTCATGGAGTAGCACCCTGGCGTCCTTGTTTCCGAGCAACAGGCACTAGAGAACCGCCTGGAGAATTGATGCCAAACAAGACATTATGGCAGCTTGTGACAGAACCCCCCCCACAACCCCTAGAACCAGGTTTATCAGGGAAGTTTTCAAAAAAACTCTCTTTTTAAAACAGTAAAGATTTTTTAGAGACTCAGGAATGCTCCTCCAGCCTGTACCCCTTCCAGTGAACAAAAAATGTAAAATCTCGTGGAAACCTGGAATCCAAGATTGTCTCCATGACGAACTCTAGATGACCCTGGATGAGTACAGGAAATGTTCTAGCTAGACATCTGTAACTGAACCTCGGGGAAGAAAAAACAGGTTTGACTAGGGAGCAATGGAAGGTATTGTTAATCCTGAGTGTGTTAGGCAACTTCAACCGAAAGGTGACAGGATTGATCTGAGAGATGATTCTGAAAGGACCATTGTATCTAGGACCCAACTTCTGTGAAAGTTGGTGAATGTTGACATTCTTAGAGGACAGCCAGACCAAATCTCCAACCTCGAACCTGCTTGGCTTGTGGTGCCTATCAGCCAAAGTGGAATGATGATTTGAATTAACACTGACAAAACTTTTTCCAAACATAATGGAGTCTAGATTCTGGATTTGAAAATTAAGTTCCTCCATGATCAATTTCAAAAGAGTTAACTCAAGGATGCAATCCGGGGTTATAGAAAAATGGAGAAATGGTAGAAGATGAATGACAAGAGTTATTGAAAGCAAATTCTGTTAATGGTAAATGGGAGACCCAGTCATTTTGATACTTGGAGACAAAACACCGGAGCTATTGCTCCAAGGACTGATTGACCCTCTCCGTTTGCTTGAGGGTGATATCTGGAGGAAAGAGTGAGGCTGATGCCATGAGAAGAACAAAAGATTTTCCAGAAACGAGCAATAAAGTGAGTTCCTTGGTCTGAAACGATGTCTACTGGAAGTCCATGAAGTCAAAAAATGTGTTGAATGAACAAAACAGATAATTTTCTATCAGAAGGCAGTTTGGAGAGTGGAATGAAATGTTTCATCTTACTAAAACGGTCAACAACTGTCCAAATGACAAAGCAGCGAGAAGAAGGTAAATCAACAATAAAATCCATTGCAATGTGAGTCCAGGGTTTGGATGGAGTTGACAGAGGAAGAAGAAGACTAGAAGGAGCGGTGCAAGGAGATTTATTATGAGCACAAACATCACTGTCCATGACAAACTCGCGAACATCCTGGAGTAAGGATTGCCACCACACTGAGCAGGAGAGAAGTTTAGCAGTTTTGGAGATGCCCAGGTGACCAATAGCTCTAGAAGAATGAAAGTCCATCAAAACTGCTTTGTGAAATCTTTCAGGGCTTTGAGTAATCCCAGCAGCTTTCCAGAAGGAGCCTTAGCCTGACAGGAATGGAGAGCATCAGCTAAATTCCTGGTCAAGACCAAATGATTGTGAGAAGCAGGAATGATGGTCTCTTCAAAAGATGTGGTAGGTTGAATGGGTGAGTGAGCTTTGTGAGTGTTACAAGTCGTGGTCACGACTTGACCCTTTCTGACATCTTTCCCAGGCAGGACAGGGTTACTCCCGTTGTTCCTGTTGCAAGGCGATTGGCACGCCTCAGTAAGTGATGTCTCATCAACAGGTGCAGCTTGATTAAGTGCGTCAGCCTATTTATACTTACTGAACTATTGCACCCGTGCCGACTATAACGTGTCTGTGGATTTCATCAGCTTAGCTGCATGGGCAGCTTTTGTTCTCTCCATGATATTGCTTCCATTTGGCTTCCTAGCTGCATCAAGTAGCTCCCGTGCTACCATCGTCCTCCAAATGGCTTCCTAGCTGCATCTAGCAGCTCCTGTGCTGCCAACGTTCACCATATGTCCTCCTAGCCACACCAAGTAGCTTCCGTGCTACCACCAATCTCCACATGGCTTCCAAGCCGCATCAAGCAGCTCCCGTGCTACCACCATTATTCATTCGGCTTCTTAGCCACTCCAAGCAGCTCCCATGCTGCATCATTGGCACCAGCAGTGCAACACTGGCACCATTGCCGCAACATTGGCATAGTTGCCGCACCATTGACTCTCAAAGCCATTTCCAAACTCTAGACTGTTTATCTACAGCTACTGCCGCAACATCGGCACCATCTCCACAACATCGGAACACTTGCCACACCATCGGCTCTCCAAGCCATTTCCAAACCCTAGACTGTTTATCTATGGCCATTGCCACAACATTGGCAACATCGCTGCAAAATCAGCACAATTGCCGCACCATCGGCACACTTGCCATATCATCGATGCAATTGCTAACTCATCAGAACCATTATCTGTATCAGCTACAACTGTACACTTCATCTCTTGAATTCCCTTGTACCTCCATGTGAGCCTCTACTACCCTGTGTGTAAGTCCAGGCGGCCGCCTAAGTACCGGTGAATGTGTCATAGTTCTAAGGGAACAACGGGCGGTTGTTTTTGTTGACAATCTCGCTAGCCGGAATCTAGGAGAATCACACATGGAGCAGGCAGTGGGATTCATAACATTATAGTCGGCCAGTAACACAGGTACACTTGGAATTAGATACAGAAAGAGTCATATCTGAGTTATAGCTTCTGCATCATGGAGCAGGGACAGAGTCCTGCCCAGGTGCTTGCAGCCCAGATCCAAAAGCTCACCCAGAAATTCCAGGAGCTCACTATACGAGTCGAGGAAAACCATTCTCCTGTGCAAGCAGTCCCTCATCTTGAACCCAAGGTAAATCTGCCAGATCGGTTTACTGAGGGTTTTTAAACTTTCGGGAAAGTTGCAAGCTTTATTTCTGACTTCGTCCCATCTCTTCAGGGACTCAGTTGCAACAAGTGGGACTGGTAATCTCTCTCCTTCAGTGGGATCCACAGACTTGGGCCTTTGGAGTGCCTTCAACCCATACGGCATTACAGACCATCGAGGCTTTCTTTACTGCCTTGGGCCTTTTGTATGATGACCCGGACCATGCTGCTTTGGCTGGTCTTTCTGAGGATATCAAGGACATTCTTGATCAACATTCACCTCCTGAGTCCTTGGATGATCTCATACAACAGGCAATTAGGATAGACCGGTGGCTACAGGAACATAAACGAGAACAAAATCTCCCCATCAAATCACCTCATTCTCGGGATTGGGTTCCATCTTCGGTCACAGAGGAACCAATGCAGATTGGGTCCTCTTGACTATCATCAGAAGAGAGACACAGAAGATGGTCCCTTGGCCTCTTATACTAAACCGACAGACAGTAATGCATATATCAACATGAAGAGTAATCACCACCCAGTTTGGCTAAGAAATATACCAAAAGGCCAAATTAGGAGAGTCAGACGAAACTGTACCGAAAGAGAAGTTTTCTTTGAACAAGTAGAGACTCTACAAAAGAAATGTGTGGTTATTCTAAAAAAGAATTGGAAATACCAGTGAAGGAAATGGAAGAGATTAACAGAGAAACTTTATTATTGCCTAAAACCAAGAAAATGGATGAAAAGAAATTAATATTACCCTTTATTACTACTTACAATGGGCAATATAAATTAGTGGAAAAATTAATAAAGAAGTATTGGCATCTTTTACAAAAAGACCCAATTTTAAAGCCTTTGATTCCTGATAAACCCTGTTTTATATATAGACGAGCGGAAAATTTGAAAAACAAGTTGGTGAAAAGTGCAGTCCCTTTAAAAAGGATCCAGGATCAAATCAAAAGGTTTTTATCGATGTGGATTGTGCCAGATGTGCAAAAATCACCTGACACAACCAAATAAATCAGTACAATATAACTCCAGTCACACAGGAGTTAATTATGAAATTACACAATTCATCACATGTAACAGCACTAATTGTATTTATTTAATCGAATGTAAATGTGGACTACAGTACATAGGGCGAACCAGCCGGTCCTTAAAAGAAAGATGGTCCGAACACGTAAGAAATATAAAAAAGGGGTTTGAAAAACACTCATTATCTCAGCACTTTAAGGAACACCACAATAGTTCCATTAACGGGGTCCACAAAGTGTTAGGCATAAAATTGGTTGTGAAACATTGGAGAAAAAAAGAACATAGACAATAATTTAGCACAAGCCGAAATGAAAACAATTTATGAAATGGGGACCCTTCACCCCAAAGGAATGAATATGGACTTCGAGCTTAAGTGGTTTTTATAAATTGCTTTTATAAGTCATTTATATCATTCCAACTCATGTTCTTTTTTATTGGTTATTTTAGTGTCTATATTTTATGTGTGGCTTTTATTACTCTTCCACATGCATTTTATATATGTATTAATCATCTATGTATTATTTATTTTTATGGATTTTAAATAACTTGTAAGTGTGTCCCCCAGGTTGTTACTAAACCGGATGTTTTTAAAACCCCTTAAAAAACATAAACTATTTATTATATTAATCTGCTAAGATGTGAGAAACATGGGACATCAAATATATACTAATTATACATGTGTATATTTGTGACACATGCGTTCCATGACGATTATGCCTATGGAACGCAGAAATATCCAATCCACGGGAGTATTTACTTCCAGTAACAATTCCCGGAAGCATATGGACCCCACGTGACCACCGCAGGGGAGTGCGGTGCTTCTATGTAAACCCCGGCGGATATTAAAGTTTCCGGCGGGGAGAGCAGGAGACACTGACAGCCCAGCCGGAGGACACGCTGGAACACTGTTTTGACAGTGTTCTACACGGAGGGATGCGTTCCACACAGTCAGTGTGGTGGAACGCATTACCTCTGATGACGCGTGGCGGGCAGCCTATCAACGCTACTTCCGGTGGAAGCATCCGGAAGTCCGTGCGTTCCACGAGCACAATGCGGTGGAACGCACTCGATAGTAAAAATAAAAACGGGCATATATTATCCATGTATATTAACAAGTGGGGGCACACAAAGGTCATTTGGGAATCACTATATACAAAATACTGTGTATAACTATATTGCTGTAAGGATTTAGATAAATCTCCATTAACTACACATGGCACAGTATTAACCAATGGAATTATAGGAGGTGGGATAAAAATAGGAGCATTTGGTCTAGCCCAGTACACCTTGACAAAGGCTTTCTTTAAGCTGAAACGCGTTGGTGGATGTTTTGAGGAGCTGATCCAGATCAAAAAGCAAAGTGGGTGGATTCTTGAACCCAGGAGGTACCCAGTTATTTCTACATATGCTTGATGGTGTTTTTATACACCATTTTATCTGGTACGCAGCCTCATAATTACTTTTTAATTGTCACTCAAAATAAAATTACCTTATCACACTATTGCGATTTTTCTTGCTTTTATATTTGAGGAACAAGAGGTACCCTAGTGTGTTTGGAGAGGAAAAAGAGTGGCTTTTTGTGACTTTGGGCAGACCAGTGCATTATACAAAGAAGACGTTCACTTGTACCATTTGTAACAGAAGAACTTTTCTAACTGAATTAACGGATTACTGATGGTGACATTGGACTTATTTTTTATTTATTAATTTATTCTTATTTATTTGGAAAATATTGATTCAGGAACTTTTTGATGATATTTATTATTTACAAATCAATTTGAACATATTTTTAAATCCATTTCCCTATTGAGTTGTTTGCGCAAGGTGCATCAATCCTCGTTTTTCTGTATGTATGGCAGTGTCAAGGGACATACTGTGAATAATTGTCCGCTCAGACTGGTAAAAAGACAGGGCCTAAGTGTTCAGGAGGATTTACACTTGGGTCTGGCATCTTTTACTTCCAGGAATTCTGTCTTAATTCCAGCAGTCATCCAACTCGCTAATTCCACTTTGTCTACTTCAGCCTTCCTTGCTAGTGGGGCGGCAGGCAATTTTATGGATTTTCATTTCTTTCGCACTCTGGGAGTACCAACTGTCCCCTTGGAACAGAAAATTTCGATCTGTGGTCTGGACAGAGGTTTGATTTCTTCAGGACATGAGAAGTTTAAGACGCCTCCTCTACATTTTTTGGTAGGGACTTTACACTCAGAGACTTTGGACCTCATTCAGAGTCGGTCGTAGCGGCCGCACGGTCGTACGCCACTGATGTTTGCTAAACTGCGCATGCATAAAGTTCGCAATGCGCGTGCGCAAACTAGCTCTTACGATCAGAAATTTCTCTCTCCTTGAACACAGCCAGGTCATTAGTTTGAGTGACAGAATGAGGCGTTTGTGGGTTGTAACAGGGGAAGGTGCTTGAAAACGGGGGAGTGGAGATCTGAACGCAGGTGTGCCTAATTATGCGAACGGCATTTTATGGGAGTGCATAATTAACAAAGTAGTGTCATAGCACACGTGACATGGGAGGTTTTTACACTGACATGATCGTAGTGCTTAAGAGAGGGTCTGGTCAACCTTAAGCTCTACGACCAGTTTCGATGATTCCCGATGGTCTCGATTAATCCTTATATGCCTGGAGATGACATGTAATGCGTACGAGAAGGCGGCGTATTTTTTTATCTTCCGGCCGCATCCTCCCCTTGGTCGGCCAGCTACCGATCTGATCTTAAGGATACAACTTGCGAGTGCATCATTTGCATATCCGGCCCCTTTTCCCATACGACCGTGCGGCCGCTACGACCGACTCTGAATGAGGTCCTTTGTCTTTTTACCTCTTGAATTGTCCTTTGGCTCCAGTCATTCTAGGTCTTCCATGGCTTAGACATCATAATCCTGTGATTAATTGGCAATCTGGTGAAATAACCAAATGGAGTCAGACTTGTCAGAATCATTGCTTGACTATGCCTATTCGGTCCGTACTTCCTACGATTTCTGAGACATCTCTGGCTATTCCGCCTCAGTACATGGATTACGCTGATGTTTTCTCCAAAAAACTTGCAGATGTTCTTCCTCCACTTAGGTCTTACAACTGTGTTATCAATTTGATACCCAACGCCAAATTACCCAAAGGCTGGTTGAATTTCCTCTCAATATCAGAGGATAAAGCTATGAGAGAGTACATTGAGGATGCTTTGACTAAAGGATTCATCCGTCCCTCAAAATCACCACTGGGAGCTGTTTCTTTCTTCGTAGGGAAGAAGGTACGGGTCTCTTCATACCTGTATTGATTACAGGGGACTCAACAACATTATGGTAAAGAATTCATACCCATTACCTCTCATTCTGGTATTATTCGATTAGCTGCGTCAGGCTAATATTTTCTCCAAGATTGATCTCCGAGGGGCATATAACCTGATTCGAATCAAAAGTGGAGACGAGTGGAAAATGGCCTTCAGTACTCATTCCGGACATTATGAGTATCTAGTCATGCCTTTTGGCTTATCTAATGCCCCAGCGGTTTTCCAGGACCTGATTAATGAGGTTCTTCATGAATTTTTTGGTGGTATTCATGGTCGTATACCTAGACAATATTCTCATTTTTTCCCAGTCACTGGACCAACATCATCAGCACATATGTCAGGTTCTTCAAAGATTGCAGTAGAACCATCTGTATGCCAAGTTGGAAAAATATGACTATGATGTCACTCAGGTCTCTTTTCTGGGATATACCATCTCGTCCCAGGGATTTTCAATGGATTATGGAAAAGTCGACACTATACTTAAGTGGGACCAACCAAATTCCCTTAAAGCCATCCAGCGGTTCCTCGGCTTTTATAATTATTATCGCCGAATCATAAAATATTTTTCCAGCATAGTGGCACCCATTGTAAATTTGACCAAGAAAGGAGCGGATACCTTAAACTGGCCAATTGAGGCAATCCAGTCTTTTAAAACTCTCAAAGTTGCTTTCACTCAAGCACCTGTTCTTCGACATCCCGATCCTGACCTTCCTTTTATTTTAGAGGTAGATTCCTCAGAAGTAGGAGCAGGAGCCATTTTGTCACAGAAAGACCCGACAGATAGTAAGTTGCACCCATGTGCATTCTTTTCTCGAAAATTTTCCTCTGCTGAATGCAATTAAGATGGAGGAAAGAAATTGAGAGTTGCTAGCTATTAAATGGGCTTTCGAGGACTGGAGACACTGGCTGGAAGGGGCCAGACACCAGATTTTGGTTCTTACTGACCACAAGAACCTGTCCTATATTCAGTCTGCTAAAAGGTTGAATTCCCGGCAAGCACATTGGGCATTATTTTTTACCTGGTTCAACTTCCTCATCTCCTTTCATCCTGGTTCCAAGAACATCAAAGCTGATGCCCTATCCAGGAGTTTTGAAACAGTACAACTGATGTCCAGGTCAGATGAAGCTATCTTCTGGCAGATCTGATTCAGGCATCTCAATCAGAATCACCTCCGGAGAAGCCTTCTGTTCGTTTGTTTGTGCCAGAGAAGTTCAGAAGAGCAGTTCTGCTGGATTTTCATGCTAGTCAAGTTTCTGGTCATCCAGGTATCAGTAAGACTTCAGAGTTACTCTCCTGTTCTGTTTGGTGGCCATCATTGACTAAAGATGTGCATGAATTTGTCTTGGCATGTGAGGTATGTGTCCGGAATAAGACACCTTGGACAGCTCCTTCGGGTCTGTTACTTCCACTTTCCATACCCAGCAGACCCTGGAATCACATCGCCATGGATTTCATCATTGATCTCCCAATATCTGCTCGATGTTCTGTTATCTGGATGGTGGTGGACCAATTTAGTAAAAAGTAAAATGGCACACTTCATACCATTGCAAAAACTTCCTTCTGCTCAGGAACTTTCCAGCCTGTTTCTCCAACACAATTTTTCAGGTACACGGGTTACCAATGGATATTGTGTCGGATCAAGGATCAAAATTTGTGGCACAGTTTTGGCGAGTGTTCTGTACTTCTCTGGGCATTGATCTTAGTCTTTCTTCAGGTTACCATCTGCAGTCCAATATACAGACTGAGCATGTTCATCAGTGTCTGGAACAATTGGGTATCACATCTGCCACTTGCTGAGTTCGCTTTTAATAATTCATGTCACTCTGCATCTTCAGTATCCCTATTCTTCTGTGTTACAGGGCAACATCTGAGGTCAAATGCCTTCAACTCCGGATCACCAGTTTCTTCTTCTGTCTTTCGGCTCCAACATATTTGGGGTAAGGTTCATCAAAGCCTTTGGAAGGTATCTTTCTGCTCCAAAGAACCTGTTGACAAGCATCGGAGGTCGTGTACTTTTAGGAAAGGTGATTTGGTTTGGCACTCCACCAAAAACATCAAGGTCCGTCAGCCTACACAGAAGCTGGGTCCCAGATATATTGGTCCATTCTGAATTATTTCACAGGTGAACCCAGTAGCCTTCAAACTTCATTTGCCCAACTCTCTCCATATTAATAATACTTTCCATTGTTCTTTGCTTAAACCGATCTACTCATCAGCCAAGTTCAAATCTAGGTTCTCGCCCAGGTCTGCTTCAGTTATGGTCCTTGGTCAGCATGAATTAATTGTGGAGAAAATTATGTACTGTAGATTATCCGGGGGTCATCTGCAATTCTTAGTCTACTGGAAGGGCTATGTGCCAGAGGAACATTCCTGGGTTCCTGATACTGCATTATATGCTCCCAGGTTGAGAAGATGTTTCTTTCAGGATTTTCCAGATAAACCAGGTTCTGGAGGTTCTTCAAGAGGGGGTACTGTTACAAGTCGTGGTCACAACTTGACCCTTTCTGACAGCTTTCCCAGGCAGGACGGGGTTACTCCTGTTGTTCCTGTTGCTAGGTGATCGGCATGCCTCAGGAAGTGATGTCTCATCCACAGGTGCAGCTTGATTAAGTGCTGTAGCCTATTTATACTCACTGAACTATTGCACCTGTGCTGACTATAGCGTGTCTGTGGATTTCATCAGCTTAGCTGCATGGGCAGCTTTTGTTCTCTCCATGATATTGCTTCCATTCGGCTTCCTAGCTGCATCAGGTAGCTCCATTGCTACCATCGTCCTCCAAACGGTATCCTAGCTGCATCCAGCAGCTCCCGTGCTGCCAACATTCACCATACGGCCTCCTAGCTATGCCAAGTAGCTTCCGTGCTACCACCAATCTCCATATGGCTTCCCAGCCGCATCTAGTAGCTCCACCATTCTTCATTCGGCTTCTTAGCTGCTCCAAGCAGCTCCCATGCTGCATCATCAGCACCAGTGCTGCAACATTGGCACCATTGCCGCAACATCAGCACAGTTTCCGCACCATTGGCTCTCAAAACCATTTCCAAACTCTAGACTGTTTATCTACAGCTATTGCCACAACATCGGCACCATCTCCACAACATCGGCGCACTTGCCGCACAATCGGCTCTCCAAGCCATTTCCAAACCCTAGACTGTTTATCTATGGGCATTGCTGCAACATCGGCAACATAGCTGCAACATTGGCACAATGGCCGCACCATCGGCACACTTGCCATATCATTGGCAATTGCCAACTCATCAGAACCATTACTTGTATCAGCTCCAACTGTACACTTCATCTCTTGAATTCCTTTGTACCTCCATGTGAGTCTCTATTACCCCGAGCGTAAGTCCAGGTGGCTGCCTAAGTACCGGTGAATGTATCATAGCTCTAAGGGAGCAACAGGCAGTTGTTTTTGGTGAAGATCTCACTAGCCGGGTTCTAGGGGTCTCAAATGGAGCAGGCAG
The DNA here is from genome assembly GCA_031769625.1 of Taudactylus pleione. Classification (NCBI taxonomy): domain Eukaryota; kingdom Metazoa; phylum Chordata; class Amphibia; order Anura; family Myobatrachidae; genus Taudactylus; species Taudactylus pleione. The sequence continues at coordinate 13,147,325 of JAUIMM010000384.1, forward strand.
TGGGATTCATAACAGTGACAGAGTGTTTGCCTTGAGATTCCTGGAGCCAGGTCAGAAAGAAATAATGTAGTTAAAACAGGTGATGAATAGAGCCCAACGTGCTTGTCTAGCATTTAATCTCTTTGCAGTTTCAATATATGCCAAATTTTTATGGTTGGTCAAGACTGTGATCAGATGTTTAGCTCCTTCTAACCAGTGCCTCCAATCTTCAAAATTCCATTTGATGGCTAACAACCCTCAATTCCCAACATCATAATTTCTCTCTGCTGGCGCAAATTTGTGCGAGAAGGCACATGGATAAAACTTGTCATCCCGGGGATCCTTTTGCAACAAGATAGCACCAAAACCAACTTCGGAGGCATCCACTACAACAATAAATGGAAGGTCCGGATCAGGATGATGGAGAACAGGAGCAGTGATGAAAGCTAACTTTAGGGAATTGAAGGCCTGTACCGCCTTAACAGGCCAGTTAGCTGTATCTACCCCTTTTTTAGTCAATTCAACAATAGGAGCAACAATGGTAGAAAAGGACTTGATAAATCAGCGATAATATTGTCATACAGGAAAAGGGGAAGAAGATTGATTGCACAGGAAAACAGTTAATTCTAACGATCTAATTATAGATTTATTGGATACACGTATCTAGGTATATTTCAAAAACTGGAGGTGCATCCCAGGAGTAAATATTATCAAGGTTTAGAAGAGGAGAGAAAAAATAAAGAAAAGGCTCCTATCAGGGCACACTCCTGTGCTGTATTGATGGCTACAAAATTAGTATTGGAGAAATAGGACAAACTGATTACATCTAAGTGAGATCATAATCATATGTGAAATTTACATTAATGTCTCAATTAGCAGACAGACCACCATATATTTACCCATTTAATATATCTGAAATAGATGTATTGATGTTGATATTAAAACTAAAGTTTATTAAATTCTTAAAATGAAACAGACACTCGAAATCAACTTATTATACAAAGACAGCATAGACAAATAACAACATTAATAGTGTATGATACACTATATCTATTAACAGTGATCCACTATATCCAGGTCTATTTGACAGTACTGGAAGTATAGTTATAAATATTTGCTAATGATATACACAATTGAAATCGACAATTCATCGAAATGCCACCCTAAATAGTACACATGCGATACTTCACTAATCACAGAAACCATGCATATGGTGCTGGGGGTATAGTTATAAATATATGCACTATTGGAATAGATAATTCATCAAAGTACCACCCTACCTAGTACACATATTAAAATGCAATATTTCAATGATCACAGGAAACATACATATGGTATGTCTAGTGAAAGTAGTCCCTCAATAATCCACCGGAACCAGTGAAAAAATAATACATAGGATGAGTCCACCACAGCCTTCTAATGTGATATTAGTTAATAAAGGTGTAATGTACTGTTATCTAGGGTAGGATATTCTAAGGTTGAGTGGATCCACCTGTATATTTAGATATACAAATAACATATAAATATAAAAAACATGTATCACAATTGACATACAAATACAAAACTAAAGGCGAAATAATAAACAAATACATACAACATGCAAAAGGTATAATGATACCACAATATTAAAATGCTGAACACCACGGATACCACCTATATATATAATATGGAGGTTATTAGAGGCGTCCCTCTATTCCGATCTGGGAGAGTACATATGGTACTAAATATTTTCCTGATATAGATACAGGTATAGAGTGGTGTGCTTATATGCCCAGGATCTGCTGTTGCCCGTCTTAGATATTAGAGGACAGGGAATGAGAGTCCCAGGAACTGGCATCAGAAATTAGAAAGCTGCTTCTGCTGTTACAGCCCAGTCTCACTAGTATCCCTGTTGCCGTACAGCAGCGCAGGGAATCCAGGCAGCTGGCTATAATGAGAGAGCAGGAAAAAGTAGAAGGAAGAAAGTACCTGCCAATATTGTCTCCCTTCTGTATGATCGTCTGTGGTGCAGGGGTCCAGAGTGCGCACTGTGGAGCCCACCAGCAGGCTGTCTGACACGTGTTTCGCCGGGGCTTTATCAAAGGAAGCACCATGCTGTCATGTGCATGCCAGAAATAAATAGTGCTGGCTGTAAGCTGATAGGTTGCTGTTTGTTATTGACAGCATAATCCACCAATGGGCATGTGGTATTGAATAAAGGGGAGGGAGCAGTATATGCTGTTCGGCTGATATCATCTGTCTCTTAGACAAGGAGCTGGCCTGATCGTCAGCTGTGTCAATTACGCTGCTAATCTATGGTAAACTCTCATTATATCACCTAAACCCATATAAAGAGAAATAGTTGTAACAACAGAAAGTGACCCACTGTGTACTAGGTTAGTATCCATTATTAAATATAACACTACAAATAGAATAGACAATATTAAATAAAAATACAGTGATAATTAGCTATATTAGTTTTGCACAAGTAACCACCTGTAGAGTCTTTTTAATCAATATAGATAACAATCTGTAATTAAATACAATGTCAGCTCAATCCATAGTATTATAATTCTATAATGATGAAAATCATTATTAAACATCCTTTGTTACTGATGCGGACCCCTTATGGTTAAATCATTAGCACACAAATTTTCTATCAGTATGCAGAATGCTCCATACGTTATTGTTTGTAATGAAATATGTTACGAAAACTATTTTACATATTCCTGCAGATCCATGTACTTAGATATTAATACCGCATAATAGAAATAAAGAGAACTATATTCCCACCTATGTCCTAAATTAATTTTGGATTAGTGTAATTGTAGGTAATTGTGACAGTAGTGCTGTTATGTGAGAGTAGTGATCACAAAAGGGTGTAATTTGTAAAAATGTTAATAAATACATAGATATTCCTTATAATGGTAAGTGATGTGACAATGGTGCTGATAGGTGAATGTAGTGATCACAAATAGGTGTAAATTGTTGATAAAAATAATAATAAAAATAAATATGAATAAAGATGAATGAAATATGATATAATGACTATCAAAAATATACAAAAATAAGTAATGGTGTTAGGAGCATTCTTAAGACAGAAATGCAATAATATGAGACAAAAAATGAAAATGAAACAAAAAATATATAAAGTGAAATAAAGTATGATATAAATAGTGATATATTTGATAACATGTATGATATAACAATGAATTATTGTAATTACCTCATACTTCAATAGGGGGAATAATATAACACTTGAAGATTAAAAATATAAGAAAGAAAAATATTGAAATGTAATTATATTTACAAAAGGTCAATACCAACCTAACCAAATCGAAGACAAAAATATCGATCTCAGCTGATGTAAAGATTGGCCTAAATATCAAGAAAAGGGCTATAATTGATGGTTTCATTCATTTCAAAGGGATTAACTGAGCCCATACGAAAAGTCCATTCGCATTCCCTTTTTAAGAGTTCTCGAGTGAGATCTCCTTTTCTGATATTCATTGATACCTTCTCAAGACCAAATGCTTTCAAGTCTTTATATGATCCATGATGTTGTAAGAGGAAATGCCGGGCTACCGTGGTAATTTTGTTGAATTTTTGTAAATCACTAGAAGCATGTTTAATATTTCCTATATGTTCTAGTATTCTTTGTTTGAGTGGCCTTGTTGTCATTCCTATATAGTGTTTTTTGCAGGTGCATTCAAGACAGTATATTACAGCGTTGGTATTGCAGTTTATATATTGTCGGATCTTATGTTTCTTGCCATATCGATCCAAAACCTCATTCCTCTTGGCCATATTAGGACAGGCTTTACACTGACCACAAGGAAAAAACCCCATGATACCTGGTTTCCTTTTATTCTCTGTAGTACATAGTCATTTCACTACAGAGAATAAAAGGAAACCAGGTATCATGGTATCCGACAATATATAAACTGCAATACCAACGCAGTAATATACTGTCTTGAATGCACCTGCAAAAAACACTATATAGGAATGACAACAAGGCCACTCAAACAAAGAATACTAGAACATATAGGAAATATTAAACATGCTTCTAGTGATTTACAAAAATTCAAGAAAATTACCACGGTAGCCCGGAATTTCCTCTTACAACATCATGGATCATATAAAGACTTGAAAGCATTTGGTCTTGAGAAGGTATCAATGAATATCAGAAAAGGAGATCTCACTCGAGAACTCTTAAAAAGGGAATGCGAATGGACTTTTCGTATGGGCTCAGTTAATCCCTTTGGGATGAATGAAACCATCAATTATAGCCCTTTTCTTGATATTTAGGGAAATCTTTACATCAGCTGAGATCGATATTTTTGTCTTCGATTTGGTTAGGTTGGTATTGACCTTTAGTAAATATAATTACATTTCAATATTTTTCTTTCTTATATTTTTAATCTTCAAGTGTTATATTATTCCCCCTATTGAAGTATGAGGTAATTACAATAATTCATTGTTATATCATACATGTTATCAAATATATCACTATTTATATCATACTTTATTTCACTTTATATATTTTTTGTTTCATTTTTATTTTTTGTCTCACATTATTGCATTTCTATCTTAAGAATGCTCCTAACACCATTACTTATTTTTGTATATTTTTGATAGTCATTATATCATATTTCATTCATCTTTATTCATATTTATCTTTATTAATATATTTATCAACAATTTACACCTATTTGTGATCACTACATTCACCTATCAGCACCATTGTCACATCACTTACCATTATAAGGAATATCTATGTATTTATTAACATTTTTACAAATTACACCCTTTTGTGATCACTACTCTCACATAACAGCACTACTGTCACAATTACCTACAATTACACTAATCCAAGATTAATTTAGGACATAGGTGGGAATATAATTCTCTTTATTTCTATTATGCGGTATTAATATCTAAGTACATGGATCTGCAGGAATATGTAAAATAGTTTTCGTAACATATTTCATTACAAACAATAACGTATGGAGCATACTGCATACTGATAGAAAATTTGTGTGCTAATGATTTAACCATAAGGGGTCCGCATCAGTAACAATGGATGTTTAATAATGATTTTCATCATTATAGAATTATAATACTATGGATTGAGCTGACATTGTATTTAATTACAGATTGTTATCTATATTGATTAAAAAGACTCTACAGGTGGTTACTTGTGCAAAACTAATATAGCTAATTATCACTGTATTTTTATTTAATATTGTCTATTCTATTTGTAGTGTTATATTTAATAATGGATACTAACCTAGTACACAGTGGGTCACTTTCTGTTGTTACAACTATTTCTCTTTATATGGGTTTAGGTGATATAATGAGAGTTTACCATAGATTAGCAGCGTAATTGACACAGCTGACGATCAGACCAGCTCCTTGTCTAAGAGACAGACGATATCAGCCGAACAGCATATACTGCTCCCTCCCCTTTATTCAATACCACATGCCCATTGGTGGATTATGCTGTCAATAACAAACAGCAACCTATCAGCTTACAGCCAGCACTATTTATTTCTGGCATGCACATGACAGCATGGTGCTTCCTTTGATAAAGCCCAGGCGAAACACGTGTCAGACAGCCTGCTGGTGGGCTCCACAGTGTGCACTCAGGACCCCTGCACCACGGACGATCATATAGAAGGGAGACAATATTGGCAGGTACTTTCTTCCTTCTACTTTTTCCTGCTCTCTCATTATAGCCAGCTGCCTGGATTCCCTGCGCTGCTGTACGGCAACAGGGATACTGGTGAGACTGGGCTGTAACAGCAGAAGCAGCTTTCTAATTTCTGATGCCAGTTCCTGGGACTCTCATTCCCTGTCCTCTAATATCTAAGACAGGCAACAGCAGATCCTGGGCATATAAGAACACCACTCTATACCTGTATCTATATCAGGAAAATATTTAGTACCATATGTACTCTCCCAGATCGAGATAGAGGGACGCCTCTAATAACCTCCATATTATATATATAGGTGGTATCCGTGGTGTTCAGCATTTTAATATCGTGGTATCATTATACCTTTTGCATGTTGTATGTATTTGTTTATTATTTCGCCTTTAGTTTTGTATTTGTATGTCAATTGTGATACATGTTTTTTTATATTTATATGTTATTTGTATATCTAAATATACAGGTGGATCCACTCAACCTTAGAATATCCTACCCTAGATAACAGTACATTACACCTTTATTAACTAATATCACATTAGAAGGCTGTGGTGGGCTCATCCTATGTATTATTTTTTCACTGGTTCCGGTGGATTATTGAGGGACTACTTTCACTAGACATACCATATGTATGTTTCCTGTGATCATTGAAATATTGCATTTTAATATGTGTACTAGGTAGGGTGGTACTTTGATGAATTATCTATTCCAATAGTGCATATATTTATAACTATACCCCCAGCACCATATGCATGGTTTCTGTGATTAGTGAAGTATCGCATGTGTACTATTTAGGGTGGCATTTCGATGAATTGTCGATTTCAATTGTGTATATCATTAGCAAATATTTATAACTATACTTCCAGTACTGTCAAATAGACCTGGATATAGTGGATCACTGTTAATAGATATAGTGTATCATACACTATTAATGTTGTTATTTGTCTATGCTGTCTTTGTATAATAAGTTGATTTCGAGTGTCTGTTTCATTTTAAGAATTTAATAAACTTTAGTTTTAATATCAACATCAATACATCTATTTCAGATATATTAAATGGGTAAATATATGGTGGTCTGTCTGCTAATTGAGACATTAATGTAAATTTCACATATGATTATGATCTCACTTAGATGTAATCAGTTTGTCCTATTTCTCCAATACTAATTTTGTAGCCATCAATACAGCACAGGAGTGTGCCTTGATAGGAGCCTTTTCTTTTTTTTTTTCTCTCCTCTTCTAAACCTTGATAAAATCAGCGATAATAGTTTGCAAAACCAAGAAAGCATTGGATGGCTTTTAATGTGGAAGGCTGTACCCAATCTGAAATGGCTTTCACGTTACTTGAATCCATAGACGACCCCTGGGAAGAGATGATATATCACAAAACAGAGACCTCCTTCACTTCAAACTCGTATTTCTCTAGTTTTGCGTACAGATTATTCTCTTGGAGTTTGCGTAACACCTGTCTCACATGTTGGCAATGTTGTTCCAAAGACTTAGAATAGATGAGAATATCGTCTAAGTATATGACGGCAAAGACTCCAAGGAACTTCCTCAAAATATCACAAACGAAGTCTTGAAAGATGGCAGGAGCATTTATAAGACCAAAAGGAAAGACCAGAGATTCATAATGGCCCAAATGAGTATTGAATGCTGTCTTCCACTCATCACCCTCCTTAATCCGGATCAGGTTATAGGCCCCTCGCAGATCGATCTTGGAAAAAATGGATGCCTCACAAAGTTGGTCGAACAGAACTGATATTAATGCTAATGGATAAGATTTTTTAATGGTGATATTATTTAACCCACAGAAATCAATGCACAGTTGAAGTGATCCATCCTTCTGCACAGAAAAAAATCCAGCCCCAACCGGTGATTTGGATCGACGAATAAAGCACTTCTGAAGAGTGCCTTGGATGTACTCTTGCATAGATTGACTTTCAGGTAGGGACAAAGGGCCTGATTCAGAGCCACTCGCTGCTAGCAATCAATCGCTCTGAATCAGGGCAGGGATTTTTTTTTTACCAGGCCGCTCGCTAAGCTGTGGGTGACCACCCACAGCTTTTGTGAGTGGCCTGGAACCTGTCGTGATTATCGCGACCATCAGGCTTGCGAGGAGACCCTGTGGTAGTGTCTCAGCTCTCGCAAGCCCGAGTGGAATCCCTGCTTTAATAGAGCAGGAAGTCCACTACTGACATCATCGACAGCCACCCTGTCTTGTAGTGAGACCCATAGCGACAGAGCTGCCATCACTAGACGGGTCTTGCGCATGCGTATGCCGGAGGCTGTGCATGTGCAGAGGGGGACCATTGACCCTCTTGCGAGCACTGTGCGCTTGTGAGCGGGTCTGAATCAGGCCCAAAGTGTATAACCTGCCTTTCAGAAGTTTGAAGGCTGAAGCTCAATGGCACAGTCATATGGACGATGTGGAGGTAGAGTATCAGCCTTTTTCTTAGAAAAAACCTCAGAGAGACACGATAGGGAGCAGGAATAGCAGATGAAGATTCTTACTGGATGGTAGCAATTCGTACCGGTAGAGCGAGACATCATTCGGAACAGGTGGATCCCCACCAAAGGACTTTATCCGATTGCCAGTTGATCACAGGATTATGATTACTAAGTCATGGCAACCCTAGAATTATAGGTGCCAGAGGACAATGAAACAGCAGGAACATTATGATTTCGGAATGTAAAGCTCCAATTGATAAATGGATGGGAGGTGATTGATAGTTGACTACCCGTTTGGTAACAAGATTGCCATCCAAACCAATAATTGAGACAGGTTGATGTAAGGACTCAGGAGTCAAGCCTAAAGAATTAAAAAATGTCCATGAAATTGTCTGAGGAACCACTATCCAGAAAGGCAGAAATGTTTAATTCTTGATCAAAAACTTGGACGACTGTAGGAATAAGGACTACATTACTGGGAGTGACAGATGCAAGGCCCAGATGTATCTCCCCCTGTACATCTAGACCATGCCTTTTTCCGACTTGACTGGGAAAACATAGGCATTATGGACCTCATTCAGAGTCAGTCGTAGTGGCCGCACGGTCAAACTAGCTGCTACGATCAGAAATTTCTCTCTCCTTGAACACAGGGTCTCATTCAGACCTGCTTGTGAGTGCAGGACGCTCGCAAGCGGGTCGATGGTGCCCTAATGCGCATATGCACGACGGAGGCCCCACTGGGTCCGGCCCCACTGACATCACTAGTGATGTCAGTGGGAGTGATTTTGGCTCTGATAGAGCCAAAATCACTCCAGGGCTTGCGGTCACCGAGACCCTACCGCAAGGTCTCGTCACAAGCCCGATGGTCACGATGGTCTTGACCATCGCGACCATCATCATGGACGCTCGCATAAGCTGTGGGTGGTAACCCACAGCTATGCAAGTGTCCAAGAGGCCGCTCCCTTTTTAGGTAGGAGGGCCCTGATTCAGAGCGAGCGCTCTGGTCAGAGCTTCTGGCTCTGAATCAGGCCCACAGCCAGGTCATTAGTTTGAGTGACAGATTGAGGCATTTGTGGGTTGTAACAGGGGAAGGTGCTTGAAAACGGGGGAGTGGAGATCCGAACGCAGGCATGCCTAATTATGCGAATGGCATTTTATGGGAGTGCATAATTAACAAAGTAGTGTCATAGCACACATGACATGGGAGGTTTTTACACTGACATGATCGTCGTGCTTAAGAGAGGGTCTGGTCAACCTTAAGCTCTACGACCAGTTCCGATGGCTCCCGATAGTCACTATTAATCCTTATATGCCCGGAGATGATGTGTAATGCGTACGAGAAGGGGGTGTATTTTTTTGTCTTCCGGCCGCTTCCTCCCCTTGGTCGGCCAGCTACCGATCTGATCTTAGGGACGCAACTTGCGAGGGCATCATTTGCATATCCGGCCCCTTTTCCCGTACGACCGTGCGGCCGCAACGACCGACTCTGAATGAGGTCCTATGTCCCTTATTTCCACAGTAAAGACATAAACCAAGTGCTCGTCTTATGCGCTTCTCCTCAGAAGAAAGATGGAAAGCCTCTAGCTGCATGGGCTCTTTTAACTCAGGAGGAGTAACTCAAACTGGATATTGAGGACAAACAGTAGGCAAATCATTGTCCAGACTACGCTCTTGAAGCCGATGGTCAATACAGATGGTCAGTTGCATAAGTCCATCCAGATTCTCATGAGCTGGATACTGGACAAAGATGTCTTTGATTTGGTCAGAGAGACCCAACAAAATTGACTACAGAATGCGGGATTGTTCCACCAGTAATCTATTTACCACTTGTGGAACTCCATGCAGTAATCTTCTGCTGCTTTCTGTCCCTATCTTAGAGATCGAAGACTGGTTTCTGCCATTGGTGCCTTATCTGGGTCATCGTATAATAGTACTAGAGCAGAAAAGAAAGCATCAACAGTGTGAAGTGCAGAATGGGTGGATGGTAAACCAAATGTCCAGGTTTGAGGGTCACCTTGGAGTAGAGATATAATGATTCCCACGTGTTGGGCTTCAGAGCCAGAGGATTGGGGACATAACTTGAATTATAATTTGCAACTTTCCCAAACATTTACAAAGTCTTTGCGGTTCCTGGAGAACCGGTCAGGAAGGTTCAACTTAGGTACTCTAATGGCGGTTAGAGCAGAAGAAACATATGTATCCTCAACCTGGAGGGACAGTTCTTGAACTTTCTGGGTTAAGGCCTGAATTTGTGCTGCAAGGACTTGTGCCAGATTTTGAGTGGGATACATGGCAATGCAACAGTACCTCTATGAATATCTTTGTTGTGGCCGGTTATAATGTTATGAATCACTGAGAGAATTCACAGGAAGAAGGATTATCATTAGTTGGTGTTAATCGATTGATGAGAAGTCTATTTATAAAGAATCTTAGAAGAGTCAATTGATAAAGAAGTTTTTAGAATTTGATTGATGAGGAGTCAATTAATAAAGAAGTTTTGAGGACTTGAGTGTACTTGACTTGAGTGTGGCCTGATGGCCAAGTTGCAGCCTTGAGGACTCCTCATATAAACCTGGCTGGTGGCAGCCTTGAGGGCTGATGTGTACTTGATTGGATGCAGCCTTGAGGACTGATGTGTACTTGGCTGGTTGCAGCCTTGAGGGTTGAGGTATACTTGGATGGCAGCAGCCTTGAGGGCTGTTGTGTACTTGGCTGGTTGCAGCCTTGAGGGTTGAGGTATACTTGGCTAGTAGCAGCCTTGAGAGCTGACGTGTACTTGGCCGGTTGCAGCCTTGAGGGCTGAGATATACTTGGCTGGTAGCAGCCTTGAGGGCTGATGTGTACTTGATTGGATGCAGTCTTGAGGGCTGATGTGTACTTGGCTGATTGCAGCCTTGAGGGCTGAGGTATACTTGGCTGGTAGCAGCCTTGAGGGCTGATGTTTAGCAGAGACTGCTGTGATGTAAATAATTGGTAGTGTACACAGACGTTAAAGCGCAGCAGGGACTGCTGTGGTGTATTAGCAGAAAGTCCAAATAGACACTGAAGTGTGGCAGAAGCTGCTGATGTAATTAGTGATAATCCACATAGATGCTGAAGTGCGGTAGTGACTGCCATGATGTAACTGGTGGATAGTCCACATCGACACTGAAGTGCGGCAGAGACAGCAGTAGAGTACTGGCTGATAGTTCACACTGGCACTGCAGTGCAGCAGGAACTGCTGTGGTGTTACTAGCAGATAGTCCACACAGATGCTAAAGTGCAGCAGAGACAATGAGATACATGCTGGACACGAGGAGCTGGAACATACAGGAACATGTACCAGGGCCGCAACTAGGGGGGGTTAAGGGTGCACGTGTGCTGGCTGCCGCATCTAAGGGGGTAACAGGACGAAAGAGGGTAGTGGCGGAGTATCTCCAGGCAAGGAAGCAGTGCAGTGTGTGCAGGACACAGACAAAGCGGCATGACTGTCGCTGCTGTGATCGGAATGATGAGCACTCTGAGGCCTGTTGGTGACTCTGGCTCAGCAGCACGAAGGTGGTGAGTGGGTGATGTGGGGCCTCTAACGCACCGCCAGTGGCGGCGTATCTACAGTCCCTGCAGCCCCCGCGGTGGCTTGGGGTCGGTGCCGAATGAGGGCTGCACCGGCATCATTGAAGTGAGGGTAGAGCAGCACTAATGACTGTGCTGCCACCATCACTGACTGTCAGACGGACGGCGGGCACATGGTATCTGGTGAATCACCGGCCGGGGGTGATACAGGGCTGCATAGCGGCTGCTTCACTCCTGGCTGTGTGATCTATTCAGCGAGAGCTTAGCTGCCCTGAAGTGAGGACCGTGTGTCGCCTGCGGGGACAGGTAGGCAGTGCTGGGCTCAGTAAAAAGTGTCTTGCCCCGGGTAACAAAAATCCTAGTTTCGACCCTGCATGAACTCAATCACAGGAACTGGAAGCTACGTACTGAACGCTATAGCCAGCATCAGATTAGAGAACTGGCGGAGGTAATAAAGGAATAAGATCCAATCGGTGCTGGGAGCAGGTAACGGAGCAGTAAGGACCTCATGGAGTAGCAGCCCGGCGTCCTTGTCTTCTAGCAACAGCCACCTGGAGTTTTGATGTCAAACAAGATGTTACGGCGGCTTGTGACATTAGCTTTGACAGTAACTGAAGTCTTAGATGAGAGTTTAAATCGTGAGAGTTTTTGAGTCTAAAAGAGTTTGTATGTTCTCGGACTCTAGGCCTGATTCAGAGCCGGATGCTATTTGCGCTCACTCGTCCAGAAAAAGGGGCTGGCTATTTAAATTAACCGTTCGCTCTTTGCGGTCTGTTCACGCCTCTATGTCTGAACGAGCGAACAAAACATGCGAACGTAATTTTGAAAAAAACGCCCCCTGGCCGCTCGCATCATACATCATGTCCGCTATTTATTAGATTAATCGAGTACATCGGACGGCGTATGAACTACTCGCTATTCTTGTGGTTGGTTTTTCCTACCACAATCATGGGAGCAGTTCTGACTATAAAACAACCAAGTGACGTGGTCGATGACGCTGCTTTAGTAATTATGCACACCCTTAAAACGCCCGTTTTGACCGTTTGGAACGCCTGCATTCGGATCTCCACTCCCTGTTTTCAAGCACCTTCCCCTGTTACCACCCACAAACGCCTCCTCCTGTCACTCAAAATAGCAGACATTCGCTATTTAGCGAGCACACGATTTTCGGCCGCACTGACTGGTTCGCGCATGCGTATTAAAATCCATACGCATGCGCAGTTGTGCGAACATCGGTCAGAACAAACGAGCGGCCGCTTACGAGCGGCTCTGAATCAGGCCCACTGTTACGTTCTCAGCGTTTAAAAATTTTGAGCTAAACTTTTTCTAAACTCTCACCCTATTACATTATTAAAACATTACATTATTACATTTCTTTTGAAATCCTGAGAATCAGCAAGGCCACCATCCAAGCTAAAGTATCGACCTTATTGCAAACATAGGGCCTGATTCAGCAAGGATCGCTATTCTGCTAGAACGTATGCACTGCATTTGTTAATATTAGCGGTGAAATGCAAATGTTTGCAATCACATTGTGATCACAGCTTAACATAAGGACGCTCACTTCCCCTCACACACATCCGTATACTTTGCAACATAGCAAATTAATCGGTAACATCGGACCCATATGCACTCACTCAGGAATTGCTAAATTCAGCACACGCTATGAGGCCTCATGCTGCATATGGTATTGTAGTGGATAATTTATGCATGCCCCTGCAACAGCATCCAAATGCACAGGCACGCCTGTGTTCATCTGACCACTCCCTGTCACCACCCACAAAAAGCACTTCCTGTCAATCACTGTGCTCTGGCTCTGCATAGCCTCTGCAAATGCAGTACCCATCGCATTTAGGTAAACAATTCATACAGAAGGGATATGGTGAGGAATTGGTGAAAAAAGCTATTACACGAGCTCAAGATCTCGATAGAGATCAAGGCCCTCATTCAGAGCCGTACGCTCTGAGCAGAGCGCACGCTCTGAATGAGGGCCGGGCTCCATTTTCATGGAGCGTCCTCCTGGACGCTCGTATAGCTGTGGGTCACCACCCACAGGCTATACGAGCGTGCATTTTGATGGCCGCGATGGTCGTGACCATCGCGACCATCGAAATTGCGAGCCGGAGCCTGCGGTTGAGGTTTTCAACCGCAAACTCCGGAGTGATTTTGGCTCTATCAGAGCCAAAATCACTCCCACTGACATCACTAGTGATGTCAGTGGGCCGGCTTCTGACGGGAGGCGTTCCCGTGGGAACGCCCCCGTCAGGGAGGCACGCCCCCGGCACGCCCACCAAAGGGGGCGTGCTGTCAATCAACATTGACAGCACGCCCCCTTTGAGCGGACACAACGAGCGAAGGAAAGTCCTTCGCTCGTCGTGTCTGGCGCATGCGCACGACGGAGCTCCCTCCGTCGTGCGCATGCTCAGTGCAGACCATCGACCCACTTGCGAGCGGACAGCCGCTCGCGAGTGGGTCTGAATCAGGCCCCAAATCCTTAATTATGTTGGTAGTAGAGGAAAGCAGAAGGATATGGGAATACCCTTTATTACAAAATATCATAGTCAATATAGACAGGTAGAGACTATTATTTCAAAGCATTGGGATGTTTTGTTAAGGATCCTATAGTAAAGGGACATATTAAAGAACATCCAGTGTTTATTTAACATCCAGTGTGAGGAGTATAACATCTAAACCAAAAGAAATAATGACAAATAAATCAAAAGGTTTATTTAGATGTGGAGAATGCATTATGTGTAGACTATGTAAAAGTAAGGAGTCTCACATTAAGGAATATAAATCAACCCAGACCAATCAAAAATACAAGATCAATGATTTTATAACCTGTCACAGTAAATTTTGTGTGTATTTGTTGGAATATGTCTGTGGTTCACAATATGTTGGCAGGACAACCCGCATGTTAAAAGTAAGACTGGCAGAACATGCCAGATATATTAAAAAAGGGCTTAGCACACATAGTGTATCACTACATTTCCAACAAAAACATCAATGTGATATCACACAATTATCAACATTTTGTGGGATTAAAGTGATCCCAGATAATTGGAGAATAGATAATAGGGAAGAAAGTCTTGCACAAGCAGAAATTAAATTAATATATTTACTTAGGACATTGGGCCTGATTCAGACCCACTCGCGAGCGGCTGTCCGCTCGCAAGTGGGTCGATGTTATGCACTGAGCATGCGCACGACGGAGGGAGCTCCGTCGTGCGCATGCGCAAGACGCGACGAGCGAAGGAAAGTCCTTTGCTCGTTGTGTCCGATCAAAGGGGGCGTGCTGTCAATGTTGATTGACAGCACGCCCCCTTTGGTGGGCGTGCCTCCCTGACGGGGGCGTTCCCACGGGAACGCCTCCCGTCAGAAGCCGGCCCACTGACATCACTAGTGATGTCAGTGGGAGTGATTTTGGCTCTGATAGAGCCCAAATCACTCCGGAGCTTGCGGTTGAAAACCTCAACCGCAGGCTCCGGCTCGCAATTTCGATGGTCGCGATGGTCTCGACCATCGCGGCCATCAAAGAGCACGCTCGTATAGCCTGTGGGTGGTGACCCACAGCTATACGAGCGTCCAGGAGGACGCTCCATGAAAATGAAGCCCGGCCCTCATTCAGAGCGTGCGCTCTGCTCAGAGCGTACGGCTCTGAATGAGGGCCATTGACCCCTAGAGGTCTTAATATAGAATTCGAAGCTAAGTGGTTCCTGTGAAAAGGGTGTATATGTTGGTTTTGTGTGCAATTATTCTAATTTTGTTATCACTTTTTTTCTCTTCTATGTATGTTGGAGTAATACCATCTCCAATTACATGACTATGGATTATGGCCCTCATTCAGAGCCGTACGCTCTGAGCAGAGCGCACGCTCTGAATGAGGGCCGCCCTCCATAAAAATGGAGCGTCCTCCTGGACGCTCGTATAGCTGTGGGTCACCACCCACAGCCTATACGAGCGTGCAGTTTGATGGTCGTGACCATCGCGACCATCGAAACTGCGAGCCAGAGCCTGCGGTTGAGGTTTTCAACCGCAAGGCCCGGAGTGATTTTGGCTCTATCAGAGCCAAAATCACTCCCACTGACATCACTAGTGATGTCAGTGGGCCGGCTTCTGACGGTAGGCGTTCCCTTTGGAACGCCCCCGTCAGGGAGGCACGCCCCTGGCACGCCCACCAAAGGGGGCATGCTGTCAATCAACATCGACAGCACGCCCCCTTTGATCAGACACAACGAGCGAAGGACTTTCCTTCGCTCGTCGCGTCTGGCGCATGCGCACGACGGAGCTCCCTCTGTCGTGCGCATGCTCAGTGCTGACCATCGACCCACTTGCAAGCGGACAGCCGCTTGCGAGTGGGTCTGAATCAGGGCCTATGTTTTGACGTAAATGAGACCCCCTGTTATGATGATTAGCAATAGTGAGGATAAGTTACTACATGACAACACTCCGCATCCTTCTGATACCCATCCATCCATATCTAAATGGAGGATATTGTCTACAAACATGAAAGAATGATGGAACCTATAATCCAGGATTGCGGGGATGAATGTCCGTAAAGCTCAATCACCGGATGTAGTACATGACACGCACCGAGTTCCAGTTATGGAGATGATCACTTCCAGTTTCGCCGCGTGTACATCTGGAGTGACGGAGGAAGCAGCTGGTTGTTCGGCTTCCGGGTTTGAGTGTCCTAATTAGAGTAAGATGTGGGTGGTGAAATTACCTAATAAGGACTTCCGCTAGGCAATACAGAATATATGGTGGACATGAGGACTGTGTTCCATTCATTAATCGGAGTAGAGGGATGGATTTTTCCCCCTCATTTTGGGTATCACCAATGATTATGTCTGATTTATGTTTTTTATGGTTTTCATATAACCATTGTAAAATGGAGTTTCTGTTATCCATGCACTATGTATTTATTGTTTAGGGATACATTGTAAGGAACGACAGATGGTAATGTAAGGGTTTATAATGAGGTTTTTAACATGTAATTGTGATTATTGGATAACGATCTTATTATTGCTGTCCATAACAGAAGGGTATATAAGGCCCTTCTCAGACTTCTTGCTCCACATCCTGAGGAAGGACCAAGTGTCTGAAATGTGTTGATTGTGGAGCTCTAAGCAGGGACTGAACCACAGGTGATATCATTTTGTTTTTTGGTTGTTCGCCATATGATTTTCTCCAACTATTTATTTTTCCCTGGAGATATACCTCTAATTTTTTAGGGTATATGGAGATATACATACGAACTGAACTACAGACTTTGCATTGCCACCTGTGAGTTTCACACTGCTTTTTTGTTTTTATATATTTTTATTTTGTATTTTTATCCATTGTTGTTCAAATTTCCATGGTTTCTCTGGGAGCAATAAATTATTTTATGAAGAATACCACTACTGTTTACTAATCTCCGTGAAAAGTGTTTTTCTAATGAAACCTTGATGTGTATGACCCAAGGGGGATAAACGGTGAGTGTGTCTAGTGACTCCTAGAAGTATGATGTACCCCAGAGAATGAGAAAGTATGAAAGAAATTTCTTAGTGAACGTCAGTTAAGTTCCCATGGTGAGTTCCATCCAGTATATGTGAAAAGGAAGAAAACCCTAGGGCCCTGATTCAGAGCCGTTCGTTAACAGCAGTACGCTCGTTGCGTTCCGATGTTGACTAACCGCGCATGCGTCTGTGTTACACTGCGCATGTGCGTACGGCAGATTGCGAGCTTTTTTTGTCTCGTTCGTCAAATAGCGTACAGGAAGTGACATGTCAAATGTGATTGACAGAACAGGGCGTTTTTGGGTGTTGACGGGGGAGGAGATGGAAAAACGCAGGCGTGGCGAGGCGTTTTTGGGGCGTACATACATTAACAAATGCGAACGTCAAATGTGTTCGTACCAACTCATACGTCACTGGATGATCCTCTTTCCCTTCAAAATGCTCGCACAGCTTGGGGTCTGGATAACTCGACCACATTGGCGATGGCCTTCTCCTCCGTCCCGGCACTCCACGATGTTGCATCGATTAATCACGGCTTGTCAGAAAATCAATTAGTGTTGGATTGAAAACCGGCTTGGTATGTGTTTGGAAAGCAGTTTTTTTGGATTGCACAAAACCGAACGCAGGTGGAAATCATAGCTGCTAATGTCTGGATTACACAATCAATTAGCGTACATTTGTGGGGGTTTATTTTGGCAGCAATGTGTTGTTTTTGGACTATTGTAACAATAATGTCATCATGTTTAGGTTTTGTGCCTCATTTTGTTTTTGCAAGGTGAATTTGCATCCTTAGGTAATGTTTTAAACGTTCCTTAAAGAGTCCTTTTTTTCAAATGTTAAATTTTTTTGTTTGAACGTTGTTGGCTTGTGGGCCCTGATTAAATGTAACCCATTTTGTCAATAATGTCAGAATACAAAGTCTTACATTTGATGTAAATTTATTGGTATCCCAAAAACAATTAATGCGCATATTTAGCACAAACATTTTTGGCAGTGTTCATTCCACAATATTTATTAATTGTGCAAACAATAAATTGTTGGTAAACGTAAATGCAAAAATTAAAAACAATTCACAAGAAAGGAGAGGGAAGTTTTGGCCAGAAAGGAATATGAGGCAAGCACAGAAGGAGTGTGGGAAAAGTAGCCAATGCTGTCACTGTTTTTTCGGCCGTTTGGCTGGGGGAGGGAGGGTGCCAGACCGGGTCCGGGATGTCATCGGGCTGGCCTGTCCAGAGGCAGATGTTGTGGCCTCTGGACTAGGCCCAGGGCTAGGCACATTTGGAGGATTGGCTGATGTTGTGCCAGAGGTGGAGGATCCTGATGTTCCGGCAGGAAGGGAGGTCGGCTCCACCATGTGCTGGCGAACGAGCTGCTCCAGGGCATTGGCGATGCGGATGTTGGCCCTGGTATTTTCCGCCAGGGCCTGGCCAATGGTCACGTTGGCCGCAGCATTTTGCTCCAGGGCCTCAGCCACCCGTACCAGACTGGCGTCCATCCTCTGCAGAATCTCCGTATGGAAATCCGATTTAAAATTGAGTTCTGTGAGGAGGGACACTGCCTGCGAGGGGGATTGCCCAGGACTGGCTTCTGCCTGGTCCTCAGCCAGTTGTACTGGTTCATCCCCTGCAGAGCCTGCAGAAATTCTGCGGCCAAGGCTCCCCTCTGGAGCAGACTCATCCACCTGTGTCTCTGTTGGAAAAATGAGAAAAGAGTCACATTAGAATCTACATATTGGCACAATAACATTGCAGAGTTGGTGACATCACAATATTTACCTGGGACAACATGAGGAGCTGCAAAGTCTGGCATGTCCGTATCCATGTTGGACATGCCAAACACCTCCACAGGCTGCACACACCCCTGTGCCAGCTCTTCTAAATCAGTCAACTCCAATGACGTCCCCCTTGCATGCCTAGCCCTGTCCGCCAGTTTTTGCTTCAGGCGATATTTGAAGTCTGCCCATCTGTGGGTGAAATTGGAACCATTATCCTTTTGTTTAAAATGGGTTTTAGTTTTAGGGGGGGGCAAGTGTTTACTTACCTCCGTTTGATATCCCGGGCTAGACGGACATAATCACCCACCCTATTGACATCAACGGCTACCTCTTCCCACATTCTCCACTTCTGGCTTGCACTCATATTCCTGTCTGCCTGTGGCAGGATGTCCACACACTTCTGAATCAAAACCTCCATCTCCTTTCTTGTGAATTGTGGCTGCCTTTTCTTTTTGGCAGCTTTGCCCGGAATACTGGGCCCAGCAGCCTCTTCCATGTCATCCTCCTCACCTATTTGTGTAAATTTGGAGAATTCACAACTTGCACAATATTATGTTTCTAATTAATCATTGAGTCAAAATGCCTGAAATACTTACCGCCAGACTGTTGTCCATTGTTTCCCTGGTCTGTAGCCATGTCTGAGCTCCAAACAAGAAATACACCAGAATGTTTGTTTTGGCTCGTGACGTATTTATACATGCGTCCTTATTTTTCGGCCGCATCATTGATTGTGCATTCCTCAGATCCCTCCTTAATTTGTGCGGGAAACTAAAAACTATTTATGGCTTGGGGCGTCTCGAGTCGAGGTGGCGTTTTTTGAATGTTGGAGGTTACGTTGTTTGGAGTTGATTGTTGGCTGGTGTAGGAGTTTGCTTTGGTGGAAGTAGTTTTTTGGGATATATTCGCATTTTTATTTCCGTTTGCTTTTTTTCGGTTGTAATTTTTTTGGGCGTTTCCAGTTTTGGTAAGTTTTGGGAAGTCTAACTTTGGTTCAATTTGTGTCTCCTTCTGTTTATGAATTTTCTAACGTTTTTTTGGCGTCATTTCATCTCTGTTAGGTTTTATTTTGGCTCTGCCCCAAAGACCTTTTGATCCGGAATCTTATATATTATCTCTTGGTAAGTTTATTTTTAAAATTGTTTTGTAAATGTTCTTGTTTGTCTTTACGCAACTTTGGTTGGCCTTACACATGTAACCTTTGATTTTCTAATTCCGAAATCTGTGTTTTTTTTGTTTTTTGTTAGCTGCGTTTTTATAACTTGTACTTGCGAACTAATTAGCGCATTTTTATTACTTTCTATTGTGACTTGTATTTGCGAACTAATTAGCGCTTTGTGAAATGCTTATTCATCCCATAAAATTGTTTGTTTTCTCGTTAGCATTTGTTGCTTACATTTGGCCTCAATTTGACGTAGTGTGCGCAATGTCGTTTTGCTCTTTGCCCAAATGTGTGTTTCTCCCCTTTTATGTTTTGTCTTGCTTAAAATTTGGAATCAGAAATGGCCAGCATACAATTATGTATATTTATGTTGTGATTATTTCCAATTTGCACATATCATGACAATACCCCGGCATGTAAGCATCAATGGATTGTATCTTCAAGCTAAGTTAAATTTTTAATTTTTGGGGGGGGGTTAAAAAGCCTGACATTCAAATCTTGCCATTTCAGGTTGATCTGGGTCGGATTGTTCTGGCTATGCTCCCGGAAGCCGACCAACCTCAATCTCATCCCAGGCGTAGGCATCGTAGGCGTGCAAGGCCACAGATATTTCGAACACGTGTCACCCTTTTTGGAATGCCCGATGATGAGGTTTTAAGACGCTACCGTCTTCCTCCCAAAATCATCATAGACACTCTCTCATTAATAGAGAGTGATCTTGAGCGGCAAATTGACAGTCCTACAGCAATACCACCACTTACGCAATTTATGGTGGTGTTACATTTCTGTGCCTCAGGATCATTCCAAACAACGGTGGGAATAGTGGCGGGCATATCACAATCCTCCTTTTCCCGGATCCTGAGGGCAGTGATGGAGGCACTTTTCAAGCACCTCCATCATTTTATTCAAATGCCTTTGGATATGGGTGCCCTTAGTGTGGCCAAGGCCAATTTTTACCAAATAGCTGGCTTCCCACACATCATAGGGGTTGTGGATGGTACTCACATACCACTTCAGCCTCCAGCATGGCTGGAGGCAATATTTAGAAACCGGAAACACTATCACTCTCTCAATATAATGGTGGTATGTGATGCCTCCCTCCAGATCCTGTCCCTGAATGCAAAATTACCAGGAAGTGCACATGACTCCTTCGTCATCCGGCAATCAGGGATATGGCACAAATTAACCAACCTACAAGCTGGTGATGCGTGGCTTCTGGGTAAGTGGAGACCTTTAGTACATAACAATGTTAAGCTTCATACAGAGTGATCCTGATGTTGTCTATTCTTTTTCACAGGAGACAGTGGCTACCCTTGCACGCCCTGGCTGCTCACTCCTTATTTGGCTCCCACACCAGGGCCACAAGTGAGTATAATTCCACACTTACAGCCACCAGGCAAGTGGTGGAGCACTGTATTGGCCTTTTAAAAGGCCGATTCAGATGCCTCCACCGCTCTGGTGGCGAGCTCATGTATTTGCCGGATATGGTTTCAAAAATTGTGGTCCTGTGTGGGATATTTCACAACATCGCCATAAGGAGTGGTGTCCCAATGCAGCCAGAGGATTCCTTACCAGAGGATGGCCCCCCCCAGGTTGGTCGGAGGTCAGTATGTGGGGGGGCCATACGCGATGATGTGGTGGCCAGATTTTTTAGGTAATTATTGTCAAAACAACAGTGTTTATACCCAATGTGGTACGGTTTGTTTGAGAACATCTAATTAATTTTTTTATTTTCTCCATCTTCTGTTTTTTCACATAATCTTTGGCACTCCAACGATGACTACTTCCTGCTACCCTTAAAAAACCTGTATGTGGACATTTTGGGGATATATTATGGAACCCATATTGCAACGCCATATTTGTGGAATCATGTTGGCATGGTCCTTCGTCAACCAGTTATTGATTTGTTGTGTATTTTTTTTGTTTTGTTGGTATGTGTTGTATTTGTGATTATCACTGTGTGTTTTGTTTGTGAGTGACCACTTTGATTTTTGAGTTATGTTGTGAATAAATGTTTTGAGAGTGAAATTTTGTACTTTTTTTTTAACGTTACAAGCAAGTGTAACCAGGTTCACACACGTTACATTTGCCTAAGGGGTAATCCAGTAATGACGCCAGTTGAGCTAAAATGTAATATGTTTTCAGGGTCCAAACCAACACCCAAAGGAATCCTGTACAATCAGTTGGCTTCGTAATATTGGCCTAAGCAGCTTGCACCCCAACTAGGAACCTGTAAAATGTAGTAATATCTAATTGTGACTACACCAAAAAAGGGAAATGAGATTGTTACTGTTAGGTGTTTCTTGTGCCTGTTTTACATAAAAATACAACACACAATCTTAGTGACAAAAATTGCTAATCCTTGCAGGAAGAGTCTACTTATGTCAGGGTAAACAATCTCTGATTTTGAAAAAACGAATGAGCCAGAACAGTACTTAGAAAATATTAATTTAATAAAATTTGGCCAAAAAACAAAAAAAACTAGTCCCTAAGGAGGACCGACATATGGTCAAGGACCAAAAGCAGACCGATGATATTGTGCCGCATACGGGCCACACAGGCGGCTAATTCAGCCCGACACCTCTGTTCCTCTGTGGGTGAGAATAGTGTGGGGATTAATACAACAATAATGAAACCACATTAAAAAACAAGCCAAAACCAAAAAAATAAATAAAAATATTTAGAAACTAACCATAATTACACCATTAAAACCCATCCACCCAAAATGGTGTAGGCCAAAAATACAAGGCCAATCAACAAATTCCGACAGGTGTGATATGTGTATGTTGAAATCAGCAGTAACAGGTAAAGGCAATCTGCAAAATCACCAAAAGTCTAGCAAAAAACTCCAAAAAAAGGAGCGACACATGATTACATACAGTTTGTGGTGAAAAAGAAACCAAAACAAATACATACCGGAAGAAAAAATGGCAGCTCCAGAAGGCCCTCCCTTGTCCTCCTCGGAGGTGCCTCCATTCCCCAACGATCTGGGTGGGGTAATTACCGATTCCGGGGAGGGGGTAATTCGAAGAGGGGTAGTTGGAGGAGAGGGGGAATTGGGATGGAGGGGAAGGAGCCCAGAAATTTCCCCCAGAGGGTCTTGGAAGGCTGGGGAGGAGTGGGGAATAGGGGAATTTGGGGTTGTGGAGGGTTGGCTGGGGGTTGGGGAGAGTGGCCGTGAGCGCCGTCTGGGCTGACGATGACGGCGTAGTCTTCGCTGGGCCCGTAAAAGATGTGAAACAAATTGTGGTTAGTTTCAACACAAATCCTAGAAAAACACCATTTTCTAATCCCCCCCCCCCAAAAAAAGGCCATGCAGATATGAGTACAATGAATAAATATGACCTACATGGAAAACATGGCCATGCAGATATGAGTACAATGAATAAATATGACCTACATGGAAAACATGGCCATGCAGATATGAGTACAATGATTAAATATGACCTACATGGAAAACATGGCCATGCAGATATGAGTACAATGATTAAATATGACCTACATGGAAAACATGGCCATGCAGATATGAGTACAATGATTAAATATGACCTACATGGAAAACATGGCCATGCAGATATGAGTACAATGGTTAAATATGACCTACATGGAAACATGGCCATGCAGATATGAGTACAATGAATAAATATGACATACATGAAAACATGCACACGCAGTTAGGGCCACAAAGACAAACATGAAAACCACAGTCCCTAAAACTTACTTTCTGCGATCTGCATGCGAAAGCATGCCAGCAAGCGGGGCGTCCGCCGTTGCAGGTCCGACCACCTGCGCTCCAGCTGCCCGATCTGGCGGCATGAGCCGAAGGAGCGCAGGCGGGCCCGTACCTCCGCATATGCGGAACGCTTTTCGCGGTTGGTGATGGGTGGAGGCTGGCTGGTGATCCGCTTATCCATCACCTCTGTTAGCACCAGCAGCTCGCGCTTGGTGAATGCGGAGGCTCTCATGATGGCAATGGTGTATTTGTGAAAAATCATTTTTAATAAAGTGCCCCAAAAATTTTTGATTGGCTAATGTATTTGGGTAATTAACAGGACCAATTCTATTGGTTAGTGTATGAGTCATGTGTTCGACAGGGCCAGAAATCTCTTGAGAGTTATGATAGGCTTGATGAAGTGACATGCGTAAGCAAATTTAAATAAAGAAATGAACTCCGGGAAATATGCGGGTAGAAAAACAAATAGAACAATTGTTTAATTGGGGCTAACATGTATTTTGACAATTAAAAGCGAATGTTTAAGCCGTACGTATTCTGCGGGTAAACACAAACACAGACAAGAATAAAGTTTATTGCATTGTGTTAAAAAAAAAAACAATTAAGCTAATTCATATATTGATTGGCATGATACGATTGAGGGAGGTAGGCAGAATAAATGAGCAGATAATCGAAATCTGACAGTCCCACTTCCGGGTAGTACTAGTGCGTGTGTTCCCTTCAAGCCACTTCGGGGATGTACGCTCGCTATTTGGCAAGCTCGTTAGAGGAGGGGGTCGCTTGAGTTTGGGGAGGATGTTTGGCTGCGATCGAAAATACGAGCGAGTGCTTGAATTTAAATATTTTTTTACGTACGCCGAACGTACGAACGGCCACTTGCGTCCGGGTCTGAATGAGGGCCTATGTCCGGAAGCAATATCAAATTGAGATAAAGGGGACTGCCTTGCATATTTATATAGAAAGACTGCGCTATTGACACTATCTCCTATTGTGTAAAGTCTGCAAATGCAGTACCCATCACAATAGCTAGTTTGCGTGCATTGGCCGAGTGCGTGCGTTCTCTCCTGTGCATTCCTTGCTGAATCAGGTCCATAGTTGTCTATAGTAAAGTACTGGAAACAAATAAGCCCAATTAGATTTAAGTGATAAGGTGTAACTATTGTGAAGCATGACAGACATCTCCAATCTTTTTTAATTATATGTTACTTTGCTTAAAGTATCTGCCAGTTACTGTTATTATATTTTTCAGTGTTCACTCTAAGGCCCCGCATGAAAGTTATCAGAATATCTTGTTGCAGTCTAGAACCTCTATGTGGATCACGGAGTGCTAATCAAAATTTAGAACTGGAGGTCATGTAGAACCATAAATATTTTGAGGATTCAACTTAAGAGCACATGAGTTGATTGCCTCATACTTAAGTTCAGTAGTAATTACTAAACACTTGGCAACTCTCACACAAGACAATTTAAATTGCTATCCCAGAGAGGTAATTTATTTCTATTTTTGCAAATTGATTTTGGGAGCATCATTCTACCTAAATACTTATATATAGCAACTCTTGCATTCATCTCACCAAATATTTCCCTTAAAAGCTATAATCCATAGACTGTTTTATATTTCTACTCTTGCGCAATTTTAGTCCTTTTGAATTTTCCTGTGAAATTTGTCTGAATTAATTTATGAGAATATATATAAATATATATACACATATAATAAGCAAGAAAGTGTGTTTGTCTGTCTATTTGTCCTTTATGCACAGCCACAGTTTTGTACATAGCTCCACCAAATTTGGCATAGTTGTGTAGTTTGACAATCCCATAAAACTGGGACATTCTTAAATTACACAGGTTCTGTGGCTGAGGGACTGGTTTCATACACACACTGTCACACTCTCTTCCAAAGTGCTGTGTTATCAGGGGCGGATCTAGACTTTTCTTTTAGGGGGGGCAGATTTAGAGTTAATCCTAAATCCTCCCCTCTCTATGCATTACTCCTCCCACTTCCAGTCCTGGCTTCTCCAATTGCATGTGCTGAGACCAACAGGCATATCAATCAATGAAATATGTGCCCGCAGGCATACAGGCAGCCGCTGCACCATTTCATATGTCACAGCAAAAATCATCCAGAACACACCCAGGGGTGCCGGGGATAGCCCTGGGATATCAGCCTGGGCCTCGGGTGCCCTGGAGAGGGGGACCCTTTTTTTGGGGGGATGTCCCCAGCTCCCCAGGGATCTCTGGCTTGGGCTGACTAGCGGCCAGGGGTGATGCTTTGGTTGGGGGGGCCCAGGTGAAAGGGCTGCACTGATTGTTGCATTTCGCCCCCCCCACTAGAAAGGCTATGGTGCTGGTTCTCATAAATACAAGGGGTCCCTACACATTTTTCCCCCTGTATTTCCAGAACCAGGGCTGGCTCAGAGCCCAGTGCTGGTTGCGCTGAATACGGGGGAGCCCTACATCATTTGTCCCCCCTATTTTGGCAACCAGGGCTCGCACTCTGCACCTCCCAAACCACCTCCTGTGTGCTGTCCCCTCTTCCAACTGCGCTACTGTACCATTTTATTGCCCTCACCTGCAGGTGGCCTGGTTTTCTCATCCAAATCCTAATAGTTAATACATTTTAAAAAGCTATGAAATTCCATGGAAAAAAACCTTACGGTTTCACAAGTCCAATTAAGGCTGCTTAGACATGATCTGAAAATTCACAAAACCAATTGAATTTCTGCCACTCAAACACCAAAAAGCAATGAAAATACGATCATTAAGGCTGGAACTTTAATGGACGTGTTCCTTGCATAATACAGATATGGTATGCCATTTGGGCTCTCCTCAGGATTTGTGATTTTGGACAATGCCACCAATATTGTGAGAGCACAACATGTGGGCGAATTCAAACAAGTCCCATGTTTTGCTCACACAAATAATTTGGTGGTGCAACATTTTTAAAAAAGTGACAGGGGCGTGCAGGAGATATTTTGCTGGCACACAAAATATCAAGACATTTTAGACATTCGGCAACTGCTTGTCAAAGATTGCATAACCAGCAGGTACTGTTAAATTTGCCCTTCCATCAGCTGAAGCAAGAGGTAGTAACTTGGAGGAATTCTACTCTCTATATGCTTCAGCGGATGGAGGAACAGCAAAAGGCCATCCAGGCCTATACAGTGGACTATGACATAGGCCGTGGAGGGGGAATGCACCTTACTCAAGTGCAGTGGAGAATAATTTCCATGTTGTGCAAGGTTCTCAAACCCTTTGAACTTGCCACACGTGAAGTTAGTTCAGACACTGCCAGCTTGAGTCAGGTCATTCCCCTCATCAGACTTTTGCAAAAACAGCTGGAGAAACTGAAGGAGAAGCTGAAATGGAGTGATTGCGCAAAGTATAACAGACTGGTGGATCAAGCCCTTGATTCACTTCACCATGATCCAAGAGTCGTCAGTCTATTGAAATCTGAAAAATATATTTTGGCCACCATTCTGGATCCTAGGTTTAAGTCCTACCTTTTTAGTTTTTTTCCAAAAGACCAAAATCTAAAACTATGCAAAGAGCTGTTGGTCAAAAAATTGTCAGCTGCAGCCACATGTGAAACGCCTTCATCTCCACATTCAGTTTCAACAGCTGCCAGGAAAAAACTAAATTTTCCTTACAGAATGCCTGCTGGTCATGCAGATCAGTCACCAAAAAATGACATCTGGTCAGGAATGAGAGAACTGCCTACTAGTGACATGTCTTCTACTGTGACTATGTGTTATACGGTCTCCATTCACAGAATGGTGGAGAACTATTTCAGAGATAACATCCTAATAGACATGTGAGACAGTCCCTTTCAGTACTGGCAGGAAAAGAGGCAATTTGGAGTCCCATACACAAACTGGCTTTGCATTACTTAAATTGCCCACCCTCCAGTGTGTATTCCGAAAGAGTTTCAGTGCAGCTGGCAACCTTGTCAGGTTGCTTCCTCAAAATGTGGAAAAGATGATGTTCATTAAAATTAATTACAAATTCCACGAGGAAGACCTCAACCACCAATTACATAAAAAAATTACAGAGGCGCCTATGGTGGAATCCAGCGGGGATCAATTAATATTGTGTGAAGAAGAGGATGTACACACTGATGGGGATGATGAGGACGATGACAACTTGTAATGTAAAGCCAGTTTGTGTATGGGATTATTTTCTTTTCCGTGTCCAAAGCACATTGGCAGTTTGTTTTATTGGGGTCCAAACAAACCAATCATTTCAGCCACAATTGGCTGTCCTTGTCACTGAAATGATTGGTTTGTTAAACTGTCCTGTTTCGTATACAACATAAGGGTGGGTGGGAGAGCCCAAGGACTATTCCATCATGCACCATTTTCCTTTCCATTATGTGCTGGTTGGGGGATTGCTGCCTGACATTTTAAATTAATGTTATGGTTGGTTTAGGAACACCCAATTGCACCCAATTAATTGGTTTTTAAATGAATGTATGATCAAATTAACAGCCAGGGGCTGAACCCAATGAATTGTTTTTAAATGAATTTTTAATCAATTTAACAGCCAAGGGCTGCACCCAATGAACTATTTTTAAATTAATTTATGATCAATTTTACACCTGGCTGTCACTGTCATCGGTGTAGCTGTGCAGGGCTGCTGTGCTCCTGTCTGTCAATGGACTGTTGCCCAAAATAATAAATAAACAATTTTTGTTGTGTGCGTGTCAGCCACACCTGTCATCGGCATAGCTGTGCAGGGGTGCTGTGCTGCCTGCTGTCAAGGGGCTGCATGAATATTGCAATGAAAACTTTTTTTAAGTTATTTGGTTACAAAAAGTTTTTATTTTAATCTAAAACATAGCAGAAATATTATCCTAACAGCTTATAAAGTTATATGCTTTAAAAAACTAAAGCCTATATTTGTTAAAAAAAACTAAAGCCTAATTCAGCCAAAAGAGAGACTGACACCACGGTTAAACATAAGAGTCACCTTCTGGATGTGAATTGTCTCATTTGCATGGGGAAAATACAACCCTCAGATGAGATGGATCTCAGCCAGTGGACAACATTGAAATCACCATTAAAAAGTCACAATGGAAGACTACAGTGTGGAGAATCTTTCTTCACACTCAGGAGAGGCCTCAGAGAACATGAAAAAAGATGCTCTAGGTGCTGAACTTCAAGGGATTTCTCCATCATGTACAGAAAAAACACTTGTTTCTGCTTGCCTGTGACTCTCAACTCATAGTAAATGTTAGCAGCTCTCACCCGCGGCGTTATTATGGATACAGCATTCATGAGTGACAACCATTATTAGTCCCATTTTACTTGCGAGCAGTATTGCCGCATTGATATATATTAAGGCTGTTTTGTTTATATCTTTGAACAGTATATATCCAGCGCTGTTTTTTGACACTAAAATGTTTTTTCTGTCCTAATTTGATACACCTAGCTGAAAGGTGTGAGCATCAGGTGCAGCAGCAGGGAGGAGAACTCCATTTGAATACTTTAACCATTATACGATTTCTCCATCATGTTCTGCAGTGTGGAAAGGTTTCATTCACATGTTTTCTATAAAGCAGTTCAAAGTTACAGCCTTCAAAGTATCTGATAATTCCTGGCAAAGGTGGGTGTTATAGCCAAAGATTATTACAAGCAAAGGATTCAACTGTCCGGAATCTGTCTGGATCGTATTTGGCCAGAATGCACTAAGACATCCAGTGATTCTGTCACTGTGTTCTGTAGCCCACTTTATTCCTACCTGAATCGCAAACTGAAATACGGAATAGTAAGCACAGACAACATGGAGGCCTTTGTTATTCCGTTGCCTGCATGCCAACCAATACCTCCCAGACTACACCCACTAGGGGGACCTGGTCTTGATAATGACATCCCCATTTGTTGCTAGGCCTTCTTCTTCAAAACATTCATCCTGGACTTCCTGTCCAAAAAGGGTAAGCAGGGTACAGAAAGAGGAGCTAGATGTCCCCAATGACTTTTTTTCTTCTATCATAGATGATGTGGAGAGATAAGAGCTTCAGATGTTGGACTTGGAACAGGGGCTCCCACCTATTTGGCTTCTGTCCATAGAACAGAGCTCTGTTCTTCAGGAACTATCTATGCCTGAGCTGATAGGTAGGTAGTCTCTGTCTGTTGGTAAACACCTTTCAGGAGATGGCAACCCAGAATAACAACAACTATAATAATAATAATAATAATAACCAGCCTGATCCCTTAACAGCAACATACCCCATATGGCCAACTCATCATAACATGACACCCAGTTTGCAGCCTCTTCTTCCTTATGACACTAATCCAGTTGCCATGGTTAATCAATCAGCCTTGTGTGGTCCACCCAATTTTTGGCCTTCTACATTCTAAGTTTCTAACATTCACATATCTAAGAGAAGTGGACAGTGGGAACAATGGCAATTTGAAAGCCACTAACTAACTCTGGTTTTTTTTATGTCCCTGTACAGGACAAACATTTCCGCTTCAGAAAAGAAGGTTTGCAAAGGATTATTTAAGTCAATTATCTATTTATTATTTTTGGAAGGCACGCTTCCTGGTCCCCTTTTGGGATAAAAAAAATCAACTCCCAGCAAGCAGGCATGGCGCAGCCGCACAACGTAATACTTAAACCTTAGGTCTGAAATGTTGCATTTGCTGCTCAGTTCCGCTTGTTCACAATATATCTCATATGGTTAAATGGACAGTGGTAACAACGGCAGTTTGAAGGCCACTAACTATGTTTTTTTTATGTCCCTCTACAGGTTTGGAAATGCCAGTTTATGAAAGTATATAGAAAAAAGAAGACTCTTGGTTGGGGGCACTCGAAATACTGTATCAATAGTAAAAACTAGTGATACTAAAACTTAACTTTTAATATTCAGGATTTTAAAACAATAGATACTCAACAATACATTACATACAACATATAACATAAAAATCTTCCACTAAACCACTCAGGCAAGTGGGACAAATGGCGCACGTGACACTAATAAATGATGTGAAAAAATAAGCTAATTAAGCTAAGTTCAGGCGAATATTATTCTTGTTAGAATGAATCAACAAGCTGTGATTATCAAATATTATTTATGGATTCTCCTAATATTGCATATGACTAATCAGTTGCTCACACAAATGGGCATGCAAAGATCACCATAACAGACGTTTAGCACAACAGTACACCAAAATGTCAAGTTGGCGTATATGTTAAGCCAGTATGTCAAATAATAGCTAAAAGTTATACCAAGATATGTTGGCTGCATGAAATTTAAACAATTTGCATATACATGACATATGTCAGTTTATATTATTAGAGCTTATTATACAATTTCGTTGGTTTTTATACTGTGAGGGTTTCTGCAGCAGGTTTCTAAATGAATATCAATCTGATACTATCTATTTAGCAAAAGTCATAGTATTTAACAGTGCACACGTCATGCTTTTCAGGATGCTATACACAGAATGCTTACTGTATCTAAATGACTGGCTATAGATTAGCCTAGGACATAATATTTAGTATAATTATAACAGACATTTAGTCACTGTGTCACCTAGATCAGGGAATGAAATACATATAGTTATCATAAGGCAAACCATTGCACAGGGGTATATGAATTCCTGTAGGCAGTACCAAAAGGGGCCGAGACAAATGTCTCCCCCGTTTCTGCTGTCACTGTGTCATGTAAAAACAAGGACACGGGATGAGAGAACAGGGTTGGCAGCTGGTAGGAAGAAAGAGAAAGGACACCTCTGCTGTCAGTGTGCACCAGTTGTGACTCCCCTGGTATCAGAAGACATTGCAGGACATGTACAAGAGGCAGACTGATGAGAGAGTGCAGAAAATACTCTCTATATGTGCAATTGTCCCCTAGCAATTTCATACATAGAGGAATTTACATGTAAATTATTAGTTAGAAGTATAAGACATACATAATAATATCTATGATTCTTGTTTAAGATTGCAAGTTCCTGAGCCACTATGTAGTCAATATTGGGTCATACAGTAGCAAAGGTGAATATGAAGCACCCTGATCTGGTTATCCGAAAAGTAAATAAGTAATAAGTAAAACACTTCCCTGCAGTGATTATGCAGAGTGGTATCTGATTAGTCAAGGGTAAATAAATAAATATATACTGGGGGGAATGTATCTCCCAGCAACGTTCGTTAGTTATTCCTCCAGAGCAGGTGCACGGCATAGAGAAATGGACTCGTGCATCGTGATCGGGAGAGCAGCAAAAAATAGGAGAGGATCCCTCAATTGAGAAGACAGCGGAATCTGGCTGTCTGGTCACAAATAAGAGAGGGGAGGGTAAAAAGGTAAAATACTTCTTACTTCAAACAATGAGCGGCTCTGGCTGCGTGTTTATATCATTCAGGCAGTAAGCGGGATGACGCCCGGCCGGTCAAGTTGTTTAGGCGGTGAGTAATTTGTTTTCATGAACGAGCGGCTGTGACTGCATGCTGCTTTCCTCAGGTAGTCTGCGGGATGGTGCCCGGCCGATCGGATCATTAGGCAGGGGGTGATGACGTACGTTTCGCCTCATTAGGTAAGGCTTGTTCACATCACTGGTCCCCTTGTGAGCTGTGAGGTGGTCAAAATTGACTTGAAACGAGTGGAAATAAATGTTATTGAGGTTATTAATACTGTAGGAATAAAAAAGGCCCATTTTATGTGATTTTAGCTGTTTTTTTTATTCTTTAAGAAAAAATCCAGATCCAATACCAGGGGAGATCCAGATCCAAAACCAAAACCAAAACACGAGGGTCGGTGTACATCTCTACTTTTTGGAGTTTGAGTGGCAGAAATGTAATAGGTTTTGTGAATTTTTAGATCATGTCTAGGCAGCCTTAATATGACATGTGAAACCATAAGGTTTTTTTGTCTATGGAATTTCATAGCTTTTTTAAAATGTATTAACTATTAGGGTTTGGATTAGCAAACCAGGCCACCTGCAGGGGAGAAGGGCAACAAAATGGCACACTAGCGCAGGTGGAAGAGAGGACAGCACACAGGAGGAGGTTTCGGATGTGCAGAGTGTGAGACAGCTGTAGGGGTGCGGGGTATGGAATATATATACAGTATATACACACATACATACATACATACATATGTATACATATATATAGATAAACACATACATACAGCTGCATGAATTGCATGAATAGTTCTTGTATTTTAATGTTATAATTGCACCCCCAGACCCTTATTAAACAGACCTCAGATCTATGGGATGCCCAAAGTATTCAGCCCTTCATTCTTTCCCTGGCATTCTCTCACTGAGTTTTTTGCTGGATAGCTCCTTCCATCCACCAGTCAGTGTGTGTAGACCTCCCACCACTATCATGGGTGAATGGCCAGCATCATCCACCAATCTGAATGCTAGCAGTAATTGTTTACAGGGTATGACAGATTTGTCATCCCCTGTAACAGCGTGGCTGCAGCGCACACTACTGTGTGTTTTAAAGAATCCAACTGGCATCCAGGAGCAGGAGGCAGGCAGTGTAAGTGAGGGGATCTCCCCGGCGGCTACTCCAACCCTAAGTGAGCCGGATTGATGCCCCAGGTCCCCTGCTGATGACCCTCCCATCCTACTCTCCTCACTGCTGCTGGAACTGCTGGGGGAGCGATCATATATGAGTGACTTAGCGGTGGCGATCAACCTGATCGCCCCCCCTAGATCCGCCACATATCACTTTTCCAACAGGAGTTAGTCAGCCCTCTGTGTTTGAACAATTAACTTAAACAGTGTACATTATTAGCATTTCACTCACTCTCTCATCTTAAAGCAGCCACCCTGGGTGTCTTAGCAGAGTGCCTGGCAGGCTCATGAGCAGCTCAGCGCTTAATACATTCAGACTGTGGCAGACAGCATAATCAATCCACAATCTTTGATCCTTGCAAAAGTTAGCAAATGGAGATTACACACAGCAGGGGAGATTGATCACAGCCACACAGTGCCATTGTGGGAGGGCACCCTTCTGACCAGGAATGGGACTCCAGTCCTGGCATTTTCCTCCTGATGGCAGCCCTGCTAGACATGGTCTTCAAAGTGATTTCAGGGAGTGATTCAGCTGTGGGCACAGTGACAGGGATCATTCAGATTCCTGATTATCGAGAATCTGTGCATGCATCTGACCCGTACTGTACAGGTATGTGATTCCGCATGCAGTCTGTCAATCACTGATAGGCTGTTGCCATTTTTGGGCAGGGAGAAGGCAACGAAGGCCTCCATTTACCAAAATGGAGACATGCTGCCGCAGAAGGGGGGGGGGGAGTGGAGAGGCCAGGATCTCTGGCAGCTGACGGAAATTTCCTGGCCTCTTTTACTCAACTGCGATGGCTGGCTTGCATTATCCCATGGTAACTTAGCCAGCCGAAGGGATCGTAGATGATCTGATGCTGTATCCATTGACGCAGCTGAGATCAGTAATGAATGCAGGAAGAGTGACGCCTCCTGCTGCATTACCATATTACAGCTATTGCAGCTGCTAACAAGTTAGCAACTGCAATAGCATATCCGTCCGCAGCAGAATCACCCCCTCTGTTCTGCAGTGATTTCTGAAACTCAAGTGATTTTGGAAGCTATACTGATTTCTGTTCAGTAAGTCAGTCTGCTCCTGACATTCCCCATTCCAAACGGTGTGAGATACACCTGCCTGCACTGTCATTTACTCCTAATGTAACAAGTACAGGTAAAGGCTGTAAATATATATTATTAGCAGAAATCAATACATTACAATGTGAATCCAATCTCGGGCCCCCTTTATGCAACTCCTGTAAGATTATTATTACAGAACTTAAAAATGTACATAATAGAAATTGGTGAGTTTTGCTCAATGAGTAACAGTGAGCAACCAGCATACATCTCCTATATACATGTAATGATGGCTAAGACGCAGACAAGTGGCAGGTATAGGTGTGTAAATGGAGAGTCCAAAATCAAACATGAATTGCTGACAAGATCTCTCCCTTTCCTCATTAAGAAGCATATTTATTATGATAATTATTGGGGGATGGATGGCCCCCAATAATTAACATTCTTACTTGCCGCAAGTGCCAAAGAAATTCATCATTGCTCTGGCGTGAAGTCAGCTGATCCAGAATCAGCTGTCTCCACAAATCTTTTTACTGTTATTTTTGTAGCAGTGAAAATTAGTACTGCTGAATATGACTCGACAGTGCTAGTGCACTTGCATGAACTAGGGATCACTCG
Source organism: Taudactylus pleione (assembly GCA_031769625.1). Taxonomy (NCBI): domain Eukaryota; kingdom Metazoa; phylum Chordata; class Amphibia; order Anura; family Myobatrachidae; genus Taudactylus; species Taudactylus pleione. The sequence goes on from JAUIMM010000384.1 coordinate 13,182,361, forward strand.
GGCCCTGGCATCCAGCAGAAGAAGCTGGACAGAGCTGTAGAGATCTGAAATGTGAATGTTTCTGCAGTCAAGCTCTGAAAATATTGTATTTTCAGAGCTTGATGAATTTAGGTCCCCATACTAGTGTATGGGGATAGCAGTACAGATCGGGCAGAAAGGTAAGCAGGAGATAAACCTTTATAATTAGAGATGAGTGGGTCCGGTTCTCCGGGAACCAGACAAGCCCAAATTTTGGGGATCCAGGGGGATCTGAGAAACAACTCCCTGCCTGTCTTGGATTCCTAATCAAGGCAAAACCTAGGGATCCCGCTGTTAGATCTTGAGGTTTTGCCTCTAGTGGCCATTTTAGAAAGTCCCATTAAATTCAATGGGCTTAACACTTATTGGCTGAGAGAGCCGCCTGTCACAGCTCTCATCCAATCAGTGTTAAGCCCATTGAATTCAGCAAGCACAAGAAGGTAGGAAGATGCCGCCCATCCACCTTGCCTGGCCCCACCAGCACCGACTGCTGCCGGCACCCCAGCACCGACAACGCCGGCACCCCCCATTGCTGACCCCCACTGGTGGCACCCTATGCTGCCAACACCCCCGCTGCTGACACTGCTGGCACCCTGCATTGAGGATACCACCGGCACCCATGCACTGCCAACACCACCAGGACCCCCACAATGAGGACAACACTGGCACCCCTGCTCTGCCGACACCACCAGCACCCTGCACTGAGGACAATGCCAGCACCCCTGCACAGCTGCCCCACATACTGAGGACACCGTCAGCAACCCCACACTGCCAACACTGCTGGCATTTCTACACTGAGAACACTACCAACACCCCTGCACTGCTAACACTGTCAGCACTCGTGCACAGAGGACACCACTGACACCCTCACTTTGCCAACACTGCCGGCACTCCCACACTGAGGACACCACCATCACCAAAAACCGGCAAGGCCAAGAACCACATGTTGTAGCTGCCACCAGCAGTGCAAGGCCATCAACTTCCTCGTCCTCTATATGGTAAAGCTACTTTTACTGAAGTTAAGCAAAAAAATTGATAGGAAATTTGCCTTTAGATAAAAAAGTTGCCAATATGCCATTCACTACACGAAGTGGCAAGGAAAGGTTAAGGCCTTGGCCTTTCTTTATGAAGACTGCTGGTTCTGATTCTGATAGCCCTTCAGAAAAAACAACTGTGTGCCCTGAGAAATCGAAAAAATCACAAATCCCAAAGGAGAGTGCAAGTGTGTCCGCGGTTGCCATGTGTGAGCCAGACCTAAATACTAGTGTACTGGAGGATCCTCCAAGTTCCAACATTTGTGTACCCTCTGTAAATTTGGGAAAGGGCAGTCAACATCTTGCAGACGTAGTCAGTGAGGATGCTTCTGTGGAATTGCACATGGAAGAGGAGGATATTTTGGTAGTTGAAGGCGCTAAGGATGATGAGGATGTTGATGATGAAGATGCTGGTGATGAGGATGTTGATGCTGAGGATGTCCTTTGTGTAAATAAGGCAACAGCTGTAGCCCATGGATTGAAAAAACCAAAGCCCATTGTTGTCATGCAGGGGCAAAAGACAAAAAAAGTAGTGAGTAGAGGGAGGGACCTAAACCACCTAGGAACCTCCTCCTTGTTACGTCACTTGGAGCGCATTCATCCAATATCAACGTGTATGTCGCAAGTTTCCAAACCTCAAAACGTAACAAGTCCAGTGTCACCTACCTGCTTCCTCTCTGTGGGATCCAAGTGCCTTCGATCTCCAGCACCAACACCTGCATCATCATCAACATCCTCATCGTGAAGTAATTTAAAAAAACAATTGACTATTAAACAGTCTTTTGATAGAGGAAGTAAGTATAACAGCTGTCACCCGGTTTCACAGCAGATCACTGACGCCATGAAGGCTGTGCTAGTATTAGATGGTGAAATAATAAAAAATGAGGATGAGAGTGTGGAGGAAGTGCTAAGGTGTATGAGGGGGAAATTTGTGTCCTATCTGACACTAACGTGGATGTTGATGATAAGGATGTGGTTTGCGTAAATCAGCCACCAGTGGCAGCAGTTCTTGCTAATGATAAAAAGCAAGCCAGAAAAGCAAAGTCTTGGGTGTGGAATTATTTTAATCTAAATTCTGACAACAGTTGTGAAGGCATCTGTTCCATTTGTAAAGCCAAAGTTAGCAGAGGAAGGGACGTTAACCATCTAGGCACCTCCTGCCTGTTACATAATTTGCAGCGAGTTCATGTAATTGTTTAACAAAATTATAATTTGTAAATTAATAACAAGCAGTCCAGTATCAGCTACCAGCAGTTTGGACCAGCACATGCAATTTCCAACCACCAACAACCTCATCATCAACATCCTCCTTAATAAATGAAGGTAGTCCTTCCAAAAAATGTTTTGTGGGGGCCCAAACAAACCAAGGAGTTCAGCCACGAAAGTGTCAGTCCTAGTGGCTAAAGTGCTTGGTTTGTTAAACTGTGCATGTCCTTTTTAATATCCCACATAAGAGTGGGTGGGAGGGACAATTCCATCTTGCACCTCTTTTCTTTAGATTTGGCACAATTTGGGGCATTGCCGACTGACATTATTATAGTTCATTAAACTGCCATCCCGTCTGCTAGTGCTGTGTGGCAATGTTTCATAGATGTCCTATATTTTTTTAAACTGCCATGCGTTTGTGCTGCTGCTCTGTTGCTTACTTTAGCCAGCCTGCTCGCTGCAGCCTTTGGCCTGTAGTGGTGAAAAATAGTGAAATCAATATTGTGAGCTGTGAGGTGGTTAAAAATGCCTAGAAATGCCTGAAAATTACTGCTATTAAGGTTAATAATACTGTAGGAACAAAAACAGGCCCAAATTATGTGGTTTTAGCTGTTTATATAATTTTTTGGAAAAAATACAGATCCAAAACCAAAACCTAAAAACAAAACACCAAGGAGAAAAATCCAAAACCAGATTCAGATACAAAACCAGGGGAGATCCAGATCCAAAAACCAAAACACGGGGGTCGGCGCACATCTCTAATAAAAACATGGACCTGATTCAGACCTGCTCACTAGGATGCGATCGCTAGTAGCTGACTGATATTTGCATTCTGCGCATGTGTATGCTTCACAATGCCCATGCACGAACCACTGCGACAGATCAGGAAGTGCTCACTCACCCAGCATAGACAGCCCAGTTGAATGAGTGACAGAAGAGGCCGTTTGCGGGTGGTAACGGGTAGGCCACTAGAAATAGTGGAGTGGCAGTACAAACGCAGGTGTGCCTGTGTGTTTCAACACCGTTTCATAGGTGTGCATAATTAACAGGCAGTGTCATTGTACACGTCACCTGGTTGTATTTCACACTGAAGTGATCACAGTGCTTACGGCCAGGTATAGTCAACCTCAAGCACTGCGAGCACATCCGATGGTGCTCGTTGTACCAATGTTTTCATGCTCTTCCAGGAGATGACGTGCGCAAGTGGGCGTCTTATAAATGGCTGGTGGGCGTCTGCATACACAAAGTGATCGCTCGCCAAGACATAGTGGGCATGCTAATGCCTTGCCGTGCGATCGCCTGCCTTGCTGGTGTGCACTGGATTTGCATACGCTGGGAGCAAGTGATCGCATCTAGCGAGCGGCTCTGAATCAGGCCCTATAACCTTGACTTTCATCCAAGCAACATGTATAATACTTTTGATGTGTCTAGACCTTATGAGTTAGGAGTACAGACGTGTGCGGATTAGAGATGTGCGCCGACACCCGTGTTTTGGTTTTGGATCTTTATCTCCTCTTGTTTTTGATCTGGATTAGTTTTGCCAAAACCACCCTTGCGTGTTTCGCTTTTTGGTTTTGGTTTTGGATCTGTCCTTTTTCTTAAAAAAAAAATCAGAAAAACAGCTAAAATCACAGAATTTGGGACTGTTTTTGTTCCTACAGTATTATTAACCTCAATAACATTTATTTTATTTCCACTCGTTTCCAGTCAATTTTGACCACCTCACAGCTCACAATATTGATTTTTTTCATCTAGTAAAGGGCCATAAGGTTGCATCCAGCTAGCTGGCTGACTAAGCTAAGTGACAGCAGTGGGCAGCACTAACATGTGGCAGTTCAGCTTCGAACATGGCACAGAGTGGCATTGCAGTGGTAGACAGGATGGCAGTTTAATAAACTATACAACCCCTAGGAATTTTAAAAACAAAGAATGTTTTCCTTAACTAGGTCAGAGGCCTGACGGAGTTGGAATGTTTATGGACTGAAGACTGGGAAAGGATGGAAAGAATGAGAATTTATTTAATTTAAAAAATGATGAAGGAAGATCAATCTTGGATCAAGTTCTTCAGTTCCTAAAAGACATCTTTGATCTGGAGGAGGTTTTTAAATTTTTTATGCATCATGATCTATTAAAAAAAATGAGGTGGCCTTGCTTGTGGATGTCCTGGTACAACATACTGTAAACAGACGTATACAAGTTTGTACTCAGGGAGGTTGTTGGGATAATGGGACCAAGACTTGCTGTTAACATTAGAGGAAAGCAGCCTGTAGTTCTCTGACTGAATTAGAACTCCCACCATATGTGATGTTTGCTGGACCTACAGGAAGTTATTTGTCAACAACAGGTGGCGTGCTTCAGGTTACCTCAGCCTGCTTTACGCACTGTATGTACCATGTAAATATATTTGTATGTGACCAATATAAACAACTAATCTTTGTATTAAACGTATTTGCACTTTATTGCACACATCCTGGCCGGAAGATGTTATGTGCTGCTGCTGCTTAATTTGCCCACCTCATCAATTTGGTGGTTCAGAACTTTCTTTAAAAAAATTAAAGGGGCATACAGGAGATGCTGTCTGTGGCCATTACAATTTCTGGACAATCATAAACCATAAAATTTAAAATGTCAGACAGCAATGCCCCAAACAGCACATACAGTACTGTAATGCAAAGAATAGAGGTGCAAGATGGAATTGTCCTTGGGCCCTCCAACCCACCCTTATGTTGTATATATTAATTAGGACATTCACAGTTTAATAAACCAATCACTTCAGCGAAAGGGACTGCAACTTATGGCTGAAATGATTGGTTTGTTTGGACCCCCCACAAAACAAGCTGCCAATGCGCAGTGGACATTGGTGGCAATGATCCTATACACAAACTGGCTTTACAATACATTAGATTAGATGTCGTCATCGTCATCTCCATCAGTGTGTGCATCCTCCTCTTCTTCACATAATATTAATTTGTCCCCGCTGAAATCCACCGTTACAGGCGCTTCTTTATTTTTTTTTACTTAATTTTTTTCACATTTTTGGAAGTAACCGCCTACGCCTCTTTCAGAGTACACACTGGAGGGTGGGCAACTTAAGTAAAGCAAAGCCAGTTTGTGTAAGGGATTCCAAATTGCCTCTTTTTCCTGTCAGTAGTGAAACGGACTGTCTGACATGCCTATTTGGATGCTATCCCTAAAATAATCATCCACTATTCTCTGAATGGTGACCATATCAGACAAAGTCACAGTAGACATGTCACTCATTGTAGGCAGATGTCATTAGGTTTTGCTGACTGATCTGCATCACCACCAGCAGTGGGTCTCTTAGCAAAATTTGTTTTTTTCCTGGCAGCCGCAGAAACTGAAGGAGAAGATGCTGCCATGTCACGTGGCCGCTTGAGCTGACAATTTTTTCACCTCCAGCTCTTTGCATCTTTTCAGATTTATGTCCATCGGAAAGAAAGACACAAGGTATGACTTACACTTAGGATCAAGTATGGTTGCCAAAATATAGTGATCTGATTTCAAGAGATTGACGACCCTTGGATCCTGGTGAAGCGAAATGAAGGGCTTGATCTACAAGTCCGACATACTTAGCAGAATCACTCCATTTCAGCTCTTCTTTCAGTTTCTCCAGCTGCTTTTGCAAAAGTCTGATTAGGGGAATGACCTGACTCAAGCTGGCTGTGTTTGAACTAACTTCAAAGGGTTTGAGAACCTTGCACAACATGGAAATTATTCTTCTCTGCACTTGAATAAGGTGCATTCCCACTCATTTCCCTATGTCGTAGGTCGTAGTGTAGCCTTGGATGGCCTTTTGCTGCTCCTCCATCCGCTGAAGCATATAGCGTGTAGAATTCTACCTAGTTACTACCTCTTGCTTCAGCTGATGGCATGGGAAATTCAACAGTACTTGCTGGTGCTGCAATCTTTGACACGCAGTTGCTGAATGTTGAAAATGTCCTGAAATCTTTTGGGCCACCGAGAGCATCTCCTGCAAGCCCCTGTCATTTATAAAAAAATGTTGCCCCATCAAACTAATTGTGTGAGCAAAACATGGGATGTGTTCGAATTCGCGCACATGTAATGCTCACACAATATTGCTGGCATTGTCAGAAATCACAAATCCCAAGGAGAGTTCAAGTGGCATAAGCCATTTTACAATGATTTCCCTGAGTTTTTCTACGAGGTTCTCAGCTGTATGCCTCTCAGTGAAACCAGTGATACACAGAGTAGCCTGCCTCTGAATGAGCTGGCATTTGTTAGATGCTGCTGCTGTTTGCACTGTTATAGCCAATACACCTATCCAGTGGGCTGTCACAGTCGTGTAATCTTTAGTTTGCCCTGTCCCACTTGTCCACATATCTGTGGTTAAGTGGACAGTAGGCACAATGGCATTTTGGAGGACATTCATAAGGTTTTTTTAATGTCCTTGTACAGATTGGGAATTGCTATTCTAGAGAAGTGGAATCTAGAAGGGACATGGTAGCAGGGACACAGGACCTCAATTAACTGTCTAAAACCCACTGTGTTAATGGTGGATACTGGACGCACATCTAATACCAGCATAGCTATTATGGCATCAGTAATTCGCTGTGCAACTGGGTGTCTGCTGTCATACTTGTTCACCATTGCAAAGGATTGTTTGACAGTCGATTGTTTGGTTAATCTAAAAGTAGTCTTCTTCCTGGTCCCCTTCTGTGTTGAAGATCCACTCACTGCATCAGCAGCACTCAAGGATCCTTTTAATGAACCCTGGATAGGAGAGGAGTCAGTCATTCTAATGAAATTGGATGCAGGACTACTTCTGATCATGATTGAGGATGTTGATGATGATGCAGGTGTTGGTGGTGGATATTGCAGGCGCTTGGATCCAGAGAGAAGGGAGCAGCTAGGTGACACTGGACTGATTGTTGTTACGTTTTTTTTTGCCAAAGTTTCTGAATTTGAAAAACCCTTTCAATTTGATGAATGCGCTGCAAATGACGTAACAGGGAGGAGGTTCCTAGATGGTGAAGTTCCTTACCTCTACTCACTGTTACTTGGCAATGGTTACAGATGGTTTGACAACTGTTGTCCAGATTGGAATGGAAATAATTCCACACATGAGAAGTGGATTTCTTGGTCCTTTGCCCAGGCATGGCAACAATGGGCTTTTTCCCACCACGGGCAACAACTGTTGCCTTATATACAGTTTTTATGCAAACATCCTCGGCATCAACATCCTTATCATCCTTGTTTGCGCCAACTACAGAAATATCCTCCTCATCCTCCTGGTGCAATTCTACAGAAGCATCCTTGATTTCTATGTCAGCATGTTGATTTGTGCTGCTCATCCACACATTTGCAGAGGGCACACAAATGGTGGAAGTAGGATCCTCTTCAAGTGCAGTATTAGAAAGGTCAGGCTCAAACATGGCAACCGTGGATATACTTGGACTCTTTTTGGGGATCTGTGACTTTTCTGAGCACAAAGTTGGTTCATGTGCCTTAGCAATTTGAATTTTTTTGACACTTCTAAAGGGAAAAGGGCTTACATCATCATAAGATGCAGAACCACCAGTCATAAATAAAGGCCAAGGCCTTATCCTTTCCTTGCCACTGCACGTAGTAATAGGCATATTGAACATTTTTGAAATTTTTTATTTCTCTGCAGCTAACTTAACTTTTAATTTTTTTTCTTTAACACTGTAAAACATTTCTTGCTTGATTTTAGATGCCTTGACTTAAGCCCTGTATGCCCTTGGGCATCAGCTTTAGTACATGATGTACAGTAGATGGACTAGTATCGTCATGACTTGTGGCACTGGCAGCAGCTCCACTACTACTGTAGTATGTGGTTCCTGCAATCTCAACTGATCATTCTCCATGACAAACATGAATGAAGTGGGGTACAGCACACACATCAATTTGTACAATTTTAAATATTACAGTGTGGTATCAATGACCTACAGTGTGACAATATTTTTTACGAATACACTGCATTTTCCACTTATACTGTGGACAATACTTTTTACAAATACACTGGGTTTTCCACTTACAGTGTGACAATATTTTTTATGAATACACTGCGTTTTCCACTTAGTGTGACAATATTTTTTATGAATACACTGCATTTTCCACTTACAGTGTGACAATTTTTTTTACAAATACACTGTGTTCTGTCCACTAACAGTGTGAAAATATTTTTTACAAATACACTGCATTTTACACTAACAGTGTGACAATATTTTTTCAGAATACACTGCGTTTTCAACTTACAGTGAACAGAGCAGGAAGCTCCCTACTGACATCACTGGCGTTCCTTTGGGAATGCCTCCATTTGTCCGCCCACAATGGACAAAATGGAGCGAGCTGTCGATCAACATCAACAGCCACCCCGTTTGTAGTGAGTCCCGGAGTGAGTGAATTTGTCACTCGCTCCAGGGCTTGCGCACGTGCACTGCGAACGCTGTGCATGCGCATGCCCTCACCATCGACCCACTTGCGAGAGCATAGCGCTTGTGAGCGGGTCTGAATGAGGGCCAATATTTTTACGGATATACTGCGTTTCTTTCCACTAACAGTGACAATATTTTTTACGAATACACTGTGTTTCTTTCCACTAACAATGTGACAATATTTTTTACGACTACACTGTGTTTCTTTCCACTAACAATGGCACAATATTTTTTATGAATACACTGCGTTTCTTTCCATTTACAGTGTGACAATACTTTTTATGAAAACACTGAGTTTTCCACTTACAGTGTGACAATATTTTTTACGAATACACTGCGTTTTCCACTTACAGTGTGACAATATTTTTTACGAATACACTGCATTTTCCACTTACAGTGTGACAATATTTTTTACGAACACACTGCGTTTTCCACTTAGTATGACAATATTTTTTATGAATATTCTGTTTTCCACTTACAGTGTGACAATATTTTTTAAATGGTGCCAATCACTGTGAGGGAGGGACTTTTTTACACTCCAAAACCCGCGAGAATCGGACACAGCAGGATGATGACTTTTTGACTCACTTTGAGATCCAAGTCAGGTGGGAAAACCCGAGCCGGACTTGGATCTGGAAGTTTGGGTGGATTCGGTTCTCAGGGAACCGGACCCACTCATCTCTAGTGCAGATGTTTTGGTTTTGAAAAACCCACCTGCAAGTGTTTCTGTCCAGATTCAGTTTTGGTCTCTGTAAAATTGATAGAAAACAGCTAACATCAAGTCATTTGGACCTGTTTACATGCAATCCAAAACCCAAGCTTTAGTTTTTAAATTTGAGTTCCAAACATACAACAGACCCAAGCCGGGACTTGGCTCTAATTGTAACCCCAAAAGTGATCCATTACTAGATTCGGCATGGAACTCCTACGTTCAGGTGTGTTCGGTTTTCAGGAAAATCGAATCACACGTCTCTAATTAGGAGCAAATGTACAAGTGGAGAACCTACCTGCTTTTACATGTGTAAGACTCCACTTTGAGAAGTGATGCCATTGCCATGGATTTCAATGTGTAAGAGAAAAGTCTGGAGAGTTCAGAGAAAAAAATGGTATTAAAGGAGAGAAATTGAGATGTGCTGAGGAACTGAGTGGAACTTGTGAGAAGGAGATACCCTGGAAAAAGGAACTGTTGGTGTAAAGCAAATGTGCTGCTGAGAAAGAACAACATGCTGAGAATGTGACAGAATGGATTGTGAAAGGATAAAGAAGTATTGAGAAAGGACCAAACATAAGAGAAATAGTGAGCAGGATTTGTTGGAATGCAGGGGGGTATCTATAATGGGTGCAGGTGTACATGGGTCCAGGTCCAGGGGGGCCCACACCGCACACCCTGCACCAATATAGTTTATACTTATCTGTCCATAGTGCTGCTCAGCAGCCATTTTCCCAGTGACATGTGCATGCACAGTACTGCTGTCCCTAGGAAAACAGCGCAGGCGCCATTTTCCTGGAAACCTGCAAATGCGCAGTAGATTCTGGCACAAAGTCAGAATCTACTGCACCCAATGCACCGTGGCACTGCCAGAAAGAGGAGGGGGCCCACACTGAGTCTGCACACGGGTCCCTTCCTCTCTTAAAACGCCCCTGGTGGAATGTTACAGAAAGGTGGGGAAGCTGCCCATTTTCAATAACAAGCAACATAGGGGCCTTTTCATCATCACTTAATTTATATAAAAGTAGGTGAAAATTAAGATTTTCACCTATTTTTTAATAAATTAAGTGTCAGGGTTATTCATCATACATGTAACGCAGGAGATATTATTAACATCTCCTGGTTACAATTGTCCCCCGATAATTTCCACAGTCCTCATACTATAATATGGGGATGTGGAAATTATATAATTCATCAAGTTGCATAAAAGCATTATTTGGGGAATTTGACAGTGACACACATTTTGAGATGGCGTACAGCACCCAATGCAGCAGAGGGATCTGGAAAGATCCCTCCATCCGGGGTCCTCTTACCTTAAGCTGCTCCCACCTGGCTCCCCAAGCTCTACTCCTGTGAGCAGGAGCAAGGGAAAGGGCACAGCAGCAGTGGCATTACTATCTGTTGGTACTCCCACCTATTCCAATATGATTTATCTACTATTTTCCATAGCATTAGCAATATCAGTGTGTTGATTTATAATTGGAAGTACATTGGAAGAAATGAGTTGTCTAATGAACCATTTAGTTATTTTGTTATGTCATTGAACCTGTAATACATGCAGTTCATTTTGTTGATTGCATAACCTGTAATTCATCTTACTTTAAAAAAATTTGCTCATCTTGCAAAAAAATACATGTGTTGCAGAAAGTTATTCCTGCCAAACTAAATAACTGTTACAATAGATTGACGGGGAAAAAAACGGGCCTCACGATCATTCTGACTTTTTGGGTTTTAAGAAGGAGAGTCAGAAAAGTTACCTGATTGGTGTCAACTTCCAACGTGACCTATTTTTCACCCATTTCCATGGAAACCTGGAAGCGATCTTGCTAGTTGCAGTTTTTATATGTTTTTAGAAACGCTTTACGTGAATAATAGAGAGAATCGAAGTGGTTGTGAGTACCGATCTCTTCGGAGTTTGATATGATATATATGAGTATATTTACATTGTTAATTTGTCTAAACTATTATTTTTTTATTGCACATTGTAGATGAATATATACTCATATGCACTAACTGCTAACCAATCCATTTGCAAAATAAACACCTGCAGTTCATTGAAACCATTTAGGAGGGTATTTAACACAGAGAAAGTGGAGGTGGGGTAAGTAAGCCTCTGGCAAAGCTGTGGATACAGAGAAACGCGTTAGCCGGACCTAATGAACAGACCCCGGACTTGCATGTACGAGAATTCACTGGTATATCAGGACTTTCATCAAGTGAGCTTTCATTCTGGTCCTAATAATTCTACTCTTTAATAACGCATAGGATAACAGGAACATCCCAGTAGACTGCACAGAGCTACACAGAAGTTTTTGACACCCAGACGGAGACATCTGGGTGAAAGTACTGACCGGTCAACACTGACATTGTTCCCCGTGGCTGTAATCACGTAAGCTGCTAATTTGGAGTGGCCGCGGGTGGTAAGGTATAAACCTTTAATTGACTGTACCACTGCCGATCAGCCTTACACAGCAATAGCAGCTCTCTATGAGAGGCCGCATAAAAAAAGCAGGCAGACTGACTGTAAATACACCACTTGTGCTGGGACATAAATATCTACAGCTACATTATCTATGAAAATTAATGTCCTGTCTGTGACTTGTAAGACTGTGTAGGAATCAGAGAAACAGGTGACAGTCTTATCTCCATATGTCAGCAAAGGTTGGAGAGTGAATGCTAGTTTGCATTACTAATTAAAGAAATTTAGCACATCTCTGAGCACCTTAAGATTTTTTCTGCAAAGTGCTATTTTATCCTGTATAAATATGCCTCTATTGGAAATAATGTACTTTGACCATATATTGGATACAATCTTTCCACACCTGTGGATAAAGACTACTAATACCCCTTTTAAATCAAAGCTTCGGGTCTGACCCAGGATTTGGAATACATTTCCAACCCAGATCAGACCCGGGACAGACTCCCTTTTACACATAGCCCGACTCGGCACCGTTCAAAGCGCTTTTTACCCTCCCCCTCCATGACCCCCTTACCTTACTCCGAAGTGGTCCGGATGCACAGAGGGCGGGTGGGGTGTGCTGCTTCGTTCTGCTCGGCCCGGCAGTCAACACTGCCAAACGGTCAAAATGGGCATTTTAAGGGTGTGCATAATTAACAAAGCAGCGTCATCGGCCACGTCACTTGGTTGTCTTTTAGCCTGAACTGTTCGCATGATTGCGGTAAGAAAATGCTACCACAAGAATAGCGAGCAGTTCATACACTTTTCGATGTACTCGATTAAGCTAATAAATAGCGTAGGTGACGTATGATGCGAGCGGCCAGGGGGTGTTTTTTCAAAATAGTGAGCGCATGTTTCGTTCGCTCGTTCAGACATAGAGGCGTCAACAGACCGCAAAGAGCGAGCGCTTAATTTAAATATCCGGCCCCTTTTTCAGAACGACCATCCGCAAATAGCGTCCGGCTCTGAATCAGGCCCACTGTCTTATGTTTTATTGTTTTATTTTATTGCATTGGATATATTGAATTTAACTGTGTAATACATTTGGATTAAATTTAATATTCTGACAGCGCCTCGAAATACTCTTTATTCTCTCTGCTATAGCTATTTGTGGGTTGGTTTATTTCCCGCTTTTGTCTTCTTGGCAGCAGTCAGAATATTTCCATAGTGTGACCAGGGGAATCCACCTGTGAAAGGGCACTGAATGTTACAATTGGACACGGTAAAACAACATCATACCTACCTGCAGGTTAGGTCATTAACCATCTGTTCCAGTGACGTGCACTATACCAAGTTTAGTACCAGGATTTTTGTTTACAATATATCCTTTATTAGAACATACCTTTTTATTGAATGCAATACTTCATTTTTCATTCATCAAGTGTCGGGACTTTTGTTCATCACATATTATTTATTTATTCCTTACAATATACTGTAGGCTTTTACATTCATGGTTTTTTACTACCGTGAGATTCACGTTTTAATTCATGTTATGTGAATAAATTTTATTCTTATATTTACATCTATCTTTGTGTTAGAAGTTCATATTCCAATTGATATTCATATATTTATATAGATTTTCATTTGAATTTCGCTCATTCTCACACACCGTGCCATTGTGCTGTCCTTTCCACATAGTCTTTGATTGGAAAACTGGTTCATCTTGGAACAGCTCAATTTAGTACAAATATATATAGAGAAATAAAATTAAGTGCAATGTTACTCATAAAAGGAGTGATTGGTAGATATATACAATTTGAATGTTTCTAAAAAGGCAAGTTATATAATATAAGGCAATTCTTAAACTGGACATATAGTGAAAGATTTTTCCAGCCAATATAAAGTTCTGAACTATTATCATTCAGTCTAAGTACATCCAATCCAGATAAACACCAAAATACAATCATGATTGTTGGTTTTCAGTTAAAAACATGTTCCATATGGCAGATTGTTGTTCTGCTGATTTCATTCAGTGTACTGTACATCGTCACAATGAATTATTCAATTTATGGAGCCACTTCAAAGTCATCTCTATCACCCAGAGCCAAGATAGTCTGAAAAATCTACAGTGTATGGCTGTTTACGTGTGATTTCTATTTCCATGTTGATCTCATCAGTCCAGTTCAATAAAGGCCTTTGTGTACAATTAATTACTCCTACAAATAATTATTCTTGTTCTTTAAATTTCTAAAAGTTAATTCCACTACAGGATGAGTCTCCCATATCCAAAATGCTTGGGACCAGGGGTATTTTGGATATCGGAATATTCCGTATTTTGGAATAATTGCATATTATAATGAAATGTCTTGGAAATGGGACCCAGATATACACACAGAATGCATTTATGTGTTATATACACCTTATACACACAGCCTGCAGGTCATTTTAGACAATATTTTTTATAATTTTGTGCATCAAAAAAAGTTTGTGTACATACATGAAATTCATTTATGTTTCATATACACCTTATGCACACAGCCTGAAGGTTATTTTATACAATCTTTTTAATAATTTGTGCCTTAGACAAAGTTTATGTACATTAAACCATCAAAAATCAAAGGTTTCATTATCTCAGTCATGCTGAAAATATTCCGTATTTCGGAATATTCCGTATTTCGGAATATTTGGATATGGGAGACTCAACCTGTACTAAACAATTAAATATATTAGACCCAAATATAGTTCAATAGTGTTCATGCACCCACATAAATGGATTACAGCTGCTGGGGTGCTTCCACAAATTAATAAAGAATCTTTAGGCTACTCCACACATTTAGAAATTATGAGGGCACTCACCAATTTCAAAAAGTTAACCTCATTCAGCGTTGGATGCAAACATATAATGCGCCCAGAAAAAAAGTGCATTTTGTTTCTGTATCTCTTCAGAGTTGGATGTGAAAGAATTCTGGCCAGTATGAGGTGAATGCTATGCAGTGGAATTACTAGGGGGATGCAGACCGCACCCAGTGTCAAACTGAGGGAGTGACACAAAAATGCCGGCTCCTCCTCAGTGAGAGGAAGCCGAGTGCTGTGCACTAACATCACAGTGCAGCGCCCAGCTCTCGATCACTGAGGTGGATCCTGCAATGCAGGGAGAGTCTCTGGGGGCAGAAGAACATCTCCAGGAGTGCCTGTCATGCCCCAGACTGATGAATCTGAGGGTTTGCAGTAAGGCCTTGTCCTCCAAGCGAGACCATGCCCCCTTTTCAGCAAGGGTTTTACTTGCAGCACTGGGTGTCACCGACCCCAGTGCCGCCACTGATGCTATATGTAATTATAATTATTGCCAGCATGATGTGGAGTTATGTGCAATTCAAAAGATTATTTGAAAACAGTTATCCTATTTTCATAGTAGGGATGTACAGGCTCGGTTCTACTCGGTTCCGTTCGTTTTTTTTTACCGAATCTTATTGGGTTTCATCTGTCACGAGTTTTGGATAGCCAATAAGATTCGGTAAAAAAAAACGAACGGAACCGAGTAGAACCGAGCCTGCACATCCCTATTTCATAGGCGTGCGTAGAAGCCGTTACATGGAGAACATATTCGGCACTACCCCTTCTCCGGATCATAATACGAAAATCTAGCATTCCATTTATCATGGGATGCATATATTCATACTTGCCTACTTTTGAAAAGTAGTTTCAGGGAGATTGGATATACGCGCGGTGCGCCATTAAGGGGGTGTGGTCAGCTCCGCCCAAATGGGCATGTCTAGCTCCACCTATGGGTGTATATATTCCTATAAGCTGACACCCTAGCTCCCCCACTGGCATTAATATATCTGTGCCATCACAATTCATTGAGGAAAGAATTGTTGTTTTAGGGCGGGATGCATGACGCATTGCACTCACGATGCAATGCATTCCGCCGGTCATCGCATGCATGCCAGCATTGGTAGCGCCGGTATGCATGATGATCACTTCAAAGGACTGCTCTATCAATAAGAGCAGCCCTTTGCGGTGGAGGGACTTCCGGGTCTATGACCCAGAACCCCCTCCAGCATCCTTCCGCGCATGCACAGAAGGACGCATGCGCCGCGGGAGGTGCTGGGAGTTCTATTGGCACTATAGGCTTCTATGGATAATGCCAAGTCTTGGTGCATATGAGAAATGCGGTCAAACCCACTTTTTTGGTGTTTGACCGCATTTCTCCCCTTGATGCATCCCACCCTTTTAAGCTGTGGTGGAATTTCTATTCTCAATTCCAGAAACTAACTCTTCAGTGGAACATGTATTCTCACGTAAGAACTATGGACAGATGATTAAAATAGTTAGACATTGATACAGTAAGAACCAGTCTAGTAGTGAGACTCATTTTGTACAACTATCTTGTGTGGAGTTTTACCAGAAGATTCTTAAGAACAAAAATTGATGCAACAAATCCATACAGTAGTTCATGCAAATACTCCTCCTCTCAAAAACAAAATGAAAGCAAGGGTCCAGGAACATCATTATCTACATCATAGTGTGAGTGTTTGAAAATATTTCTTAAATTTTTCAGTGGACACATTATTTTAATTAATGAACATGCATACAGTCAGGATAAATTGTCAAATGTTAATGTGCTTTAAATTTGCAAACATGACCAAAATCTATGTACAGCCTGTATTTTGCCTTAATAGTGTCCAGGGCCTGGACACTAGCAGAACGGGAGGGGGCCCACGTCTGCTCCTACCACCGACACGCTACTGGAAGTAAGAGGTCAGAGGAGCCGTGGCACATGAGGAGCCACGCCAGCCAGACCTGGACGAGAAGAAGCCAGAAGGAAGGAGCATTCTTCAAGGCGATAAGGTAAGTCATGACTCATGACACTTGTAGCAGGGGTAGGGGGAGGGGGGTAGGGGCCCTGCCTATTTTGTCAGTCCCGGGCTCCACAATATCTTATGGCAGCGCTGACAACTGCTAAAGATGACCTAACAACCAGATAAACTAATATTTTCCTTTGAGGTTAACCTAAGCCATGAAAAATGACCTCATTCTTCTGTAAGATTTAGAGCTACCCACTTTTCAATATTATACATTAGTTCACGCAGGCATCGTAAAGCTCATCACACTTCTATGAAAACATTCTGTGGTTAAATCACTCTCATTGTTCCATTGTTGTAGCAGTGAGTGGGTTTCTGTGGGCAGAAAAGGCTCTTTTCTTCTGTCACAAAGTTTCTCAACAAAGTTGTTGAGAATGGCTAATACAATAGTTCTTTAGCTGTTGTTTTCTCTTTTTCTATTTGCTTAAATCAATTGTGGAACACTTTGAGCTGGAACTGTAGGAATGTAAGCCACAACATAGATGTGCTGGATGCAAAGAATTTTTTCAGGAGTTTGGGACAGGTTGCTTGGGAAAGTACAGTAAGTAGGATATCAGAGCATCTGCTGGAAACAATGTCAAATGTCGTAAAATGCCTTATGTACTGTACATAAGCAAAATCGCAAAACTCTTGTAGACTTGTCAAATGGACAGTATTAATATGAAACTATGAATATATCTTGCATATAATTGTTTCTACATCAACTGGTAACACATCACTGGCACATGGAATATTGTTGTGCAAAATGTGAGCAACACACCCTTGCAAAAATGTTCCTTTTTAAATGTGATTTTAGTTTAATAAAAAACATTGCCTTTTCCCCCATGTTTGACTTCTCCAAAGTTAGTGTTCTGATTATCTGCAGATAATGCTATTACTTTATCTGTCAGCTTGTATTGTTCAGAACGTCAATAATCAAACGCGTAATCAGGTCAGAAGTTTCTCCCTGAAGATTAATAAAGTGAATTATTTTCATCATGATACCTACACCTGGCACAAAGTAGAGAACAAGGACAGTGTCACGACCTGGCCCTAGAGACTTCCAGACAGGGGACTAGGAGTAGAGGGGACTAGACGGCGAGGCAGCTGTAAACGAAGAGATCAGTAAGTAATTTAGCACTGAAGTATATCACTGGAAACAGTCACTGGAAGTATGCAGCGTGGAGCCTGGAACGATGCTTAGCAGCAAGCAGCTTGTAGGTGTAGTAAAGAGTTACTCAGGCAACTTCCTGTTTCCTGGAGTCCTACTTTATACCCTATGGTAGCTGTGCATTAGAGGAGAGAGTCAACTGAGAACTGACAAGGCTACCATTGGATAAGGATCCTATCAGGTGATACAGACAACATGGCTGCGCCCATGACCACCGCCGCGGGATCTCGGATATGGAGAATTGCATCGAAGTCACCTGGGCCCCAGGGAGAATACTCAGCGTGTCACTCACTGCCGCACCTGACATCTGACCGTGCTCGCTAGTCAGGGGAAGCCGGCACCGCGGTAAGTAACAGCCGATCCCAGGCTGATCCTGACAGACAGGAACTAACTTCATGGCTTTATGATTGGAACTGTCTGTTATAACGGTTACAAATTGTGCATCTTCCAGTTCACGAACAACTTCTTCCATCGTGTACAGTGCCAGTATATTAGCAAGGTCTGTTGATTTTGCCGTGCAGATGTAAATGTCATTTTTTCAAAGATTTCACTTACAATTTCTGAAGTGCAGTTCATTGAACTGAAACTATGATTATGCTCTACCATATGGAAAGCCATAGTTCCCTCACATGCTGCCAATTCAGAGCACTCACTATCCATTTTGGCAGGTGTAAAAAAACTGGTCACTTTCCCAGAAAATTAAGAATCCCGAGATGAAAGTCTGTGTTTCTTTGTTTTAATATGATCCATAATGTCCAACCTCCCACCATGGCTAATTGAAATCACAGCACTGCACATTGATCATAACACTGTTTCATTGTTATTCTCTTTAAATTTCTTAATATAAGGAAAGTCAGTACACAATTTATCAGTTACCTGACATTTTCTCTTTTTTGGTGGCATTTTTGTAATAATCACAATTTAGAACTTTTATCTTAAGCACAAAATAGGATTTAAAATAAATGAATCAGCATACAGGGCACTGGATTACTATTTTTTATCAGCACACAGGGCACTGAATTACTATTTTTTATTAGCATACCAGGCACTGGATTACTATTTTTTATCAGCACACAGGGGCACTGGATTACTATTTTTATCAGCATACAGGGCACTGGATTACTATTTTTTATCAGCATACAGGGCACTGGATTACTATTTTTTATTAGCATACAGGGCACTGGATTACTATTTTATATCAGCACACAGGGCACTGGATTACTATTTTATATCAGCACACAGGGCACTGGATTACTATTTTATATCAGCACACAGGGCACTGGATTACTATTTTTTATCAGCACAGGGCACTGGATTACTATTTTATATCAGCACACAGGGCACTGGATTACTATTTTTTATCAGCACAGGGCACTGGATTACTATTTTTAACAGCACATAGGACACTGGATTACTATTTTTATCAGCACACAGGCTACTGGATTACTATTTTTATATCAGCACACAGAGAACTTAATTCATACATTCCAACCCTCCCAGAAGTCGCGTGAGGCTCCTGATTTTTTGGGTAACCCAATGTACCCCCAGAAGGGTAGGCACTTCTTCCACATTCTGCCCACTTCCTAGTGAAGTGGGCAGAATAAGGAGAATTTTCTTGTGAACCGAAAGGTCCGTGAGTATGGGGCATTTGGCCATGCCCCTTATTTAAATACGCACCGTGAGGGGGCAGAGCTTAATTATGCATCCCGACTGGCGCCGCCCCAACACCTCCTTCCTGCTTCTCCTCCCACTTCTCCCAGGGAGGAAAAATCAGATGTCGGCAAGTATGACTTAATTACAATTTTTTAATCAGCACTGGATTAAGATAAAACAACAGCAGTGTCACGATTCTGGGTTTTAGCATTTCTGACAAGCTCAGACACTCCTTCATTGCTGGCCTATGCAGAAACAGTCCATTGCAATTACCTGATGCCCCTGAGCAGTTCAGCAGTGCTCACCTGATCCTCTGCTCCAATAGGAATGGACTGTTTGCTATTTAAATCTGCACATTGGTTGAACAACATGTTTCCTTCCCAGGATTCATTCCTTGTGTTCTGATATCATGTCTCCTGTGAATTCCATTGTTATTTCATGGACAACTCTTTGGATACCATCCTCAGCTATTTCTGCCAGCGTTGCAGCTTCCACATTGCATTCAGACTTATCTATTTGCTATTGTTACCTGCATTCTATTTTCTATACTGCAGCCTCCATGCTGCATACAGACCTGCTCCTAGTACATGTCTGTGGACTCTGCTCTACATCAGTGCCGCTGGGACAGTTCATGCAAGTTACCTTTATTATATTACTCTGTGTTCTGTGGTTATTCAGGTTATACTATTGTGCTGACCTTGTATTGGTTACTCTGTGCTCTGTGCAATTGTCTTGGGATGGTTCAGAGAAGGCTGCTAGTACCAGGGCTAGGGTTCAGTGTGCAGTATACTGTCTGTAAACTGAGGTGTCCAGTAAACTGTATTACTATCCTGACTCTCAGTTTCTGAGTTCCTCAATCAGTTCTAGTTCCAAGTCTTGCATCAGAGCAGTACCAGAGTTGCAGCTTTCTCAAGCTGTACTCTGACTACATTAGACTTTGATTCTTGGCCTGAGTTCTGATTTCCAATCTACCAGTACTAATGTTCTGAGTTCCGGAGGTCACCTTTGTCTCTGGAGTGTATCCCCGGTCTTGCTGGCCTTCACAGGTCACTAGGCATGTGGTCACCCAGTGGACCTGATCTGTTCACTCCAATTCCAGTTCAGTATACATGCATATCACTAGGAGAGGAAACCAATCCGAGCAAGGCAGAGATGATGGAGAAGCCGGATAGGAAGACCTCATGGAAAAGCAGACCGGTGTCTCCTAGCAACAAGCCTACGAGAGCTGACCAGAGCACTGTTGCCCAACAAGACGCAGCGGTGGCCTGTGACAGATCCTGGGTGCTAACTACCATTCATTCAGTGACAGTCCTTTGAATGAGAGGCAGTTAGCGGCTGTTGCATGACACAGGTGAAGAGAGATGCACATATACCCTGCCCCCTGAGCTCTGCTCACCCATCATCCTCTTGTTTGGCCTGGTCAGGACTCTTGTTTTGCTGCTGCACTGCAGTCCATTCCACGGAGGATGTGGCCATGTAGGTACATATAATAAAAATACCTCTCCCCCTCAGAAATTTGCCATTTGTTCCTGCTCCTCCCGCCCTGTGTGTCTGTCTCAGACTCTCACTCTGTCTCAAATCTTCTCCCATACTTTATTTATTTCATACACCACAACTTCATCCTCCTCATCTTCCATTTAGCCCTCTTCATGCCTTTCCATCCTCCTCTTCTGGATGTTGTAGATAGAACCAAGGCTAGTGCCTGCCTTTCAGAAGTGGCGTGGACAGCTGGAAGCACAATCATGTTTAACACTACACAGAGCCTAAGGAGGTCAGGTAAGTACACTTTTCCTTTATTATAGGGTTACCGATGATAACACTGTTATCACCAGCAGTAACTACTGCCAGTGGTTTGCATGATGGAACCTAAAAAACAAGTAGTACTTGTTCCACTATAATAAACAAAAATATATATTTTCCATATGCTTTATTCTTTGAATCAAGTGTATTTTTCAATCTTTACATGTTTTACATTTTTTTGTTTTGGGACATGTGGGGAACCCTGATAGAATGTTGCACTTCTCCCCTGTTGGTGCCCCCCCTTTCTCTGTCACTCAGAGCATGTGCCACATCTGCCCCTTGACCACCCCGTTAGCTGTGCCACAGCCCTAGGGTAAGACAAAACAAAAGCCCTAGTCTGACAGTTAACAATTGAGCCTAAAGGTGGGTACACACCTGACAGATATATCTGCAGACATATCTGTCCATTGGCTGTGCAGCACAGTCAATGCGACATCTCTGTGAAAAACGTAGTTCACAGACATATCGTCTGTACACACTGGCCGACGGGCAGCAGATATATTGGCCGATCAATTGATCGGCCAATGTATTGCCCAGTGTACCCAGCATTACAAAGGGTTATAAAATAAAGTATAATGCTATGTCTGCAGTCTAAAGATGCAGATCAGAATGAGATATCGTACACACCGTATAGTGGACCTGATTCAGACCCACTCGCTAAGGTGCGGTCGCTCGCTGTGAACGATTTTCGCCCAACTGCACATGCGTAAAATTCGTAGTGTGTGTGCCCAAGCCATTCATTGCGATCTGATTTTGGTAGCTCATAAGCCACTAATAGGTCGCTGCTTTGAGTGACAGATTGCTTTGAGTGACAGTGCGGTTTGTGGGTGGTAACAGGGGAAGGTGCTTGTGAACGGGGGAGTGGTGTTGCAAACGCAGGCGTGTCAGTCCCCCAAAACACTGTTTAAAGGGCGTGCATAATTAGCAAAGTAGCGTCATTGTACACGTCACCTGCATGTATGTCAGCCCGCACTGATCGCAGTGCTTGTGGCGGGGAAAGGCAACCCCAAGGACTGTGAGCTACTTCGATGGCTCATGATGGTCCCGATTAATCATACATTTTACGGAGATGACATGTGTTTTGCGAGAAGCAAGGGGGCGTCTTCATATACTTGCGAGAGCATTTTGCCATAGCTCACTAACACACAGGGGGCGTCCTTACGCGACGCAGTGCAACGGCTTAATTTAAATATCCAGCCCCTTCTGGCCAGCGAGCGATCGCATCTTGTGAGCGGGTCTGAATGAGCTCCAGTGTGCATGTTCGATCCATCATTAAGGACGGTCATTCATCGCATCGTCTCATCTGCTGTTCTGCACAGACGATGGAACGATTCAATGAATGACGCGGTACTGTTACATGCAGCATGTAACAATACATCACGCCATCGTACACTGTATTGTGCAGTGTGTACAGAGCCCACAATGTATTGTTTTATCACATCGCACCATTGCTGAGTTGCACATCATATAATGTATACCCAAATTAAGACTCCTTTTTTTTATACATACTTACTGTAGGCTACAACAAATTGTACTCTCAAGCGTGTCCGTAACCTGACAAGAATTTTATTAAATAGAAATACACTTACCTGCTAACATTAATGCTCTAGCACAGTCTGTTCTGCCTTGAATTGATGCTTTCATCAAAGCGGTAAATCCATGGATATTTCTCCTTTCAAGGTCCAGTCCAGGAAAATAATTTAACAAATGATTTGTGATTGTTACATGTCCTGTAAGTTATAAATATACTTTATTATCCAAGGAAAATCCAAGAATATGTAATGTACAGTATCCCCCTTTTTAAAACAAATAAATGTAATATCACAATATTACTGTATATGTTATGGTACACTACTTGGTGTTATAAGTGTTAAATTACAGCATAAACCCAACTCAATTCATTTATGGAGTACAAAGCAGATTATTGATAGAATGTAGTTCACTTAAAACTATAAGAAAATAAATTGAACAAAACATATTGCACACTTTCATAACAATTTTAATGTCATGCACATATTTGGAGTTTGGCTATTATCAATTTAGTAACCAAAAATTTTGTAACACAAAGCTGTTTTGTCAAGCAAATGCGGTACAAAACGCGGGATGAATTAAGTATTCCAGGGAAGTAATCCAGGAGAAACTAGCTGGATCAGAAAGAGTAGAGAGATGGAAGCAGCAGTGTGCCACATAGGGATAAAGAAAACTTGCTCTGAAGATTAGAACAATGCTGTATGTGTGTGCTATGTGTACCCCAGAGATATTGTCTATAGGGTAAAGACGTTCAGGATAGAAGGGGGTTAGGTTTGTTAATTATTTAGTTGACCTATACCAAAATTAGTGGGCTCTCTTTTAGTTGCTGATTATTGCTAAGTGAATGTGTGGAACCAAATTGCATTCAAGCAATTTAACAGAAGGAATAGCGAACTTGCAGACATTATATGTTCAGAATGGGTTTAAAGAGTAACTGTTTGGACATCTGAAGAGCCAAGTATAACCCTGAAATTGGAATTTCCTGCTGGTAATCTTAAGTACTGTAACTTTTTGAAATGTCTTAAAAATGAAAGCATTAATTCAAAGTGTTAATGGCCTGTTCATCATTCATCATCATGGACCTGTTACACTAGTGTTTCCGCATGTTTTTTGTAACTGGCCCATTTAGTATTAGGAGCCAGATGAGGCAGCCTTTTAATCAGTTTGCTTGTGAGAACCAACGTCATCTTCAGATGGCATTGATTCCTGGAATCCCACTCCTTCCTATGGAAAGTAGGTCTAGGGTTGCAAAGAAAACTGGTATCTAACATGGCCACTGGGGGGTGTAGTACCCGGCAGAGTGGGACTTAAGCTCTGCCCCACAATTAAGCCCCACCTAACAGCGATGTCACAATTAGCCCCACCTCCTGGCGATATCATCTGTCAATCACTGGGAGGGCAGGGGGAAACAGGCTACACAGGGGCGAGGCATCACTGGTCAAAAAGGTGGCGTGGCCTTGCGGCAGGCACAATTATGTCCCGGCCATGGCTCCAGCCTGTGATGTTGGGGACTGAGTCTATGAAGACTCAGGTTCCCCCATGTCCTCATGTAGGAGGGCAGCCATTTTATGCTGGGGCCGCGGGATGGGAGGAGGGAGGTCCAACGGTACCCTGGCATTCAGGGGGGTGCATGGAAACTGCCATGAGCTACAATTTGTATATTCGATGAGAATACAATGCCCCTAGGCAATAAGGGGTCTTAAACAGAGAAGTCCCTAGTTACAGAGTTCAAGAGGGGAAGTAACCATGACAATGCTGCAGGGGAGCTGTAGATAGAGTAAAAGCCCATGTAAAGTAAAGAGGGCCCCCTTATAAGTAGCTCCACATGAGAAGGGAAAGCCCCTGCAAAAGGAGGAACTCCTGGGAGAAATATAAGAGTTGCCCTGTGATACTAAAGAGATGCCCCCTGTGGAAGATGAGAGGGAACATGCTGTGTGGCTGTGGCATGCCTGCAGTGAGGCAGGAGTGTGCAGTGGAGAGAGCTCCTGTACAGTGTGACCCCTGCAGCAGACCAGTGAAGAAACTGAAGAAACTCCTGTGAAGAGAAAGCTGTGTGTAAGAGGGTGAGTGTCTGCATGATTTATAATACTGGATCCCTGGCTGATAGCCCCTGGAGAAGTGTCCCATAGTGAGGGAGTGGTCAGTGCAAGATGACAGCAGGGCTAGAGGGGAGTCCCATTGAAGAGTACGGAATAACCATGTGCTGAAGTAGAGAAGCTCTGCAATGAAAGGGTTAATGGTCTGCATTAAGTTGCCAGCACGTCTAATGAAAGGTCCCTGGATAGAGGGATGTGTGCTAGTGGCAGAGTACATGGATATACAGGGTGTCCCAGTGTAATGGGGATGTGCCGCTCTTGAGAATTGAGATGAGTACGAAGAACTTCGAATCTGGTATCCCTTGTATGCTGTATAAGTTGAGCTGACTTGCAGTGGAACTACTGGGCCCAGCAACACCGGGTATGTGCTTCCATTTCACTGCTGTGTCACTTGTGTAAGGCTGTGCTGGAGGTGTTCATTTGGAGTGGAACATAACTAATCTTCTGTAATCATTAAGCTTAAAAAAAATACTGCATTTATCATCTGCTGCAAGTATTGTGCTGAAGGAATTTGGCAAACTAGAGCTTGTAACTATTACGCTTACTGTGCTGGAGGATATGGAGGAGTGTAAATAAAGTTTTCCTGTTCTTGTATCATGAGATGGTCTGGCACCCAACATTTCTTTATTGCACTGCATTTATTGTCCATGTGTCCACTCCTGGCCTGGCGACAGGGGGAGACAAAAGGGACACTTGTAATGGGCCCCGAGATTCTGAGGGGCCCCGAACCCTCAGGAATTTCAGGAGCCCAGATCATGTGTCCCCCTTGCCTCTGCAGCCTCTGCAGACAGCTGTATAAGCAGGGCACCTGGCATAACAATTGCGCGTAGATTCTCCTGACTAGTCTCAGCAAACACAGGGAGGCCAGACGGTTGCAGCGAGCGTGATGTCAAGACATTGCGCTGCTGAATCAGACTGAGGAGCCGCTGGGTGTGAGAGCCGCCAGAGAAGACTGAAAAATATAGGCAACACAGCAGGTACATATTGGTAGAGGCAGGGAAGGCTAGAGAGTCACATGTTAGGTGGTGAGGAGATATAGATGAAGGGGTGGTAGACACAGGGGCTGGGGTACATGTGACAGGGGCTGGGGAAGAGGGGGAGATGTGACAGGGGCTGGGGAAGAGGGGGAGATGTGAAGGGGCTAGGGAAGAGGGGGAGATGTGATGGGCTGGGGAAGAGGGGGAGATGTGACATGGACTGGGGCTGTGTGTGACAGACTGGGGAAGAGGGGTGTGTGACACAGGGGCTTGGGAAGAGGGGTGTGTGACACAGGGGCTTGGGAAGAGGGGTGTGTGTCATACAGGGGCTGGGGAAGAGGGGTGTGTGACACAGGGGCTGGGGAAGAGAGAGACATGTGACAGGGGCTAGGGAAGAGGGGAACATGTGACAGGGGCTGGCGAAGAGGGAGGCATGTGACAGGGGCTGGGGAAGAGAGGGAGATGTGATAGGGGCTGGGAAAGAGGGGAAAATGTGAGAGACACAGGGGCTGTGTGTGATGGACTGGGGAAGAGGGGTGTGCGGCACAGGGTCTGGGAAAGAGGGGTGTGTGACATGGGCTGGGGAAGAGGGGTGTGCGGCACAGGGTCTGGGAAAGAGGGGTGTGTGACATGGGCTGGGGAAGAGGGGTGTGTGACACAGGATCTGGGAAAGGGGTGTGTGACGTGGACTGGGAAGAGGGGTGTGTGACACAGGATCTGGGAAAGAGGGGTATGTGACATGGGCTGGGGAAGAGGGGTGTGAGACACAGGATCTGGGAAAGGGGTGTGTGACATGGGCTGGGGAAGAGGGGTGCGTGACACAGGGGCTGGGTAAGAGAGTTGTGTGACATAGGGTCTGGGGAAGAGGTGGGGTGACTGACAAGGGGGCTGGGGAAGAGCGGCCGCACTGCGTGTGCACAAGCCCTGGAGTGAGAGAGAAATTCTCTCACTCCGAAGCTCACAACAAAAGGGGTGGCTGTCGATGTTGATCGAAAGCTCGGCCCGTTTTGTAGGCGTGGCCGGGGGGTGGTTTCACAAATGGAGGCATTCCTTAAGGAATGCCTGCCATTTTGTGGGTGGCCGCACTGATATCAGCAGTGATGTCAGTGGGGAGCTTCCTGCTCGATCAGAGCAGGAAGCTCCCTGGGGCTTGCGGTTGCCGAGACCCAACCTTAGGGTCTCGTCGCAAGCCCCGATGGTCGCGATGTTCTTGACCGTCATGACCATCATCCTGGTTGGTTGCTAAAGCTGTGGGTGGTAACCCACAGCTTAGCTAGCGACCAGAAGGCTGCACTTCAAAACCCTAGCGGCCGCCCTCATTAAGAGCGACCGCTCGCATTTTGTGAGCGCCTCTGAATGAGGACCATAGTCCTGGGATTGGGCCTGGAGATTCTGCCAGATCTGGTGATGAAGTAAGGAGCAAGAGAAACAGACTCTTTATGAGACACTTCAGTCCCAGATGTGGTCTGTTGGGTGAATCAAGGATTGAGTTTCTGTTCATGATGGTGCTCACCTTCAGCAGGTGGTGAAAGAGGTGATTTTACAGGTTCAGGCACCCCTAGCAATTGAGGTTTGTTGCTCTCAAGCAAGGTAGCATCAACTTTGACAACATAGCTGTTGGGTCTGTCAATATGTCTTGGCACAGTGCCTAACTTCCAAAATCCTACAGGGGTTTGGATGCACTCAGCTTGCCCTGGATACAGATGGCTTAGACAGTGTGATGATTTGCCATAGCTGGACTTGAGCCATTGACTAGAGTTTGCCAAGGCACTTTGGACATTGCATTATACCTTTGGCATTATGTTGCACTTGGACATGGGGATGACAGTGTGGGTGCACCTATAGAGGAGGCACTGTGCAGGTGAAGGCAGTACATCCCATTGGAGTCTTTAGTAAATTCAGCAATGACAGAAATAAATCTGACCCATCTCTTGAACACTTTTCAAGCAGGTGTTTTGCAGTAGAAACTGCTCTTTTAACCTGTCAATTTGACTGTGAATAATGTGGGTGATGTCCCATTGAAGTTTTTGAATTCAGTGCTCATTAACTGCATGGCATTATCTGTGAAGAGCTGTTGTGGCATTCCATTTACTGAGAAGTTTCTCTTGTTTATAACTGCATTGCTAATGATTTTAGGTAAATAGTTCATTTTGAATCCACAAATATGAGGTGTCAGTCACAACAATGGACCTGGGTAGATCAGGAATGGAAGAGGACTACCCTTACATGATAGGAGCGGAGCAGCAATGTCTCATTCAACATCAGCCAGCATGGATGGCCAGAAGAGAGCTTCCTTCACTCCTTGTTTAGTAACCTCACACCCTGGGTGCCTTTGATGCACTTGGGTGGCATAAAAACTATACAGTGCATAGGGTATGATGTAGCATTGAATCCTAATGAGGATACCATCAGATGAAGTGAACTCATGGAAAGCAAAGAAGATGTTCTAGCAGACACCTGGAGGACAACGCATCCAGCTCCATCCCATCCAGGTTATCTGTCTCTGTGAGAGCTCAGAAGGCAAAAGCAACAGGCTTACTGGGCTGCATGCATACAGTACCTAGACTGTGCTGAGAGGTATCCACTTGTATGAGGACCAGGAGATGTATATCAAAGAATTGAAGGACTGAACTGTTGGTAAGCATTGATTTTAGCTGAGAAATGGCACCATCATGGTGTGCACCCTAACACCACTCAGTGTCCAGGTGTAACAATTGACTAATCTCACATTAGTGGGGCAGAAATTTACAGTAGATAAGTAATTTGTCATGCCCAGGGACACTGAAGGCTTAGTTTCTCAGAAAGGATGGGCACCTGTTGAAAGGCCAGTGTCTTGAATGGGTTGGCCCTGATACCCTGTGAGGTGAGCAGATGACACGAGTAAGGAACTTATATTACCTGAAACCGGCATTTGTCAGGGTTGACTTTCATGTTGATGGAACAGTTATCTTTAACACTTTGGTGAGGTGCTATTCATGCCCATTCATAGTGGGACCCCAAATAGGGATGTCATCAACAATATTTTCACTGCATTAGCCCTCAAACAGTGATTTGCTAAAATATCACTTAATTTGTGTAGATTCTAGTAAAAGGATTTTCCGTAATTACCTTTTCCACAGTTTTAAGAGGGTGATCTGTTACCGTGAATTCCTTGTTCAAGTGTACTGAGTCAATCAGATGTGTACACTACAGATGCATCCTTTTTAATGACAGTCACCATGGCAGACACCTGCTGAGTTGCATTCCCCACAGAGGTGATTACTCCAAGTGCTGTCATGTGGTTTAGTTCGGAAATGACTGTTCTTCATGGCTAATGGTCTCCGTCTGGGAGCACATACTACTGTATGAGTGTGTCAAAATTGTCTAGATGCATGTGAAGGGAAACAGGCAATTTGTCAAAGATACTATCACAAAAATCTGCAAATTGTTTCATTTCTGGAATTTCCTGCTGGATAACATGTACATTTGTTCCCAGCAAGATTAAACCCAATTTGACACTATTCGGCAAAATAAGGAGTGGCTTAACATCACTGTCCACTATGTTAAATAGTAACAGAATGGTTGAGAAGTTAATGACATACATGATCAAAGTCTAGATCATTTGACTACTGTAGGTTATAAGGTTCACTCTTTGAGCATGGTCCACCTGTATGTTACTATTAGTTCAGCGGAGGAGGTCCATGACATTGGACTTGGCACATGTGTTAATTTTCACTCTGATGGCATTGTGGGTCTTTTTGTCATTAATGGTGGTAAATATTTTACCTTCCTCAGCACTGAGATTTATTCACAATGGAAGCCTGTAACTGGTGTGGTGTATGTTGTGAGCACTCTGGTGTTTATTCTGTTTGGCAGGCTGCTTGTTTAGGACTGTCCATTATCACTTCTGATTTTTGATTTGCATGACCTTGCAAAATGGCTGAACTCACCACAAGCATTTTAGCAATTGTCAAATGCAGGACATATATGACTAGCCTCCTTTTTTAAATTCTTGGACACTTTTGTATATGGCTCATGCAAAATGTATACTGTATGTGTATGGCCAGTGGCGGAACTAGCGGCGGTGCAGCTGGTGGTTTACACCGGGGCCCACTGTGGTGCTGGGGCCCATAGCTACTTGCATCCAACAGGGCGGCTGCACACGCCGCCAGTGTTCCCCGGGCCCCACAGCATTTAAGTGTAGTGCAGACCGCAGTGTTAGCAATCCGCACTACACAGAAACAAATACACCACCGCCAGCGGCGCTGTGTGTTTGTTATAGCAGCTAATGAGAGTCAGAAAGACTGTCATTGGCTGCTGAGTCCACTGCGGGTGATGGGAGAGATATCACAACATCTCTCCCATAGTGCAGCAGAGTGGGCCGGGAGGAGCAGACAGTGGCGGTTGGGACAGGAGTGGGGATTCAGGTAAGTTGTGGGGGGGGGGTTGTGTGTAAGGGGCACTGACACTGGCACTGCAGAGGGCGGTGCCACTGAGGACACTATATAGGGGATGGTGGCCGCTACTAGGGGCACTGTATTGGGGGCATTACTGGGGGCACTGTATAGAGGGAGCTGCCTGGGGGCACTGTATAGGGGTGACTACTACTGGAGGCAATGCATAGGGGGACTACTACTGGGGGCAATGCCTAAGGGGGACTACTACTGGAGGCAATGCATAGGGGGGACTACTACTGGGGGTACTGCATAAGGGGGACTACTACTGGGGGCAATGCATAGGGGGACTACTACTGGGGGCACTGTATAGGGGGGACCACTTCTGAGGGCACTGTATGAGGGGTACTACTGGGGGCACTGCATAGGGAGACCACTACTGGGGGCACTGTATATGGGGCACTGCATTGGGGGCCCAAAGCATATTCTTGCACCTGGGCCCACCACTCTCTAGTTCCGCCACTGTGTATGGCCATGTATAATGTCAGTAATTTCTCACAGGAGGTGGCTGCAAATTCTGTTATTGTGAATGTCAGTCTATTTTGTCACTGATAAGTTCATTTGTGAGTGCACCATAATTACATTTCATTACCAGTCATTAGCACCACATGACTGTATATTTATTGTGTTTTCCACTTGATTGTTAAATGAGTTTGTCCATAATACCATTATTAACTGGTTGGCATATTTCATCAAACTTTAATTCTTTATTACCTTCTGCATAGACAAGTGTCAGCAAGATTCAATAGTGGACCAGCCTGTAACTCTTTTGATTTGTCAGTTAGACTAACAGTAGCAATACAAACATCATTCTCTGCTGTACAAACACATCAAAATTGCTCAATGCTGTGGAGACCTCATAGCCAGTATTCTGATGCCATGTAAATGTGTTTAAGCCTTGTAACACAACAGAACACAGGAACTGTAACCAAACATGGCTTTTCTGCAAGATCTATCTATCTATCTATCTATCTATCTATCTATCTATCTATCTATCTATCTATCTATCTATCTATCTATCTATCCTGCTTGAAAAGTAATGAGACTGCCTATGTCCCATAGGTAGACGTGGCAATGCTATGCTGGTTATTGTGAAGCTCATAAGTAGATAGAGAACACTTTTTCGTCAAACTTAATTTGACGGGTACCACGCCCCCAGCCCCTCCCATTTACCCTCCTCCTGGCACTCCAGATCACTGCCGGTGTTAAGCTGACAAGGATACTGGGTTTACAACCTAAAATTAGGTTTTTAAAGCCATGTGCCGACATCAACGGGGGGCAATATACGTTGTACGTGTACACAGACATTATCGAACACCAGAGGGTCGGTGATAGTTATGTACCATTGCTACGGACTGTTGAAATTAACAGGCGTAACAACAAAATGGTCACAATTCGATACGAGAAATTTAGAAACTCTTTACCGCGGTCGGTTTGCAGCTTCTTTGGCACGCAGCCCTGCTGAAATATTTTTTCAAAAGCGCTAGCGACGGTTGCTGCTCTCTTAGACATTAGGCTTACGGCCCAGGCTCTCTTACTGAATATATCGATAACTGTTAATATATACTTAAAACCATCGTTGTACTTCGCAAGGTCTATCAGCGATACCAAATCGCATTGCCATTGCTGATTTATATCGGATACGCAGATCATGTTCCTTTTATAGAATTTCCTAGCCGGTTTATGTAACGTATACGCATCTTGTTTTTGAATCCATTTTTTAATTTCCGTTCTTTTAAACACGTCTTTATTGGCCTTATAATACTTATCAAAGCCGCTATAACTGCCGGGGTTCAATACCGTGTAATACGCCTTTTTCATCCGCTTTTTTCGATTAGCGGCACGGCGCGACGCACCGTTTCTTTTGTTCGTAGGCATGGCTGGCTGTTAGATAAAGATGTATTTACTTTTATAGCTATCACGAAGTTTAACAACAATACTGCCTGTTTAAGCATTGAACACATTTTATATCAAGATCTATCGCATTTATATACATTTGATTTAGATTTATTTATCAAACCCTATCAAAAAGATATCGTTTAATATGAATTTATTTTCATTTAATATTAAAAGCTATAAATTCATATAAAATTTTATATGAAGCGATATCAAAAAGGGGAGGAAAAGTGGGAGTGCCAGGAGGAGGGTAAATGGGAGGGGCTGGGGGCGTGGTACCTGTCAAATTAAGTTTGACGAAAAAGTGTTCTCTATCTACTCTCATACATCGATGTGAATTAACCTGCAGTTGGACTGCCGTAGTCTTCTTTGTTTGGTCACAGCGAGTGGAAGCTCTTCGTACGTTTCGTCATGGCGGATGAGGAAGACATGTCTGTGAGATTACGTCAGAGATGTGTAATTGAATTTTGTGTTAAACTTGAAAAAAGCGGCAGTGAAACTCATGAAACATTACAACAAGCATACGGTGGAGAAACAATTAGCCATGCTGCAGTATTTCGGTGGTGGAAACACTTCAAAGTGGGTAATACGCAAGTGACTGACAAAGCGCGTTCTGGGACAATCCACCGCAGGTACAGATGTCAACATTGCCAAAGCTGTGGAGATGTTTTAAAATTACAGAAGGGTAACTTTACGCGAACTTTCAGCTTCACTTGGCATCTCATTCAAATAGGTTCAGCATATTGTGACAAAGGAACTGAAAATGTATCGCGTGTGTGCCAGGTGGGTACCCAGATATCTCACAGAAGAGCAGATGCGACGACTAGTTGAATTCTGCGAGAACACTGTTTCAATATTGAAGAGGAAACCCAATTTCCTGACGTTGGTTGTGACATGTGACGAATCGTGGATTCGTCATGATCTGAAATCCAACAACAGTCCAGTGTATGGAAACACTTGAATTTGCCTCTGCCAGAAAATTCTGTGTGATTCCTTTGGCGTGTAAAGTCATACTTCTGCTGTTCTTTAATACACAGTACGATCCTACAG
Source organism: Taudactylus pleione (assembly GCA_031769625.1). NCBI lineage: Eukaryota > Metazoa > Chordata > Amphibia > Anura > Myobatrachidae > Taudactylus > Taudactylus pleione. The sequence continues at coordinate 13,215,613 of JAUIMM010000384.1, forward strand.
CACTGAGTTCCCCGTGGACAGAGAATTAATGGCGACTACTATGCAAACTTCCTGAAAACCCATTTGGAGCCATGAGGATGAATTGACCACATTTCAGGAGAAAACAGTTTTTTTTCTCCAAGACAATGCCCGACCACATGTTGCTGCTGTTGCATTGGCAGAGCTGACTGAAATTAATGGAACAACACTGGAATACCCTCCATATAGCCCAGACTAAGCACCCTGTGATTTCTGGGCATTTCCAAGTCTGAATAAACAACTGTGTGGAAAGAATACACAGTAGGTAATTAACTCCTGGTGCTAGTAAATCCTATTGTAAAAACAGCAGCAAGTGTACGAAGTTTGGCAAAAACTTAAAAAAATGATAGAACATAAAAATAATAAATTGACACTGTGCTAATTATATGCCTAGGTGTACGTTATAATAAATAAAATATCACTGAGAGGCTCAAATATACATAAATACAAACATTATTTATTTTGAGACTAAAAGATATCATTTGAACATTGGATGGTATCACAGTAATAAACTCACATCCACAGTGTATTTCTATTGAAAAATTACATAAATAGAATGTTGCAAATAACAAGCTGTTCTCATGGGTAGGCTTAGTCTATCAATGCACAAGTTCTTTAAAGCTGGCCACACACATAGCGATATTTTACCCGATCTGGCCGATTCCGACACATTGGAACGACAGATCGTGTAAAATATGGCCAAATTGAGAGTAAATCATGAGTCCCCACTCACGATCACGATGTGATGCGCGTCCCCGCTGGTTGCAAATCGCATCGTCAGATGTGCCGTGCAGTAGAGCAGATCTGACAATCTGGGACACAATGCACTGGAAAAAATAAAAAAAGTTAGTATGCACGATAGATCTTAAGTCAGATTGGATTTTTTACTCCAAATCGTGTGTAGGACTACCGGGGAGCTCCCGGAGGAGAGTCCAAGGGAAATCACACATGATGTCGGATCATGAGCACATCGCTATGTGTGTGGGCACCTTTAGACGTGCTTCCAATTGCTCCATGTGTTAATATCTGTGTTATAAGAGATTTAGAGGTCTATTTCCTAAGCAGTGTTAAGAGACAGAGTGAAAAGTGATAAGGTGCCAGCCAATCCGCTCCCAACTGTCATTTTTCAAACATAGCCTGTCAGATGGCAGTTAGGAGCAGATCGGCTTGCACCTTATCACTTTTCACTCTGTCTCCTAACACTGCTTACTAAATAGACCCCTTAAAATCAGTGATAAAAAAGCAGCAAGTTATTATATATTACCTCTCTGAAATAGTTGTGGTCATCTGTGCTAGCGTCCCAGCACAGGTATGTTTTGGCTCTGTATGCCACAGATCAATAGTCAGGCGTTATTGTATAGCAGACTCCCCAAATCCGGCAATAATGTGAGAGGGGAATAAACTAGAGATGTGCGCTGGACCATTTTTGCTGGATTTGGATATTCTCTAATTCATCGCCTGGCTTTGGATTTGGTTTGCCAAACTGCTGTGATTGGTTTTGGATTTGGATTTTTTACAAAAATTGACAAAAAAAAATCTAAAATCGAATAATTTGTTTTGTTTTTATTGTTCTTTTTGTTCCTAGAGTATTATTAACCTCATTTACAGTCATTTACAGCCAATTTAGACCACCTCACAGCTCACAATATTACTGGCTGGTTAATAAGCGACAGAGTAGCGGCACAGACACCACAGTTTAAAGCACCTCTGTGAAACATTGTCACACAGCAGTGACAGAAATGAAAGGTAGTGCAAGATGGAATTGTGCTTGGGCCCTCCCACCCACCCAGCGGGGTACGGTCAGCAGAGTCACAGTACTTGTATACACAGTGAGCTATGGCTCAAGGAGTCACAGTGCTTGTATACACAGTGGGGTATGGCCAACAGAGTCACAGTACTTGTATACATAGTGGTGTACGGCTCAAGGAGTCACAGTGCTTGTATACACAATGTGGAAAGCACAAATAAACAGTTTTTTTTACTTTTATTAATTTTTTTAACTTTGCTTGCGTTAACTTGTCACAGTGGGCTACAGCCCAAGGAGTCACAGTGCTTGTATACGCAATGGGGTATGACCCAAGGTATAACAGTGCTTGCATACACAGTGGGATAAGGCCCGGGAGTCACAGTGCTTGTATACACAGTTGGCTTTGGCCAAAGGAGTCAGAGTGTTTGTATACACAATGGGCTATGGCCCAAGGAGTCACAGTTCTTGTATACATAGTGGGGTACAGCCAACAGAGTCACAGTGCTTGTATCACAGTGGAGTATGGCGAACAGTGTCAAAGTACTTGTATACACACTGGGATATGGCCCAAGAAGTCACAGTGCTTGTATACACAGCGGGGTATGGCCCAAGGAGCCACAGTCCTTGTATACACAGTCGGCTATGGTGCAAGGAGTCACAGGGCTTGTATACGCAATGGGCTATGGCCAAAGGAGTCACAGTGCTTGTATACATAGTAGTGGGGTACAGCCAACAGAGTCACAGTACTTGTATACGCAGTGGTGTGCAGCCCAAGGAGCCACAGTGCTTGTATACACAGTGTGGTATGGCCCAAGGAGTAACAGTGCTTGTATACACAGTGGGCTATGGCTCAAGGAGTCACAGTGCTTGTATACACAGTGGGGTATGGCCAACAGAGTCACAGTAATTGTATACACAGTGGGGTAAGGCCCAAGGAGTCACAGTGCTTCTATACACACTGGGCTATGGCCCAAGGAGTCACAGTGCTTGTATACATAATGGGCTAAGGAGTCACAGTGCTTGTATACATAGTGGGGTACAGCCAACAGAGTCACAGTGCTTGTATACACAGTGAGATATGGCCAACAGAGTCACAGTACTTGTATACACAGTGGGGTACAGCCCAAGTAGTCACAGTGCTTGTATACACATTGGGGTACAGTCCAAGGAGTTACAGTGCTTGTATACACAGTGGGGTACAGCCGAAAAAGTCACAGTGCTTGTATACACAGTGAGGTACAGCCAACAGAGTCACACTACTTGTATATGCAGTGGTGTATGGCCCAAGGAGTCACAGTGCTTGTATACAGAGTTGGCTTCAGTTAACAGAGTCACAGTACTTGTATACACAGTGGTGTATGGCCCAAGGAGTCACAATGCTTGTATACACAGTGGTGTACAGCCCAAGGAGTCATGGTGCTTGTATACACAGTGGGCTATGGCCCAAGGAGTCACAGTGCTTGTATACACAGTGATGTACAGCCAAAGGAGTCATGGTGCTTGTATACACAGTGGGCTATGGCCCAAGGAGTCACAGTGCTTGTATACACAATGGGCTATTGCCCAAGGAGTCACAGTGCTTGTATACATAGTGGGGTACTGCCAACACAGTCACAGTACTTGTACACTCAGTGGTGTATGGCTCAAGGAGTCACATTACTTGTATACACAGTGGGGTACAGCCCAAGGAGTCACGGTGCTTGGGGTACACACATTGGGGTACAGCACCAACAACCTTTATTGTACACACTCGTGAGTTTGGACACAGCCACTTTAATCAGCAGAGTATAGTGCAGCATACATTAGCGTGCAGTGTGCCCCCTATATAGTCACTGTCAGGGCCCAATTATGGTCTGTGGGGGCCCCTGGGCAACAAACATGTGGGGGCCCCTATTAAATGTGTCAAACTGGGGGTATGCGCAATGGGGACCCCAGTAGTGTCATTTCTCACACTGGTAGTACCCCGGTATGCAGAGCCCACAGTAGTGGTGCACTTTATGCAGTGCAACCAGTAGTAGTGCCCGTTATGCAGTTCCCCCTATGCAATACTCCCATTAGAAGTGCCCCCAGTAGTCATGCTCCCTGTAGTTATGACCCCCAGTAGTAATGCCCCCTGTGGTTGTGTCCCCAATAGTAATGCCCTCTGTATATCTATCCCAGTAGTAATACCCCTGTAGTTGTGCGCCAAATAGTAATGCCCCCTGTGTGTGCCCAATAGTAATGCCCTAGTAGTAATGCCCCCTGTATAAATGTCCTCAGTAGTAATACCCCTGTAGTTCTGCCCCCAGTAGTAATGCCCCCAGTAGTCATGCCCCCTGTGGTAGTGGCCCCCTGTAGTAGTGCCCCAGTAGTAATGCCCCGCCTTCAAGTAGTAGAGCCCCAAGAGTAAAACCCCTAATAGTAATGCCCCTGAGTAATGCCCCCAGAAGTGGTGCCCCCAATAGTAATGCCCCCATGAGTAATGCCCCTAGTAGTAATTCCCACCCTGAGTAATGCCCCCAGTAGTAATGCCCCCCCCCGAGTACTGACCCCAGTTGTAATCCACCCCCCCGAGTAATGCTCCCAGTAGAAAAGTCGCTTGCTCCAGCTTCAGTCTCCGGCTAAAGCTGCCACTGCGGAGATGGGCCGGGCGCCCGCTGGTTACAATCTCAGCGGGTGCCTGGCAAATGGTGCCTCCCTGCGTCGGCGGAGTTAGGTTGGCCGGAGGAGGCAGAACTGGTTCCGACTCCTCCGGTTCACGTTAACCCCAATGGGTGTGGGGGCCCTTCAGGTGTGGGGGCCCAGGGATGATCGCCCCTGTCGCCCCCCATGAATCCGGACCTGTTCACTTTGCCAACACAGCCACTTGTGAGTCTGAACACAGCCACTTTAATCAGCAAAGTAAAGTGCAGTATATATCAGCATGCAGTGTGCCCCCTATACACAGTCACTTTATGAGTCTCTGGACACAGTTACTTAATCAGCAGAGTATAGCGCAGCACACAATACATCAGTCTGCAGTCAGTGCCCCCTATACAGTCACTTTACCAACAGAGCGACTCAGCAGAGCAGTGCGCAGCGTGTGAGTGAAATGGCGCCGAGTCCTGGTCGTGGCGCGTTATAGAGAAATCAACTCTCATGAGAATCTGACGTCACGAGGATGACATTCAGCCTCGAAGTGGGATCCGAGTCAGGCGGGAACACCCTAGCTGCGGCTCTCGTGTATTCAGATCACCGGTGTTTGGAGCGGTTCGGATTCCACTGAATCCGAACCACTCATCCCTATAATAAACCCTTGTAAATTACCACCTTGGGTGACCTTCCTTGGATAGCGGTAAAGTCAAGCCGACCTGCTATAAGTCAAGCGGAATCTTACAGCAGATGTAGAGAGCTTGGTCCGGCTCTGTTCTCGTGTGTCTTGAAATATCCGGCTTTATCCACATGCAGCTGGGAGCACTGGGCTGGCAATAAGCTCGTGGAGGTTTTGCTCAGAGAGGTGATGAAGTTAAAAATTCCACAGCGGCAATGCTAAAAGTGATGTCACAAAACAGTCTACTGCACATCTTTGAATTGTTGTTGAAACGCTGCAAAAAATGTATTGAATGTGAAGGCTGCTATTTTGAAAAATGTCCAGATCCTGTGGAGTCAACTGATTCTGACTAAAAGAATCAGTCTCATTACTTTTCAATCAGCCCTAGTGTGTGTTTATAATATATACTGTACACATATATATATTAGGGGTGTGCACCGGCCACTTTTTGTGTTTTGGTTTTGGATCTGGATCTTTCTTCTTGTTTTGGATCTGGATTGGTTTTGCCAAAACCACCCTTCCGTGTTTTGGGTTCTGGGTTTTGTGTTTTGGATCTGTATTTTTTTTTTAAAAAAGCATAAAAACAGCTAAAATCACAGAATTTGTGTGTTTTTCTGCTCCTATGCTATTATTAACCTCAATAACCTTAATTTCCACTCATTTCCAGTCTATTCTGAACACCTCACACCTCACAATAGTGTTTTTATATCCAAAAGGTTGCACCGAGGTAGCTGGATGACTATGCTAAGAGATACGAGTGGGCGGCACAAACACGTGGTCCATCTAGGAGTGACACTGCAGTGGCAGACAGGATGGCAGTTTGAAAAACTAGGCCCCAAACAGTACATAATTCAAAGAAAAAAAAGAGGTGCAAGATGGAATTGTCCTTGGGCCCTCCCACCCACCCTTATGTTGTATAAACAGGACATGCACACTTTAACAAACCAATAATTTTAGCGCCAGGGTCTGCCACACGACTGTGGCTGAAATGATTGGTTCGTTTGGGCCCCCACAAAACAAGCTGGCAATTAATCTGTCCCTGCACAAACTGGCTCTACGGAGGCAAAATGTCGTCCTCATCCTCCTCATCCACCGATTCCTCACCCTCTTCAGTGTTGTGTACATCCTCATCCTCACAGAGTATTAATTCGTCCCTGCTGGAATCCACAACCACATGTCCCTCTGTACGTTCTGGAGGCTGGTCTTCCTGGAAGAGTTGATAATTAATTTTATGAACATCTTCTTCTCCACATTTTGTGGAAGCAACCTCCTACGCCTTTCGCTGACAAGGTTCCCGGCTGCACTAAACACTCTTTCGGAGTACACACTGGAGGGGGGGCAACTCAGATAAAATAGAGCCAGTTTGTACAGGGACCTCCAAATTGCTTCTTTTTCCTGCCAGTACAGGTACGGACTGTCTGACATGCCTACTTGGATGCTGTCACCGATGTAATCCTTTAACAGACAGACGCACGCTTGTCGCTGCTGCTTTAAGGATGCAGGTGTGGCTACAGCCCACAACTTTCACAAAGACAGAAAAAAAAAGAAGAATTTTTTATTGTTTGTGGAGCGCACTTTGAGGGTTACACCACCCTTTAACAGACAGACGCACGCTTGTCGCTGCTGCTTTGAGGACAGTATCATATGCAGTGACAGTAGACTTGTCAGAAATTGTTGGCACGTCCTTCAGTCTGGACCAGATGTCCAAACCGGCCCTTGACTTATGACACAGGCGCACGCTTGGCACTACTTTGTTGATGCATGTGCGGCTACTGTGCACACAATTCACAAACACAGAAAATATTTTTTTATTTGGTTTGGACTGGAGTGTACTTTGGGGGTTACAGCACCCTTTAACGGTCAAGCCAGCCGGCCCTTTACTTATGACACAGGCGCACGCTTGGCACTACTTTGTTGATGCACGTGCGGCTACTGCGCACACAATTCACAAACACAGAAAATATTTTTTTATTTGGTTTGGACTGGAGTGTACTTTGGGGGTTACAGCACCCTTTAACGGTCAAGCCAGCCGGCCCTTTACTTATGACACAGGCGCACGCTTGGCACTACTTTGTTGATGCACATGCGGCTACTGCGCACACAATTCACAAACACAGAAAATATTTTGTTATTTGGTTTGGAGTGTACTTTGGGAGTTACAGCACCCTTTAATGGTCATGCCAGCCGGCCCTTTACTTATGACACAGGCACACGCTTGGCACTACTTTGTTGATGCATGTGTGGCTACTGTGCACACAATTCACAAACACAGAAAAAAAATATTTTTTTTTAGCACTTGGGGGGAGCACCCCTGACGGACAGAGCACCCCCTGGACAACACTACAGCACCCCTTTAGGACTGGGACACTGCACAGGACTTTGGAGTGGACACAGCCCCTATGGACAACTGACTGCACAACACAGTCCAGCCAGCCCCTATGGACTTTGAAGTAGTGGACACAGCCCCTATTAACAACAGCAGCACAGCACAACACAGCCAGCCCCTATGGACTTTGAAGTAGTGGACACAGCCCCTATGGACAACAGCAAAACAGCGCAGCACAGCACAGCACAACACTACTCTGCACTACACTACACTACACAGCCCAGCCAGCCCTAACTCCCACCCTCCCTCTTCACTGTCCACAGCTGAGTGAGAAAATGGCGCCGACGCGGGTACCTTATATAGGATCCAAAACCCGCGAGACTCGGAAGGCGGGATGATGACGTTTTTCCTCGATTTCAGAATCCGAGTCAGACGGGAAAAGTCGAGCCTGACTCGGATCTGACTCGGATCTGCCTCGGATCGGGGGGGCTCGGGAGGGTTCGGATTTCAGAAATCCGAACCCGCTCACCCCTAATATATATAGATATAGATAGATGATGTATAGATATAAACCACCCTTCTACCTTTAAAAATCCTGCTTTTGCCCCTGAGTAGGGGGGGCATAGATGCACAAACAGGTGTGGAATTGCATATTGAACATACAGTAGGGAGAGCATTATTAAACGTACATGCAAAGGTGTACAGTATCTACAATAAGTGCAGGGAGTGCAGCTGCTACTGGAGTATGGCCATATTCCAATACTGCCCCTAATGTTTAACTGGTGTAATTGCTACACATCTGGCCATTTTTCTTCCTGGCAATAGTGAGCACAAGAATGAGCATAGAAGATATACAGATAATGGGGAGAGCACATGAATGGACATAGGACATACAGCTGGGGGAGAGAGCAACACACACAGGAGTGGGAAACAGCAACACATACAGGTGGGGCGAATATCAAATATAAATACACACAAAGGTAGGGGGGAGAGCATAAATATGAATACAGGTGGGGTGAGAGCATAAATACACATACAGATGGCAGAGAGCATAAATTATCATAAAGGTGAATACTTCTCTGACTGGCTACCTCACTGCCAGGGCTGGACTGTGCATCTGGCACTTCTGGCAAATGCCAAAAGGGCTGATGACCAATCTGGCCAAGCAGCTCGGCCACCCAGCTCTCTACTCAGCTTGTTCTACGGCCCAAGTCCGTCCCTGCTCACTTCTTTATTATTCCTATTAGCATCTTGGTTTACTTTGGATCATTCACACCAATAAAAATATCAGTTCTATTAATTTTGAACAATTTTCAGACATGAATGTTGATATTCAAAATGTCTACAATAACAGAATATCGACATAACATAATGTTGAGAGATGATTTTTAATGACTTTAGGGTTAGGATCAGGGTCACTTGCCACATCAATGTAAAACTGTATAGTGCTGACTGTCAACATTTACGATGTCTACATTTTGGCAGTTTTTGGCATTATGCCAATGCCGACATCATGAATGTAGACATTCAGAACATGTCGACATTGTCAATGTTGACATTCTGAATGGCAACATTTTGTACGATACCCCCTTTAAATAAATGTTCTTCAAATAAATTATATTATGTGATTACATTTTTTTATGTAGTTTTTACTTATAAGAAGTGCCAAAGTAGTTTTTGTTTCCAAATTTTACATTGTTGTATAAAAGTATAATTTTGTAATAAATTTATCTTTTGACAAAAAATATTTCCGCAATAAAAAAAATCTAATTTGCAACCAGCTGCAAAGCTGCTGTGCACACAAATATTGTTGCAAACAATAAAATATCTTTTGTGGCGTAAAATATATTTTATTTCAAGAAATAAAAAGTTCTCTTATGGATTAACATAATAGATCTTAATCTTTTTGACACTTCTGCCTTTCCATGACGGTTGCATACATTTATTTTGTAGCACACACATTATGCTTTCCTGTTTATTTTTGCAAATGCACTCTGGGCCTGATTCAGAGTTGTACACTATTCCAATAGCACTGAGTTCTGTGATGTAAGGTGCCCCAGACAGAAAGTCCCATGGATGTCATCTGTCACCTACACTACTACATGCAGAAAGTTAACATTCTTAGAAAAGTCCATCACTTGGATGGCATTGATGTGGATGGTCAGAGGATCCAAATCTGTCAGGACATTTCCTGGGCTACTTTACAAAATCGCAGAGTTTTCTGTCCCCTGACAGCCAAATGGGTAAATTGGACATTAAATATAGGTGGGGCTTCATCATCAGCCTACAAGTCTCGCCTTAATTGAAAAGTGATTACCTTATTATTATCATTATCCTTTATTTATATGGCACCACAAGGGTTCCATCGCAGCGCCTTATAAAGTACATAATAACTGTTTTTCTTGTGTGCTCATTTGTTTAACAGTACAAACAATACAGGGGCCAATACATGGTTTATAAACATTAGTGCATAACACTTAAAATAAGCAGCAGGGTGTCAGCAACCAAGTGCTAAGCACCATTGTGGGGAGTTAGCAGTAAATTAAGGTATATGTAAGACAAGGAGAAGCACGTGAGGAAAGAGGGCCCTGCTCAGTAGAGCTTACATTCTAAAGGGGAGGGGGAGACAAACAATGGTGACACAGATAGGCTAGATAGTGGGGAAGGAACGTGGAGTAGTGGGTTAGGATGAGTGCTGGAAAGCTTTGAGGAAGAAATGGGTCTTGGGAGCCCATGTGAAGATTAGGAGCCAGGAAGTAAAGTTATCAAGGATTTTGATGCTAAGGCCAGGGGGATGGAAAAAGGCAGCTACTCGAAGGTTGACTGGTTGTAAGAGGCTAATAGCATGACCCTCAATGGAAATAATGAAAGGGAGGGTTCAGAAGGTAAGAGTTGGTAGGAGTGAACAGAGGATAGAAGGCTGTCTACAACATGGTGACCCCCCCCCCCAGACCATGGTGTGTGAGAGAATGTGAGGCCCCCAGAAGAAATAGCTGCAGGAGAAGTGGTGTCAGATGGGTAAATTAGGGAGTTGAAAATGAAGCTGTCATGGATGGGGACCAGTATTATAGACAGATCTGGCTTTCCAGAGGGCATATGAGAGAGGGACATAGTTAAGAGGAGAGAAGAGAATGAGATTATTAGGGTTGATGTAGTGTGGAGGTGAGATTGATTTAGAGCAGGTGGATGATGAGAGTGTGGGGATGTGATGGGCTTCTGAATGAAGAATGGTGATAGCAGGTGGTGGGCAAGGTGGAGGTTGAGTGTTGTGTGGGTGGAGAAGAGGAAAGGAGAGGTGACTTGGAAAAAAATGAGGGTGCAGGGCTTAGTGGTGGTGTAGCAGGACCATGGTGGAAGAACAGCTATTCCTACAGGCGGCAGTGTGCATGGCATACTTAGAGCATCCAAAGTTATACTGGCTACAGGGTGCCATACCAGGCACTCTGCTAGCCAAAAGCAAGAGCCATGGGGCAGTAGCAGTGCTGACCACAGAGCTCTGAGCTCTGAGCAGTGACACTGGTTGCACACCCCTAGTTATGGCCCTGGTGCAGGTATATGTAGGTTATACAGCAGGGTATGCAGCATACTCAGCATGTCCCACAGTGGTACTCATACACAGTGACAAGATGGCACCATGCATGCGCAGAAGACCAATTACCATCTTGGTAAGGTAGAATGTTTCAAGTAATGGAGCATTCATGGAGACATCACAGTAGCACACTCTATATTTCAACACCTCCCCTCTCTGCAAGCTTTTCTATATTATGCAAACATTTCTTATACATTTACTGCAGCAACCTGTTAAACAAGCAAGAGCATACAGTATTAACATTTCAAGTAATTCTAGTCCACACTTCTTTAGAAACATGACCAATAACTGTGGCATAATCATTTTTATAAGCAAGCAAGCAAGCAGGATTTTCTCACTAGATATGTGAACCACAACAACAGTTCCATTCACTCAAAGTCTATTTAAGGTGAACAGCTTCCTTGGTTATTGAATTTCCACTTACACCAGTCATTTCTTGACTTTGCTTCTTGGATAATTTGAGACTCACAGAATGTAATATTTGCAAATTCTTCATAATATCTTTTTGGTGGATATCCACTGTTTGATCTTGCAGAGGTTATTTTCTGAGGTTGGATGTCCATGCTGGTAGCCTCTGGTTCAGGTATGTGTCCAGCTGCTGGCATATTCAATAACACATACTTGTTCTGCAAATACAATTCCAGCTTTTCTTTAAGTGGCGCTGTCTCATGAAATATGACATCCCTTGACTTGACAAGCTTCTTGGTCTTTGGATTCCAGAGTCTGTAACCTTTACTCTCTTGGCAATATCCATGCATGATGCATTTTCATAGAATTGGATCCACCTTACATCCTTTGTTTTTGCATATGTATACAAAGGTAGTTCAACTAAAAACTCTGAGTGGTCTGATATTTGGTTTTCTTCCAGATCATGCCTTTATTGGTATCTTGTCTTCAAATAGACTGCTGTAGATGCTGCTTCTGCCCAATACCACTTGTTTAGGCTGGTATCTTTCAGTATGCATTGGGCTCATTCACTTGCACCATTCTATTCTGGTGTGTATGCAATGGTCAAGTGGTGTTAAATAACTTGCATATTTGTTTAGATATTCTCCTCCATTTTCCAACCTCTTTAGTTGTGACCAGTTTGTGTTTTCACAAAATTTTCATAGTCTGCAATCTTGTGCATAACTGCACTCTTTTTTTTGATAAAGTAAATGTGTCATTCTTATGAAATCAATGATGAATGTTATGAAGTATCCACTTATTGATTTAACCTCCATCAGACCACAAACATCCATATGCATGATTTACAAATTCCAGGGATGCCACAGCTCTGCATGCTGATTTTGGAAATGGACAGCGGCCTTGTTTGCCTGTAATACAGCTTTCTTACATGGGCTTTTCTGTATCAGTCACTGATATTCCTGTAACCATCCCATCTTGGAGTTTGTGGACATTGGTCATATCTAAGGTGACTTAACCTTCTGTGCCAGAGTTCCAAAGATTTTAGGTCAGATGTTATCATTGTATAACACTGTTGTGTGTCAAGGACATAAAATTGACAACACCGGGTGCCTGTGGCTAATACAGTCCCTTTTTTGTTCTGTACAATGCACTTTCCTTTTGTGAACAGGACTCTGCAGCCTCTTTGCCCTAGGATACTTACACCTATGAGGTCTGTCCCCATATCTGGTACATAAAGCAAATCTTGGATTTCTGTGACTTTGGTTCTAATCCCTATTTTCAAGCGGCAGTGAATGTCCCAACTTTGGTAGCTGTAAACACTTAATTTCCTATTCTTTTGATTGTTATAAGTTCACTAGTGTTCAATGTAGTGAACCATTCTTTTTTGCAACTTAAATGTCTTGTAGTACCTGAGTAAATATACCAGCAATATTTTCTTGGAGTGTCTGTGACACTTAAAGCTGACTCATCATTTCTGCTGCACTTCTTTCTTTGTGTAGCATTCACATTTTTAGGTTTATGTTTAAAATGCTTTATGTCCTATCTAATGACATACATAACAATAGTATTTTCATTTTCTGGGCTTTTCACTTTTAGCGTGCAATGCAGTATTTTGATCATTTAACTGCTCCCCCTCTCTCCCTTGGAACTGTAGCAGATTTTTCCTGACAATCTCTGTAGATAGCTTGGCTATGTTATACTCTAATGCCACCACCAGGAAATCAAACTCAAGCATTGATTTCTGTAGCATTGTCATTGCAATCTCCTGTTCATCAACCTGGACTCCTACAGATGTCAACTGCTGAATTATGGACATCATGTCAATGTAGTCACTCAATTTAGTGTTATACAATACACACCTCAGATCAATTCTTTTCATCAGAACCCCATCCTCATATGCTACCTGCATGGGTATCAACATGTCTTTAGTTGACATTTTCCCATGTATAATAGAATACATATTCTGTTCAACACTTAAGCCTATTATTCCCTGGCTTTTGTTTTATATCACCTAATCTTGGATTGTCACCTGGGTCATTTGTAACTTTCCACAACCTTTTATGCATTTGTTGCATTTCCATTGAAAATTTCAACTTGGTGTAATTCTCTAAACCTTTCAGCTTAATGAAACCCATCATTGAGGCGGCTCCTGTATACATGCCGTGCACTGAAAACAGTCTTACAGTCTCACTCATTAGTTTTACAGGTTAAGTTTAGTGACTCTCTGCACTGACACCCTGTGCTTCTGGTGTTAGGTGCCTGGCATTTGTGTGCTTGGGCCCATAGCCTGTTGATATATGTGGTATTGGAAGTGGAATACACAATATAATAGCAACAGCAGCGGAATCCAGATACACCAAACAGCCCAAGTGTCTAACCACATGTCAGGTTTATTGTAGTGTAGCGTAGTTGCTAGTACAGCTGTACTCACAGTGATGAACTTGTTAATCTGGATGGAGCAGCAGCCAGTGATGTATGAAGATAGCGGTGCAGGTATTGTATTTGCAGGTTATAAAGGATTATCAGCAGGGTTTCTGGAGCTAAGTGGAACATGTCTGTGTCCCACTGTGGCGCTCATACACAGTGACAAGGTGGTGCCACGCATGCGCAGAAGATTGAATGGCAGCCATCTTGGTAAGGTAGAGTGCTTCAAGTAAGGAGCATTCATTGAGGTGGAGCAGTAGCACACTCCATATTTCAACATGTTTAACATGTGTAAATGGAAAAAAATCTCAAGTTATTGTTCGCAATTGTGTCCATCTGTCTTCATTTATAAAGAACCTGAATTTACACATCAATATCAGTGTCAAACATTACTGTTTATATGATCCTTTGTTTTTGTATTTAAATTTGGAGACCACTTTTATTGGGCTGTCAACTCACAGTGGTGAAGGCTGGTATGTAGAAATATATGAATCTGTCCTCTGCTGTAGCAGCAGCAGGGGGTTTCAACTGTTAGGGGACCGGATGGGGGAGGGGGCACTTCCCCATTCAAAGTCCCATATGTATGTGCATTTTTTTCACCATTGGACTGTAATGGCCCAGTCTCTCTAGTGGCTCACTTTAACTATATAGACATAAACAAAGTAGATCGGATGGACATTTCTATGCAGTAGATTAATGTCTTTAGTTTTATTTTTGTAAGGAAAGGAAGTATGGTTTAATATAAAATTATTTTTTACATTTTCTACCCTGATGGTGCTGCTAATAACAGTTGAAAATATACCATACTGGTTTAATCTTATGCTCAGTTAATGATAATTAGTTACAGTGAATAAAAAAGAAGATATTAGTAATAATAATTACCTGCTTGTGCTGCTGTTATAAGAGCAGTGTTCCCATCATTGTCTTGCCAGTTCACATCAACATGGGGACATTGTGATAAAGCTATTACAATATCCACATAACCTTGATAGCATGCAACAAGAAGGCCAGTCTGTGAAAATGGAGTACAAATACATTTAGAAAATATGTACATTCTTAGAATTGGCTCTACAACAATGTATCCTATAAGGTGAATTATTTGTAAATAAGAGATCTATTTAAGGGTGTGGTATAAGAGATAGACAGTAATTAGATAGACAATGTCTAGATAGACACCAGATGTTAGACAGTCAGTAGTTAGACAGGGACAAAAGGTCGACAGGGACAAAAGTCAGACACACTAAAGTTAGACATGTAAAAAGGTTGAGAAGTACAAAAGTTCGACTGTCTATCTATAGTCCAGAACCCCTATTTAAAGAAAAGTTACATCTGATCAATAAATATACTGACGGTTTTCGCAGCATTTTCAGTGAAAATATTGTTGATATTTAGATAAATTATACTGCCGAGGCAGACCAAGTGCTAACAGCGTGTCCCACCGAGCTCTTTATCAATGATGAGCTGACATCCTTTGCATTTGCAAAACATGTCACTAACATCACTGCTCAGTCATCGATGTCGCAGTGTTAGGAGACAGAGTGAAAAGTGATAAGAAAGTGATAAGGTGCCAGCCAATCAGCTCCCAACTGTCATCTCACAGGCTGTGTTTGAAAAATGAGAGTTGGGAGCTGATTGGCTGGCACCTTAACACTTTTCACTGTGTCTCCTAACACTGCTTAGTAAATAGACCCCATAGAGTCTTATGTATGTTTTGTATCAGAATTCAATAACAAATCCTCTCAAATTAAAAATATCTTGAATAACAACTTTAACATCCTAAAACAAGACCTCATTCTGAATGAAGTATTGAAGACTAAACCCAGAATAGTATTTAGAAACAATAAGAATCTAAAAACACACTTGGCCCCAAGTAGTTTGAAGAAAATTTTGAATCCTAAACTGGCATACTCAGGAGAAAGGCAAATACTTTATAGCCTTGTTTTGTCTGTTCGTTCTGCCTAGGGTGATATGCTCCCTCTTGCTGTAACTCCACGTACTATTGCATGTTGTTTTAGCCTTGACCACTAATCGTGTGCTAATCCTGCCTAATTGTTTTTGGTCCCGTCCACATGAGGCCACTTCTAAAAATAAATTCCAGGGCCACTTTAAATTCCCAATCCGTCCCTGTTGACAAGTCAGGTGAAAGGGTACAATAAATGCGGCAGAAATAGATGTATCATTAACTGTGCAACTATGTATTGTATATATGTATTACAATGTCCATGTGGACTACAGTACATAGGACGAATGACCTGTACAATAAAAACCAGATTCAGGGAGCATTGCCTTAATATCATCCAAAAATATCAACAACATAGTGTTTCTCGTCATTTTTGTTTTCATCATAATGGGAATCCTAAAGGACTGTCTATTCTCGGTAGAGATGTGTGCCGACCCTCGTGTTTTGGTTTTGGTTTTAGATCTGGATCTCCCCTGGTTTTGGATTTTTTTCCTTGGTGTTTTGTTTTCGTGTTTTGATTTTGGATCTGGATTTTTTTCTTAAAAAAATTTAAAAAACAGCTAAAATCACATAAAATGTGCCTTTTTTGTTCCTACAGTATGAATAACCTCAATAACCTTTATTTCCACTCGTTTCCAGTCAATTTTGGTTACCTCACAGCTCACAATATTGATTTTTTTCATCTAGTTAAAGGGCCAAAAGGTTGCATCCAGCTTGCTGGCTCAAAACTGATTGATATAATTATTAATAGAGTTGAGGACTGTGTAAAGATGATGGTTGAGATACCCTTGAGGATTGAAGGCATGGGCCTTCATAGAGGACAAGGAAGTTGACGGCCTTGCATTATCATGATGACTGCTGGCGGCAGCTACAACATGTGGTTCTTGGTCTTGCTCTCCTGTCAAGTGACAGCCCTCCATATTTTCTGTGGTCTTGAAGTAGTGTCACGAGTACCAATAGTGTAGCCAAGGTGCGGTCACAAAATTCACACAAGTGCAGTCGTGCGCACACAGAAAAAAAATATACAAAAGACACTATTTTTTTTTCCGGGTCCAGAACTTGGGCCCAGAGCACAGATTTGTGACGACTGCACTAGGTTGCGTTGCTGTATCTTGTGTGGCTAAGCCTAACACGCACACACACACAGAAAATAAATAGACAAAAGACACTATTTTTTTTGGGGGGGGGAGGTTAAGGGGTCCAGAACTTGGGCCCAGAGCACAGAATGACGATGACTGGAGTTGGGCAGCACTAGGTTGCATTGCCGACTTGCTAGATCTTGTGCGGCTAAACCTAACACGCACAGACACACAGACAATTATTAGTAAAAAAGACAATTGATTTTTATCTTTTTTTCAGCTCCAGAACTTGGGCCCAGAGCACAGATTGATCACGACTGGAGTCGGGCAGCACTATGTTGCAACTTGCGTTGCTGGCTTTATCTTGTGCGGTACTGCGGTTAAGCCTAACATGCATGCACACACACTCAGAAAAATATAAAAGACACATTGATTGATTCTCTTTTTTTTTTTTTAGCATGACTGGAGTCGGGCAGCACTAGGTTGCAGTACTTAATATTGTTGGTGTTGTATACCTGCGCTCTTACCAAAATAGTGGGGAGTATTCACTCAGCAGCAGAACCTTCAAGGTGACCCAAACTTTATATATAGGTTTAATAAATAAATGACTGGAGGGGGGTACTGCGCTCCAATGAAAATGTTATTGCGTGTGAACTGATGAGGCTCACACAGTATCTTGAGTACTGCTGTGTTTATTTAACAGGGAGTCACAATGCTGGGTTAATATTGTATTGGGGGTAAGCAATCTGGGTGTGTACCCATAAAGTGTGGGAAATAGTCCTGTGCTTGAATGGCAGATTAAACTGGGATTGATTGCTTCCTGGGTGGGTGTTGGTGCACATGGTATATTGGGTATGCAATCATGTCTTATTGTAGTCACTCAGTGGTGGGATGATCTGGACTGTGAAAGTCTCACTATGCGAGGCATGTAAGCAGTGTCTGGCAGGGCGGCGTCCCGTATCCCCCAGGTGCACCTACTTACCCTCTGCGTCCTTTCTGTACACCTCTGGGTGTACCTTTTGTCTTCCTGTGTCCTCCTGGTCTCCGATGTCCTGCGTCTCTAGGATGCAGTCCACACTGTGTCCTGCGAGACTTCCGGGTGTCACGATCTCGCGTGATCCTGCGGCACCAGGGCTCAGCAGAGGTAACAGCGGCTCCACTCACTCATGCAGCGAGGAGTCTTCGGATTCCTTATTAGGTATAATGTGGTCTCTGATACTTGGGTGAAAGTCTGGTGGTGTTAGCTCCGACGCATATAGGCCTTCCGGGCCTTCCTCAGGGAGTGGAAGTGGGGACAGGCCCTGTTGTGACTCCCTGCTGAATAAATACAGCAGTACTCAAGATACTGTGTGAGCCTCATCAGTTCGCACACAATAACATTTACATTCGAGCGCAGTACCCCCCTCCAGTCTGTCAAAGCCGGATGATTGGCTGAGACAGAATCTGTTTAAAATCAAGATCTGCAAGACGCCATTTTGCAACTGGTCTTAACGCCATTTTAGCTACAACTGAAAAAAATCCTTACATTGAATATCCAGTGATGACGAGACAGGTTTTGTGGATTTGTCTGTGACAAGTGATTAGAGAAGACAAATGGTGAGCATTTGCTCTGCACACAGAACAGTGGGCCTGATTCAGACCAGCTCGCAAGCGCTGAGCGCTCGCAAGCGGGTCGATGGTGGCTCAGTGCGCATGCGCACGACGGAACCGGCTCCGTCATGCGCGAGACCCGGATAGCGACGGGCAAGCCGTCGCTCCGGGTCTCATACCACACGGGGCATGCTGTCGATGTTTTAGCCGAAAGCACTCTAGGGCTTGCGGCAACGAGACCCTACCACAAGGGTCTCGTCACAAGCCCGATGGTTGTGATGGTCTTGACCATCGCGACCATCTTCCTGCCGCTCGCTATAGCTGTGGGTGGTCACCCACAGCTATGTGAGAGGGCAGGGGGCCGTTCAAAAAAAAAATAGCCCGGCCCTGATTCAGAGCGAGCGCTCTGTCAGAGCATCCGGCTCTGAATCAGGGCCAGTATGCTTATGAAAATGTAAGTATAATACAGACACTAATATATTCAGAATGAATGGATTGGGAAACAATTGTTAGACATCTAAGCTATCGTTAGCCATTGTAGGCCTTGTATCTAATGTGATGTGGTTATGGAAAATAAATTGCATTCTAAATAAACCATTGTCTTTAAGTCTGAGGCTTAAACAAATTAGCCTTACCTATGTGATCTCATCAAGCCTCATTTGATCACATATGTAAACACATTGCCTGTTATTGTTGTAGCCCATCAATATCAAAACCAAGTAATGCAGAGAGAGATATATATGTATTTATATAACAGGCTTAAAACATGGCACTCAACCATTTGGGGTGCCCTTGGCATGTGACCACGCCATCTACATAAAAAATATCATACAAACTCTTCACTCACTTGGTTTTCAAACTGCAACTCCTTTAAATACAGGGAATGTTGGTTCCTAAATATTGCAATAATTTGTTAAGCTGGCCACCACTTCACGGTCATTCCCATCTGGCCAGTCCCTACACTGATTCTCAGATAAATGATCTTGGTCTGCCACCTTTGGCTCAAGCTTGCATACATTTTAAACATGACTATGGGTCCTGACTTAAAGAGACAGGACCACATATATATATATATTAAATTCATGATAAACACATGCATGCACATAGACAATCGCATGTGTACCCACAATGCGTGCATATATATATATATATATATATATACAGTTGCTATTTCAGATATAAACGTACACACAGCGCACCTTTTTGTGCTCAGACACACAACGCATACTTACATATAATCATAAATATACACACAATTATATTAAAAAGTTCTGCAGTATTTTAGGTTAATATTCAAGGTTTTATTTATATCAGCAATGCTGTGAAGTGCATGTTATATGATATCTATGGTTTAGTACATGATAAGCAGACCATGTTTGGCGCCATTCTGATCCGCTGCTTATTTGCAGATCTCCGGTTATATCGGCAAGGGAATCGGATCATGCGTTCGGGAGTTATGGACCATAGTGAATTATTGGTTGAAATATAAAACTCTGTATGCTGAGCCTGTGGTTAATTTAAATCAATTAAAGAAAGACAATGCAATCTGGAGAAGATTGGACATAACCCTAGAACTGCCCAATAAGAAAATCACCCACAAGCAAGAACCAATGGAATTATGTTTGTCTGTCTACATTGTTGTTATCATGATCTGTAAGGTATAGAGCCTCGTCCCGACCCCAGTTAGGAGCCATTCTTCTTCTTGGATGACCGTAGGCTACTGGATTGATGGCTGTAACTGGGACTGGTACGCTGGCGTATGTATTGACTGTACCCAGAGCCGGCCCTAGGCATAGGCATTCTAAGCAAATGCCTAGGGCGACTGGAATGCCTAGGGGCATTCCAGGGCTCTGTCGCTGCCCCCCTCCAATAAAGCTGCTGCCTGTGCGGCGCCTGCTGTAGTAAGGAATTTTTTTTTTCTACACAGCCTGCCTCCGTTGCCCCGCTGGCGGCCGTCCAAAGCCCCGCCCACATAAAACCCAGCGACACCCACCTGTCAACCCCCCCTCCACGATGGAGCCTGCCAGTGACACCATAGGTCCCGTCCCCTTACTGATGCCCCACCCCCCACCCGCGACCCCCCTTCCCCACCAGAGGCTTAACTGAATGGCCCCCAGCAAGGAGTGACTTCCAGTATTTTATTACTGTCTGAAGGGGACCAGTCACAGCAGCGTCAGCACAGCTCCACTTACTGGAGCTCCTCACACTATTCCACTCAGCCCCTCCCCCATGTTGACTGTTTCACTATGCAGAAGTAGTGTGCACAGCATGCAACTAACTAATGACAATGGATGGACATTGGCAAGCAATGCAGGAGATTTCAATGCCTGACTCCTTTCCTTCTTACTTCTACACAATGACCTTCAGTAAAGTGATCCAGCTTAAGTGATCCAGATTCCAGGACTAAGTAAATCAGGTGCATCTATATATAGATGTGTGAGTATAAATGTCTGTATAGATATTTGTGTGTGTGTGTATATATATATATTAGAGGTGAGCGGGTTTGGATTTCTGAAATCCGAACCCCCCCGAGCCCCTCGATCCGAGGCAAATCCGAGTCAGGCTCGACTTTTCCCGCCTGACTCGGATCTGAAATCGAGGCAAAACGTCATCATCCCGCCTTCCGAGTCTCGCGGGTTTTGGAACCTATATAAGGTACCCGCGTCGGTGCCATTTTCTCACTCGGCTGTGGACAGTGAAGAGGGAGGGTGGGAGTTAGGGCTGGCTGGGCTGTGTAGTGTAGTGTAGTGTAGTGCAGAGTAGTGTTGTGCTGTGCTGTGCTGCGCTGTGCTGCTGTTGTCCACTACTTCAAAGTCCATAGGGGCTGGCTGTGTTGTGCTGTGCTGCTGTTGTTAATAGGGGCTGTGTCCACTACTTCAAAGTCCATAGGGGCTGGCTGGACTGTGTTGTGCAGTCAGTTCTCCATAGGGGCTGTGTCCACTCCAAAGTCCTGTGCAGTGTCCCAGTCCTAAAGGGGTGCTGTAGTGTTGTCCAGGGGGTGCTCTGTCCATCAGGGGTGCTCCCCCCAAGTGCTAAAAAAATTATTTTTTTTGTGTGTTTGTGAATTGTGTGCGCAGTAGCCGCACGTGCATCAACAAAGTAGTGCCAAGCGTGCGCCTGTGTCATAAGTAAAGGGCCAGCTGGCTTGACCGTTAAAGGGTGCTGTAACCCCCAAAGTACACTCCAGTCCAAACCAAAAAAATATATATTTTCTGTGTTTGTGAATTGTGTGCACAGTAGCCGCACGTGCATCAACAAAGTAGTGCCAAGTGTGCGCCTGTGTCATAAGTAAAGGGCCGGCTGGCTTGACCGTTAAAGGGTGCTGTAACCCCCAAAGTACACTCCAGTCCAAACCAAAAAAATAATAATTTTCTGTGTTTGTGAATTGTGTGCGCAGTAGCCGCACGTGCATCAACAAAGTAGTGCCAAGCGTGCGCCTGTGTCATAAGTAAAGGGCCGGCTGGCTTGACCGTTAAAGGGTGCTGTAACCCCCAAAGTACACTCCAGTCCAAACCAAAAAAAAAAATATTTTCTGTGTTTGTGAATTGTGTGCGCAGTAGCCGCACGTGCATCAACAAAGTAGTGCCAAGCGTGCGCCTGTGTCATAAGTAAAGGGCCGGCTGGCTTGACCGTTAAAGGGTGCTGAAACCCCCAAAGTACACTCCAAACCAAAAAAATATATATTTTCTGTGTTTGTGAATTGTGTGCGCTGTAGCCGCACGTGCATCAACAAAGTAGTGCCAAGCATGCGCCTGTGTCATAAGTAAAGGGCCGGCTGGCTTGACCATTAAAGGGTGCTGTAACCCCCAAAGTACACTGCAGTCCAAACCAAAAAATAAATTTTTTCCTGTGTTTGTGAATTGTGTGCGCAGAAGCCGCACGTGCATCAACAAAGTAGTGCCAAGCGTGCACCTGTGTCATAAGTAAAGGGCCGGCTGGCTTGACCGTTAAAGGGTGCTGTAACCCCCAAAGTACACTCCAGTCCAAACCAAAAAATTAAAATATTTTCTGTGTTTGTGAATTGTGTGCACAGTAGCCGCACGTGCATCAACAAAGTAGTGCCAAGCGTGCGCCTGTGTCATAAGTAAAGGGCCAGCTGGCTTGACCATTAAAGGGTGCTGTAACCCCCAAAGTACACTCCAGTCCAAACCAAAGAAAAAAATATTTTCTGTGTTTGTGAATTGTGTGCGCAGTAGCCGCACATGCATCAACAAAGTAGTGCCAAGCGTGCGCCTGTGTAATAAGTAAAGGGCCGGCTGGCTTGACCGTTAAAGGGTGCTGTAACCCCCAAAGTACACTCCAGTCCAAACCAAAAAAAAAAATATTTTCTGTGTTTGTGAATTGTGTGCGCAGTAGCCACACGTGCATCAACAAAGTAGTGCCAAGCGTGCGCCTGTGTCATAAGTAAAGGGCCAGCTGGCTTGACCGTTAAAGGGTGCTGTAACCCCCAAAGTACACTCCAAACCAAAAAAATATATATTTTCTGTGTTTGTGAATTGTGTGCACTGTGGCTGCACGTGCATCAACAAAGGAGCAGCGCCAAGCGTGCGCCTGTGTCCCATAAGTAAAGAGCCGGCTGGCTCATTTCTTAAAGGGTGGTGTTACCCACAAAGTGCACTACTCTCCAGCAAAAATAAAAAAATATTTTCTGTGTTTGTGTGCGCTTTAGTCGCACGTATATATCAATATAAAATAAATGAAGGACAAAACTTTCTCCGATAAAAATAATTATAGGGAAAGATCAAGAACCACTTCCTCCTAGTGCTGTTGCTGCTGCTGGGAGTTGTTCATCATCCCAGAGAGGAAGTAGGAATCACTACTTTTACTAAACAATTGACCCTCCAACAGTCCCTAGCGATGAGGATGAAGTACGACAGCAGTCATCCTGAAGCAAAATGTATAACTGAGGCCTTGACTGCTATGTTGGTGTTAGACGTGCGTCCGGTATCCGCCATTAGTGCAGTGGGATTTAGACAATTGATGGAGTTAGTGTGTCCCCGGTTCCAAATCCCGTCTAGATTCCACCTGCATCCTCAAAGCAGCAGCGACAAGCGTGCTTCTGTCTGTTAAAGGGTGGTGACACCCTCAAAGTGTGCTACACAAACAATGAGAATATTGTTCTTTTTTTTCCGGTCTTTGTGAAATGTGTGGGCTGTAGCCGCACCTGCATTCTTAAAGCAGCAGCGACAAGCGTGCGTCTGTCTGTTAAAGGGTGGTGACACCCTCAAAGTGTGCTACACAAACAATAAAAATATTGTTCTTTTTTTTTCTGTCTTTGTGAAATGTGTGGGCTGTAGCCGCACCTGCATCCTTAAAGCAGCAGCGACAAGCGTGCGTCTGTCTGTTAAAGGATGGTGACACCCTCAAAGTGTGCTACACAAACAATAAAAATATTCTTCTTTTTTTTCTGTCTTTGTGAATTGTGTGGGCTGTAGCCGCACTTGCATCCTCAAAGCAGCAGCGACAAGCATGCGTCTGTCTGTTAAAGGGTGGTTACACCCTCAAAGTGTGCTACACAAACAATAAAAATATTCTTCTTTTTTCTGTCTTTGTGTATTGTGTGGGCTGTAGCCGCACTTGCATCCTCAAAGCAGCAGCAACAAGCGTGCATCTGTCTGTTAAAGGGTGGTGTAACCCTCAAAGTGCTCCAAAAAATAAAAAACTATTTTTTTAAAGTGTTTGTGACTTGTGTGCGATGTAGCCGCACGTGCATCAACATAGTAGCAGCGCCAAGCGTGCGCCTGTGTCATAAGTCAAGGGCTGGTTTGGACATCTGGTCTGGACTGAAGGACGTGCCAACAATTTCTGACAAGTCTACTGTCACTGCATATGATACTGTCCTCAAAGCAGCAGCGACAAGCGTGCATCTGTCTGTTAAAGGGTGGTGACACCCTCAAAGTGTGCTACACAAACAATAAAAATATTCTTCTTTTTTCTGTCTTTGTGGGCTGTAGCCGCACTTGCACCCTCAAAGTGTGCTACACAAACAATAAAAATATTCTTCTTTTTTTTTCTGTCTTTGTGAATTGTGTGGGCTGTAGCTGCACTTGCATCCTCAAAGCAGCAGCGACAAGCGTGCGTCTGTCTGTTAAAGGATTACATCGGTGACAGCATCCAAGTAGGCATGTCAGACAGTCCGTACCTGTACTGGCAGGAAAAAGAAGCAATTTGGAGGTCCCTGTACAAACTGGCTCTATTTTACCTGAGTTGCCCCCCCTCCAGTGTGTACTCCGAAAGAGTGTTTAGTGCAGCCGGGAACCTTGTCAGCGAAAGGCGTAGGAGGTTGCTTCCACAAAATGTGGAGAAGATGATGTTCATAAACTGAATTATCAACTCTTCCAGGGAGACCAGCCTCCAGAACGTACAGAGGGACCTGTGGTTGTGGATTCCAGCGGGGACGAATTAATACTCTGTGAGGATGAGGATGTACACACTGAAGAGGGTGAGGAATCGGTGGATGAGGAGGATGAGGATGACATCTTGCCTCCGTAGAGCCAGTTTGTGCAGGGACAGATTAATTGCCAGCTTGTTTGTGGGGGCCCAAACGAGCCAATCATTTCAGCCACAGTTGTGTGGCAGACCCTGGCGCTGAAATGATTGGTTTGTTAAAGTGTGCATGTCCTGTTTATACAACATAAGGGTGGGTGGGAGGGCCCAAGGACAATTCCATCTTGCACCTCTTTTTCTTCTTTGCATTATGTACAGTTTGGGGCCTAGTTTTTCAAACTGCCATCCTGTCTGCCACTGCAGTTTCACGCCTAGATGGGTCACGTGTTTGTGCCGCCCACTCGTGTCGCTTAGCATAGTCATCCAGCTACCTCGGTGCAACCTTTTGGACATAAAAACACTATTGTGAGGTGTGAGGTGTTCATAATAGACTGTAAATGAGTGGAAATTAAGGTTATTGAGGTTAATAATAGCATAGGAGCAGAAAAACATACAAATTCTGTGATTTTAGCTGTTTTTATGCTTTTTTTAAAAAAAATACAGATCCAAAACACAAAACCCAGAACCCAAAACACGGAAGGGTGGTTTTGGCAAAACCAATCCAGATCCAAAACACGAAGAAAGATCCAGATCCAAAACCAAAACACAAAACACGAAAAGTGGCCGGTGCACACCCCTAATTTATATATATATATATATATATATATATATATATATATATATGTATATAGTGTGTGTATGTACGTATATATATATATATATATATATATGTATATATATGTTCTCCCCCCCATGTTCCTCCCATCTCCGCCTGTGTACCTTCTGTCTTTCCATGTTGTTCCCCTTGTTTTCCTCCTGTCGTTCCCTGTTTTTATCCCATCTCCCCTGTTGTAATCATTCTGGTGCTTAGTGCATATTGGAAATGCAGTAAAACCTCATTGAAAACGGCAACGCAATTTTCAGTGGTTTTACCTCATCCCGCCCTAGGGCCATATTCAATTAGGTGCGAAAAGCCATTTTTGGCGAAAAAGTTTCGCCGGTGATGCCAGCGGAAACTTTCCCCCGTTTTCAATTGCGGAGACTTTTCGCCAGTACGGAAAGTCAATGCAATGAACCCTGCGAAAAAGTTTTGCCTATGAATAGTTGTCGAAAAAAAGTGCAGAATTGGGGTTTTGGTGTGCAAAGTTGCGGGAACCCCCCTGCACCCTTGGGACAGTCCCCCAAAGGTAAACTGCACCAACAAAAGTTTAAAAAATACTTTAGATCACCCCAAAAAAGTACTTTCATTTTGGGGGTGAAAAAGTCCAAAGTTGGGGGACAAACTTAAAAACTAGCGAAATAACTCCAGGGAGGTCCCCATGTATGCCCCAGGTGTTTTTAAGTTTGCAGGTGCTTGCAGCAGGTGAATTATTTACGTTTTTTAAAACTTCACTTTAGCAACTTTAAAATATGCTGCCCCCCATTTTCATGTACCCCAAATTTGCTGGGACTACTTATTTTCACAAAAATCAACCTGCTAAATGCTATTCTTTACCACTTGTGCAAAGTCATTAATTCGCAGCTACTAAGACCATTTAAGTGCCCCAAATACCTTCAGCAGGGCTATTTGGGGTGATCCCCAATGTCAGTGCATCTTTTTGTGGGTGTCAGGCTAATTTCCCCAAATCGGACAGTACTTTTCACCTGTTAGAGTTTCCCCGGGTCCAGTTTTCACCGATTTCAAATTGAATACGGGGAAAAGCAGGGACGAGTGCGATACTTTTTGAAAACCAGCAATGTCGGCGAAAAGTCCGACATGCGAAAAGTATGGGACTTTTCACACCTAATTGAATATGCCCTAGTGAGAGAATTGGTGTGGGGGGCGTTGAAGAAGTGTGGAAGATGACAGTGGGCAGTTAGAGGAATGTGTTCTGACTATTTTTTTTAAGCTCGGTACACATTAGACTATTTTTGGCCTGAAATATCGTCAAAATCGTCTAATGTGTACCCACTATGTCGGCCATTGCGCGCTCCTGTGGGGTTATCAGCTGCATCTTCCCTACATGTAGCTCAACCTGATGATGCGACTAACGAACCCATGCAGCAGGATGCAACAGGGGCTGACATATCAGGCGGTTGGGCACCAGATAGTCTAATGTGAACCGGCCGCCTGATATGTTGGCCCATCGGCAGGGGAGGTCAACAATCGCGTCACTGGGTACACATCATTTAATGTGCACCCAGCTTTAAATTTAAGGTAGTCTATATTATTAGCATTTGCATTTGATGTACTATCCCACTATTAGATTTCTCAAGACAGCCTTAATCGAAAGACAGACGCCTAATCAGAGGTGCGCGCTATGGCGATGCCGCATGAAAGTGCCAGATATTTTCAGTCTGCTTTTGCGTCCAAGTCACAAACACAGAAGAAAATGTTTTATTTTTGTTGGAGTGCACTTTGGGGGTTACACCACCCTTTAACAGACAGACGCACGCTTGGCGCTGCTGCTTTGAGGATGCACATACAGTGCACACAATTCACAAACACAGAAGAAAATGTTTAATTTTTTTGGAGTGCACTTTGGGAGTTACACCACCCTTTAACAGACAGACGCACGCTTGGCGCTGCTGCTTTGAGGATGCACATACAGTGCACACAATTCACAAACACAGAAGAAAATGTTTTATTTTTGTTGGAGTGCATTTTGGGGGTTACACCACCCTTTAACAGAAAGATGCACGCTTGGCACTGCTGCTTTGAGGATGCACGTACAGTGCACACAATTCACAAACACAGAAGAAAATGTTTTATTTTTGTTGGAGTGCACTTTGGGGGTTACACCACCCTTTAACAGACAGACGCATGCTTGGCGCTGCTGCTTTGAGGATGCATGTACAGTGCACACAATTCACAAACACAGAAAAAAAAATATTTTTTGGAGTGCACTTTTGGGGTTACAGCACCCTTTAACGGACAAGCCAGCCGGCCCTTTACTTATGACACAGGCGCACGCTTGGCGGTACTTTGTTGATGCACGTGCTGCTACTGCACACACAATTCACAAACACAGAAAAAAAAAATATTTTTTGGAGTGCACTTTGGGGGTTACAGCACCTTAAACGGACAAGCCAGCCGGCTCTTTACTTATGACACAGGCGCACGCTTTGCACTACTTTGTTGATGCACGTGCGGCTACTGTGCACACAATTCACAAACACAGAAAAAAATTATTTTTTTTTGCACTTGGGGGGAGCACCCCTGATGGACAGAGCACCCCCTTGACAACACTACAGTACCCCTATAGACTTTGGAGTGGACACAGCCCCTATGGACAACTGACTGCACAACACAGCCCAGCCAGCCCCTATGGACAACAAACTGCACAACACAACCCAGCCAGCCCCTATGGACTTTGGAGGAGTGGACACAGCCCCTATGGACAACAGCAGCACAGCGCAGCACAGCACAGCACTACACTACACTACACTACACAGCCCAGCCAGCCCTAACTCCCACCCTCCCTCTTCAATGTCCACAGCCGAGTGAGAAAATGGTGCCGACACGGGTACCTTTTATCAAATCCAAAACCCGCGAGATCCGGAAGGCGGGATGATGACGTTTTGCCTCGATTTCAGATCCGAGTCAGGTGGGAAAAGTCGAGCCTTACTCGGATACGACTCGGATCGGGGGGGCTCGGATTTCAGAAATCCGAACCCGCTCACCCCTAGTGTGGGCACAATATCGTATGACTGGGAGAGTTCAGGAATTCAAGGGAAATCGCAAACAAGATTGAATCGTTTGCAAATCGCACCATGTATGGGGGCCTTAAGACTGTTGATTTTGAATCTTTTCTTCAATGATTGAGGGAGGGGCCTCATTTCAATATCAAATTTATATGGTCAGGTTATTAGTATAAGTTAACTAGGGTATATATATAGCTATATTTGGCTCATAGTATGGTTCCTTGTGCATGGTTGCTAATGGTTCCTCTTCATTGGGCATATATAGGTATATTCAATGGAGGGAGGTTATAGGATAGTAATAATATCGAACATAGTTCATCTTATATCTCAATTGTACATCTGGTATTCCATAAATGAATAAACAATGTGAATACAAGTAGTACTTATTAGTTCCACATAGTTATGAGGATCTCTGGTTAGTTAATTCATAGCTTATTTAGTGGCAATTTTATAATACATAGGTTTAGTTGGTCTTATGAATAGGTTTGTTCATATAAGGCAAATTGGTTTAGATTCATTAGTTACACAGGGATCATATGACATCCATATGGTTAATCTAGGATAGAGTTAATCATTGTGTAACTTGGGGCACTGTGTCCAAGATTAGGGGGGAAATAAAGAGATATATAAGGAAAGTGATCAATAACCAATAATAGACAGGTTACATACATTGAATTGATAATATGTGATTTGAAGCTGTTAGATACAGGCCATAGATATGGTGCATTACCAAGTAATTTCAGATGAATATAGGTGATCATTTTAAAGGTCTGGGGTTCATACTTTGTTTTACGGATATTAAAATTGGTCACACTTTTTGAGAATTCATAATTTATAGGTACATGCATTTAATGGGGGGATGGTAAGTTAATTTAATTTTAAGCATTAATAAGGATTTAAACTCATTAAATATATTCATTACAATATGAAGTAGGCCAAGGTGTTCATGAGGTCTGTTTGTTTAAATGGGGAGGTAACTCTATATTACTTAAGACGTGTATTAATGAGATGGTGAACAGATTCCAGTGATAATTCACACCAGGGCCTCATTTATCAATGAGTGATTTTCATTTTATAACTCCAAACTGTCATGTGTTTGAGAAATTACAGTTAGGAGCTGATAGATTGGAGCAAAATTTAATTAGTAAAGAGTGATAACAAGAATATCACATACTGATAAATGAGGCCTTAAGTTCCGTTGTGCTTCATTCGCGACGTTGTAGTTATTTAAACCTAATTTCTGTGTGGTTAAAGTCACAGCCCGGGGTCTCTGGTACAGATTGAGTGGTGTTTTGTTGCATCTGCTGTGCGAATAATATGCAAACGTATAGTAAAATCGCTATTCTACAATGCTCTGCACGGCTTACTTGCGCAAGGCATTTTGCGCCTCAGCGTATTGAGGCTTGGTGAATAAGGAAACAACTCTACACTGATTGTTTTTTTAATGAAAAGTTTAAAAAATTGTGGTATTCTTTAAGCCCTGTATAATGTTTATTAATAAGGTTTCTTGCCTCTTAACCTTCTTCTGTAAAACTAAACGTCTACTAGTATCTGTAACTTACTGGAGATAATTCTTGCTGAAGGAAGAAATGCTTATTATTTTTGTTTTTATTATTATCATTATTATTATTAGTAGTAGTAGTAGTAGTATTATCATTATTATTATCATTATTATTATTATTATTATTAGTAGTAGTAGTATTATCATTATTATCATTATTATTATTATTATCATTATTAGTAGTAGTAGTATTATCATTATTATCATTATTATTAGTAGCAGCAGTAGCAGTAGTAGTATTGGAACTTCCATGTAAACCCCTCTCCATAATTGGTTTTCACCCTATCACCGACGACAGCCTAATGTTACCAGCGATTGGTTACAGTGATATGTGCATGAGCATTGAGATTTCATTTGGAGAGGATCCAGCAAATCCTCTGCAGCTGTTCCCCCATTACCAGGTAATGGCGTTATCTAGTCGTGAAGAACATAGCTTTTGTGCCGTTTGTTAAATTGATTATAGCCGCTGTCTGCATAGACAGCAGTAAGAGGTGCAGAGAGATACAGCGAGAGATTTCTACAGTTTACCTCTTCTTAACGTGTTAGAAGCAGTGATAACTCCTTTCTCCAGCTGAAAAGCCAAAGACAGGCGTTAACAACGCTTCTTAAAAAGACCCCTTACCCTTATGCAGGAAAGTATGTTGCATTTTGGAGTAGGCCCTAATGTGAGATATGATATACATATCTAAAAGACAATACAGAGATGTCACTAAATATGCAGGATTCTGTAGGTGGTAAGTGACAATCACTGTGGCTAGTACTAAAAGGGCCTGATTTATTTCATTGTTGCATCACGCTCTCCTTTGAAATGAAGGGAATTGTTATCTGGGGTTGCAACCATAA
This sequence comes from Taudactylus pleione, assembly GCA_031769625.1. NCBI lineage: Eukaryota > Metazoa > Chordata > Amphibia > Anura > Myobatrachidae > Taudactylus > Taudactylus pleione. The sequence continues at coordinate 13,246,617 of JAUIMM010000384.1, forward strand.
CAGGCAGTCATTGGGGTCTAATTATCATTCATTTATACACATGACACTTACTTTCTGTGTCTTTTGCACAAACTGAACTAACTGCCCGACTCATGGTCTAGGTAACACAATCTCCTACTTACTGGACAGCACTGAAGGGGAACACATTCGCCATATTACTCTAGATCAACAAATACATATTTTCCATAATTGTCACTGTCAGGACAGCATAATTAACTCAAGTTGTCTTGGAAATGACAGTGAAAAGAATGCCTTGTTGTAAACTGTAACTCATTTTGGTCTGGCGATGATCTGTCACGGGTTGGCCCTATGAAAAGTTGGTCTCCCTAACTACAGGTGGGACATATTTAAAATATGCAGACAGATTTAAATTTAGGAGGGGGTGTGTCCCAGCTTAATGTTGAATTTCAACGTAAAAAAAAATGCTACGAGTATTCACTACATGCAACAGTAGCCGCGCACAGCTCAGTGCGCTGCTGGCCACCGGGCGGAGTGGAGGGGGCCTGTGTCGGACACAGAACATGGGCCCCCTCCTCTCTAGAAACGCCACTGCACATTGCCAAACCCTATTTCCGTGTGAATTCATTTGATGGGCGCACATTGTCTCGCTACCCCTCTTCCTGATGTTGCGAGATAAGTTCTAAATCTGAATCAGGCCCAAATATGTTTTCCTCATCAACAACAGGAAGGTGTTTTCCAGGTTGTGGAAATTGCAAAACAAATTGGGAGCGCTAAATATCACAAAAATGTTTAATTGTTTAATTAATAAACATTGTATCATAATGTTAATAGCAATATATAAAACGACGCACTGTGGCCATAGGAAAATAAAACAAATGCAATAAAAAACAAGCATAAAAATCAAAAATAGAAAAGGGGAGGTAGTCAGTAATAAATAATATTGTATAAAAATGCCTGTTTGGTTTATCCAAATTAATAATACAGCTTCAGAAAAAATACTTATTCACTCCATCTGTAGATAGCATAATGCAGGAGCAATGTCTATAATTTAGACAACTTTGAAGCTTTGTAGCAGACTGTAAAAACTGTTCAGTATTCTTTAAAAAAGCAAATACTCAAAATCACCAGTCCGCATTAGGACATAGACTCCATGCTGAAGGAATGGTAAATACCGTGATGCTGATATCAGCGTGGACCTCCGGAGTGGCCTTCCTCCTGTGTCCTTAGGCAGAGGGATCCCTACGTCTGCCGTGAATCCTATCGCAGGGAGTCAAGGTGACATGATGCGGCGTGGACAAACCGCCGGCTGTAGCAGCACAATGAGCGTCTGTATAAACAGATGGACAGTCCCGTCCTGCAGTATTGCCGGAATCAGCTGAAGAATCCAGTAGGGAGATGCAAATGCAGAGAAAAGGTCCTGGGTGCACTAACGTGCGGGCGTGTTCAAGGCCTAACGCATTTCTCAGCCACAAGATCACCGGCTGTTTCCCAGGTTGTGTAATTCTTTACACAACGGAAGTGGCAATGGCAAATTCCCCTATAGGTCTAAAATGATAGTTGATTAGTTGCAGGATTTGTTTTGCCTGTCTCTGGAGCAGCACAGCTAGAAATTACAAACAGTTGAAACTATTCAGTAGAGGTATTCAGCTAGTATTTGTAGTAAGCCACTCTTATATGTTAGGGAGATTTAGTAGACCAGACGTTTAAGTCTTACTACAAAAAATTTACTGAAAGGAGAAACATAAAAAATGTTCCCTTTACATAGCTTTATAGATATCACCCCCCATTTATATAAAATGATTGTGTACCCCCCTCCCTTTTATATAGCTTGATTGCGTCCCTCTTTCTTATGCTGATGTCACCTCACTCTCCAGATAAACTGAAGCCAATTAATGAGGATAAACAGAGCTGTATTTTAGGGAAAGAACTGAACTGAAAAATATAATTTCTGAGTCGCATTTCCCTATGGCCATGGCTTTATACTTGCTTTCATATTCTAATATGACAATTGGTCAAACTAAGGGCCTTATTCATCATTGCACGTACGTGTGCAGGGCGGGTCCTGTGTGATCAACGCAGAGCGGCAGATTGTCAGTGATTGACAGTCTGCTCTGCTGCCATTTGGAGGTGGGGAGAGGGCAGCGACTGCCTCTGTTTTCCAAAATGGAGGCGTGTCTTCGGTGTTGGGGAGAAGGTAAGAGGCCAGGATCTCTGTCGGCTGATGGAGATTTCCTGTCCTCTTTGTTGTATCTGTGACGGCCGGCTTGTGTAACTCAGCTGGCCGATGGGATTGCAGATTGATGCTGCATCCTAGGAGACAGCTCGGATAAGTAATGCAGGCAGGAGGTGTGACGCCTCCTGCTGCATTACCATATTACAGCTACTGCGTCCTCTGCTGAATCACCCCCTAAGTCGTAAATTTATGCATCTGAAAGTGCAGGCCTATCCCACCCACTGTTCACAGATGCAACTGTCATCATTAGTATAGCCACTGGCACCAACCCCAAGCTAGGTGCAATAGATCCGTCTTTAAATCACATGAAATGCAGTGCTGCTGTCAGCTCACTCTCAAGATAACATGAAGCCAATTAATGAGGCTAAAGAAATGAAAAATATCATTATATGAAATAAGTGGTTATAAAGTGGCAGATTGGACTTAGGTGTGACATTTGCAATTTTACATAGTCCATGTCTTCAATTTTTTTTCTTTAACTCCTAGTTACTCTTCCAGTATGTGCAGGTATCTCCAAAGATGAGATAGTATGCAAGCACCTCGAAGTGCCTTATCCAAACCATCTCGGTGCATCAGTTTGTTGTGCAAATTAAGTGTACTTTGTAAGGACTTTTGCATTCAAGGTTGTCACATATGATATGAACAATTATACAGTTATAAAAGCAAGCAACAAAGAAGTCATCCAAATAAAATATTGCCTAATATACATGTAGCTAGTACACTACAGTATAAATATATAAAACATAAAAATAGCATTCAAGATTGTTTATTAAAATTAGCTGTCAGCTTGTATCTGTTTATCGGCAGTCAGCAGCACCAAGAGAGGGGCTACAAAGTAGCCTTTTTTGGAAGCCCCTCAGAGGATTGTAGTCGGCATCCCAGGGCACAGAATGCCGGCACTCAAACTCCCAGCGCCAGAAATCCGTAAGGAGTCAGAATCCCGTCTCAAGAATCCCATCGGCTGCAATCCCGATTGTGAGTATTAGGGTTAGGTTTTGGGTTAGGGATTAGGCACCAAGGGGAGGGTTAGGTTTAGGTTGCGGGGGGGTGAGGGCTAGAGTTAGGCTGCGGGAGGGGAATGTTAGGGTTAGGCTGCAGGAAAGGTGGGTAAGGAGTAGGGTTAGATTGCTTACCTGCATATGCCAGGATATCCATCGTCTGGATTCCGGTGCCAGGATTGACCGCCGATATTGTGTGCACTGGGATTGCATACCCAACTCTCCTCAGATTATTATTTTGAGGAAGTGACTTTGTGGACCAACAGATTGCTTATGATGTCTCTCCTACAATTTTCCAAAGGTACATTTCCCCCTCAGCTCCTGCACTGCACAACAACTTTTTATTTTCAGCAGCCATGATGCCAGTTTATCAAAGTGAATGCATGATTATTTACTATAATTACTGTCATTTCAACATCTTTCAAAAATGTAGATTCTTAAAAACCGTCAGCAACGGAGCTGTATTTGCTTTAGACTAAATGTGCATACTAACAACACTGCTACCGTTAACCAATTGCATGGATCTAAAGGAGGAAACATATGACTGCACACACAGGCCTGATTCTGAGTCTCTTTTCCCTATGGTCTCTATTGTACTTACTTTCATATACTAATATGGCAATTGGCCAGACTAAGGGCCTTATTTAGCATTGCACGTACTGTATGTGCAAAGCTAAATGCAGATTCCCAATAGCCACATGTGCAGAACAGGGCCTGCATGATCGTACACAGGGCCCGATTCAGACCCGCTCGCTAGATGCGTTTGCACGCAGCCAAGGTATACAAATCCCACGATAGCACAGCAAGACATTAGCACGCCCACTATGACTTGGCGTGCAATCGCGGTATGAATTTAGATGCCCACCAGCCTGTCACAAAATGCCCACTTTCCCTTAGTAGCACACATCATCTCCAGGAAGTGTATGAAACAATCGGTAACATCGAGTAACATCGGACCCATATGCACCACTTGTGGCTGACCATACCCTACCGCAAGCACTGCGAGTGCTGCTGTGTGTACTTAAGCCATGTGACGTGTATGTCACTCATTCTAGCGAGGAGTCTGTGCACAAGGGGCGATAACTTCGCTATCGACGTGACTGGTTCGTGCACGCGCACTGCATCTTATACGCATGCACAGATTGCAAATATCATCAGGCTACGTGCGAACGCATCCTAGCGAGTGGGTTTGAATCGGGCCCACAGAGCAGTATACTGTTAGTGATTGTCAGTCTGCTGCCGTTACAGGGTGGGGAGAGGGCGGCAACGATTTCCGAAAAGGGGGCGTGTCGCCGCCGTTGGGGAGGAAGGAAGAGGCCAGGATCTACGTCGGCTGATGGAGATTTCCTGACATCTTTGTTGTATCTGCGGCGGCCAGCTTGCATGACCCGATGGGATCACAGATTATCCGATGCTGCTTCCTAGGATGCAGCTCGCATAGGGGAGTCACACCAACTGCCAGTGAGTCCCAGCCAGTGATGTTTGGCAGTGTGTGAAATGACAGTTGGTGTGACTCCCCTATTTGAATTTTGAACTGCGTTGCAGCCCCATCTCTTACCAGGGAAGTCCAGGACCAGAGCATTGTGTCCCTCCTGGAGAGGGACATGTTGGGAGGTATGCAGCTGAGATAGCTACTGCGTCCTCTGCTGATTCACCCCCTAAGTTGCAAAGCCGTCCATCTGAAAGCGCAAGCCTATCTCACCCACTGTCCGCAAATGCAACTGTCATCATTAGTGTAGGCACTTGCACAGCTCCATGCTAGGTGCAAGAGATCCATCAGAAACACGTCACTTTCTTATAAGCATGACTCTGAATCACACAAAGAGTCATATACATGCCCACACACTCCCATGAAATGCAGTGCTGATGTCACCTCACTCTTAAGATAAAATGAAGCCAAGTAATGAGGCTAAAGAATTGAAAAATATTTCATGAAAGAAGTGGTTATAAAGTGGTAGGAGATTGGATTTGGGTGTGACATTTGCAATTTTACACAGTCCATGCCTTTAGATTTTTTTAACTCCCAGCAAACCTAGTCACTCTTTCAGTATGTGCAGGTATCTCCAAAGATGAGATAGTATGCAAGCTCCTCAATGTGCCTTATACAAACCATCTCAGTACAGACTCAGAGTCGCACATACATGTCAGCAACACTACCATGATACTCCCATTAATAATAGCTGCTTTGCATGTCTTACAATTCACTGCCCCCACCTGCCGCCCAGAAATGCCTACTTCATGCTGGTCTCTGTTTGCACAAGATGTGACGTGCACAAACCTCCTTGGGACTTCGGACACATCATGCAGCATATGTACACACCATGTTTTGAAATTTTGATGCATGAACAGTCTGCTCAAAAACGGGGATGCGCCATTTTCACATATGTTTCCTACTCAGTCCAAGACAATTGAAGCTACATTCATTGCTTATTTGAACATTTCTTCTGGGGAAACATCCACACTCTCCGTCAGAGCACTGCTCAGTGTTTTTAACTCACTTTGCACCTATTGATTTTGCATTTTTATTGTTCTGTTTTTGAAACTATGGTGATGATTTATAGGTGCATGCTGTTGCAGTAGCGGCTGCGTATTTTGTCACAGCAGCTAGTGCGTCTATATTCTAATGCCAAAGCTGAGGCGCTAATCTGCAAATGTACGTACAATCTGCGCACCAATGGCCACACCTTCACACATTGAATCTGCCCTCTGGCAGGAGCAGAATGTCCGACATGGATGCTTGTGTCAGTGCAACTGTTTCTTTGAGGCAGATTATAGTTTAAATGCTAATTATGCCCTCTTCATGGATTGGCCACACTCTAAAATAAAACAATTGGAAACCCCAATTTACAAATCTTGCGTTTGCCCCTGCTTGGTGTCTATCTCTCATGGAGCAATGTTAATTTGTTACTTATACTCTTAAATTATAACCCAGAACCACATTTCACTTATATCATTCACCAGCAATTCACTTTGATTTAATCCAAGTTATAGTCACAAATGCCAAATCTTGTACATAAAATATACCACCTTTTTTTAGCTCTACTGTGACTAGATTACTAATACCCCTTTTCCACCTAAATTCCGGGTCTGACCCGGAGTTGGAACAAAGGGCCTGATTCAGAGCCGGACGCTCTGACCAGAGCGCTCGCTCTGAATCAGGGCCCTCCTACCTGTTTTAGGAGCGTCCTCATGGACGCTCGCATAGCTGTGGGTTACCACCCACAGCTTATGCGAGCGTCCATGATGATGGACGTGATGGTCAAGACCGTCGCGACCATCGGGCTTGCGATGGAGACCCTGCGGTAGGGTCTCGCTGCCGCAAGCCCTGGAGTGATTTTGGCTCTATCAGAGCCAAAATCACTCCCACTGACATCACTAGTGATGTCAGTGGGGCCGGCTTCAGACGGTAGGCGCTCCAATGGGAGCGCCTCCGTCTGGCAGCCACGCCCCCGGCATGCCCACCAAAGGGGGCGTGCTGTCAATCAACATCGACAGCACGCCCCCTTTGGTGCGAGACCCGGAGCGACAGCTTGGCTTTCGCAGTCCGGGTCTCGCGCATGCGCACGACGGAGCTCCCTCCGTCGTGTGCATGCGCAGTGGGGCAACATCGACCCATTTGCGAGCGTCCTTTGCTCGCGAACAGGTCTGAATGACTCCCAAAGTTCCTATCCGGATCAGACCCGGAATTTTGCCGGCGCCGACTCGGGATATTCTCGAGTCAGCGCCGCTCACACGGCAGTTGGGTCTGCATAGACCCGGCTTTTGCGGAGTGAAAGTGGTCGCTTGGAGATGAAGTCATCTCCAAGCGCCATTAAAGCCGCACCAATCGGCCGGCTAACAGCGCACTCCAGGTCATTGTGACCCAGAGTGCGCTGTTCTCACAGCAGGGTTTCACAGGCTGCATCCGTGTTAAACCCTGCTAGTTACCTGGGTTGGCTTGCCGGGTCACTCGACCCGGCGATCCAACCCACTTCCCTTTTACAACAGGGAGCTGCCCAGGTTAACCCTTCAAAAACCCGGGTTTTAGCTCCGGTGTAAACGGGGTATTAGTAATATATGTTCTGTGCCTACCAAGTGAAACATTATTTTGGGGTATGTTGGAATAGATTGTTAATTGTAAACAGCATCCATAAAACATACAAGTAGCTATATAAAAAGCCACTTCTTATCCTTCTGTCTGCTCCATTGTGTATATTATTATTAGTGCCCAAGGTAAAATTATGATTTCTTTTTTTAAGCTCTGTTATTTCTTACCAATAAATGCACTTGATATGCCCAATAATTATGCCCCATATCCTTGTTCCACTTTTGCATTCCCCACAGACAGGGCCGGATTTACCAATGGGGCAACCTAGGTGCCCGCCTAGGGCCCGCGGGTCCTAAGGGGCCCGGGCCGGGCCCCACGCCCCGCCCAGCCTCCCCTGGTTCCTGCCCAGGAGATAACCTGCTGCTCTGTGCACTGGCCGAGGAGAGATCACATCACAAAGGCAGCAGCAGCATGTAACTCCGCCTCCGACCATGCTGCTGCCTTTGTGATGAGCTCACTCCTCGGCCAGTGCACAGAGCAGCAGGTTTCTGCAGCGTGTACCCTCCGGTCAACACTGAGATGTGCCATGTGAGGCTGCTGCTGTCACACGGCTGACTTCAGCGCGGGGGTAGGGGGCAGAGGAGAACTTACTGTTCTCCTCTGCCCCCTACCCCCCACGTTGAAGTCAGCCCACACTCCAAACTCTCTCCCCGCAGTCTGCATTGCCCCCTACCCCCCCTATTCTCCACAGAGTAGCTAGCCCCCTATTTGCAGCATGAGCTAATCTAGTCAGCTGATTCTAATCAACCCCCCCTAGCCTATGCAGTCACAGTGAGTGCTGCGAATCCCCTCCATTGCAGCGCCTCTCACCTCCCCCTGTGGTGTAGTCAGTCTCCTCTAACAACCCCCTCCCGACAGTGTGCTTTCACTCCCCCGACTAATACCACAACTCCGGCTGAGGTCAATGGATCAGACTGGACTTCTGCTTCCTATGACATGAGATGGTAGTCTGAGTAAGTCAAACTGAAATAAAAAAATGATCTTACTGTTAAATAACACTCTCTCTACTTGTATGTATGTAACTATATATATATATATATATATATACATATATACATATATATATATATATATATATATATATACATATATATATATATATATATTATACACACACACACATTGGTCACCTTGAAATATATACGTATTTATTTGAGTCCCTAGCTATTGTGTAGGTGTTTATTTTCATTTTTGTTTTCCCATCTTCTCTCGTCTCCCTCTGTATGTTCCCTTTTCCTCCCGTCTCCCTCTGTATGTTGCCCATTCCTCCCGTCTCCCTCTGTATGTCCCCCATTCCTCCCGTCTCCCTCTGTATGTCCCTCATTCCTCCCGTCTCCCTCTGTATGTCCTCCATTCCTCCCGTCTCCCTCTGTATGTCCCCCATTCCTCCCGTCTCCCTCTGTATGTCCCCCATTACTCCCGTCTCTCTCTGTATGTCCCCTTTTCCTCTTGTCTCTCTCTGTATGTCCCCTTTTCCTCCCGTATCCCCCTGTATGTCCCCTTTTCCTCCCGTATCCCTCTGTATGTCCCCTTTTCCTCCTGTCTCCCTCTGTATGTCCCCTTTTCCTCCCATCTCTCTCTGTATGTCCCCTTTTCCTCCTGTATCCCTCTGTATGTCCCCTTTTCCTCCCGTCTCCCTCTGTATGTCCCCTTTTCCTCCCGTCTCTCTCTGTATGTCCCCTTTTCCTCCCATCTCCCTCTGTATGTCCCCTTTTCCTCCCGTCTCCCTCTGTATGACCCCTTTTCCTCCCGTCTCCCTCTGTATGTCCCCCATTCCTCCCGTCTCCCTCTGTATGTCCCCTTTTCCTCCCGTATCCCTCTGCATGTCCACTTTTCCTCCCGTATCCCTCTGTATGTCCCCTTTTCCTCCTGTCTCCCTCTGTATGTCCCTTTTTCCTCCCATCTGTCTCTGTATGTCCCCTTTTCCTCCTGTATCCCTCTGTATGTCCCCTTTTCCTCCCGTCTCCCTCTGTATGTCCCCTTTTCCTCCTGTCTCTCTCTGTATGTACTCTTTTCCTCCCATCTCCCTCTGTATGTCCCCTTTTCCTCCCGTCTCCCTCTGTATGTCCCCTTTTCCTCCCGTCTCCCTCTGTATGTCCCCCATTCCTCCCGTCTCCCTCTGTATGTCCCTCATTCCTCCCGTCTCCCTCTGTATGTCCCCCATTCCTCCCCTCTCCCTCTGTATGTCCCCCATTCCTCCCCTCTCCCTCTGTATGTCCCCCATTAGTCCCGTCTCCCTCTGTATGTGCCCTTTTCCTCCCGTATCCCTCTGTATGTCCCCTTTTCCTCCCGTCTCCCTCTGTATGTCCCCCATTCCTCCCGTCTCCCTCTGTATGTCCCCTTTTCCTCCCGTCTCCCTCTGTATGTCCCCCTTACCTCCCGTCTCCCTCTGTTCCTCCCCTTTTCCTACTGTCCACCTCTGTTCGTTCGTCCCCCTTTCCTCCTTTCTCACCTATTATATATATATAATATATACACACGCACATCTTATTTATACACATACATACACACTTCGTTCATACAGCACATATGTTTACACACACATATATATATATATATATATATATATTTATTACAAAATTTTATATATATATATATATATATATATAATTATATATATATATATATATATAATTATATATATATATATATAATTATATATATATATATATATATATATATATATATGTGATCTAGTAACACTACTAACTGTACATATATTGCAGAAGGTGTCACTGGAGCTAGATACACACATCACACACACATATATATATATATATATATATATACAGTATATATAATGTGTGTGTATATATACACACACGTATATATTTATATAAATATATATATTATGACGCCTCTATATAACATGATTTGTGTAGCTTGATCCAGCGACACCAACTGTAATATATGCACAGGATTGTTTGAGGTAGGGGGCCCCAAACCGGTATCTTGCCTAGGGCCCCATGAGATCTAAGGCCCTGATTCAGAGCCGCTCGTAAGCGGCCGTACGCTCATAGCGGTCCGATGTTGTCAAACCACGCATGCGTCAGTGTAACAGTGCGCATATGCATACGGCTGATTGCGATAATTTTTCCAGTCGTTCATCGAATAGCGAACAGGAAGTGACATATCAAATGTGATTGACAGAACTGTCCGTTTTTGGGCGGTGAAAGGGGTGGAGATGGGAAAACGCAGGCGTGGTGAGGTGTTTTTTGGGTGTACATAAATTATCTGATGCGAACGGCCAATGTGAACGGAAAAAGTGTTACGTCACTGTCTGATCAACTTTCCATTCAAACTACTCGCTCAGCTTGTGGTCTGGTATTCTCTATCACAATGACGATGGTCTCTTCGTTCCTCCCTTGGCTCATCGATGGTCTCCTGATTTATCAATTGAGGCCTCATAAACAATCACTTTTTAATTGCAAAATTGCTTGTATGGTGTATAGCAAATAGCCTTTTTTTATTAGCCAAAAACCGTACGCAGGTGAACTACTCAGTTGCTAATTTCTGGGTTAGACAATCAATTCGCTTACAAATGTCTTTTAAATTTGCGTGTTTTTCCTAAATTATTATCTTTTTTTGTTTATGCCAACAATATTGTAGGCATGTTGGTTTTTTTCCTTTTTTTTTTAGGTGCCAACTAAACAATCGTTCTTTTTTTGTTTGATAATTGTTAATTAAAACTGTTAAATGGTTTTTAACCCTTGCTTTTTTTATAAAATAAATAATGTTTACATTTCCGTTGTATTGTTTGTAATTTTGTTTGTGGGATTACCTTTTCACCAGTTTTTGAATGAATTAACAATAGATTTGTTCTGATTTTCAACCTTTTTTTTTTTTGTACACATTTTTTTTTGTGTGTTTTTTCATAAATAAAATATGGATAACTATAAGAAAAAAATATATATATTTTTAAACGCACAAACAAAAAAAGTGGCATTTTCAAACCACAAACAAACAAACAAACTTTAAAAACAATTCACAAGAAAGGAGAGGGAGGTTTTGGCCATTAAGGAATATGGGGCAAACACAGAAGGAATGTGGGAAATTTAGCCAGTGCTGTCATTGCCTTTTGGCACGTTTTGCCAGGGTAGGGAGGGAGCCTGAACGGGTCCGGGAGGTCCTTCGGCTGGCCTGTCCAGAGGCAGATGTTGGGGCCTCTGGACTAGGCATAGGGCTAGGCACATTTGGAGGGATGGCTGTTGTTGTGCCAGAGGTGGAGGATCCTGAAGTACCGGCAGGAAGGGAGGCCGGCTCCAACATCTGCTGGCGAACGAGCAGGGCATTTGCAATACGGACGTTGGCCCCAGTATTTTCCGCCAGGACCTTAGCAATGGTCATGTTGGCCACAGCACTTTGCTACAGGGCCTCCGCCACCCGTAGCAGACTGGCATCCAGCCTCACCAGAATCTCAGTGTGCTGATCCATTTTAATATTGAGATCAGTGAGGAGGGTCACTGCCTGCGAGGGGGATTGCCCTGGACTGTCTTCCACTGGGTCCCCTGCCAGATATACTGGTTCCTCCCATGCAGAGCCAGCAGAAGTTCTGCGGCCAAAGCTCCCCTCTGGAGCAGACTCATCCGCCTGTGTCTCTTTGAAAAAAAAGAGAAAAGAGTAACATTTGAATCTAGATATTGTCCAAAACACATTTCTGAGTTATTAACATTACTACATTTACCTGAGGCAACATGAGGAGCCGCAAAGTCTGGCATGTCGGTATCCATGTTCGACACGCCAAACACCTCCTCATCCTGCACACACCCCTGTGTCATCTCCTCCAAATTGTTGAGCTCCAGTGACACAGGAGTGGGACCCCCACCTGTCCCCCCTGCATGCCTAGCCCTATCAGCCAGTTTTTGCTTCAGCCGATATTTGAAATCGCTCCATCTGTGGGTTAAAAAGTTGGCATTATTCCTGCAGTATTTGGACCTGTAAACACTTTTTACTAAATTGTAGTTTGTACGTACCAGCGTTTGACCTCCCGGGTTGCTCGTTCAAAATCACCCACCCTAATGACAGCACTGGCTATGTAATCCCACATTTTCCATTTCTGGCTTGCAATCATATTCCTTGCTGCCTGGGGCAGGTTGTCAACGCACATTTGGACCAAAACCTCCATCTCCTTTCTTTTGAATTGTGGCTGTCTTTTTTTTTTGGTTTGTTTTCTTGGCCTGCTAGGGCCAGAAGCCTCTTCCATTACATCCTCAACACCTATTTGTAAATTGGAAATAAAATTTATAATATAAAATGTACCTAAAATGTTGTTTCCACATAATCCTTTAGGCCCAAAAATACAAATACTTACCTGGCGCCTGTTGGACAGTGCTTTGCTGCTCTGTAGCCATTTTTGACTTTCAGGTCTCACTACAGCAGACCGATTGGGGTTTTCAGTGATGTTTTTATACATGCGTCAGCATTATTCGGCCACATAATTGATTGTGCGCTACAATTGTCCATCCGTAATTTGAGCGGGAAAATAGAGACTATTTATGGCTTGGTGTGACTCGAGTCGAGGTGGCGGGTGATGAATGTTGGAGGTTTGACGTAGGAGGTGTTTGTTGGCGGATTTTGGAGTTTGGAGTTTGGAGTTTTCTAGTGTGATCATTTTTTTTATTTTCTTACTTAATTGCTTTTTTTTTTTGTTTACCTTTTTTTTGGGGAGTTTTTGAGTGTCTTTTTCCAAACCACCGTAAACAATAATAGTAAATAGTTAAAAAATGTTAGTACTTATTTTTTTTTTGTTTTTTTTACAGTTATTTTGGCCTTGCCCCCTTGACGTTTTTGGACTTTGGGTTATTTGTCTGTTTTTGGTAAGTGTTTTTAGTTTCATGAAGTTACAATTTCAATGTGTTAGTCTTCGCCTATGTTTCGCTAAGTAATTTTTTTTTGGTGGTAGGACCAATCATGTCTTCCCACTAAATATTGCGTACTCTTTTGCGAAATAATGTTTGAGTTGTTTTTATTTTAAAATGAACGTACTATTTAGCGCACTAATGTCTCCTTATTGAACTGTAAAAGTAGCGTAATATTTAGCGAACTCATGTGTCTTGTTTTAACTGTAAAAAATGCGTACTATTTAGCGCACTAATGTGTTTTTATTATTTCAGTGTAAAATCATGTTTTACCACTAAATGTAGCGTGCGTTTTTCCGAACTAATGTGTGCTCCCTTCTCTTTTTTTTAAGCCTAAAAAATGTGATCACAATCCAAGTTTTCCCAATAATAACTAAATATTTTTTCTACTTTTGAAATGTAGGTTGTTCTACTCATGACAAGACCCCAGTCTATAAGCATCTTTGGATTTCTTAAAAAAGATAAGTATATTTTTCTTTTCAAATTTATCGAAAATAACTTCCTGGCTTACCATTTCAGGTTGATGTTGGTCATATTTTCTTGGCCATGATTCCAGAACCCAACAAAACCACAACTTCGTCCCAGGCGTAGGCCTCATAGGCGTGCAAGGCCCCAGATATATAGAACACGTGTCACCCTTTTTGGAATGCCAGATGATGAGGTCTTAAGACGATACCGTCTTCCTCCACAAATCATCCTAGACACTCTCTCATTAATAGAGAGTGATATTGAACGGCAAATTGTCAGTCCTACAGCAATACCACCACTTACGCAATTAATGTCGGTGTTACATTTCTGTGCCTCAGGATCCTTTAAAACCACGGTGGGAATAGTTGCCGGAATCTCCCAATCCTCCTTTTCAAGGATCCTGAGGGCAGTGATGGAGGCCATTTTTAAACACCTCCATCATTTTATTCAAATGCCAGTGGATATGGGTTCCCTTAGTGTGGTGAAGGCCAATTTTTACCAAATAGCTGGCATCCCACACATCATAGTGGTTGTGGATGGCACTCACATACCACTTCAGCCTCCAGCAAGGCTGGAGGCTATTTTTAGGAACCGCAAACACTTTCATTCACTGAATGTAATGGTGGTATGTGATGCCTCCCTCCAGATCCTGTCCCTGAATGCCAAATTCCCAGGGAGTGCACATGATTCGTTCGTCATCCGGCAATCAGGGATTTGGCACAAATTAGACAACCTACAAGCTGGTGATGTGTGGCTTCTGGGTAAGTTGACACCTTCTGTGGCAACCAATGCAAAGCTTGTTACACAATGGTCCTGATGTTTGTTTTTGTTTTTTCACAGGAGACAGTGTTTACCATTGCACGCCCTGGCTGCTCACTCCTTATTTGGCTCCCACACCAGGGCCACAAAGTGAGTATAATTCTGCACTTACAGCCACCAGGCAGGTGGTGGAGCGCTGTATCTGCCTTTTAAAAGGCCGATTCAGATGCCTCCACCGCTCTGGTGGCAAGCTCATGTATTTGCCGGCTATGGTTTTGAAAATTGTGGTCCTGTGTGGGATATTTCACAACATCGCCATAAGGAGTGGTGTCCCAATGCAGCCAGAGGATGCCTTGCCTGAGGATGGCCCCCCTGAGGTTGGTCGGAGGTCAGTATGTGGGGGGGCCATACGCGATGATGTGGTGGCCAGATATTTTAGGTAATTATTGTTAACAATTTAGTTAATTGACACAATGTAGACATTTAAGATTTTCATAGCCAATTTTAATGTTTTTATTTTTATTTTTTGTGTGTCTTTTATTCCATAAAATTTACCCGAAAAAACTATGCCTACTACCTGATCCAAAAAATTGTCTTCATGTGGCCACATTGGATATAACTTCTGGAACAATTATTTCTTCGCCTCATTTGTGGATTCATGTTGGCCTGTTACTTCTTCAAACAGTTCTTGATTGTTGTTGTTGTTTTGTTTATTTTGGTGGTGGATGTTCTTTGGAGTGTGTTTTCACTGTGTGAATTGATTGTCACAATTCACTTTTTGGTTATTATTTGTGTGTATTAAGTGTTTGGTTTCCGTTAAAAAGACTTTTCCCTGGTAAATTACAAGCAAGTGTAACCTGGTCCAAAAAAGCCAAACTTTCTTACAGGCTAATCCTGTAATGTGTTAAATTGTAAAGTATTTTACCATGCTTTGTGGCTAAAAACAAACACCAAAGGTAGTATGGTGAATCAGTATGTTTTCTAATCTAGGCCTAAGCAGGTTTGATTTAATATTTACATTACCCACCAAAAAAAAAACAAGCTGGTAATTCTACAAACCTATTGGTATTGTTCGGTGTTTAATGTGCCAGCTTACATACTTACTTGAGCTTTCTACAGTCAAATTTACATTACTTTAAAAAACATGCTCCAATAGTCGACTTATGTAAGGTTAAACAATCTAATATTTACAGACAAGGAAAGAAACTTGAATAAAGCAAATTTTTTTTTTATTTTTAAACACATTTTTAGGGGGGAAAAAACATAAAAATTAGTGGTGCAGGACCGCCAACATGTGATCAAGGACCACAAGCATCCCTATGACATGGCCCCTCAATGTGTGCAAGCCCGTCTGCATTGCTTACAGCCGCCTCTAGTCCTCTGGGGGTAAAAAAAATGTGTGGATTACTAAAATGACACCTTAAATTATATGTTACCAAACAACTTCAAAATCAGACTATATTTAAAAAAAGAGAAAAAATGTTTAAAAAAAAAAATGGCAAACGCAAAGATGATATAAATACAAACTAAACAAATAACACATAAAAAGACAACCAAAAAAGGGCAAAGTACGCAAAAACACTACATTTGTTGGTACCGTTAACTAGAAAGACACAAATATGAGTGATTGGACATGTGTGATATGTGTAATGGGAAAACATCCTAGACATTGATTTGCCAAGATATATATCCAAAACATTAGAAATACTTAACAAATTGGAAATGCACAGGCAAAAGGACAACATCACCCAAAACCTAAAAAAGACAAAAGCAACCATAGTTCAAAAGTGAAACATACCGGTCATATTGATGCCTGGTGCAGAAGCCCCGACATCGTCCTCCTCTGAGGTGGGTCAGTGCTGGTCCGATGGAGGAGGGGTGATTTCAATTTGTGTGGAGGGGGAGGAAAAGAGAGGGGTGGGTGGAGGGGAGGGTGATGAAAAGAGAGGGGGGGGTGGAGGGGTGGGTGAATTTTGAGGGATGTTAATATTAGGAGAGGGAGGGTCCGGGGTGGAGGGGGAATTTTGGGAAGGTTGGGGAGAGGAGGTTGGGGTGGGTGTGGGGGATAGGGGACGAGGCCAACGTCGTGCTCATCTTAGACATCCTTGTCTGCGTTCAGCCCCTAAATGATGGTTAAAAAATTTTAAGCTTATTTTTTATTTTTGGAATTTTATTAAAAATTATGCCACCAAAAATTAAAAAAAAAAAAAAAACATGCACATGCAGGTATGTCCTAAATAAACAAACAGGGTTATACTGGAAACATGCACATGCAGGTATGTCCTAAATAAACAAACAGGGCTATACTGGAAACATGCACATGCAGGTAGGGCCAAAACACACACACAGGGCTATACTGGAAACATGCACACGCAGGTAGGGCCGCAAAAAAAAAAAAAATCAGAAACACTTACTTTCCTCAATCTGGAGCCGCAAACATGCAAGCAGGCGTGGGGTTCGGCAGCGCAAATCCGACCACCTACGCTCCAGTTGGCCGCTATTTCGGCGATATCCGAAGAAGCGCAGGCGGCGGCGCACCTCCGTGTACGCCATACGCTTGCGGACGTTTGTGATGGGGGGAGGATGATGCGTGATCCTGTGGTCCATGACCTCTGTGAGGACCAGCAGCTCACTCCTACAAAACGCTGAGGCTCTCATGTTGGCAATGATTTTCGAAAACAAAAACAGTTTTAATAAAGGCCCCTGAAAAAATTTGATTGGCTAATGTACTTGGAAAATTAACAGAACGCATTGTATTGGTTATTGTATGAGTCATGTGACCTACAGCCTCACAAATAAAATGTGAGTTATGATAGGCTTGATGCAGTGAAATGCGTAAGCTAATTTAAATAAACAAATTAAAGTTCTAAAATATGCCTAGAAAAAACAACGGAAAACAATAGTATCATTCCTAAAAACATGTAATTTGTAAAAAAAAAAAAACATTGGTGAAACCGTACGTATTCTGTGGTACAAATGACACACATTGACAAGAATAAAGTTTATTGACAATGAAAAAAAAAAAAGGATTGAAAACAAGTGAATAGCAATTAAGGTAATTAATATATTGATTGCCATGAAACGATGAAAGTATGTTTGAAGAATGAAGTAGCAGGCAATCGAAAACTGACAGGGCCACTTCCGGAATAGAATTGTGCGAGCGTTCTCTGCAACCAAAGAGGAGACGGACGGTCGTTATTTTGAACGTTCGCTAGCTAGAGGAGGGGTTGGGAGACTATGGGGCAGTAAATTAGCAACGAGCAAACTTATGAGCGAGCGCTTGAATTTAAATATTTCCGCTCGTACGGCGGACTAGCGAACGGCCACTTGCGTCCGGGTCTGAATGAGGGCCTAAATCCGGCTCTGCCCACAGACACCAACATTGTGGTCTACAAATTACAATGCTTATTAAAAACAGATGCAAGCGCACAAAGTAGGGTATTTGCAATATGATTCCCAGCATGTCCTAGCAGCAAAGAGCCATGTCATCAAAATTTGGGTTTTGGGCTCCAGAATGAGAGGAAAAGAAGGAAAAATGCAGGAGTTTGCCGAGGGGCAAGGCCAGCAGCACCAGGAAGTTGAGCACTGCCTGGAGCATGGGTCCCCAATATAGAAGCTGCTCGGTGCTGTGAATCACCATGAGGGCTTTGGCTGCACCATTTGAGGACATGGTTATTTCTCCATGGCAGGCCCATACCCTCATGAGAGGCCCAGGTACCTTGGTGGCAAGGTGAGTAGTCTATGTCCTGGAGAGAGGGCGGGATGGGATAGTCCATGACCCAACAGAGGGGGAGGTCCTGTTGTGGCACCCCTTGTGCCAGCTTCTGCGCATGCCTATGACTGTGTCCAAATCCTCGCTGCGACCGCTGATGGTAACGAAACTTGATGCATGTGCAGTGCGACTCATACACATGCGCAGTGCGACTCACACACATGCACAGTGCGACTCATACACATGCAAAGTGCGACTCATACACATGCGCAGTGCGACACATACACATGCCCAGTGCGACTCATACACATGCGCAGTGCGACTCACACATGCACAGTGCGACTCATACATATGCGCAGTGCGACTCATACACATGCGCAGTGAGACTCGGACACATGCACAGTGTGACTAATACACATGCACAGTGCGACTCACACACATGTGCAGTGCGACTCATACATATGCGCAGTGCGACTCATACACATGTGCAGTGCGACTTAGACACATGTGCAGTGGGACTCAGACAAATGTGCAGTGCAACTCAGACATATGTGCAGTGCGACTCATACACATGTGCAGTGCAACTCAGACACATGTGCAGTGCGACTCAGACACATGTGCAGTGTGACTCAGACACATGCACAGTGCGACTCATACACATGCGCAGTGCTAACTCACACATGCACAGTGCGACTCATACGTATGCGCAGTGCGACTCATACACATGCGCAGTGCAACTCGGACACATGCGCAGTGTGACTAATACACATGCGCAGTGCGACTCATACACATGTGCAGTGCGACTCATACATATGCGCAGTGTGACTCAGACACATGTGCAGTGCGACTCACACATATGCGCAGTGTGACTCAGACACATGTGCAGTGCGACTCAGACACATGTGCAGTGATACTCAGACATGTGCAGTGCGACTAATGCACATGTGTAGTGCGACTCCTACACATGCACAGTGCGACTCATACATATGTGCAGTGCGACTCATACCAATGTGCAATGCGACTTAGACACATGCGCTGTGCGACTCAGACAAATGTGCAGTGTGACTCAGACATATGTGCAGTGCGACTCAGACATATGTGCAGTTCGACTCATACACATGCGCAGTGCGACTCAGACACATGTGCAGTGCGACTCATACACATGCGCAGTGCGACTTAGACACATGTGCAGTGCGACTTAGACAAATGTGCAGTGTGACTCAGACATATGTGCAGTGCGACTCAGACACATGTGCAGTGTGACTGAGACACAGGTGCAGTGTGACTCAGACATATGTGCAGTGCGACTCATACACATGCGTAGTCCACTCTTACACATGCACAGTGCGACTCATACATATGTGCAGTGCGACTCATACACATGTGCAGTGCGACTTGTACACATGTGAAGTGCGACTTACACACATGTGCAGTGCAACTTAGACAAATGAGCAGTGCGACTAAGACACATGCGCAGTGTGACGTAGACACATGTTCAGTGCGACTCATACACATGCGCAGTGCGACTCAGACATATGCGCAGTGCGACTCATACACATGTGCAGTGCGACCCACATGCGCAGTGTGACTTAGTGCGACTCAGACAAATGTGCACTGCGACTCAGACATATGTGCAGTGCGACTCAGACATATGTGCAGTGCAACTCAGACACATGTGCAGTGCGACTCATACACATGTGCAGTGCGACTCAGACACATGTGCAGTGCGACTCAGACATATGTGCAGTGCGAATTAGACACATGTGCAGTGCGACTCATACACATGTGCAGTGCGACTCAGACACAAGTGCAATGCGACTCAGACATGTGTGCAGTGCGACTCTTACACATGCACAGTGCGACTCATACATATGTGTAGTGCGACTCATACATATGTGCAGTGCGACTTAGACACATGTGCAGTGCGACTCAGACATATGCGCTGTTCGACTCATAGACATGCGCAGTGCGACTCAGACACATGGGCATTGCGACTCAGACACATGCACAGTGCGACTCATACATATGTGCAGTGTGACTCAGACAAATGTGCAGTGTGACTCAGACATATGAGCAGTGTGACTCAGACATATGGGCAGTGTGACGCAGAAACATGTGCAGTGTGACTCAGACATATGTGCAGTGTGACTCATACATATGTGCAGTGCAACTCATACACATGTGCAGTGCGACTTATGTACATGTTCAGTGAGACTTAGACACATGTGCAATGTGTCTCAGACAAATGAGCAGTGCGACTTAGACACATGCACAGTGCGACTGAGACACATGCGCAGTGCGATAAATACACATGCGCAGAGCAACTCAGCAACTCAGACAAATGCACAGTGCTACTCAGAGATATGCGCAGTGCGACTCATACACATGCGTACTGCGACTCATACATATGTGCAGTGCAACTCATACACATGTGCAGTGCGACTCAGACATATGTGCTGTGCCACTCAGATGTACGTGCAGAGCGACTCAGACATATGCACTGTGCGACTCATACACATGCGCATTGCGACTCATACACATGAGCAGTGCGACTCAGACCTATGCGCAGTGTGACTCATACACATGCGCAGTGCATCTTAGACACATGTGCAGTGTGACTCAGACACATGTGCAGTGCGACTCAGACACTTGTGCAGTGCGACTCAGACATGTGTAGTGCGTCTAATACACATGTGTAGTGTGACTGTTACACACGCACAAAGCGACACATACATATGTACAGTGCGACTCATGCACATGTGCAGTGCGACTGAGACACATGTGCAGTGCGACTCATACACATGCACATTGCGACTCATATACATGTGCAGTGCGACTCAGACCTATGCTCAGTGCGACTCATAAACATGCGCAATGCATCTTAGACACATGTGCAGTGCGACTCAGACACATGTGCAGTGCGAGTAATGGACATGTGTAGTGCGACTCCTACACATGCACAGTGCGACTCATACATTTGTGCAGTGCGACTCATACCAATGTGCAATGCGACTTAGACACATGCGCTGTGCGACTCAGACACATGGGCATTGCGGCTCAGACACATGCGCAGTGCAACTCATACACTTGTGCAGTGCTACTCATACACATGCGCAGTGCGACTTAGGCACATGTGCAGTGCGACTTAGGCACATGTGCACTGTGACTCAGACAAATGTGCAGTGCGACTCAGAAACATGTGCAATGTGACTCAGACATGCGTAGTGCGACTCATACACATGCGTAGTGCCACTCTTACACAGGTGTAGTGCCACTCTTACACATGCACAGTGCGACTCAAACATATGTGCAGTGCGACTCACACACATGTGCATTGTGACTCAGACATATGTGCAGTGCCACTCAGACATATGTGCAGAGCGACTCAGACATATGCACAGTGCGACTCATACAGATGCGCATTGCGACTCATACACATGCACAGTGCGACTCAGACCTATGTGCAGTGTGACTCATACACATGCGCAGTGCATCTTAGACACATGTGCAGTGCGACTCAGACAAATGTGCAGTGCGACTCAGACAAATTTTCAGTGCGACTCATACACATGTGCAGTGTTACTCAGACACATGTGCAATGTGACTCAGACATGTGTAGTGCGTCTAATACACATGCGCATTGAGACTCATATACATGCGCAGTGCGACTCAGACCTATGCTCAGTGCGACTCATAAACATGCGCAATGCATCTTAGACATATGTGCAGTGCGACTCAGACAAATGTGCATTGTGACTCAGACAAATGTGCAGTGCGAATCATACATATGCACAGTGCGACTCATTCACATGTGCAGTGCGACTCAGACACATGCGCAGTGCATCTTAGACACATGTGCAGTACGATTCAGACAAATGTGCAGTGTGACACAGACAACTGTGCAGTGCGACTCATACACATGTGCAGTGTGACTCAGACACATGTGCAGTGCGACTCAGACACTTGTGCAGTGCGACTCAGACATGTGTAGTGCGTCTAATACACATGTGTAGTGTGACTCTTACACATGCACAAAGCGACATATACATATGTAAAGTGCGACTCATGCACATGTGCAGTGCGATTCAGAAACATGTGCAGTGCGACTGAGACACATGTGCAGTGCGACTCATACACATGCACATTGCGACTCATATACATGCGCAGTGCGACTCAGACCTATGCTCAGTACGACTCATAAACATGCGCAGTGCATCTTAGACACATGTGCAGTGCGACTCAGACACATGTGCAGTGCGACTCAGACACATGTGCAGTGATACTCAGACATGTGCAGTGCGACTAATGCACATGTGTAGTGCGACTCCTACACATGCACAGTGCAACTCATACATATGTGCAGTGCGACTCATACCAATGTGCAATGCGACTTAGAAACATGCGCTGTGTGACTCAGACACATGGGCATTGCGGATCAGACACATGCGCAGTGCGACTCATACACATGCGCAGTGTGACTCAGACCTATGCTCAGTTGCACTCATAAATATGCGCAATGCATCTTAGACACATGTGCATTGCGACTCATATACATGCGCAATGCGACTCAGACCTATGCTCAGTGCGACTCATAAACATGCGCAATGCATCTTAGACACATTTGCAGTGTGACTCAGACAAATGGGCAATGTGACTCAGACAAATGTTCAGTGCGACTCACACACATGTGCAGTGTGACTCAGACACATGTGCAGTGTGACTCAGACACATGTGCAGTGCGACTCAGACATGTGTAGTGCGTCTAATACACATGCGCATTGCAACTCATATACATGCGCAGTGCGACTCATACCAATGTGCAATTTGACTTAGACACATGCGCTGTGCGACTCAGACACATGGGCATTGCGACTCAGACACATGCACAGTGCGACTCATACACATGTGCAGTGCTACTCATACACATGCGCATTGCGACATAGACACATGTGCAGTGCGACTTAGGCAGATGTGCACTGTGACTCAGACAAATGTGCAGTGCGACTCAGAAACATGTGCAGTGTGACTCAGACATATGCGTAGTGCTACTCATACACATGCGTAGTGCCACTCTTACACAGGTGTAATGCCACTCTTATACATGTGCAGTGCGACTCACACACATGTGCAGTGCAACTCATATATATGTGCAGTGCCACTCAGACATATGTGCAGAGCGACTCAGACATATGCACAGTGCAACTCATACACATGCGCATTGCGACTCATACACATGCACAGTGCGACTCAGACCTATGTGCAGTGTGACTCATACACATGCGCAGTGCATCTTAGACACATGTGCAGTGCGACTCAGACAAATGTGCAGTGTGACTCAGACAAATTTTCAGTGCGACTCATACACATGTGCAGTGTTACTCAGACACATGTGCTGTGCAACTCAGACACATGTGCAATGTGACTCAGACATGTGTAGTGCGTCTAATACACATGCGCATTGAGACTCATATAC
This sequence comes from Taudactylus pleione, assembly GCA_031769625.1. Classification (NCBI taxonomy): domain Eukaryota; kingdom Metazoa; phylum Chordata; class Amphibia; order Anura; family Myobatrachidae; genus Taudactylus; species Taudactylus pleione. The sequence goes on from JAUIMM010000384.1 coordinate 13,270,166, forward strand.
ATGCGCAGTGCGACTCAGACCTATGCTCAGTGTGACTCATAAACATGCGCAATGCATCTTAGACATATGTGCAGTGCGACTCAGACAAATGTGCAGTGTGACTCAGACAAATGTGCAGTGCGACTCATACTTATGCACAGTGCGACTCATTCACATGCGCAGTGCGACTCAGACCTATGCGCAGTGCGACTCATACACATGCGCAGTGCATCTTAGACACATGTGCAGTACGACTCAGACAAATGTGCAGTGTGACACAGACAACTGTGCAGTGCGACTCATACACATGTGCAGTGTGACTCAGACACATGTGCAGTGCGACTCAGACACTTGTGCAGTGCGACTCAGACATGTGTAGTGCGTCTAATACACATGTGTAGTGTGACTCTTACACACGCACAAAGCGACATATACATATATAAAGTGCGACTCATGCACATGTGCAGTGCGATTCAGAAACATGTGCAGTGCGACTGAGACACATGTGCAGTGCGACTCATACACATGCACATTGCGACTCATATACATGCGCAGTGCGACTCAGACCTATGCTCAGTATGACTCATAAACATGTGCAGTGCATCTAAAAACACATGTGCAGTGCGAATCAGACACATGTGCAGTGCGACTCAGACACATGGGCAGTGATACTCAGACATGTGCAGTGCGACTAATGCACATGTGCAGTGCGACTCAGACACATGGGCAGTGATACTCAGACATGTGCAGTGCGACTAATGCACATGTGTAGTGCGACTCCTACACATGCACAGTGCAACTCATACATATGTGCAGTGCGACTCATACCAATGTGCAATGCGACTTAGAAACATGCGCTGTGTGACTCAGACACATGGGCATTGCGGCTCAGACACATGCGCAGTGCGACTCATACACATGCGCAGTGTGACTCAGACCTAGGCTCAGTTGCACTCATAAATATGCGCAATGCATCTTAGACACATGTGCATTGCGACTCATATACATGCGCAGTGCGACTCAGACCTATGCTCAGTGCGACTCATAAACATGCGCAATGCATCTTAGACACATTTGCAGTGTGACTCAGACAAATGGGCAATGTGACTCAGACAAATGTTCAGTGCGACTCACACACATGTGCAGTGTGACTCAGACACATGTGCAGTGCGACTCAGACACATGTGCAGTGCGACTCAGACATGTGTAGTGCGTCTAATACACATGCGCATTGCAACTCATATACATGCACAGTGCGACTCATACCAATGTGCAATGCGACTTAGACACATGCGCTGTGCGACTCAGACACATGGGCATTGCGACTCAGACACATGCACAGTGCAACTCATACACATGTGCAGTGCTACTCATACACATGCGCATTGCGACATAGACACATGTGCAGTGCGACTTAGGCACATGTGCACTGTGACTCAGACAAATGTGCAGTGCGACTCAGAAACATGTGCAGTGTGACTCAGACATATGCGTAGTGCTACTCATACACATGCGTAGTGCCACTCTTACACAGGTGTAGTGCCACTCTTATACATGTGCAGTGCGACTCACACACATGTGCAGTGCAACTCATATATATGTGCAGTGCCACTCAGACATATGTGCAGAGCGACTCAGACATATGCACAGTGCGACTCATACACATGCGTATTGCGACTCATACACATGCACAGTGCGACTCAGACCTATGCGCAGTGTGACTCATACACATGCGCAGTGCATCTTAGACATATGTGCAGTGCGACTCAGACAAATGTGCAATGTGACTAAGACAAATGTTCAGTGTGACTCATACACATGTGCAGTGTGACTCAGACACATGTGCAGTGCGACACAGACAAATGTGCAGTGCGACTCAGAAACATGTGCAGTGCGACTCAGACAAATGCGTAGTGCGACTCATACACATTCGTAGTACCACTCTTACACAGGTGTAGTGCCACTCTTACACATGCACAGTGCGACTTATTCATATGTGCAGTGCGACTCAAACACATGTGCAGTGCGACTCGTACACATGTGCAGTGCGACTCGTAAACATGTGCAGTGCGAATCAGTGCGACTCAGACAAATGTGCAGTGTGACTCAGACATGTGTAGTGCGTCTAATACACAGGCGCATCGTGACTCATATACATGTGCAGTGCGACTCAGACCTATGCTCAGTTCGACTCATAGACATGTGCAATGCATCTTAGACACATGTGCAGTGCGACTCAGACACATGTGCAGTGTGACTCAGACACATGTGCAGTGATACTCAGACATGTGTAGTGCAACTAATGCACATGTGTAGTGCGACTCCTACACATGCACAGTGCGACTCATACATATGTGCAGTGCGACTCATACCAATGTGCAATGTGACTTAGACACATGCGCAGTGCGACTCAGACACATGGGCATTGCGACTCAGACACTTGCGCAGTGCGACTCATACACATGTGCAGTGCTACTCATACACATGCGCATTGCGACTTAGACACATGTGTAGTGCAACTTAGGCACATGTGCACTGTGACTCAGACAAATGTTCAGTGCGACTCAGAAACATGTGCAGTGTGACTCAGACATATGCGTAGTGCGACTCATACACATGCATAGTGCCACTCTTACACATGCACAGTGCAACTCATACATATGTGCAGTGCGACTCACACACATGTGCAGTGCGACTCAGACATATGTGCATTGCCACTCAGACATATGTGCAGAGCGACTCAGACATATGCACAGTGCAACTCATACACATGCGCATTGCGACTCATACACATGCGCAGTGCGACTCTTACCTATGCGCAGTGAGACTCATACACATGCGCAGTGCATCTTAGACACATGTGTAGTGCAACACAGACAAATGTGCAGTGTGACTCAGACAAATGTTCAGTGCGACTCATACACATGTGCAGTGAGACTCAGACACATGTGCAGTGCGACTGAGACATGTGTAGTGCGTCTAATACACATGCGCATTGCGACTCATATACATGCGCAGTGTGACTCAGACCTATGCACTGTGCAACTAATAAACATTCGCTATGCATCTTAGATACATGTGCAGTGCGACTCAGAAAAATGTGCAGTGTGACTCAGACAAATGTGCAGTGCGACTCATACATATGCACAGTGCGACTAATACACATGCACATTGCGACTAATACACATGCGCAGTGCATCTTAGACACATGTGCAGTACGACTCAGACAAATGTGCAGTGTGACTCAGACAAATGTGCAGTGCGACTCATACACATGTGCAGTGCGACTCAGACATGTGCAGTGCAACTAATGCACATGTGTAGTGCGACTCCTACACATGCACTTTGCGACTCATACATATGTGCAGTGCGACTCATACCAATGTGCAATGCGACTTAGACACATGTGCTGTGCGACTCAGACACATGGGCATTGTGACTCAGACACTTGTGCAGTGCAATTCAGACATGTGTAGTGCGTCTAATACACATGTGTAGTGCGACTCTTACACACGCACAAAGCGACACATACATATGTGCAGTGCGATTCATGCACATGTGCAGTGTGACTCAGAAACATGTGCAGTGCGACTGAGACACATGTGCAGTGCGAATCATACAAATGCGCATTGCGACTCATATACATGCGCAGTGCGACTCAGACCTATGCTCAGTGCGACTCATAAACATGCGCAATGCATCTTAGACACATGTGCAGTGCGACTCAGACACATGTGCAGTGCGACTCAGACACATGTGCAGTGATACTCAGACATGTGCAGTGCGACAAATGCACATGTGTAGTGCGACTCATACACATGCACAGTGCGACTCATACATATGTGCAGTGCGACTCATACCAATGTGCAATGCGACTTAGACACTTGTGCACTGTGACTCAGACAAATGTGCAGTGCGACACAGAAACATGTGCAGTGTGACTCAGACATATGCGTAGTGCGACTCATACACATGCGTAGTGCCACTCTTACACATGTGTAGTGCCACTCTTACACATGTGCAGTGCGACTCACACACATGTGCAGTGCGACTCAGAAATAAGTGCATTGCCATGCAGACATATGTGCAGAGCGACTCAGACATATGCACAGTGCGACTCATACACATGCGCATTGCGATTCATACACATGCACAGTGCGACTCATACACATGCGCAGTGCATCTTAGACACATGTGCAGTGCAACTTAGGCACATGTGCACGGTGACTCAGACAAATGTTCAGTGCGACTCAGAAACATGTGCAGTGGGACTCAGACATATGCGTAGTGCGACTCATACACATGCGTAGTGCCACTCTTACACATGTGTAGTGCCACTCTTACACATGTGCAGTGCGACTCACACACATGTGCAGTGCGACTCAGATATATGTGCAGTGCCACTCAGACATATGTGCAGAGCGACTCAGACATATGAACAGTGCGACTCATACACATGCGCATTGCGATTCATACACATGCACAGTGCGACTCACACACATGCGCAGTGCATCTTAGACACATGTGCTGTGCGACTCAGACAAATGTGCAATGTGACTAAGACAAATGTTCAGTGCGACTCATACACATGTGCAGTGTGACTCATACACATGTGCAGTGCGACTCAGACACATGTGCAGTGCGACTCAGACATGTGTAGTGCGTCTAATACACATGCGGATTGCGACTCATATACATGAGCAGTGCGACTCATACCAATGTGCAATGCGACTCAGACACATGCGCTGTGCGACTCAGACACACGGGCATTGCGAACCAGACACATGCGCAGTGCGACTCATACACATGTGCAGTGCTACTAATACACATGCGCAGTGTGATATAGACACATGTGCAGAGCGACTTAGGCACATGTGCACTGTGACTCAGACAAATGTGCAGTGCGACTCAGAAACATGTGCAGTGCGACTCATACACATGTGTAGTGCCACTCTTACACAGGTGTAGTGCCACTCTTACACATGCACAGTGCGACTCATACATATGTGCAGTGCGATTCACACACATGTGCAGTGCGACTCACACACATGTGCAGTGCGACTCAGATATATGTGCAGTGCCACTCAGACATATGTGCAGAGCGACTCAGACATATGCACAGTGCGACTCATACATATGCGCATTGTGACTCATACACATGCGCAGTGCAACTCAGACCTATGCGCAGTTTGACTCAAACATATGCGCAGTGCATCTTAGACACATGTGCAGTGCGACTCAGACAAATGTGCAGTGTGACTCAGACACATGTGCAGTGCAACTCATACACATGCACATTGTGACTCATATACATGCGCAGTGCGACTCAGACCTATGCTCAGTACGACTCTTAAACATGCGCAGTGCATCTTAGACACATGAGCAGTGCGACTCAGACACATGGGCAGTGCGACTCAGACTCAAGTGCAGTGATACTCAGACATGTGCAGTGCGACTAATGTACATGTGTAGTGCGACTCCCACACATGCACAGTGCAACTCATACATATGTGCAGTGCGACTCATACCAATGTGCAATGCGACTTAGAAACATGCGCTGTGTGACTCATACACATGGGCATTGTGGCTCAGACACATGCGCAGTGCGACTCATACACATGCGCAGTGTGACTCAGACCTATGCTCAATTGCACTCATAAATAAGCGCAAGGCATCTTAGACACATGTGCATTGCGACTCATATACATGCGCAGTGCGACTCAGACCTACGCTCAGTGCGACTCATAAACATGCACAATGCATCTTAGACACATGTGCAGTGCGACTCAGACACATGTGCAGTGTGACTTAGGCACATGTGCACTGTGACTCAGACAAATGTGCAGTGCGACTCAGAATCATGTGCAGTGTGACTCAGACATATGCGTAGTGTGAATCATACACATGCATAGTGCCACTCTTACACAGGTGTAGTGCCACTCTTACACATGCACAGTGCGACTCATACATATGTGCAGTGCAACTCAAACACATGTGCAGTGCGACTCAGACATATGCACAGTGTGACTCATACACATGCGCAGTGCATCTTAGACACATGTGCAGTGTGACTCAGACAAATGTTCAATGCGACTCAAACACATGTGCAGTGTGACTCAGACACATGTGCAGTGGGACTCAGACCTCTTACACAGGTGTAGTGCCACTCTTACACATGCACAGTGCGACTCATACATATGTGCAGTGCAACTCAAACACATGTGCAGTGCGACTCAGACATATGCACAGTGTGACTCATACACATGCGCAGTGCATCTTAGACACATGTGCAGTGTGACTCAGACAAATGTGCAGTGTGACTCAGACAAATGTTCAATGCGACTCAAACACATGTGCAGTGTGACTCAGACACATATGCAGTGTGACTCAGACATGTGTAGTGCGTCTAATACAAATGCGCATTGCGACTCATATACATGCGCAGTGCGACTGAGATCTATGCTCAGTTCGACTCATAAACATGTGCAATGCATCTTAGACACATGTGCAGTGCGACTCAGACACATGTGCAGTGCGACTCAGACACATGTGCAGTGATACTCAAACATGTGTAGTGCAACTAATGCACATGTGTAGTGCGACTCCTACACATGCACAGTGCGACTCATACATACGTGCAGTGCGACTCATACCAATGTGCAATGCGACTTAGACACATGCACAGTGCGACTCAGACACATGGGCATTGCGACTCAGACACTTGCGCAGTGCGACTCATACACATGTGCAGTGCTACTCATACACATGCGCAGTGCGACTTAGACACATGTGTAGTGCAACTTAGGCACATGTGCACTGTGACTCAGACAAATGTGCAGTGCGACTCAGAAACATGTGCAGTGTGACTCATACACATGCGTAGTGCCACTCTTACACATGTGTAGTGCCACTCTTACACATGCACAGTGCGACTCACACATATGTGCAGTGCAACTCACACACATGTGCAGTGCGACTCAGATGTATGTGCAGTGCCACTCAGACATATGTGCAGAGCGACTCAGACATATGCACAGTGCAACTCATACACATGCGCATTGCGACTCATACACATGCGCAGTGCGACTCAGACCTATGCGCAGTGTGACTCATACACATGCGCAGTGCATCTTAGACACATGTGTAGTGCAACACAGACAAATGTGCAGTGTGACTCAGACAAATGTGCAGTGCGACTCATACACATGTGCAGTGCGACTCAGACATGTGCAGTGCAACTAATGCACATGTGTAGTGTATGTGTAGTGCGACTCCTACACATGCACATTGCGACTCATACATATGTGCAGTGCGACTCATACCAATGTGCAATGCGACTTAGACACATGTGCTGTGCGACTCAGACACATGGGCATTGTGACTCAGACACTTGTGCAGTGCAACTCAGACATGTGTAGTGCGTCTAATACACATGTGTAGTGCGACTCTTACACAAGCACAAAGCGACACATACATATGTGCAGTGCAACTCAAACACATGTGCAGTGCGACTCAGACATATGCACAGTGCGACTCATACACATGCGCAGTGCGACCCCGACCTATGCGCAGTGAGACTCATACACATGCGCAGTGCATCTTAGACACATGTGCAGTGTGACTCTGACAAATGTGCAGTGTGACTCAGACAAATGTTCAGTGCGACTCAAACACATGTGCAGTGTGACTCAGACACATGTGCAGTGTGACTCAGACATGTGTAGTGCGTCTAATACAAATGCGCATTGCGACTCATATACATGCGCAGTGCGACTCAGATCTATGCTCAGTTCGACTCATAAACATGTGCAATGCATCTTAGACACATGTGCAGTGCGACTCAGACACATGTGCAGTGCGACTCAGACACATGTGCAGTGATACTCAGACATGTGTAGTGCAACTAATGCACATGTGTAGTGCGACTCCTACACATGCACAGTGCGACTCATACATACGTGCAGTGCGACTCATACCAATGTGCAATGCGACTTAGACACATGTGCAGTGCGACTCAGACACATGGGCATTGTGACTCAGACACTTGCGCAGTGCGACTCATACACATGTGCAGTGCTACTCATACACATGCGCAGTGCGACTTAGACACATGTGTAGTGCAACTTAGGCACATGTGCACTGTGACTCCGACAAATGTGCAGTGCGACTCAGAAACATGTGCAGTGTGACTTAGACATATGCGCAGTGCGACTCATACACAAGCGTAGTGCAACTCTTACACATGTGTAGTGCCACTCTTACACATGCACAGTGCGACTCACACATATGTGCAGTGCAACTCACACACATGTGCAGTGCGACTCAGACGTATGTGCAGTGCCACTCAGACATATGTGCAGAGCGACTCAGACATATGCACAGTGCGACTCAAACACATGCGCATTGCGACTCATACACATGCGCAGTGCGACTCAGACCTATGCGCAGTGTGACTCATACACATGCGCAGTGCATCTTAGACACATGTGCAGTGTGACTCAGACAAATGTGCAATGTGACTCAGACAAATGTTCAGTGCGACTCACACACATGTGCAGTGTGACTCAGACACATGTGCAGTGCGACTCAGACACATGTGCAGTGCGACTCAGACATGTGTAGTGCGTCTAATACACATGCGCATTGTGACTCATATACATGCGCAGTGCGACTCATACCAATGTGCAATGCGACTTAGACACATGCGCTGTGCGACTCAGACACATGGGCATTGCAACTCAGACACATGCACAGTGCGACTCATACACATGTGCAGTGCTACTCATACACATGCGCATTGTGACTTAGACACATGTGCAGTGCCACTTAGGCACATGTGCACTGTGACTCAGACAAATGTGCAGTGCGACTCAGAAACATGTGCAGTGTGACTCAGACATACGCGTAGTGCAACTCATACACATGCATAGTGCCACTCTTACACAGGTGTAGTGCCACTCTTACACATGTGCAGTGCGACTCACACACATGTGCAGTGCGACTCAGATATATGTGCAGTGCCACTCAGACATATGTGCAGAGCGACTCAGACATATGCACAGGGCGACTCATACACATGCGCATTGCGACTCATACACATGCACTGTGCGACTCAGACCTATGCGCAGTGTGACTCATACACATGCGCAGTGCATATTAGACACATGTGCAGTGAGACTCAGACAAATGTGGAATTTGATTAAGACAAATGTTCAGTGTGACTCATACACATGTGCAGTGTGACTCAGACACATGTGCAGTGTGACTCAGAGAAATGTGCAGTGCGACTCAGAAACATGTGCAGTGTGACTCAGACATATGCGTAGTGCGACTCGTTCACATGCGTAGTGCCACTCTTACACAGGTGTAGTGCCACTCTTACACATGCACAGTGCGACTCATACATATGTGCAGTGTGACTCAAACACATATGCAGTGCGACTCAGACATATGCACAGTGCGACTCATACACATGCGCAGTGCGACCCAGACCTATGCGCAGAGTGACTCATACACATGCGCAGTGCATCTTAGACACATGTGCAGTGTGACTCAGACAAATGTGCAGTGTGACTCAGACAAATGTTCAGTGTGACTCAGACATATGTGCAGTGTGACTCAGACATGTGTAGTGTGTCTAATACACATGCGCATCGTGACTCATATACATGCGCAGTGCGACTCAGACCTATGCTCAGTTCGACTCATAAACATGTGCAATGCATCTTAGACACATGTGCAGTGCGACTCAGACACATGTGCAGAGATACTCAGACATGTGTAGTGCAACTAATGCACATGTGTAGTGCGACTCCTACACATGCACAGTGCGACTCATACATATGTGCAGTGTGACTCATACCAATGTGCAATGCGACTTAGACACATGCGCAGTGCGAATCAGACACATGGGCATTGCGACTCAGACACTTGCGCAGTGTGACTCATACACATGTGCAGTGCTACTCATACACATGCGCATTGCGACTTAGACACATGTGTAGTGCAACTTAGGCACATGTGCACTGTGACTCAGACAAATGTGCAGTGCGACTCAGAAACATGTGCAGTGTGACTCAGACATATGCGTAGTGCGACTCATACACATGCGTAGTGCCACTCTTACACAGGTGTAGTGCCACTCTTACACATGCACAGTGCGACTCATACATATGTGCAGTGCGACTCATACATATGTGCAGTGCCACTCAGACATATGTGCAGAGCAACTCAGACATATGCGCAGTGCGACTCATACACATGCGCATTGCGACTCATACACATTTGCAGTGCGATTCAGACCTATGCGTAGTAAGACTCATACACATGCGCAGTCAATCTTAGACACATGTGCAGTGTGACTCAGACAAATGTGCAATGTGACTCAGACAAATGTTCAGTGCGACTCACACACATGTGCAGTGTGACTCAGACACATGTGCAGTGCGACTCAGACACATGTGCAGTGCGACTCAGACTTGTGTAGTGTGTCTAATACACATGCGCATTGCGACTTATATACATGCGCAGTGCGACTCATACCAATGTGCAATGCGACTTAGACACATGAGCTGTGCGACTCAGACACATGGGCATTGCGACTCAGACACATGCACAGTGCGACTCAGAAACATGTGCAGTGTAACTCAGACATATGCGTAGTGCGACTCATACACATGAGCAGTGCCACTCTTACACAGGTGTAGTGCCACTCTTACACATGCACAGTGTGACTCATACACATGTGCAGTGCGACTCACACACATGTGCAGTGCGACTCAGACATATGTGCAGTGCCACTCAGACATATGTGCAGAGCGACTCACACATATGCACAGTTCGACTCATACACATGCGCATTGCGACTCATACACATGCGCAGTGTGACTCAGACCTATGCACAGTGTGACTCATACACATGCGCAGTGCATCTTAGACACATGTGCAGTGCGACACAGACAAATGTGCAGTGTGACTCAGACAAATGTTCAGTGCGACTCATACACATGTGCAGTGTGACTCAGACACATGTGCAGTGCGACTCAGACACATGTGCAGTGCGACTGAGACATGTGTAGTGCGTCTAATACACATGCGCATTGTGACTCATATACATGCGCAGTGCGACTCAGACCTATGCACAGTGCAACTCATAAACATGCGCTATGCATCTTAGACACATGTGCAGTGCGACTCAGAAAAATGTGCAGTGTGACTCAGACAAATGTGCAGTGCGACTCATACGTATGCACAGTGCGACTAATACACATGCGCATTGCGACTCATGCACATGCGCAGTGTGACTCAGACCTATGCGCAGTGCAACTCATACACATGCGTAGTGCATCTTAGACACATGTGCAGTACGACTCAGACAAATGTGCAGTGTGACTCAGACAAATGTGCAGTGCGACTCATACACATGTGCAGTGCGACTCAGACATGTACAGTGCGACTAATGCACATGTGTAGTGCGACTCCTACACATGCACATTGCATCTCATACATATGTGCAGTGCGACTCATACCAATGTGCAATGCGACTTAGACACATGTGCTGTGCGACTCAGACACATGGGCATTGTGACAAAGACACTTGTGCAGTGCAACTCAGACATGTGTAGTGCGTCTAATACACATGTGTAGTGCGACTCTTACACACGCACAAAGCGACACATACATATGTGCAGTGTGACTCATGCACATGTGCAGTGCGACTCAGAAACATGTGCAGTGTGACTGAGACACATGTGCAGTGCAACTCATACACATGCGTAGTGCCACTCTTACACTGGTGTAGTGCCACTCTTACACATGTGCAGTGCGACTCACACACATGTGCAGTGCGACTCAGATATATGTGCAGTGCCACTCAGACATATGTGCAGAGCGACTCAGACATATGCACAGGGCGACTCATACACATGCGCAGTGCATATTAGACACATGTGCAGTGCGACTCAGACAAATGTGGAATTTGATTAAGACAAATGTTCAGTGTGACTCATACACATGTGCAGTGTGACTCAGACACATGTGCAGTGCGACTCAGACAAATGTGCAGTGCGACTCAGAAACATGTGCAGTGTGACTCAGACATATGCGTAGTGCGACTCGTACACATGCGTAGTGCCACTCTTACACAGGTGTAGTGCCACTCTTACACATGCACAGTGCGACTCATACATATGTGCAGTGTGACTCAAACACATATGCAGTGCGACTCAGACATATGCACAGTGCGACTCATACACATGCGCAGTGCGACCCAGACCTATGCGCAGAGTGACTCATACACATGCGCAGTGCATCTTAGACACATGTGCAGTGTGACTCAGACAAATGTGCAGTGTGACTCAGACAAATGTTCAGTGTGACTCAGACATATGTGCAGTGTGACTCAGACATGTGTAGTGTGTCTAATACACATGCGCATCGTGACTCATATACATGCGCAGTGCGACTCAGACCAATGCTCAGGTCGACTCAAACATGTGCAATGCATCTTAGACACATGTGCAGTGCGACTCAGACACATGTGCAGTGCGACTCAGACACATGTGCAGAGATACTCAGACATGTGTAGTGCAACTAATGCACATGTGTAGTGCGACTCCTACACATGCACAGTGCGACTCATACATATGTGCAGTGCGACTCATACCAATGTGCAATGCGACTTAGACACATGCGCAGTGCGAATCAGACACATGGGCATTGCGACTCAGACACTTGCGCAGTGCGACTCATACACATGTGCAGTGCTACTCATACACATGCGCATTGCGACTTAGACACATGTGTAGTGCAACTTAGGCACATGTGCACTGTGACTCAGACAAATGTGCAGTGCCACTCAGAAACATGTGCAGTGTGACTCAGACATATGCGTAGTGCGACTCATACACATGCGTAGTGCCACTCTTACACAGGTGTAGTGCCACTCTTACACATGCACAGTGCGACTCATACATATGTGCAGTGCGACTCATACATATGTGCAGTGCCACTCAGACATATGTGCAGAGCAACTCAGACATATGCGCAGTGTGACTCATACACATGCGCATTGCAACTCATACACATTTGCAGTGCGATTCAGACCTATGCGTAGTAAGACTCATACACATGCGCAGTCCATCTTAGACACATGTGCAGTGTGACTCAGACAAATGTGCAATGTGACTCAGACAAATGTTCAGTGCGACTCACACACATGTGCAGTGTGACTCAGACACATGTGCAGTGCGACTCAGACACATGTGCAGTGCGACTCAGACTTGTGTAGTGCGTCTAATACACATGCGCATTGCGACTTATATACATGCGCAGTGCGACTCATACCAATGTGCAATGCGACTTAGACACATGAGCTGTGCGACTCAGACACATGGGCATTGCGACTCAGACACATGCACAGTGCGACTCATACACATGTGCAGTGCTATTCATACACATGCGCATTGCGACTTAGACACATGTGCTGTGCGACTTAGGCACATGTGCACTGTGACTCAGACAAATGTGCAGTGCGACTCAGAAACATGTGCAGTGTGACTCAGACATATGCGTAGTGCGACTCATACACATGAGCAGTGCCACTCTTACACAGGTGTAGTGCCACTCTTACACATGCACAGTGTGACTCATACACATGTGCAGTGCGACTCACACACATGTGCAGTGCAACTCAGACATATGTGCAGTGCCACTCAGACATATGTGCAGAGCGACTCACACATATGCACAGTTCGACTCATACACATGCGCATTGCGACTCATACACATGCGCAGTGTGACTCAGACCTTTGCACAGTGTGACTCATACACATGCGCAGTGCATCTTAGACACATGTGCAGTGCGACACAGACAAATGTGCAGTGTGACTCAGACAAATGTTCAGTGCGACTCATACACATGTGCAGTGTGACTCAGACACATGTGCAGTGCGACTGAGACATGTGTAGTGCGTCTAATACACATGCGCATTGTGACTCATATACATGCGCAGTGCGACTCAGACCTATGCACAGTGCAACTCATAAACATGCGCTATGCATCTTAGACACATGTGCAGTGCGACTCAGAAAAATGTGCAGTGTGACTCAGACAAATGTGCAGTGCGACTCATACGTATGCACAGTGCGACTAATACACATGCGCATTGCGACTCATGCACATGCGCAGTGTGACTCAGACCTATGCGCAGTGCGACTCATACACATGCGTAGTGCATCTTAGACACATGGGCAGTACGACTCAGACAAATGTGCAGTGTGACTCAGACAAATGTGCAGTGCGACTCATACACATGTGCAGTGCGACTCAGACATGTGCAGTGCGACTAATGCACATGTGTAGTGCGACTCCTACACATGCACATTGCATCTCATACATATGTGCAGTGCAACTCATACCAATGTGCAATGCGACTTAGACACATGTGCTCTGCGACTCAGACACATGGGCATTGTGACTCAGACACTTGTGCAGTGCAACTCAGACATGTGTAGTGCGTCTAATACACATGTGTAGTGCGACTCTTACACACGCACAAAGCGACACATACATATGTGCAGTGTGACTCATGCACATGTGCAGTGCGACTCAGAAACATGTGCAGTGTGACTGAGACACATGTGCAGTGCAACTCATACACATGCGTAGTGCCACTCTTACACTGGTGTAGTGCCACTCTTACACATGTGCAGTGCGACTCACGCACATGTGCAGTGCGACTCAGATATATGTGCAGTGCCACTCAGACATATGTGCAGAGCGACTCAGACATATGCACAGGGCGACTCATACACATGCGCAGTGCATATTAGACACATGTGCAGTGCGACTCAGACAAATGTGGAATTTGATTAAGACAAATGTTCAGTGTGACTCATACACATGTGCAGTGTGACTCAGACACATGTGCAGTGCGACTCAGACAAATGTGCAGTGCGACTCAGAAACATGTGCAGTGTGACTCAGACATATGCGTAGTGCGACTCGTACACATGCGTAGTGCCACTCTTACACAGGTGTAGTGCCACTCTTACACATGCACAGTGCGACTCATACATATGTGCAGTGTGACTCAAACACATATGCAGTGCGACTCAGACATATGCACAGTGCGACTCATACACATGTGCAGTGCGACCCAGACCTATGCGCAGAGTGACTCATACACATGCGCAGTGCATCTTAGACACATGTGCAGTGTGACTCAGACAAATGTGCAGTGTGACTCAGACAAATGTTCAGTGTGACTCAGACATATGTGCAGTGTGACTCAGACATGTGTAGTGTGTCTAATACACATGCGCATCGTGACTCATATACATGCGCAGTGCGACTCAGACCAATGCTCAGTTCGACTCAAACATGTGCAATGCATCTTAGACACATGTGCAGTGCGACTCAGACACATGTGCAGTGCGACTCAGACACATGTGCAGAGATACTCAGACATGTGTAGTGCAACTAATGCACATGTGTAGTGCGACTCCTACACATGCACAGTGCGACTCATACATATGTGCAGTGCGACTCATACCAATGTGCAATGCGACTTAGACACATGCGCAGTGCGAATCAGACACATGGGCATTGCGACTCAGACACTTGCGCAGTGCGACTCATACACATGTGCAGTGCTACTCATACACATGCGCATTGCGACTTAGACACATGTGTAGTGCAACTTAGGCACATGAGCACTGTGACTCAGACAAATGTGCAGTGCGACTCAGAAACATGTGCAGTGTGACTCAGACACATGCGTAGTGCCACTCTTACACAGGTGTAGTGCAACTCTTACACATGCACAGTGCGACTCATACATATGTGCAGTGCGACTCACACACATGTGCAGTGCGACTCATACATATGTGCAGTGCCACTCAGACATATGTGCAGAGCGACTCAGACATATGCACAGGGTGACTCATACACATGCGCAGTGCATAATAGACACATGTGCAGTGCGACTCAGACAAATGTGGAATTTGATTAAGACAAATGTTCAGTGTGACTCATACACATGTGCAGTGTGACTCAGACACATGTGCAGTGCGACTCAGACAAATGTGCAGTGCGACTCAGAAACATGTGCAGTGTGACTCAGACATATGCGTAGTGCGACTCGTACACATGCGTAGTGCCACTCTTACACAGGTGTAGTGCCACTCTTACACGTGCACAGTGCGACTCATACATATGTGCAGTGTGACTCAAACACATATGCAGTGCGACTCAGACATATGCACAGTGCGACTCATACACATGCGCAGTGCGACCCAGACCTATGCGCAGAGTGACTCATACACATGCGCAGTGCATCTTAGACACATGTGCAGTGTGACTCAGACAAATGTGCAGTGTGACTCAGACAAATGTTCAGTGTGACTCAGACATATGTGCAGTGTGACTCAGACATGTGTAGTGTGTCTAATACACATGCGCATCGTGACTCATATACATGCGCAGTGCGACTCAGACCAATGCTCAGTTCGATTCATAAACATGTGCAATGCATATTAGACACATGTGCAGTGCGACTCAGACACATGTGCAGTGCGACTCAGACACATGTGCAGAGATACTCAGACATGTGTAGTGCAACTATTGCACATGTGTAGTGCGACTCCTACACATGCACAGTGCGACTCATACATATGTGCAGTGCGACTCATACCAATGTGCAATGCGACTTAGACACATGCGCAGTGCGAATCAGACACATGGGCATTGCGACTCAGACAATTGCGCAGTGCGACTCATACACATGTGCAGTGCTACTCATACACATGCGCATTGCGACTTAGACACATGTGTAGTGCAACTTAGGCACATGTGCACTGTGACTCAGACAAATGTGCAGTGCGACTCAGAAACATGTGCAGTGTGACTCAGACACATGCGTAGTGCCACTCTTACACAGGTGTAGTGCCACTCTTACACATGCACAGTGCGACGCATACATATGTGCAGTGCGACTCACACACATGTGCAGTGCGACTCATACATATGTGCAGTGCCACTCAGACATATGTGCAGAGCAACTCAGACATATGCGCAGTGCGACTCATACACATGCGCATTGCGACTCATACACATTTGCAGTGCGACTCAGACCTATGCGTAGTAAGACTCATACACATGCGCTGTCCATCTTAGACACATGTGCAGTGTGACTCAGACAAATGTTCAGTGCGACTCACACACATGTGCAGTGTGACTCAGACACATGTGCAGTGCGACTAAGACACATGTGCAGTGCGACTCAGACTTGTGTAGTGCGTCTAATACACATGCGCATTGCGACTTATATACATGCGCAGTGCGACTCATACCAATGTGCAATGCGACTTAGACACATGAGCTGTGCGACTCAGACACATGGGCATTGCGACTCAGACACATGCACAGTGCGACTCATACACATGTGCAGTGCTACTCATACACATGCGCATTGCGACTTAGACACATGTGCTGTGCGACTTAGGCACATGTGCACTGTGACTCAGACAAATGTGCTGTGCGACTCAGAAACATGTGCAGTGTGACTCAGACATATGCGTAGTGTGACTCATACACATGAGCAGTGCCACTCTTACACAGGTGTAGTGCCACTCTTACACATGCACAGTGTGACTCACACACATGTGCAGTGCGACTCACACACATGTGCAGTGCGACTCAGACATATGTGCAGTGCCACTCAGACATATGTGCAGAGCGACTCACACATATGCACAGTTCGACTCATACACATGCGCATTGCGACTCATACACATGCGCAGTGTGACTCAGACCTATGCACAGTGTGACTCATACACATGCGCAGTGCATCTTAGACACATGTGCAGTGCGACACAGACAAATGTGCAGTGTGACTCAGACAAATGTTCAGTGCGACTCATACACATGTGCAGTGTGACTCAGACACATGTGCAGTGCGACTCAGACACATGTGCAGTGCGACTGAGACATGTGTAGTGCGTCTAATACACATGCGCATTGTGACTCATATACATGCGCAGTGCGACTCAGACCTATGCACAGTGCAACTCATAAACATGCGCTATGCATCTTAGACACATGTGCAGTGCGACTCAGAAAAATGTGCAGTGTGACTCAGACAAATGTGCAGTACGACTCATACGTATGCACAGTGCGACTAATACACATGCGCATTGCGACTCAGGCACATGCGCAGTGTTACTCAGACCTATGCGCAGTGTGACTCATACACATGCGCAGTGCATCTTAGACACATGTGTAGTGCAACACAGACAAATGTGCAGTGTGACTCAGACAAATGTGCAGTGCGACTCATACACATGTGCAGTGCGACTCAGACATGTGCAGTGCAACTAATGCACATGTGTAGTGTATGTGTAGTGCGACTCCTACACATGCACATTGCGACTCATACATATGTGCAGTGCGACTCATACCAATGTGCAATGCGACTTAGACACATGTGCTGTGCGACTCAGACACATGGGCATTGTGACTCAGACACTTGTGCAGTGCAACTCAGACATGTGTAGTGCGTCTAATACACATGTGTAGTGCGACTCTTACACACGCACAAAGCGACACATACATATGTGCAGTGCAACTCAAACACATGTGCAGTGCGACTCAGACATATGCACAGTGCGACTCATACACATGCGCAGTGCGACCCCGACCTATGCGCAGTGAGACTCATACACATGCGCAGTGCATCTTAGACACATGTGCAGTGTGACTCTGACAAATGTGCAGTGTGACTCAGACAAAT
Organism: Taudactylus pleione; assembly: GCA_031769625.1. Taxonomy (NCBI): domain Eukaryota; kingdom Metazoa; phylum Chordata; class Amphibia; order Anura; family Myobatrachidae; genus Taudactylus; species Taudactylus pleione. The sequence goes on from JAUIMM010000384.1 coordinate 13,288,936, forward strand.
GTTCAGTGCGACTCAAACACATGTGCAGTGTGACTCAGACACATGTGCAGTGTGACTCAGACATGTGTAGTGCGTCTAATACAAATGCGCATTGCGACTCATATACATGCGCAGTGCGACTCAGATCTATGCTCAGTTCGACTCATAAACATGTGCAATGCATCTTAGACACATGTGCAGTGCGACTCAGACACATGTGCAGTGCGACTCAGACACATGTGCAGTGATACTCAGACATGTGTAGTGCAACTAATGCACATGTGTAGTGCGACTCCTACACATGCACAGTGCGACTCATACATACGTGCAGTGCGACTCATACCAATGTGCAATGCGACTTAGACACATGTGCAGTGCGACTCAGACACATGGGCATTGTGACTCAGACACTTGCGCAGTGCGACTCATACACATGTGCAGTGCTACTCATACACATGCGCAGTGCGACTTAGACACATGTGTAGTGCAACTTAGGCACATGTGCACTGTGACTCCGACAAATGTGCAGTGCGACTCAGAAACATGTGCAGTGTGACTTAGACATATGCGCAGTGCGACTCATACACAAGCGTAGTGCAACTCTTACACATGTGTAGTGCCACTCTTACACATGCACAGTGCGACTCACACATATGTGCAGTGCAACTCACACACATGTGCAGTGCGACTCAGACGTATGTGCAGTGCCACTCAGACATATGTGCAGAGCGACTCAGACATATGCACAGTGCGACTCAAACACATGCGCATTGCGACTCATACACATGCGCAGTGCGACTCAGACCTATGCGCAGTGTGACTCATACACATGCGCAGTGCATCTTAGACACATGTGCAGTGTGACTCAGACAAATGTGCAATGTGACTCAGACAAATGTTCAGTGCGACTCACACACATGTGCAGTGTGACTCAGACACATGTGCAGTGCGACTCAGACACATGTGCAGTGCGACTCAGACATGTGTAGTGCGTCTAATACACATGCGCATTGTGACTCATATACATGCGCAGTGCGACTCATACCAATGTGCAATGCGACTTAGACACATGCGCTGTGCGACTCAGACACATGGGCATTGCATCTCAGACACATGCACAGTGCGACTCATACACATGTGCAGTGCTACTCATACACATGCGCATTGTGACTTAGACACATGTGCAGTGCCACTTAGGCACATGTGCACTGTGACTCAGACAAATGTGCAGTGCGACTCAGAAACATGTGCAGTGTGACTCAGACATACGCGTAGTGCAACTCATACACATGCATAGTGCCACTCTTACACAGGTGTAGTGCCACTCTTACACATGTGCAGTGCGACTCACACACATGTGCAGTGCGACTCAGATATATGTGCAGTGCCACTCAGACATATGTGCAGAGCGACTCAGACATATGCACAGGGCGACTCATACACATGCGCATTGCGACTCATACACATGCACTGTGCGACTCAGACCTATGCGCAGTGTGACTCATACACATGCGCAGTGCATATTAGACACATGTGCAGTGAGACTCAGACAAATGTGGAATTTGATTAAGACAAATGTTCAGTGTGACTCATACACATGTGCAGTGTGACTCAGACACATGTGCAGTGTGACTCAGAGAAATGTGCAGTGCGACTCAGAAACATGTGCAGTGTGACTCAGACATATGCGTAGTGCGACTCGTTCACATGCGTAGTGCCACTCTTACACAGGTGTAGTGCCACTCTTACACATGCACAGTGCGACTCATACATATGTGCAGTGTGACTCAAACACATATGCAGTGCGACTCAGACATATGCACAGTGCGACTCATACACATGCGCAGTGCGACCCAGACCTATGCGCAGAGTGACTCATACACATGCGCAGTGCATCTTAGACACATGTGCAGTGTGACTCAGACAAATGTGCAGTGTGACTCAGACAAATGTTCAGTGTGACTCAGACATATGTGCAGTGTGACTCAGACATGTGTAGTGTGTCTAATACACATGCGCATCGTGACTCATATACATGCGCAGTGCGACTCAGACCTATGCTCAGTTCGACTCATAAACATGTGCAATGCATCTTAGACACATGTGCAGTGCGACTCAGACACATGTGCAGAGATACTCAGACATGTGTAGTGCAACTAATGCACATGTGTAGTGCGACTCCTACACATGCACAGTGCGACTCATACATATGTGCAGTGTGACTCATACCAATGTGCAATGCGACTTAGACACATGCGCAGTGCGAATCAGACACATGGGCATTGCGACTCAGACACTTGCGCAGTGTGACTCATACACATGTGCAGTGCTACTCATACACATGCGCATTGCGACTTAGACACATGTGTAGTGCAACTTAGGCACATGTGCACTGTGACTCAGACAAATGTGCAGTGCGACTCAGAAACATGTGCAGTGTGACTCAGACATATGCGTAGTGCGACTCATACACATGCGTAGTGCCACTCTTACACAGGTGTAGTGCCACTCTTACACATGCACAGTGCGACTCATACATATGTGCAGTGCGACTCATACATGTGTGCAGTGCCACTCAGACATATGTGCAGAGCAACTCAGACATATGCGCAGTGCGACTCATACACATGCGCATTGCGACTCATACACATTTGCAGTGCGATTCAGACCTATGCGTAGTAAGACTCATACACATGCGCAGTCAATCTTAGACACATGTGCAGTGTGACTCAGACAAATGTGCAATGTGACTCAGACAAATGTTCAGTGCGACTCACACACATGTGCAGTGTGACTCAGACACATGTGCAGTGCGACTCAGACACATGTGCAGTGCGACTCAGACTTGTGTAGTGTGTCTAATACACATGCGCATTGCGACTTATATACATGCGCAGTGCGACTCATACCAATGTGCAATGCGACTTAGACACATGAGCTGTGCGACTCAGACACATGGGCATTGCGACTCAGACACATGCACAGTGCGACTCAGAAACATGTGCAGTGTAACTCAGACATATGCGTAGTGCGACTCATACACATGAGCAGTGCCACTCTTACACAGGTGTAGTGCCACTCTTACACATGCACAGTGTGACTCATACACATGTGCAGTGCGACTCACACACATGTGCAGTGCGACTCAGACATATGTGCAGTGCCACTCAGACATATGTGCAGAGCGACTCACACATATGCACAGTTCGACTCATACACATGCGCATTGCGACTCATACACATGCGCAGTGTGACTCAGACCTATGCACAGTGTGACTCATACACATGCGCAGTGCATCTTAGACACATGTGCAGTGCGACACAGACAAATGTGCAGTGTGACTCAGACAAATGTTCAGTGCGACTCATACACATGTGCAGTGTGACTCAGACACATGTGCAGTGCGACTCAGACACATGTGCAGTGCGACTGAGACATGTGTAGTGCGTCTAATACACATGCGCATTGTGACTCATATACATGCGCAGTGCGACTCAGACCTATGCACAGTGCAACTCATAAACATGCGCTATGCATCTTAGACACATGTGCAGTGCGACTCAGACAAATGTGCAGTGTGACTCAGACAAATGTGCAGTGCGACTCATACGTATGCACAGTGCGACTAATACACATGCGCATTGCGACTCATGCACATGCGCAGTGTGACTCAGACCTATGCGCAGTGCAACTCATACACATGCGTAGTGCATCTTAGACACATGTGCAGTACGACTCAGACAAATGTGCAGTGTGACTCAGACAAATGTGCAGTGCGACTCATACACATGTGCAGTGCGACTCAGACATGTACAGTGCGACTAATGCACATGTGTAGTGCGACTCCTACACATGCACATTGCATCTCATACATATGTGCAGTGCGACTCATACCAATGTGCAATGCGACTTAGACACATGTGCTGTGCGACTCAGACACATGGGCATTGTGACAAAGACACTTGTGCAGTGCAACTCAGACATGTGTAGTGCGTCTAATACACATGTGTAGTGCGACTCTTACACACGCACAAAGCGACACATACATATGTGCAGTGTGACTCATGCACATGTGCAGTGCGACTCAGAAACATGTGCAGTGTGACTGAGACACATGTGCAGTGCAACTCATACACATGCGTAGTGCCACTCTTACACTGGTGTAGTGCCACTCTTACACATGTGCAGTGCGACTCACACACATGTGCAGTGCGACTCAGATATATGTGCAGTGCCACTCAGACATATGTGCAGAGCGACTCAGACATATGCACAGGGCGACTCATACACATGCGCAGTGCATATTAGACACATGTGCAGTGCGACTCAGACAAATGTGGAATTTGATTAAGACAAATGTTCAGTGTGACTCATACACATGTGCAGTGTGACTCAGACACATGTGCAGTGCGACTCAGACAAATGTGCAGTGCGACTCAGAAACATGTGCAGTGTGACTCAGACATATGCGTAGTGCGACTCGTACACATGCGTAGTGCCACTCTTACACAGGTGTAGTGCCACTCTTACACATGCACAGTGCGACTCATACATATGTGCAGTGTGACTCAAACACATATGCAGTGCGACTCAGACATATGCACAGTGCGACTCATACACATGCGCAGTGCGACCCAGACCTATGCGCAGAGTGACTCATACACATGCGCAGTGCATCTTAGACACATGTGCAGTGTGACTCAGACAAATGTGCAGTGTGACTCAGACAAATGTTCAGTGTGACTCAGACATATGTGCAGTGTGACTCAGACATGTGTAGTGTGTCTAATACACATGCGCATCGTGACTCATATACATGCGCAGTGCGACTCAGACCAATGCTCAGGTCGACTCAAACATGTGCAATGCATCTTAGACACATGTGCAGTGCGACTCAGACACATGTGCAGTGCGACTCAGACACATGTGCAGAGATACTCAGACATGTGTAGTGCAACTAATGCACATGTGTAGTGCGACTCCTACACATGCACAGTGCGACTCATACATATGTGCAGTGCGACTCATACCAATGTGCAATGCGACTTAGACACATGCGCAGTGCGAATCAGACACATGGGCATTGCGACTCAGACACTTGCGCAGTGCGACTCATACACATGTGCAGTGCTACTCATACACATGCGCATTGCGACTTAGACACATGTGTAGTGCAACTTAGGCACATGTGCACTGTGACTCAGACAAATGTGCAGTGCGACTCAGAAACATGTGCAGTGTGACTCAGACACATGCGTAGTGCCACTCTTACACAGGTGTAGTGCAACTCTTACACATGCACAGTGCGACTCATACATATGTGCAGTGCGACTCACACACATGTGCAGTGCGACTCAGACATATGCACAGTGCGACTCATACACATGCGCAGTGCGACCCAGACCTATGCGCAGAGTGACTCATACACATGCGCAGTGCATCTTAGACACATGTGCAGTGTGACTCAGACAAATGTGCAGTGTGACTCAGACAAATGTTCAGTGTGACTCAGACATATGTGCAGTGTGACTCAGACATGTGTAGTGTGTCTAATACACATGCGCATCGTGACTCATATACATGCGCAGTGCGACTCAGACCTATGCTCAGTTCGACTCATAAACATGTGCAATGCATCTTAGACACATGTGCAGTGCGACTCAGACACATGTGCAGAGATACTCAGACATGTGTAGTGCAACTAATGCACATGTGTAGTGCGACTCCTACTCAGACATGTGTAGTGCAACTAATGCACATGTGTAGTGCGCAGTGCGAATCAGACACATGGGCATTGCGACTCAGACACTTGCGCAGTGCGACTCATACACATGTGCAGTGCTACTCATACACATGCGCATTGCGACTTAGACACATGTGTAGTGCAACTTAGGCACATGTGCACTGTGACTCAGACAAATGTGCAGTGCCACTCAGAAACATGTGCAGTGTGACTCAGACATATGCGTAGTGCGACTCATACACATGCGTAGTGCCACTCTTACACAGGTGTAGTGCCACTCTTACACATGCACAGTGCGACTCATACATATGTGCAGTGCGACTCATACATATGTGCAGTGCCACTCAGACATATGTGCAGAGCAACTCAGACATATGCGCAGTGTGACTCATACACATGCGCATTGCAACTCATACACATTTGCAGTGCGATTCAGACCTATGCGTAGTAAGACTCATACACATGCGCAGTCCATCTTAGACACATGTGCAGTGTGACTCAGACAAATGTGCAATGTGACTCAGACAAATGTTCAGTGCGACTCACACACATGTGCAGTGTGACTCAGACACATGTGCAGTGCGACTCAGACACATGTGCAGTGCGACTCAGACTTGTGTAGTGCGTCTAATACACATGCGCATTGCGACTTATATACATGCGCAGTGCGACTCATACCAATGTGCAATGCGACTTAGACACATGAGCTGTGCGACTCAGACACATGGGCATTGCGACTCAGACACATGCACAGTGCGACTCATACACATGTGCAGTGCTATTCATACACATGCGCATTGCGACTTAGACACATGTGCTGTGCGACTTAGGCACATGTGCACTGTGACTCAGACAAATGTGCAGTGCGACTCAGAAACATGTGCAGTGTGACTCAGACATATGCGTAGTGCGACTCATACACATGAGCAGTGCCACTCTTACACAGGTGTAGTGCCACTCTTACACATGCACAGTGTGACTCATACACATGTGCAGTGCGACTCACACACATGTGCAGTGCAACTCAGACATATGTGCAGTGCCACTCAGACATATGTGCAGAGCGACTCACACATATGCACAGTTCGACTCATACACATGCGCATTGCGACTCATACACATGCGCAGTGTGACTCAGACCTTTGCACAGTGTGACTCATACACATGCGCAGTGCATCTTAGACACATGTGCAGTGCGACACAGACAAATGTGCAGTGTGACTCAGACAAATGTTCAGTGCGACTCATACACATGTGCAGTGTGACTCAGACACATGTGCAGTGCGACTGAGACATGTGTAGTGCGTCTAATACACATGCGCATTGTGACTCATATACATGCGCAGTGCGACTCAGACCTATGCACAGTGCAACTCATAAACATGCGCTATGCATCTTAGACACATGTGCAGTGCGACTCAGAAAAATGTGCAGTGTGACTCAGACAAATGTGCAGTGCGACTCATACGTATGCACAGTGCGACTAATACACATGCGCATTGCGACTCATGCACATGCGCAGTGTGACTCAGACCTATGCGCAGTGCGACTCATACACATGCGTAGTGCATCTTAGACACATGGGCAGTACGACTCAGACAAATGTGCAGTGTGACTCAGACAAATGTGCAGTGCGACTCATACACATGTGCAGTGCGACTCAGACATGTGCAGTGCGACTAATGCACATGTGTAGTGCGACTCCTACACATGCACATTGCATCTCATACATATGTGCAGTGCAACTCATACCAATGTGCAATGCGACTTAGACACATGTGCTCTGCGACTCAGACACATGGGCATTGTGACTCAGACACTTGTGCAGTGCAACTCAGACATGTGTAGTGCGTCTAATACACATGTGTAGTGCGACTCTTACACACGCACAAAGCGACACATACATATGTGCAGTGTGACTCATGCACATGTGCAGTGCGACTCAGAAACATGTGCAGTGTGACTGAGACACATGTGCAGTGCAACTCATACACATGCGTAGTGCCACTCTTACACTGGTGTAGTGCCACTCTTACACATGTGCAGTGCGACTCACGCACATGTGCAGTGCGACTCAGATATATGTGCAGTGCCACTCAGACATATGTGCAGAGCGACTCAGACATATGCACAGGGCGACTCATACACATGCGCAGTGCATATTAGACACATGTGCAGTGCGACTCAGACAAATGTGGAATTTGATTAAGACAAATGTTCAGTGTGACTCATACACATGTGCAGTGTGACTCAGACACATGTGCAGTGCGACTCAGACAAATGTGCAGTGCGACTCAGAAACATGTGCAGTGTGACTCAGACATATGCGTAGTGCGACTCGTACACATGCGTAGTGCCACTCTTACACAGGTGTAGTGCCACTCTTACACATGCACAGTGCGACTCATACATATGTGCAGTGTGACTCAAACACATATGCAGTGCGACTCAGACATATGCACAGTGCGACTCATACACATGTGCAGTGCGACCCAGACCTATGCGCAGAGTGACTCATACACATGCGCAGTGCATCTTAGACACATGTGCAGTGTGACTCAGACAAATGTGCAGTGTGACTCAGACAAATGTTCAGTGTGACTCAGACATATGTGCAGTGTGACTCAGACATGTGTAGTGTGTCTAATACACATGCGCATCGTGACTCATATACATGCGCAGTGCGACTCAGACCAATGCTCAGTTCGACTCAAACATGTGCAATGCATCTTAGACACATGTGCAGTGCGACTCAGACACATGTGCAGTGCGACTCAGACACATGTGCAGAGATACTCAGACATGTGTATTGCAACTAATGCACATGTGTAGTGCGACTCCTACACATGCACAGTGCGACTCATACATATGTGCAGTGCGACTCATACCAATGTGCAATGCGACTTAGACACATGCGCAGTGCGAATCAGACACATGGGCATTGCGACTCAGACACTTGCGCAGTGCGACTCATACACATGTGCAGTGCTACTCATACACATGCGCATTGCGACTTAGACACATGTGTAGTGCAACTTAGGCACATGAGCACTGTGACTCAGACAAATGTGCAGTGCGACTCAGAAACATGTGCAGTGTGACTCAGACACATGCGTAGTGCCACTCTTACACAGGTGTAGTGCAACTCTTACACATGCACAGTGCGACTCATACATATGTGCAGTGCGACTCACACACATGTGCAGTGCGACTCATACATATGTGCAGTGCCACTCAGACATATGTGCAGAGCGACTCAGACATATGCACAGGGTGACTCATACACATGCGCAGTGCATAATAGACACATGTGCAGTGCGACTCAGACAAATGTGGAATTTGATTAAGACAAATGTTCAGTGTGACTCATACACATGTGCAGTGTGACTCAGACACATGTGCAGTGCGACTCAGACAAATGTGCAGTGCGACTCAGAAACATGTGCAGTGTGACTCAGACATATGCGTAGTGCGACTCGTACACATGCGTAGTGCCACTCTTACACAGGTGTAGTGCCACTCTTACACATGCACAGTGCGACTCATACATATGTGCAGTGTGACTCAAACACATATGCAGTGCGACTCAGACATATGCACAGTGCGACTCATACACATGCGCAGTGCGACCCAGACCTATGCGCAGAGTGACTCATACACATGCGCAGTGCATCTTAGACACATGTGCAGTGTGACTCAGACAAATGTGCAGTGTGACTCAGACAAATGTTCAGTGTGACTCAGACATATGTGCAGTGTGACTCAGACATGTGTAGTGTGTCTAATACACATGCGCATCGTGACTCATATACATGCGCAGTGCGACTCAGACCAATGCTCAGTTCGATTCATAAACATGTGCAATGCATATTAGACACATGTGCAGTGCGACTCAGACACATGTGCAGTGCGACTCAGACACATGTGCAGAGATACTCAGACATGTGTAGTGCAACTATTGCACATGTGTAGTGCGACTCCTACACATGCACAGTGCGACTCATACATATGTGCAGTGCGACTCATACCAATGTGCAATGCGACTTAGACACATGCGCAGTGCGAATCAGACACATGGGCATTGCGACTCAGACAATTGCGCAGTGCGACTCATACACATGTGCAGTGCTACTCATACACATGCGCATTGCGACTTAGACACATGTGTAGTGCAACTTAGGCACATGTGCACTGTGACTCAGACAAATGTGCAGTGCGACTCAGAAACATGTGCAGTGTGACTCAGACACATGCGTAGTGCCACTCTTACACAGGTGTAGTGCCACTCTTACACATGCACAGTGCGACGCATACATATGTGCAGTGCGACTCACACACATGTGCAGTGCGACTCATACATATGTGCAGTGCCACTCAGACATATGTGCAGAGCAACTCAGACATATGCGCAGTGCGACTCATACACATGCGCATTGCGACTCATACACATTTGCAGTGCGACTCAGACCTATGCGTAGTAAGACTCATACACATGCGCTGTCCATCTTAGACACATGTGCAGTGTGACTCAGACAAATGTTCAGTGCGACTCACACACATGTGCAGTGTGACTCAGACACATGTGCAGTGCGACTCAGACACATGTGCAGTGCGACTCAGACTTGTGTAGTGCGTCTAATACACATGCGCATTGCGACTTATATACATGCGCAGTGCGACTCATACCAATGTGCAATGCGACTTAGACACATGAGCTGTGCGACTCAGACACATGGGCATTGCGACTCAGACACATGCACAGTGCGACTCATACACATGTGCAGTGCTACTCATACACATGCGCATTGCGACTTAGACACATGTGCTGTGCGACTTAGGCACATGTGCACTGTGACTCAGACAAATGTGCTGTGCGACTCAGAAACATGTGCAGTGTGACTCAGACATATGCGTAGTGCGACTCATACACATGAGCAGTGCCACTCTTACACAGGTGTAGTGCCACTCTTACACATGCACAGTGTGACTCACACACATGTGCAGTGCGACTCACACACATGTGCAGTGCGACTCAGACATATGTGCAGTGCCACTCAGACATATGTGCAGAGCGACTCACACATATGCACAGTTCGACTCATACACATGCGCATTGCGACTCATACACATGCGCAGTGTGACTCAGACCTATGCACAGTGTGACTCATACACATGCGCAGTGCATCTTAGACACATGTGCAGTGCGACACAGACAAATGTGCAGTGTGACTCAGACAAATGTTCAGTGCGACTCATACACATGTGCAGTGTGACTCAGACACATGTGCAGTGCGACTCAGACACATGTGCAGTGCGACTGAGACATGTGTAGTGCGTCTAATACACATGCGCATTGTGACTCATATACATGCGCAGTGCGACTAAGACCTATGCACAGTGCAACTCATAAACATGCGCTATGCATCTTAGACACATGTGCAGTGCGACTCAGAAAAATGTGCAGTGTGACTCAGACAAATGTGCAGTACGACTCATACGTATGCACAGTGCGACTAATACACATGCGCATTGCGACTCAGGCACATGCGCAGTGTGACTCAGACCTATGCGCAGTGCGACTCATACACATGCGTAGTGCATCTTAGACACATGTGCAGTGTGACTCAGACAAATGTGCAGTGCGACTCATACACATGTGCAGTGCGACTCAGACATGTGCAGTGTGACTAATGCACATGTGTAGTGCGACTCCTACACATGCACATTGCATCTCATACATATGTGCAGTGCGACTCATACCAATGTGCAATGCGACTTAGACACATGTGCTCTGCGACTCAGACACATGGGCATTGTGACTCAGACACTTGTGCAGTGCAACTCAGACATGTGTAGTGCGTCTAATACACATGTGTAGTGCGACTCTTACACACGCACAAAGCGACACATACATATGTGCAGTGTGACTCATGCACATGTGCAGTGTGACTCAGAAACATGTGCAGTGTGACTGAGACACATGTGCAGTGTGACTCATACACATGCGCATTGCGACTCATATACATGCGCAGTGCGACTTCTACACATGCACACTGCGACTCATACACATGCGCAGTGCGACCCTGACCTATGCGCAGTGTGACTCATACACATGCGCAGTGCATCTTAGACACATGTGCAGTGTGACTCAGACAAATGTGCAGTGTGACTCAGACAAATGTTCAGTGCGACTCAAACACATGTGCAGTGTGACTCAGACACATGTGCAGTGTGACTCAGACATGTGTAGTGCGTCTAATACAAATGCACATTGCGACTCATATACATGCGCAGTGCGACTCAGATCTATGCTCAGTTCGACTCATAAACATGTGCAATGCATCTTAGACACATGTGCAGTGCAACTCAGACACATGTGCAGTGCGACTCAGACACATGTGCAGTGATACTCAGACATGTGTAGTGCAACTAATGCACATGTGTAGTGCGACTCCTACACGTGCACAGTGCGACTCATACATACGTGCAGTGCGACTCATACCAATGTGCAATGCGACTTAGACACATGTGCAGTGCGACTCAGACACATGGGCATTGTGATTCAGACACTTGCGCAGTGCGACTCATACACATGTGCAGTGCTACTCATACACATGCGCAGTGCGACTTAGACACATGTGTAGTGCAACTTAGGCACATGTGCTCTGTGACTCCGACAAATGTGCAGTGCGACTCAGAAACATGTGCAGTGTGACTCAGACATATGCGCAGTGCGACTCATACACATGCGTAGTGCCACTCTTACACATGTGTAGTGCCACTCTTACACATGCACAGTGCGACTCACACATATAAGCAGTGCAACTCACACACATGTGCAGTGCGACTCAGACGTATGTGCAGTGCCACTCAGACATATGTGCAGAGCGACTCAGACATATGCACAGTGCGACTCAAACACATGCGCATTGCGACTCATACACATGCGCAGTGCGACTCAGACCTATGCGCAGTGTGACTCATACACATGCGCAGTGCATCTTAGACACATGTGCAGTGTGACTCAGACAAATGTGCAATGTGACTCAGACAAATGTTCAGTGCGACTCACACACATGTGCAGTGTGACTCAGACACATGTGCAGTGCGACTCAGACACATGTGCAGTGCGACTCAGACATGTGTAGTGCGTCTAATACACATGCGCATTGCGACTCATATACATGCGCTGTGCGACTCATACCAATGTGCCATGCGACTTAGACACATGCGCTGTGCGACTCAGGCACATGGGCATTGCAACTCAGACACATGCACAGTGCGACTCATACACATGTGCAGTGCTACTCATACACATGCGCATTGTGACTTAGACACATGTGCAGTGCGACTTAGGCACATGTGCACTGTGACTCAGACAAATGTGTAGTGCGACTCAGAAACATGTGCAGTGTGACTCAGACATATGCGTAGTGCAACTCATACACATGCGTAGTGCCACTCTTACACAAGTGTAGTGCCACTCTTACACATGTGCAGTGCGACTCACACCACACACATGTGCAGTGCGACTCAGATATATGTGCAGTGCCACTCAGACATATGTGCAGAGTGACTCAGACATATGCACAGGGCGACTCATACACATGCGCATTGCGACTCATACACATGCACTGTGCGACTCAGACCTATGCGCAGTGTGACTCATACACATGCGCAGTGCATATTAGACACATGTGCAGTGCGACTCAGACAAATGTGGAATTTGATTAAGACAAATGTTCAGTGTGACTCATACACATGTGCAGTGTGACTCAGACACATGTGCAGTGCGACTCAGACAAATGTGCAGTGCGACTCAGAAACATGTGCAGTGTGACTCAGACATATGCGTAGTGCGACTCGTACACATGCGTAGTGCCACTCTTACACAGGTGTAGTGCCACTCTTACACATGCACAGTGCGACTCATACATATGTGCAGTGTGACTCAAACACATATGCAGTGCGACTCAGACATATGCACAGTGCGACCCATACACATGTGCAGTGCGACCCAGACCTATGCGCAGAGTGACTCATACACATGCGCAGTGCATCTTAGACACATGTGCAGTGTGACTCAGACAAATGTGCAGTGTGACTCAGACATATGTGCAGTGTGACTCAGACATGTGTAGTGTGTCTAATACACATGCGCATCGTGACTCATATACATGCGCAGTGCGACTCAGACCTATGCTCAGTTCGACTCATAAACATGTGCAATGCATCTTAGACACATGTGCAGTGCGACTCAGACACTTGCACAGTGCGACTCATACACATGTGCAGTGCTACTCATACACATGCGCAGTGCGACTTAGACACATGTGTAGTGCAACTTAGGCACATGTGCACTGTGACTCCGACAAATGTGCAGTGCGACTCAGAAACATGTGCAGTGTGACTCAGACATATGCGCAGTGCGACTCATACACATGCGTAGTGCCACTCTTACACATGCACAGTGCGACTAACACATATAAGCAGTGCAACTCACACACATGTGCAGTGCATCTTAGACACATGTGCAGTGTGACTCAGACAAATGTGCAGTGTGACTCCGACAAATGTTCAGTGTGACTCAGACATATGTGCAGTGTGACTCAGACATGTGTAGTGTGTCTAATACACATGCGCATCGTGACTCATATACATGCGCAGTGTGACTCAGACCTATGCTCAGTTCGACTCATAAACATGTGCAATGCATCTTAGACACATGTGCAGTGCGACTCAGACACATGTGCAGTGCGACTCAGACACATGTGCAGTGATACTCAGACATGTGTAGTGCAACTAATGCACATGTGTAGTGCGACTCCTGCACATGCACAGTGCGACTCATACATATGTGCAGTGCGACTCATACCAATGTGCAATGCGACTTAGACACATGCGCAGTGCGAATCAGACACATGGGCATTGCAACTCAGACACTTGCGCAGTGTGACTCATACACATGCGCATTGCGACTTAGACACATGTGTAGTGCAAATTAGGCACATGTGCACTGTGACTCAGACAAATGTGCAGTGCGACTCAGAAACATGTGCAGTGTGACTCAGACATATGCGTAGTGCGACTCATACACATGCGTAGTGCCACTCTTACACATGTGTAGTGCCACTCTTACACATGCACAGTGCGACTCACACATATAAGCAGTGCAACTCACACACATGTGCAGTGCGACTCAGACGTATGTGCAGTGCCACTCAGACATATGTGCAGAGCGACTCAGACATATGCACAGTGCGACTCAAACACATGCGCATTGCGACTCATACACATGCGCAGTGCGACTCAGACCTATGCGCAGTGTGACTCATACACATGCGCAGTGCATCTTAGACACATGTGCAGTGTGACTCAGACAAATGTGCAATGTGACTCAGACAAATGTTCAGTGCGACTCACACACATGTGCAGTGTGACTCAGACACATGTGCAGTGCGACTCAGACACATGTGCAGTGCGACTCAGACACATGTGCAGTGCGACTCAGACATGTGTAGTGCGTCTAATACACATGCGCATTGCGACTCATATACATGCGCTGTGCGACTCATACCAATGTGCCATGCGACTTAGACACATGCGCTGTGCGACTCAGACACATGGGCATTGCAACTCAGACACATGCACAGTGCGACTCATACACATGTGCAGTGCTACTCATACACATGCGCATTGTGACTTAGACACATGTGCAGTGCGACTTAGGCACATGTGCACTGTGACTCAGACAAATGTGTAGTGCGACTCAGAAACATGTGCAGTGTGACTCAGACATATGCGTAGTGCAACTCATACACATGCGTAGTGCCACTCTTACACAAGTGTAGTGCCACTCTTACACATGTGCAGTGCAACTCACACCACACACATGTGCAGTGCGACTCAGATATATGTGCAGTGCCACTCAGACATATGTGCAGAGTGACTCAGACATATGCACAGGGCGACTCATACACATGCGCATTGCGACTCATACACATGCACTGTGCGACTCAGACCTATGCGCAGTGTGACTCATACACATGCGCAGTGCATATTAGACACATGTGCAGTGCGACTCAGACAAATGTGGAATTTGATTAAGACAAATGTTCAGTGTGACTCATACACATGTGCAGTGTGACTCAGACACATGTGCAGTGCGACTCAGACAAATGTGCAGTGCGACTCAGAAACATGTGCAGTGTGACTCAGACATATGCGTAGTGCGACTCGTACACATGCGTAGTGCCACTCTTACACAGGTGTAGTGCCACTCTTACACATGCACAGTGCGACTCATACATATGTGCAGTGTGACTCAAACACATATGCAGTGCGACTCAGACATATGCACAGTGCGACCCATACACATGTGCAGTGCGACCCAGACCTATGCGCAGAGTGACTCATACACATGCGCAGTGCATCTTAGACACATGTGCAGTGTGACTCAGACAAATGTGCAGTGTGACTCAGACATATGTGCAGTGTGACTCAGACATGTGTAGTGTGTCTAATACACATGCGCATCGTGACTCATATACATGCGCAGTGCGACTCAGACCTATGCTCAGTTCGACTCATAAACATGTGCAATGCATCTTAGACACATGTGCAGTGCGACTCAGACACTTGCACAGTGCGACTCATACACATGTGCAGTGCTACTCATACACATGCGCAGTGCGACTTAGACACATGTGTAGTGCAACTTAGGCACATGTGCACTGTGACTCCGACAAATGTGCAGTGCGACTCAGAAACATGTGCAGTGTGACTCAGACATATGCGCAGTGCGACTCATACACATGCGTAGTGCCACTCTTACACATGTGTAGTGCCACTCTTACACATGCACAGTGCGACTAACACATATAAGCAGTGCAACTCACACACATGTGCAGTGCGACTCAGACGTATGTGCAGTGCCACTCAGACATATGTGCAGAGCGACTCAGACATATGCACAGTGCGACTCAAACACATGCGCATTGCGACTCATACATATGCGCAGTGCGACTCAGACCTATGTGCAGTGTGATTCATACACATGCGCAGTGCATCTTAGACACATGTGCAGTGTGACTCAGACAAATGTGCAATGTGACTCAGACAAATGTTCAGTGCGACTCACACACATGTGCAGTGTGACTCAGACACATGTGCAGTGCGACTCAGACACATGTGCAGTGCGACTCAGACATGTGTAGTGCGTCTAATACACATGCGCATTGCGACTCATATACATGCGCAGTGCGACTCATACCAATGTGCAATGCGACTTAGACACATGCGCTGTGCAACTCAGACACATGGGCATTGCAACTCAGACACATGCACAGTGCGACTCATACACATGTGCAGTGCTACTCATACACATGCGCATTGTGACTTAGACACATGTGCAGTGCGACTTAGGCACATGTGCACTGTGACTCAGACAAATGTGCAGTGCGACTCAGAAACATGTGCAGTGTGACTCAGACATACGCGTAGTGCAACTCATACACATGCGTAGTGCCACTCTTACACAGGTGTAGTGCCACTCTTACACATGTGCAGTGCGACTCACACACATGTGCAGTGCGACTCAGATATATGTGCAGTGCCACTCAGACATATGGGCAGAGCGACTCAGACATATGCACAGGGTGACTCATACACATGCGCATTGCGACTCATACACATGCACTGTGCGACTCAGACCTATGCGCAGTGTGACTCATACACATGAGCAGTGCATATTAGACACATGTGCAGTGCGACTCAGACAAATGTGGAATTTGATTAAGACAAATGTTCAGTGTGACTCATACACATGTGCAGTGTGACTCAGACACATGTGCAGTGCGAATCAGACAAATGTGCAGTGCGACTCAGAAACATGTGCAGTGTGACTCAGACATATGCGTAGTACGACTCGTACACATGCGTAGTGCCACTCTTACACAGGTGTAGTGCCACTCTTACACATGCACAGTGCGACTCATACATATGTGCAGTGTGACTCAAACACATATGCAGTGCGACTCAGACATATGCACAGTGCGACCCATACACATGCGCAGTGCGACCCAGACCTATGCGCAGAGTGACTCATACACATGCGCAGTGCATCTTAGACACATGTGCAGTGTGACTCAGACAAATGTGCAGTGTGACTCCGACAAATGTTCAGTGTGACTCAGACATATGTGCAGTGTGACTCAGACATGTGTAGTGTGTCTAATACACATGCGCATCGTGACTCATATACATGCGCAGTGTGACTCAGACCTATGCTCAGTTCGACTCATAAACATGTGCAATGCATCTTAGACACATGTGCAGTGCGACTCAGACACATGTGCAGTGCGACTCAGACACATGTGCAGTGATACTCAGACATGTGTAGTGCAACTAATGCACATGTGTAGTGCGACTCCTACACATGCACAGTGCGACTCATACATATGTGCAGTGCGACTCATACCAATGTGCAATGCGACTTAGACACATGCGCAGTGCGAATCAGACACATGGGCATTGCAACTCAGACACTTGCGCAGTGTGACTCATACACATGCGCATTGCGACTTAGACACATGTGTAGTGCAAATTAGGCACATGTGCACTGTGACTCAGACAAATGTGCAGTGCGACTCAGAAACATGTGCAGTGTGACTCAGACATATGCGTAGTGCGACTCATACACATGCGTAGTGCCACTCTTACACAGGTGTAGTGCCACTCTTACACATGCACAGTGCGACTCATACATATGTGCAGTGCGACTCACACACATGTGCAGTGCGACTCATACATATGTGCAGTGCCACTCAGACATATGTGCAGAGCAACTCAGACATATGCGCAGTGCGACTCATACACATGCGCATTGCGACTCATACACATTTGCAGTGCGACTCAGACCTATGCGTAGTAAGACTCATACACATGCGCAGTCCATCTTAGACACATGTGCAGTGTGACTCAGACAAATGTGCAATGTGACTCAGACAAATGTTCAGTGCGACTCACACACATGTGCAGTGTGACTCAGACACATGTGCAGTGCGACTCAGACACATGTGCAGTGCGACTCAGACATGTGTAGTGCATCTAATACACATGCGCATTGCGACTTATATACATGCGCAGTGCGACTCATACCAATGTGCAATGCGACTTAGACACATGAGCTGTGCGACTCAGACACATGGGCATTGCGACTCAGACACATGCACAGTGCGACTCATACACATGTGCAGTGCTACTCATACACATGCGCATTGCGACTTAGACACATGTGCTGTGCGACTTAGGCACATGTGCACTGTGACTCAGACAAATGTGCAGTGCGACTCAGAAACATGTGCAGTGTGACTCAGACATATGCGTAGTGCGACTCATACACATGAGCAGTGCCACTCTTACACAGGTGTAGTGCCACTCTTACACATGCACAGTGTGACTCACACACATGTGCAGTGCGACTCACACACATGTGCAGTGCGACTCAGACATATGTGCAGTGCCACGCAGACATATGTGCAGAGCGACTCACACAAATGCACAGTTCGACTCATACACATGCGCATTGCGACTCATACACATGCGCAGTGTGACTCAGACCTATGCGCAGTGTGACTCATACACATGCGCAGTGCATCTTAGACACATGTGCAGTGCGACACAGACAAATGTGCAGTGTGACTCAGACAAATGTTCAGTGCGACTCATACACATGTGCAGTGTGACTCAGACACATGTGCAGTGCGACTCAGACACATGTGCAGTGCGACTGAGACATGTGTAGTGCGTCTAATACACATGCGCATTGTGACTCATATACATGCGCAGTGCGACTCAGACCTATGCACAGTGCAACTCATAAACATGCGCTATGCATCTTAGACACATGTGCAGTGCGACTCAGAAAAATGTGCAGTGTGACTCAGACAAATGTGCAGTGCGACTCATACGTATGCACAGTGCGACTAATACACATGCGCATTGCGACTCATGCACATGTGCAGTGTGACTCAGAACTATGCGCATTGCGACTAATGCACATGTGTAGTGCGACTCCTACACATGCACATTGCGACTCATACATATGTGCAGTGCGACTCATACCAATGTGCAATGCGACTTAGACACATGTGCTCTGCGACTCAGACACATGGGCATTGTGACTCAGACACTTGTGCAGTGCAACTCAGACATGTGTAGTGCGTCTAATACACATGTGTAGTGCGACTCTTACACACGCACAAAGCGACACATACATATGTGCAGTGTGACTCATGCACATGTGCAGTGCAACTCAGAAACATGCGCAGTGTGACTGAGACACATGTGCAGTGGGACTCATACACATGCGCATTGCGACTCATATACATGCGCAGTGCGACTTAGACACATGTGTAGTGCAACTTAGGCACATGTGCACTGTGACTCAGACAAATGTTCAGTGCGACTCAGAAACATGTGCAGTGTGACTCAGACATATGCGTAGTGCGACTCATACACACGCGTAGTGCCACTCTTACACATGCACAGTGCAACTCATACATATGTGCAGTGCGACTCACACACATGTGCAGTGCGACTCAGACATATGTGCAGTGCCACTCAGACATATGTGCAGAGCGACTCAGACATATGCACAGTGCAACTCATGCACATGCGCATTGCGACTCATACACATGCGCAGTGCGACTCAGACCTATGCGCAGTGTGACTCATACACATGCGCAGTGCATCTTAGACACATGTGTAGTGCAACACAGACAAATGTGCAGTGTGACTCAGACATGTGTAGTGCGTCTAATACACATGCGCATTGCGACTCATATACATGCGCAGTGTGACTCAGACCTATGCACAGTGCAACTAATAAACATGCGCTATGCATCTTAGACACATGTGCAGTGCGACTCAGAAAAATGTGCAGTGTGACTCAGACAAATGTGCAGTGCGACTCAGACATATGTGCAGTGCGACTGAGACACATGTGCAGTGCGACTCATACACATGCGCATTGCGACTCATATACATGCGCAGTGCGACTCAGACCTATGCACAGTGCAACTAATAAACATGCGCTATGCATCTTAGACACATGTGCAGTGCGACTCAGAAAAATGTGCAGTGTGACTCAGACAAATGTGCAGTGCGACTCATACATATGCACAGTGCGACTAATACACATGCGCATTGCGACTCATACACATGCGCAGTGCATCTTAGACACATGTGCAGTACGACTCAGACAAATGTGCAGTGTGACTCAGACAAATGTGCAGTGCGACTCATACACATGTGCAGTGCGACTCAGACATGTGCAGTGCAACTAATGCACATGTGTAGTGCGACTCCTACACATGCACATTGCGACTCATACATATGTGCAGTGCGACTCATACCAATGTGCAATGCGACTTAGACACATGTGCTGTGCGACTCAGACACATGGGCAATGTGACTCAGACACTTGTGCAGTGCAACTCAGACATGTGTAGTGCGTCTAATACACATGTGTAGTGCGACTCTTACACACGCACAAAGCGACACATACATATGTGCAGTGCGATTCATGCACATGTGCAGTGTGACTCAGAAACATGTGCAGTGCGACTGAGACACATATGCAGTGCGACTCATACACATGCGCATTGCGACTCATATACATGCGCAGTGCGACTCAGACCTATGCTCAGTGCGACTCATAAACATGCGCAATGCATCTTAGACACATGTGCAGTGCGACTCAGACACATGTGCAGTGCGACTCAGACACATGTGCAGTGATACTCAGACATGTGCAGTGCGACAAATGCACATGTGTAGTGCGACTCCTACACATGCACAGTGCGACTCATACATATGTGCAGTGCGACTCATACCAATGTGCAATTCAATTTAGACACTTGTGCACTGTGACTCAGACAAATGTGCAGTGCGACACAGAAACATGTGCAGTTTGACTCAGACATATGCGTAGTGCGACTCATACACATGCGTAGTGCCACTCTTACACATGTGTAGTGCCACTCTTACACATGTGCAGTGCGACTCACACACATGTGCAGTGCGACTCAGAAATAAGTGCATTGCCACTCAGACATATGTGCAGAGTGACTCAGACATATGCACAGTGCGACTCATACACATGTGCATTGCGATTCATACACATGCACAGTGCGACTCATACACATGCGCAGTGCATCTTAGACACATGTGCAGTGCGACTTAGGCACATGTGCACGGTGACTCAGACAAATGTTCAGTGCGACTCAGAAACATGTGCAGTGGGACTCAGACATATGCGTAGTGCGACTCATACACATGCGTAGTGCCACTCTTACACATGTGTAGTGCCACTCTTACACATGTGCAGTGCGACTCACACACATGTGCAGTGCCACTCAGATATATGTGCAGTGCCACACAGACATATGTGCAGAGCGACTCAGACATATGAACAGTGCGATTCATACACATGTGCATTGCGATTCATACACATGCACAGTGCGACTCACACACATGCGCAGTGTATCTTAGACACATGTGCTGTGCGACTCAGACAAATGTGCAATGTGACTAAGACAAATGTTCAGTGCGACTCATACACATGTGCAGTGTGACTCATACACATGTGCAGTGCGACTCAGACACATGTGCAGTGCGACTCAGACATGTGTAGTGCGTCTAATACACATGCGCATTGCGACTCATATAAATGAGCAGTGCGACTCATACCAATGTGCAATGCGACTCAGACACATGCGCTGTGCGACTCAGACACATGGGCATTGCGACCCAGACACATGCGCAGTGCGACTCATACACATGTGCAGTGCTACTAATACACATGCGCTGTGCGAAATAGACACATGTGCAGAGCGACTTAGGCACATGTGCACTGTGACTCAGACAAATGTGCAGTGCGACTCAGAAACATGTGCAGTGCGATTCATACACATGTATAGTGCCACTCTTACACAGGTGTAGTGCCACTCTTACACATGCACAGTGCGACTCATACATATGTGCAGTGCGATTCACACACATGTGCAGTGCGACTCACACACATGTGCAGTGCGACTCAGATATATGTGCAGTGCCACTCAGACATATGTGCAGAGCGACTCAGACATATGCACAGTGCGACTCATACATATGCGCATTGTGACTCATACACATGCGCAGTGCAACTCAGACCTATGCGCAGTTTGACTCAAACATATGCGCAGTGCATCTTAGACACATGTGCAGTGCGACTCAGACAAATGTGCAGTGTGACTCAGACAAATGTTCTGTGCGACTCATACACATGTGCAGTGTGACTCAGACACATGTGCAGTGCGACTCATACACATGCACATTGTGACTCATATACATGCGCAGTGCGACTCAGACCTATGCTCAGTATGACTCTTAAACATGCGCAGTGCATCTTAGACACATGTGCAGTGTGACTCAGACACATGGGCAGTGCGACTCAGACTCAAGTGCAGTGATACTCAGACATGTGCAGTGCGACTAATGTACATGTGTAGTGCGACTCCTACACATGCACAGTGCAACTCATACATATGTGCAGTGCGACTCATACCAATGTGCAATGCGACTTAGAAATATGCGCTGTGTGACTCATACACATGGGCATTGCGGCTCAGGCACATGCGCAGTGTGACTCATACACATGCACAGTGTGACTCAGACCTATGCTCAGTTGCACTCATAAATATGCGCAACGCATCTTAGACACATGTGCATTGCGACTCATATACATGCGCAGTGCGACTCAGACCTACGCTCAGTGCGAATCATAAACATGCGCAATGCATCTTAGACACATGTGCAGTGCGACTCAGACACATGTGCAGTGTGACTTAGGCACATGTGCACTGTGACTCAGACAAATGTGCAGTGTGACTCAGAATCATGTGCAGTGTGACTCAGACATATGCGTAGTGCGAATCATACACATGCGTAGTGCCACTCTTACACAGGTGTAGTGCCACTCTTACACCTGCCCAGTGCGACTCATACATATGTGCAGTGCAACTCAAACACATGTGCAGTGCGACTCAGACATATGCACAGTGTGACTCATACACATGCGCAGTGCATCTTAGACACATGTGCAGTGTGACTCAGACAAATGTGCTGTGTGACTCAGACAAATGTTCAGTGCGACTCAAACACATGTGCAGTGTGACTCAGACACATGTGCAGTGTGACTCAGACATGTGTAGTGCGTCTAATACAAATGCGCATTGCGACTCATATACATGCGCAGTGTGACTCAGATCTATGCTCAGTTCGACTCATAAACATGTGCAATGCATCTTAGACACATGTGCAGTGCGACTCAGACACATGTGCAGTGCGACTCAGACACATGTGCAGTGATACTCAGACATGTGTAGTGCAACTAATGCACATGTGTAGTGCGACTCCTACACATGCACAGTGCGACTCATACATACGTGCAGTGCGACTCATACCAATGTGCAATGCGACTTAGACACATGCACAGTGCGACTCAGACACATGGGCATTGCGACTCAGACACTTGCGCAGTGCGTCTAATACACATGTGCAGTGCTACTCATACACATGCGCAGTGCGACTTAGACACATGTGTAGTGCAACTTAGGCATATGTGCACTGTGACTCAGACAAATGTGCAGTGCGACTCAGAAACATGTGCAGTGTGACTCATACACATGCGTAGTGCCACTCTTACACATGTGTAGTGCCACTCTTACACATGCACAGTGCGACTCACACACATGTGCAGTGCGACTCAGACGTATGTGCAGTGCCACTCATACACATGTGCAGTGCGACTCAGACATGTGCAGTGCAACTAATGCACATGTGTAGTGTATGTGTAGTGCGACTCCTACACATGCACATTGCGACTCATACATATGTGCAGTGCGACTCATACCAATGTGCAATGCGACTTAGACACATGTGCTGTGCGACTCAGACACATGGGCATTGTGACTCTGACACTTGTGCAGTGCAACACAGACATGTGTAGTGCGTCTAATACACATGTGTAGTGCGACTCTTACACACGCACAAAGCGACACATACATATGTGCAGTGCGATTCATGCACATGTGCAGTGCGACTCAGAAACATGTGCAGTGCGACTGAGACACATGTGCAGTGCGACTCATACACATGCGCATTGCGACTCATATACATGCGCAGTGCGACTCAGACCTATGCTCAGTGCGACTCATAAACATGCGCAATGCATCTTAGACACATGTGCAGTGCGACTCAGACACATGTGCAGTGCGACTCAGGCACATGTGCAGTGATACTCAGACATGTGCAGTGCGACAAATGCACATGTGTAGTGCGACTCCTACACATGCACAGTGCGACTCATACATATGTGCAGTGCGACTCATACCAATGTGCAATGCGACTTAGACACTTGTGCACTGTGACTCAGACAAATGTGCAGTGCGACACAGAAACATGTGCAGTGTCACTCAGACATATGCGTAGTGTGACTCATACACATGCGTAGTGCCACTCTTACACATGTGTAGTGCCACTCTTACACATGTGCAGTGCGACTCACACACATGTGCAGTGCGACTCAGAAATATGTGCATTGCCACTCAGACATATGTGCAGAGCGTCTCAGACATATGCACAGTGCGACTCATACACATGCGCATTGCGATTCATACACATGCACATTGCGACTCATACACATGCGCAGTGCATCTTAGACACATGTGCAGTGCGACTTAGGCACATGTGCACTGTGACTCAGACAAATGTTCAGTGCGACTCAGAAACATGTGCAGTGGGACTCAGACATATGCGTAGTGCGACTCAAACACATGCGTAGTGCCACTCTTACACATGTGTAGTGCCACTCTTACACATGTGCAGTGCGACTCACACACATGTGCAGTGCAACTCAGATATATGTGCAGTGCCACTCTGACATATGTGCAGAGCGACTCAGACATATGAACAGTGCGACTCATACACATGCGCATTGCGATTCATACACATGCACAGTGCGACTCACACACATGTGCAGTGCATCTTAGCCACATGTGCTGTGCGACTCAGACACATGTGCAGTGCGACTCAGACATGTGTAGTGCGTCTAATACACATGCGCATTGCGACTCATATACATGAGCAGTGCGACTCATACCAATGTGCCATGCGACTCAGACACATGCGCTGTGCGAATCAGACACATGGGCATTGCGACCCAGACACATGCGCAGTGCGACTCATACACATGTGCAGTGCTACTAATACACATGTGCAGTGCGACATAGACACATGTGCAGTGCGACTTAGGCACATGTGCACTGTGACTCAGACAAATTTGCAGTGCGACTCAGAAACATGTGCAGTGCAACTCATACACATGCGTAGTGCCACTCTTACACAGGTGTAGTGCCACTCTTACACATGCACAGTGCGACTCACACATATGTGCAGTGCGATTCACACACATGTGCAGTGCGACTCACACACATGTGCAGTGCGACTCAGACATATGTGCAGTGCCACTCAGACATATGCACAGTGCGACTCATACATATGCGCATTGTGACTCATACACATGCGCAGTGCAACTCAGACCTATGCGCAGTTTGACTCAAACATATGCGCAGTGCATCTTAGACACATGTGCAGTGCGACTCAGACAAATGTGCAGTGTGACTCAGACAAATGTTCAGTGCGACTCATACACATGTGCAGTGTGACTCAGACACATGTGCAGTGCGACTCATACACATGCACATTGTGACTCATATACATGCGCAGTGCGACTCAGACCTATGCTCAGTACGACTCTTAAACATGCGCAGTGCATCTTAGACACATGTGCAGTGCGACTCAGACACATGGGCAGTGCGACTCAGACTCAAGTGCAGTGATACTCAGACATGTGCAGTGCAACTAATGTACATGTGTAGTGCGACTCCTACACATGCACAGTGCAACTCATACATATGTGCAGTGCGACTCATACCAATGTGCAATGCGACTTAGAAACATGCGCTGTGTGACTCATACACATGGGCATTGCGGCTCAGACACATGCGCAGTGCGACTCATACACATGCGCAGTGTGACTCAGACCTATGCTCAGTTGCACTCATAAATATGCTCAACGCATCTTAGACACATGTGCATTGCGACTCATATACATGCGCAGTGCGACTCAGACCTACGCTCAGTGCGACTCATAAACATGCGCAATGTATCTTAGACACATGTGCAGTGCGACTCAGACACATGTGCAGTGTGACTTAGGCACATGTGCACTGTGACTCAGACAAATGTGCAGTGCGACTCAGAATCATGTGCAGTGTGACTCAGACATATGCGTAGTGCGAATCATACACATGCGTAGTGCCACTCTTACACAGGTGTAGTGCCACTCTTACACATGCACAGTGCGACTCATACATATGTGCAGTGCAACTCAAACACATGTGCAGTGCGACTCAGACATATGCACAGTGCGACTCATACACATGCGCAGTGCGACTCAGACATATGCACTGTGCGACTCATACACATGCACATTGCGACTCATACACTTGCGCAGTGCGACTCAAACCTAAGCGCAGTGTGACACATACACATGCGCAGTGCATCTTAGACACATGTGCAGTGTGACTCAGACAAATGTGCAATGTGACTCAGACAAAAGTTCAGTGTGACTCACACACATGTGCAGTGTGACTCAGACACATGTGCAGTGCGACTCAGACATGTGTAGTGCGTCTAATACACATGCGCATTGCGACTCATATAAAGGCGCAGTGCGACTCATACCAATGTGCAATGCGACGTAGACACATGTGCAGTGCGACTCAGACATATGCACAGTGCGACTCATACACATGCGCAGTGCGACCCAGACCTATGCGCAGTGTGACTCATACACATGCGCAGTGCATCTTAGACACATGTGCAGTGTGACTCAGACAAATGTGCAGTGTGACTCAGACAAATGTTCAGTTCGACTCAGACACATGTGCAGTGTGACTCAGACACATGTGCAGTGTGACTCAGACATGTGTAGTGCGTCTAATACAAATGCGCATTGCGACTCATATACATGCGCAGTGCGACTCAGATCTATGCTCAGTTCGACTCATAAACATGTGCAATGCATCTTAGACACATGTGCAGTGCGACTCAGACACATGTGCAGTGCGACTCAGACACATGTGCTGTGATACTCAGACATGTGTAGTGCAACTAATGCACATGTGTAGTGCGACTCCTACACATGCACAGTGCGACTCATACATACGTGCAGTGCGACTCATACCAATGTGCAATGCGACTTAGACACATGTGCAGTGCGACTCAGACACATGGGCATTGCGACTCAGACACTTGCGCAGTGCGACTCATACACATGTGCAGTGCTACTCATACACATGCGCAGTGCGACTTAGACACATGTGTAGTGCAACTTAGGCACATGTGCACTGTGACTCCGACAAATGTGCAGTGCGACTCAGAAACATGTGCAGTGTGACTCAGACATATGCGCATAGCGACTCATACACATGCGTAGTGCCACTCTTAGACATGTGTAGTGCCACTCTTACACATGCACAGTGCGACTCATACATATGTGCAGTGCAACTCACACACATGTGCAGTGCGACTCAGACGTATGTGCAGTGCCACTCAGACATATGTGCAGAGCGACTCAGACATATGCACAGTGCGACTCAAACACATGCGCATTGCGACTCATACACATGCGCAGTGTGACTCAGACCTATGCGCAGTGTGACTCATACACATGCGCAGTGCATCTTAGACACATGTGCAGTGTGACTCAGACAAATGTGCAATGTGACTCAGACAAAAGTTCAGTGCGACTCACACACATGTGCAGTGTGACTCAGACACATGTGCAGTGCGACTCAGACATGTGTAGTGCGTCTAATACACATGCGCATTGTGACTCATATAAATGCGCAGTGCGACTCATACCAATGTGCAATGCGACTTAGACACATGAGCTGTGCGACTCAGACACATGGGTATTGCTACTCAGACACATGCACAGTGCGACTCCTACACATGTGCAGTGCTACTCATACACATGCGCATTGCGACTTAGACACATGCGCATTGCGACTCATATACATGCGCAGTGCGACTCATACCAATGTGCAATGCGACTTAGACACATGCGCTGTGCGACTCAGACACATGGGCATTGCAACTCAGACACATGCACAGTGCGACTCATACACATGTGCAGTGCTACTCATACACATGCGCATTGTGACTTAGACACATGTGCAGTGCAACTTAGGCACATGTGCACTGTGACTCAGACAAATGTGCAGTGCGACTCAGAAACATGTGCAGTGTGACTCAGACATACGCGTAGTGCAACTCATACACATGCGTAGTGCCACTCTTACACAGGTGTAGTGCCACTCTTACACATGTGCAGTGCGACTCACACACATGTGCAGTGCGACTCAGATATATGTGCAGTGCCACTCAGACATATGTGCAGAGCGACTCAGACATATGCACAGGGCGACTCATACACATGCGCATTGCGACTCATACACATGCACTGTGCGACTCAGACCTATGCGCAGTGTGACTCATACACATGCGCAGTGCATATTAGACACATGTGCAGTGCGACTCAGACAAATGTGGAATTTGATTAAGACAAATGTTCAGTGTGACTCATACACATGTGCAGTGTGACTCAGACACATGTGCAGTGCGACTCAGACAAATGTGCAGTGCGACTCAGAAACATGTGCAGTGTGACTCAGACTTATGTGTAGTGCGACTCGTACACATGCGTAGTGCCACTCTTACACAGGTGTAGTGCCACTCTTACACATGCACAGTGCAACTCATACATATGTGCAGTGTGACTCAAACACATATGCAGTGCGACTCAGACATATGCACAGTGCGACTCATACACATGCGCAGTGCGACCCAGACCTATGCGCAGAGTGACTCATACACATGCGCAGTGCATCTTAGACACATGTGCAGTGTGACTCAGACAAATGTGCAGTGTGACTAAGACAAATGTTCAGTGTGACTCAGACATATGTGCAGTGTGACTCAGACATGTGTAGTGTGTCTAATACACATGCGCATCGTGTCTCATATACATGCACAGTGCGACTCAGACCTATGCTCAGTTCGACTCATAAACATGTGCAATGCATCTTAGACACATGTGCAGTGCGACTCAGACACATGTGCAGTGCGACTCAGACACATGTGCAGTGATACTCAGACATGTGTAGTGCAACTAATGCACATGTGTTGTGCGACTCCTACACATGCACAGTGCGACTCATACATATGTGCAGTGCGACTCATACCAATGTGCAATGCGACTTAGACACATGCGCAGTGCGAATCAGACACATGGGCATTGCGACTCAGACACTTGCGCAGTGCGACTCATACACATGTGCAGTGCTACTCATACACATGCGCAGTGCGACTTAGACACATGTGTAGTGCAACTTAGGCACATGTGCACTGTGACTCAGACAAATGTGCAGTGCGACTCAGAAACATGTGCAGTGTGACTCAGACATATGCGTAGTGCGTCTCATACACATGCATAGTGCCACTCTTACACAGGTGTAGTGCCACTCTTACACATGCACAGTGCGACTCATACATATGTGCAGTGCGACTCACACACATGTGCAGTGTGACTCAGACATATGTGCAGTGCCAATCAGACATATGTGCAGAGCGACTCAGACATATGCACTGTGCGACTCATACACATGCACATTGCGACTCATACACTTGCGCAGTGCGACTCAAACCTAAGCGCAGTGTGACTCAGACCTATGCGCAGTGTGACTCATACACATGCGCAGTGCATCTTAGACACATGTGCAGTGTGACTCAGACAAATGTGCAATGTGACTCAGACAAATGTTCAGTGCGACTCACACACATGTGCAGTGTGACTCAGACATATGTGCAGAGCGACTCAGACATGTGTAGTGCGTCTAATACACATGCGCATTGCGACTCATATACATGCGCAGTGCGACTCATACCAATGTGCAATGCGACTTAGACACATGCGCTGTGTGACTCAGACACATGGCCATTGCAACTCAGACACATGCACAGTGCGACTCATACACATGTGCAGTGCTACTCATACACATGCGCATTGTGACTTAGACACATGTGCAGTGCAACTTAGGCACATGTGCACTGTGACTCAGACAAATGTGCAGTGCGACTCAGAAACATGTGCAGTGTGACTCAGACATACGCGTAGTGCAACTCATACACATGCGTAGTGCCACTCTTACACAGGTGTAGTGCCACTCTTACACATGTGCAGTGCGACTCACACACATGTGCAGTGCGACTCAGATATATGTGCAGTGCCACTCAGACATATGTGCAGAGCGACTCAGACATATGCACAGGGCGACTCATACACATGCGCATTGCGACTCATACACATGCACTGTGCGACTCAGACCTATGCGCAGTGTGACTCATACACATGCGCAGTGCATATTAGACACATGTGCAGTGCGACTCAGACAAATGTGGAATTTGATTAAGACAAATGTTCAGTGTGACTCATACACATGTGCAGTGTGACTCAGACACATGTGCAGTGCGACTCAGACAAATGTGCAGTGCGACTCAGAAACATGTGCAGTGTGACTCAGACTTATGTGTAGTGCGACTCGTACACATGCGTAGTGCCACTCTTACACAGGTGTAGTGCCACTCTTACACATGCACAGTGCAACTCATACATATGTGCAGTGTGACTCAAACACATATGCAGTGCGACTCAGACATATGCACAGTGCGACTCATACACATGCGCAGTGCGACCCAGACCTATGCGCAGAGTGACTCATACACATGCGCAGTGCATCTTAGACACATGTGCAGTGTGACTCAGACAAATGTGCAGTGTGACTCAGACAAATGTTCAGTGTGACTCAGACATATGTGCAGTGTGACTCAGACATGTGTAGTGTGTCTAATACACATGCGCATCGTGTCTCATATACATGCGCAGTGCGACTCAGACCTATGCTCAGTTTGACTCATAAACATGTGCAATGCATCTTAGACACATGTGCAGTGCGACTCAGACACATGTGCAGTGCGACTCAGACACATGTGCAGTGATACTCAGACATGTGTAGTGCAACTAATGCACATGTGTTGTGCGACTCCTACACATGCACAGTGCGACTCATACATATGTGCAGTGCGACTCATACCAATGTGCAATGCGACTTAGACACATGCGCAGTGCGAATCAGACACATGGGCATTGCGACTCAGACACTTGCGCAGTGCGACTCATACACATGTGCAGTGCTACTCATACACATGCGCAGTGCGACTTAGACACATGTGTAGTGCAACTTAGGCACATGTGCACTGTGACTCAGACAAATGTGCAGTGCGACTCAGGGTGACTCAGACATATGCGTAGTGCGTCTCATACACATGCATAGTGCCACTCTTACACAGGTGTAGTGCCACTCTTACACATGCACAGTGCGACTCATACATATGTGCAGTGCGACTCACACACATGTGCAGTGTGACTCAGACATATGTGCAGTGCCAATCAGACATATGTGCAGAGCGACTCAGACATATGCACTGTGCGACTCATACACATGCACATTGCGACTCATACACTTGCGCAGTGCGACTCAAACCTAAGCGCAGTGTGACTCATACACATGCGCAGTGCATCTTAGACACATGTGCAGAGTGACTCAGACAAATGTGCAATGTGACTCAGACAAAAGTTCAGTGCGACTCACACACATGTGCAGTGCGACTCAAACATGTGTAGTGCGTCTAATACACATGCGCATTGCGACTCATATAAATGCGCAGAGCGACTCATACCAATGTGCAATGCGACTTAGACACATGAGCTGTGCGACTCAGACACATGGGTATTGCTACTCAGACACATGCACAGTGCGACTCCTACACATGTGCAGTGCTACTCATACACATGCGCATTGCGACTTAGACACATGTGCAGTGCGACTTAGGCACATGTGCACTGTGACTCAGACAAATGTGCAGTGCAACTCTGAAACATGTGCAGTGTGACTCAGACATATGCGTAGTGCGACTCATACACATGCGTAGAGCCACTCTTACACAGGTGTAGTGCCACTCTTACACATGCACAGTGTGACTCTCACACATGTGCAGTGCGACTCACACACATGTGCAGTGCGACTCAGACATATGTGCAGTGCCACTCAGACCTATGCGCAGTGTGACTCATACACATGCGCAGTGCAACTCATATATATGCGCAGTGCGACTCAGACCTATGCACAGTGCAACTCATAAACATGCGCTATGCATCTTAGACACATGTGCAGTGCGACTCAGACAAATGTGCAGTGTGACTCAGACAAATGTGCAGTGCGACTCATACACATGTGCAGTGCGACTTAGATATGTGCAGTGCGACTAATGCACATGTGTAGTGCGACTCCTACACATGCACATTGCGACTCATACATATGTGCAGTGCGACTCATACCAATGTGCAATGCGACTTAGACACATGTACTGTGCGACTAAGACACATGGGCATTGCGACTCAGACACTTGTGCAGTGCAACTCAGACATGAGTAGTGCGTCTAATACACATGTGTAGTGCAACTCTTACACAAGCACAAAGCGACACATACATATGTGCAGTGCGACTCATGCACATGTGCAGTGCGACTCATGCACATGTGCAGTGAAACTCAGAAACATGTGCAGTGCGACTGAGACACATGTGCAGTGCGACTCATACACATGCGCATTGCGACTCATATACTTGCGCAGTGCGTCTCAGACCTATGTTCAGTGTGACTCATAAACATGCGCAATGCATCTTAGACACATGAGCAGTGAGAATCAGACACATGTGCAGTGCGACTCAGACACATGTGCAGTGATACTCAGACATGTGCATTGCGACTAATGCACATGTGTAGTGTGACTCCTACACATGCACAGTGCGACTCATACATATGTGCAGTGCGACTCATACCAATGTGCAATGCGACTTAGACACATGTGCTGTGCGACTCAGACACATGGGCATTGCGACTCAGACACATGCGCAGTGCGACTCATACACATGTGCAGTGCTACTCATACACATGCGCAGTGCGACTTAGACACATGTGCAGTGCGACTTAGGCACATGTGCACTGTGACTCAGACAAATGTGCAGTGCGACTCAGAAAAATGTGCAATGTGACTCAGACATATGCGTAGTGCGACTCATACACATGCGTAGTGCCACTCTTACACAGGTGTAGTGCCACTCTTACACATGTGCAGTGCGACTCATACATATGTGCAGTGCCACTCAGACATATGTGCAGAGCGACTCAGGCATATGCACAGTGCGACTCATACACATGCGCATTGCGACTCATACACATGCGCAGTGCGACTCAGACCTATGCGCAGTGCGACTCATACACATGCGTAGTGCATCTTAGACATATGTGCAGTGTGACTCTGACAAATGTGCAGTGTGAATCAGACAAATGTTCAGTGCGACTCACACACATGTGCAGTGTGACTCAGACACATGTGCAGTGCGACTCAGACACATGTGCAGTGCGACTCAGACATGTGTAGTGCATCTAATACACATGCGCATTGCGACTCATATACATGCGCAGTGCGACTCATACCAATGTGCAATGCGACTTAGACACATGAGCTGTGCGACTCAGACACATGGGCATTGCTACTCAGACACATGCACAGTGCGACTCCTACACATGTGCAGTGCTACTCATACACATGCGTAGTGCCACTCTTACACAGGTGTAGTGCCACTCTTACACATGCACAGTGTGACTCACACACATGTGCAGTGCGACTCACACACATGTGCAGTGCGACTCAGACATATGTGCAGTGCCACTCAGACATATGTGCAGAGTGACTCAGACATATGCACAGTGCGACTCATACACATGCACATTGCGACTCATACACATGCGCAGTGTGACTCAGACCTATGCGCAGTGTGACTCATACACATTCGCAGTGCATCTTAGACACATGTGCAGTGCGACTCAGACAAATGTGCAGTGTGACTCAGATAAATGTTCATTGCGACTCATACACATGTGCAGTGTGACTCAGACACATGTGCAGTGCGACTCAGACACATGTGCAGAGCAACTGAGACATGTGTAGTGCATCTAATACACATGGGCATTGCAACTCATATACATGCACAGTGCGACTCAGATCTATGCATAGTGCAACTCATAAACATGCGCTATGCATCTTAGACACATGTGCAGTGTGACTCAGACAAATGTGCAGTGTGACTCAGAGAAATGTGCAGTGCGACTCATACACATGTGCAGTGCGACTTAGACATGTGCAGTGTGACTAATGCACATGTGTAGTGCGACTCCTACACATGCACATTGCGACTCATACATATGTGCAGTGCGACTCATACCAATGTGCAATGCGACTTAGACACATGTACTGTGCGACTCAGACACATGGGCATTGCGACTCAGACACTTGTGCAGTGCAACTCAGACATGTGTAGTGCGTCTAATACACATGTGTAGTGCAACTCTTACACAAGCACAAAGCGACACATACATATGTGCAGTGCGACTCATGCACATGTGCAGTGCGACTCATACACATGCGCATTGCGACTCATATACTTGCGCAGTGCGTCTCAGACCTATGTTCAGTGCGACTCATAAACATGCGCAATGCATCTTAGACACATGTGCAGTGATACTCAGACATGTGCAGTGCGACTAATGCACATGTGTAGTGTGACTCCTACACATGCACAGTGCGACTCATACATATGTGCAGTGCGACTCATACCAATGTGCAATGCGACTTAGACACGTGCTGTGCGACTCAGACACATGGGCATTGCGAATCAGACACATGCGCAGTGCGACTCATACACATGTGCAGTGCTACTCATACACATGCGCAGTGCGACTTAGACACATGTGCAGTGCGACTTAGGCACATGTGCACTGTGACTCAGACAAATGTGCAGTGCGACTCATACACATGCGCGTTGCGACTCATACACATGCGCAGTGTGACTCAGACCTATGCGCAGTGTGACTCATACACATGCGCAGTGCATCTTAGACACATGTGCAGTGCGACTCAGACAAATGTGCAGTGTGACTCAGATAAATGTTCAGTGCGACTCATACACATGTGCAGTGTGACTCAGACACATGTGCAGTGCGACTCAGACACATGTGCAGTGCAACTGAGACATGTGTAGTGCATCTAATACACATGCGCATTGCGACTCATTACATGCGCAGTGCGACTCAGACCTATGCACAGTGCAACTCATAAACATGCGCTATGCATCTTAGACACATGTGCAGTGCGACTCAGACAAATGTGCAGTGTGACTCAGACAAATGTGCAGTGCGACTCATACACATGTGCAGTGCGACTTAGACATGTGCAGTGCGACTAATGCACATGTGTAGTGCGACTCCTACACATGCACATTGCGACTCATACATATGTGCAGTGCGACTCATACCAATGTGCAATGCGACTTAGACACATGTACTGTGCGACTAAGACACATGGGCATTGCGACTCAGACACTTGTGCAGTGCAACTCAGACATGAGTAGTGCGCTAATACACATGTGTAGTGCAACTCTTACACAAGCACAAAGCGACACATACATATGTGCAGTGCGACTCATGCACATGTGCAGTGCGACTCATGCACATGTGCAGTGAAACTCAGAAACATGTGCAGTGCGACTGAGACACATGTGCAGTGCGACTCATACACATGCGCATTGCGACTCATATACTTGCGCAGTGCGTCTCAGACCTATGTTCAGTGTGACTCATAAACATGCGCAATGCATCTTAGACACATGAGCAGTGAGAATCAGACACATGTGCAGTGCGATTCAGACACATGTGCAGTGATACTCAGACATGTGCATTGCGACTAATGCACATGTGTAGTGTGACTCCTACACATGCACAGTGCGACTCATACATATGTGCAGTGCGACTCATACCAATGTGCAATGCGACTTAGACACATGGGCATTGCGACTCAGACACATGCGCAGTGCGACTCATACACATGTGCAGTGCTACTCATACACATGCGCAGTGCGACTTAGACACATGTGCAGTGCGACTTAGGCACATGTGCACTGTGACTCAGACAAATGTGCAGTGCGACTCAGAAACATGTGCAATGTGACTCAGACATATGCGTAGTGCGACTCATACACATGCGTAGTGCCACTCTTACACAGGTGTAGTGCCACTCTTACACATGTGCAGTGCGACTCATACATATGTGCAGGGCCACTCAGACATATGTGCAGAGCGACTCAGACATATGCACAGTGCGACTCATACACATACGCATTGCGACTCATACACATGCGCAGTGCGACTCAGACCTATGCGCAGTGTGACTCATACACATGCGTAGTGCATCTTAGACATATGTGCAGTGTGACTCTGACAAATGTGCAGTGTGAATCAGACAAATGTTCAGTGCGACTCACACACATGTGCAGTGTGACTCAGACACATGTGCAGTGCGACTCAGACACATGTGCAGTGCGACTCAGACATGTGTAGTGCATCTAATACACATGCGCATTGCGACTCATATACATGCGCAGTGCGACTCATACCAATGTGCAATGCGACTTAGACACATGAGCTGTGCGACTCAGACACATGGGCATTGCTACTCAGACACATGCACAGTGCGACTCCTACACATGTGCAGTGCTACTCATACACATGCGCATTGCGACTTAGAAACATGTGCAGTGCGACTTAGTCACATGTGCACTGTGACTCAGACAAATGTGCAGTGCGACTCTGAAACATGTGCAGTGTGACTCAGACATATGCATAGTGCGACTCATACACATGCGTAGTGCCACTCTTACACAGGTGTAGTGCCACTCTTACACATGCACAGTGTGACTCACACACATGTGCAGTGCGACTCAGACATATGTGCAGTGCCACTCAGACATATGTGCAGAGCGACTCAGACGTATGCACTGTGCAACTCATACACATGCACATTGCGACTCATACACTTGCGCAGTGCGACTCAAACCTAAGCGCAGTGTGACTCATACACATGCGCAGTGCATCTTAGACACATGTGCAGTGTGACTCAGACAAATGTGCAATGTGACTCAGACAAATGTTCAGTGTGACTCAGACACATGTGCAGTGCGACTCAGACACATGTGCAGTGCGACTCAGACATGTGTAGTGCGTCTAATACACATGCGCATTGCGACTCATATAAATGCGCAGTGCGACTCATACCAATGTGCAATGCGACTTAGACACATGAGCTGTGCGACTCAGACACATGGGCATTGCTACTCAGATACATGCACAGTGCGACTCCTACACATGTGCAGTGCTACTCATACACATGCGCATTGCGACTTAGACACATGTGCAGTGCGACTTAGGCACATGTGCACTGTGACTCAGACAAATGTGCAGTGCGACTCTGAAACATGTGCAGTGTGACTCAGACATATGCATAGTGCGACTCATACACATTCGTAGTGCCACTCTTACACAGGTGTAGTGCCACTCTTACACATGCACAGTGTGACTCACACACATGTGCAGTGCGACTCACACACATGTGCAGTGCGACTCAGACATATGTGCAGTGCCACTCAGACATAAGTGCAGAGCGACTCAGACATATGCACAGTGCGACTCATACACATGCACATTGAGACTCATACACATGCGCAGTGTGACTCAGACCTATGCGCAGTGTGACTCATACACATGCGCAGTGCATCTTAGACACATGTGCAGTGCGACTCAGACAAATGTGCAGTGTGACTCAGATAAATGTTCATTGCGACTCATACACATGTGCAGTGTGACTCAGACACATGTGCAGTGCGACTCAGACACATGTGCAGTGCAACTGAGACATGTGTAGTGCATCTAATACACATGCGCATTGCAACTCATATACATGCACAGTGCGACTCAGATCTATGCATAGTGCAACTCATAAACATGCGCTATGCATCTTAGACACATGTGCAGTGTGACTCAGACAAATGTGCAGTGTGACTCAGAGAAATGTGCAGTGCGACTCATACACATGTGCAGTGCGACTTAGACATGTGCAGTGTGACTAATGCACATGTGTAGTGCGACTCCTACACATGCACATTGCGACTCATACATATGTGCAGTGCGACTCATACCAATGTGCAATGCGACTTAGACACATGTATTTTGCGACTCAGACACATGGGCATTGCGACTCAGACACTTGTGCAGTGCAACTCAGACATGTGTAGTGCGTCTAATACACATGTGTAGTGCAACTCTTACACAAGCACAAAGCGACACATACATATGTGCAGTGCGACTCATGCACATGTGCAGTGCGACTCATACACATGCGCATTGCGACTCATATACTTGCGCAGTGCGTCTCAGACCTATGTTCAGTGCGACTCATAAACATGCGCAATGCATCTTAGACACATGTGCAGTGATACTCAGACATGTGCAGTGCGACTAATGCACATGTGTAGTGTGACTCCTACACATGCACAGTGCGACTCATACATATGTGCAGTGCGACTCATACCAATGTGCAATGCGACTTAGACACATGTGCTGTGCGACTCAGACACATGGGCATTGCGAATCAGACACATGCGCAGTGCGACTCATACACATGTGCAGTGCTACTCATACACATGCGCAGTGCGACTTAGACACATGTGCAGTGCGACTTAGGCACATGTGCACTGTGACTCAGACAAATGTGCAGTGCGACTCAGAAACATGTGCAATGTGACTCAGACATATGCGTAGTGCGACTCATACACATGCGTTGTGCCACTCTTACACAGGTGTAGTGCCACTCTTACACATGTGCAGTGCGACTCATACATATGTGCAGTGCCACTCAGACATATGTGCAGAGCGACTCAGACATATGCACAGTGCGACTCATACACATGCGCATTGCGACTCATACACATGCGCAGTGCGACTCAGACCTATGGGCAGTGTGATTCATACACATGCGCAGTGCATCTTAGACACATGTGCAGTGTGACTCAGACAAATGTGCAGTGCGACTCACACACATGTGCAGTGTGACTCAGACACATGTGCAGTGCGACTCAGACACATGTGCAGTGCGACTCAGACATGTGTAGTGCGTCTAATACACATGCGCATTGCGACTCATATACATGCGCAGTGCGACTCATACCAATGTGCAATGCGACTTAGACACATGAGCTGTGCGACTCAGACACATGGGCATTGCTACTCAGACACATGCACAGTGCGACTCCTACACATGTGCAGTGCTACTCATACACATGCGCATTGCGACTTAGACACATGTGCAGTGCGACTTAGTCACATGTGCACTGTGACTCAGACAAATGTGCAGTGAGACTCTGAAACATGTGCAGTGTGACTCAGACATATGCATAGTGCGACTCATACACATGCCTTGTGCCACTCTTACACAGGTGTAGTGCCACTCTTACACATGCACAGTGTGACTCACACACATGTGCAGTGCGACTCACACACATGTGCAGTGCGACTCAGACATATGTGCAGTGCCACTCAGACATATGTGCAGAGCGACTCAGACATATGCACAGTGCGACTCATACACATGCGCATTGCGACTCATATACTTGCGCAGTGCGTCTCAGACCTATGTTCAGTGCGACTCATAAACATGCGCAATGCATCTTAGACACCTGAGCAGTGCGACTCAGACACATGTGCAGTGCGACTCAGACACATGTGCAGTGATACTCAGACATGTGCAGTGCGACTAATGCACATGTGTAGTGTGACTCCTACACATGCACAGTGCGACTCATACATATGTGCAGTGCGACTCATACCAATGTGCAATGCGACTTAGACACATGTGCTGTGCGACTCAGACACATGGGCATTGCGACTCAGACACATGCGCAGTGCGACTCATACACATGTGCAGTGCGACTCATACACATGAGCAGTGCGACTTAGACACATGTGCAGTGCGACTTAGGCACATGTGCACTGTGACTCAGACAAATGTGCAGTGCTACTCAGAAACATGTGCAGTGTGACTCAGACATATGCGTAGTGCGACTCATACACATGCGTAGTGCCACTCTTACACAGGTGTAGTGCCACTCTTACACATGTGCAGTGCGACTCATATATATGTGCAGTGCCACTCAGACATATGTGCAGAGCGACTCAGACATATGCACAGTGCGACTCATACACATGCGCATTGCGACTCATACACATGCGCAGTGCGACTCAGACCTATGCGCAGTGTGACTCATACACATGCGCAGTGCATCTTAGACACATGTGCAGTGTGACTCAGACAAATGTGCAGTGTGACTCAGACAAATGTTCAGTGCGACTCACACACATGTGCAGTGTGACTCAGACACATGTGCATTGCGACTCAGACACATGTGCTGTGCGACTCAGACATGTGTAGTGCATCTAATACACATGCGTATTGCGACTCATATACATGCGCAGTGCGACTCATACCAATGTGCAATGCGACTTAGACACATGAGCTGTGCGACTCAGACACATGGGCATTGCTACTCAGACACATGCACAGTGCGACTCCTACACATGTGCAGTGCTACTCATACACATGCGCATTGCGACTTAGAGACATGTGCAGTGTGACTCAGACACATGTGCAGTGCGACTCAGACACATTCGCAGTGCGACTCAGACATGTGTAGTGCGTCTAATACACATGCGCATTGCGACTCATATACATGTGCAGTGCGACTCATACCAATATGCAATGCGACTTAGACACATGAGCTGTGCGCATCAGACACATGGGCATTGCTACTCAGACACATGCACAGTGTGACTCCTACACATGTGCAATGCTACTCATACACATGCGCATTGCGACTTAGACACATGAGCAGTGAGACTTAGTCACATGTGCACTGTGACTCAGACAAATGTGCAGTGCGACTCTGAAACATGTGCAGTGTGACTCAG
Source organism: Taudactylus pleione (assembly GCA_031769625.1). Lineage (NCBI taxonomy): Eukaryota > Metazoa > Chordata > Amphibia > Anura > Myobatrachidae > Taudactylus > Taudactylus pleione. The sequence goes on from JAUIMM010000384.1 coordinate 13,330,860, forward strand.
ACATATGCGTAGTGCGACTCATACACATGCGTAGTGCCACTCTTACACAGGTGTAGTGCTACTCTTACACATGCACAGTGTGACTCACACACATGTGCAGTGCGACTCACACACATGTGCAGTGCGACTCAGACATATGTGCAGTGCCACTCAGACATATGTGCAGAGCGACTCAGACATATGCACAGTGCGACTCATACACATGCGCATTGCGACTCATACACATGCGCAGTGTGACTCAGACCTATGCGCAGTGTGACTCATACACATGCACAGTGCATCTTAGACACATGTGCAGTGCGACTCAGACAAATGTGCAGTGTGACTCAGATAAATGTTCATTGCGACTCATACACATGTGCAGTGTGACTCAGACACATGTGCAGTGCGACTCAGACACATGTGCAGTGCAACTGAGACATGTGTAGTGCATCTAATACACATGCGCATTGCGACTCATATACATGTGCAGTGCGACACAGACCTATGCATAGTGCAACTCATAATCATGCGCTATGCATCTTAGACACATGTGCAGTTCGACTCAGACTAATGTGCAGTGTGACTCAGACAAATGTGCAGTGCGACTCATACACATGTGCAGTGCGACTTCGACATGTGCAGTGCGACTAATGCACATGTGTAGTGCGACTCCTACACATGCACATTGCGACTCATACATATGTGCAGTGCGTCTCATACCAATGTGCAATGCGACTTAGACACATGTGCTGTGCGACTCAAACACATGGGCATTGCGACTCAGGCACTAGTGCAGTGCAACTCAGACATGTGTAGTGCGTCTAATACACATGTGTAGTGCAACTCTAACACACGCACAAAGCGACACATACATATGTGCAGTGCGACTCATGCACATGTGCAGTGCGACTCATGCACATGTGCAGTGCGACTCAGAAACATGTGCAGTGCGACTGAGACACATGTGCAGTGCGACTCATACACATGCGCATTGCGACTCATATACTTGCGCAGTGCGTCTCAGACCTATGTTCAGTGCGACTCATAAACATGCGCAATGCATATTAGACACATGAGCAGTGCGACTCAGACACATGTGCAGTGCGACTCAGACACATGTGCAGTGATACTCAGACATGTGCAGTGCGACTAATGCACATGTGTAGTGTGACTCCTACACATGCACAGTGCGACTCATACATATGTGCAGTGCGACTCATAGCAATGTGCAATGCGACTTAGACACATGTGCTGTGCGACTCAGACACATGGGCATTGCGACTCAGACACATGCGCAGTGCGACTCATACACATGTGCAGTGCTACTCATACACATGCGCAGTGCGACTTAGACACATGTGCAGTGCGACTTAGGCACATTTGCACTGTGACTCAGACAAATGTGCAGTGCGACTCAGAAACATGTGCAGTGTGACTCAGACATATGCGTAGTGCGACTCATACACATGCGTAGTGCCACTCTTACACAGGTGTAGTGCCACTCTTACACATGTGCAGTGCGACTCATACATATGTGCAGTGCCACTCAGACATATGTGCAGAGCGACTCAGACATATGCACAGTGCGACTCATACACATGCGCATTGCGACTCATACACATGCGCAGTACGACTCAGATCTATGCGCAGTGTGACTCATACACATGCGCAGTGCATCTTAGACACATGTGCAGTGTGACTCAGACAAATGTGCAGTGTGACTCAGACAAATGTTCAGTGCGACTCACACACATGTGCAGTGTGACTCAGACACATGTGCATTGCGACTCAGATACATGTGCTGTGCGACTCAAACATGTGTAGTGCGTCTAATACACATGCGTATTGCGACTCATATACATGCGCAGTGCGACTCATACCAATGTGCAATGCGACTTAGACACATGAGCTGTGCGACTCAGACACATGGGCATTGCTACTCAGACACATGCACAGTGCGACTCCTACACATGTGCAGTGCTACTCATACACATGCGCATTGCTACTTAGACACATGTGCAGTGTGACTCAGACACATGTGCAGTGCGACTCAGACACATTCGCAGTGTGACTCAGACATGTGTAGTGCGTCTAATACACATGCGCATTGCGACTCATATACATGCGCAGTGCGACTCATACCAATGTGCAATGCGACTTAGACACATGAGCTGTGCGCATCAGACACATGGGCATTGCTACTCAGACACATGCACAGTGCGACTCCTACACATGTGCAATGCTACTCATACACATGCGCATTGCGACTTAGACACATGTGCAGTGCGACTTAGTCACATGTGCACTGTGACTCAGACAAATGTGCAGTGCGACTCTGAAACATGTGCAGTGTGACTCAGACATATGCGTAGTGCGACTCATACACTTGCGTAGTGCCACTCTTACACAGGTGTAGTGCTACTCTTACACATGCACAGTGTGACTCACACACATGTGCAGTGCGACTCACACACATGTGCAGTGCGACTCATACCAATGTTCAATGCAACTTAGACACATGTGCTGTGCGACTCAGACACATTGGCATTGCGACTAAGACACATGCTCAGTGCGACTCATACACATGTGCAGTGCTACTCATACACATGCGCAGTGCGACTTAGACACATGTGCAGTGCGACTTAGGCACATGTGCACTGTGACTCTGACAAATGTGCAGTGCGACTCAGAAACATGTGCAGTGTGACTCAGACATATGCGTAGTGCGACTCATACACATGCGTAGTGCCACTCTTACACATGTGTAGTGCCACTCTTACACATGTGCAGTGCGACTCACACACATGTGCAGTGCAACTCAGATATATGTGCAGTGCTACTCAGACATATGTGCAGAGCGACTCAGACATATGCACAGTGCGACTCATACACATGCGCATTGCGATTCATACACATGCACAGTGCGACTCAGACACATGTGCAGTGCGACTAATGCACATGTGTAGTGCAACTCCTACACATGCACAGTTCGACTCATACATATGTGCAGTGCGACTCATACCAATGTGCAATGCAACTTAGACACATGTGCTGTGCGACTCAGACACATGGGCATTGCGACTCAGACACATGCGCAGTGCGACTCAAACACATGTGCAGTGCTACTCATACACATGCGCAGTGCGACTTAGACACATGTGCAGTGCGACTTAGGCACATGTGCACTGTGACTCTGACAAATGTGCAGTGCGACTCAGAAACATGTGCAGTGTGACTCAGACATATGCGTAGTGCGACTCATACACATGCGTAGTGCCACTCTTACACATGTGTAGTGCCACTCTTACACATGTGCAGTGCGACTCACACACATGTGCAGTGCGACTCAGATATATGTGCAGTGCTACTCAGACATATGTGCAGAGCGACTCAGACATATGCACAGTGCGACTCATACACATGCACATTGCGATTCATACACATGCACAGTGCGACTCATACACATGCGCAGTGCATCTTAAACACATGTGCAGTGCGACTCAAACAAATGTGCAATGTGACTAAGACAAATGTTCAGTGCGACTCATACACATGTGCAGTGTGACTCAGAAACATGTGCAGTGCGACTCAGACACATGTGCAGTGCGACTCAGACATGTGTAGTGCATCTAATACACATGCGCATTGCGACTCATATACATGAGCAGTGCGACTCATACCAATGTGCAATGCGACTTAGACACATGCGCTGTGCGACTCAGACTCATGGGCATTGCGACCAAGACACATGTGCAGTGCGACTCATACACATGTGCAGTGCTACTCATACACATGCGCAGTGCGACTTAGACACATGTGCAGTGCGACTTAGGCACATGTGCACTGTGACTCAGACAAATGTGCAGTGCGACTCAGACACATGTGCAGTGCGACTCACACACATGCGTAATGCCACTCTTACACAGGTGTAGTGCCACTCTTACACATGCACAGTGCGACTCATACATATGTGCAGTGCGACTCACACACATGTGCAGTGCGACTCACACGCATGTGCTGTGCGACTCAGACATATGTGCAGTGCCATTCAGACATATGTGCAGAGCGATTCAGACATATGCACAGTGCGACTCATACACATGCGCATTGCGACTCATACACATGCGCAGTGCAACTCAGACCTATGCGCAGTTTGACACATACACATGCGCAGTGCATCTTAGACACATGTGCAGTGCGACTCAGACAAATGTGCAGTGTGACTCAGACAAATGTGCAGTGCAACTCATACATATGCACAGTGCGACTAATACACATGCACATTGCGACTCATACACATGTGCAGTGCGACTCAGACCTATGCGCAGTGAGACTCATACACATGCGCAGTGCATCTTAGACACATGTGCAGTACGACTCAGACAAATGTGCAGTGTGACTCAGAGAAATGTGCAGTGCGACACAAACACATGTGCAGTGCGAGTCAGACACACATCTGCAGTGCGACTCAGACACTTGTGCAGTGCGACTCAGACATGTGTAGTGCGTCTAATACCCATGTGTAGTGCGACACTTACACACGCACAAAGCGACACATACATATGTGCAGTGCGACTCATGCACATGTGCAGTGCGACTCAGAAACATGTGCAGTGCGACTGAGACACATGTGCAGTGCGACTCATACACATGCGCATTGTGACTCATATACATGCGCATTGCGACTCATACACATGCGCATTGCGACTCATACACATGCGCAGTGCGACTCAGACCTATGCGCAGTGTGACTCATACACATGCGCATTGCATCTTAGACACATGTGCAGTGCGACTCAGACAAATGTGCAGTGTGACTCATACAAATGTTCAGTGTGACTCATACACATGTGCAGTGTGACTCAGACACATGTGCAGTGCGACTCAGACCCATGTGCAGTGCGACTCATACATGTGTAGTGCATCTAATACACATGTGCATTGTGACTCATATACATGCCTAGTGCGACTCAGACCTATGCTCAGTGCAACTCATAAACATGCGCAATGCATCTTAGACACATGTGCAATGCGACTCAGACAAATGTTCAGTGTGACTCAGACATATGCGCAATGCGACTCATACACATGCGCAGTGCGACTCATACACATGCGCAGTGTGACTCATAAACATGCGCTGTGCGACTCATTAACATGTGTAATGCGACTCAGACACATGCGCTGTGCGACTCTGACACATGGGCATTGCGACTCAGACATATGTGCAGTGCGAGTCATACACATGTGCAGTGCGACTCAGACATATGTGCAGTGCGACTCATACACATGTGCAGTGCGACTCAGACATATGTGCAGTGCCACTCAGACATATGTGCAGAGCGACTCAGACATATTCACAGTGCAACTCATAGACATGCGCATTGCGACTCATACACATGGGCAGTGCGACTCATACAAATGCGCAGTGCATCTTAGACACATGTGCTGTGCGACTCAGACAAATGTGCAGTGTGACTCAGACAAATGTTCAGTGCGACTCATACACATGTGCAGTGTGACTCAGACACATGTGCAGTGCGACTCATACACATGTGCAGTGCGACTCAGACACATGTGCATTGATACTTAGACATGTGCATTGCGACTAATTCACATGTGTAGTGCGACTCCTACACATGCACAGTGCGACTCATACATATGTGCAGTGCGACTCATACCAATGTGCAATGCGATTTAGACACATGCGCTGTGCAACTCAGACACATGGGTATTGCGACTCAGACACATGCACAGTGCGACTCACACACATGTGCAGTGCTACTCATACACATGCGCAGTGCGACTTAGACACATGTGTAGTGCGACTTAGGCACATGTGCACTGTGACTCAGTCAAATGTGCAGTGCGACTCAGACATATGCACATGCGTAGTGCCACTATTACACAGGTGTAGTGCCACTCTTACACATGCACAGTGCGACTCATACATATGTGCAGTGCGACTCAAACACATGTGCATTGCGACTAAGACATATGTGCAGTGCGACTCAGACATATGCACAGTGCGACTCATACACATGCGCAGTGCGACTCAGACCTATGCGCAGTGTGACGCATACTCATGCGCAGTGTAACTCATACACATGTGCAGTGCATCTTAGACACATGTGCAGTGTGACTCAGACAAATGTGCAGTGCGACTCAGAGACATGTGCAGAGCAACTCAGACATTTGTAGTGCATCTAATACACATGTGTAGTGCGACTCTTACACACGCACAAAGCGACACATACATATGTGCAGTGCGACTCATGCACATGCGCAGTGCGACTCATACATATGCACATTGCGACTCATACACATACGCAGTGCTTCTTAGACACATGTGCTGTGCGACTCATACAAATGTGCAGTGCGACTCATACACATGTGCAGTGCGACTCAGACACATATGCAGTGCCACAGACATGTGTAGTGCGTCTAATACACATGTGTAGTGTGACTCTTACACATGCACAAATAGACTCATACATATGTGCAGTGCGACTCAGACACATGTGCAGTGCGACTTAGAGACATGTGCAGTGCGACTGAGACATATGTCAAGTACGACTCAGACAAATGTGCAGTTCGACTCAGACATATGTGCAATACGACTCAGACATATGCGCAATGCGACTCATACACATGCGCAGTGCGACTCATAGACATGGGCAGTGTGACTCATAAACATGCGCAGTGCGACTCACTAACATGCGTAATGCGTCTCAAACATATGTGCAGTGCAACTCATACACATGCGCAGTGCAACTTAGACACATGTGCAGTGCGACTCAGACAAATGTGCAGTGTGACTCAGACAAATGTTCAGTGCGACTCATACACATGTGCAGTGTGACTCATACCTATGCGCAGTGCGACTCATACACATGCGTATTGCGACTCATATACATGCACAGTGCGACTCAGACCTATGCTCTGTGCGATTCATAAACATGCGCAATGCATCATAGACACATGTGCAGTGCGGCTCAGACAAATGTGCAGTGTGACTCAGTCAAATGTGCAGTGCGACTCATACATATGCACATTGCTACTCATACACATGTGAAGTGCGACTCAGACACATGTGCAGTGCAACTCAGACACATGTGCAGTGCGACTTTGACACAAGTGCAGCACGACTCAGACAAATGTGCAGTTCGACTCAGACATATGTGCAGTTTGACTCAGACAAATGCGCAATGCGACTCATACACATGCGCAGTGTGACTCATACACATGTGCAGTGTGACTCATAAACATGCGCAGTGCGACTCATTAACATGCATAGTGCGACTCAATCACATGCGCAGTGCAACTCAGACAAATGTGCAGTGCGACTCAGACACATGTGCAGTGCGACTCAGACAAATGTGCAGTGTGACTCAGACAAATGTTCAGTGCGACTCATACACATCTGCAGTGTGACTCAGACACATGTGCAGTGCGACTCAGACACATGTGCAGTGCGACTCAGACACATGTGCATTGATACTCAGACATGTGCATTGCGACTAATTCACATGTGTAGTGCGACTCCTACACATGCACAGTGCGACTCATACATATGTGCAGTGCGACTCATACCAATGTGCAATGCGATTTAGACACATGCGCTGTGATACTCAGACACATGGGCATTGCGACTCAAACACATGCGCAGTGCGACTCATACACATGTGCAGTGCTACTCATACACATGCGCAGTGCGACTTAGACACATGTGTAGTGCGACTTAGGCACATGTGAACTGTGACTCAGTCAAATGTGCAGTGCGACTCAGACATATGCACATGCATAGTGCCACTATTACACAGGTGTAGTGCCACTCTTACACATGCACAGTGCGACTCATACATATGTGCAGTGCTACTCAAACACATGTGCATTGTGACTAAGACATATGTGCAGTGCGACTCAGACATATGCACAGTGCGACTCATACACATGCGCATTGCGACTCATACACATGCGCAGTGCGACTCAGACCTATGCGCAGTGTGACTCATACTCATGCGCAGTGTAACTCATACACTTGTGCAGTGCATCTTAGACACATGTGCAGTGTGACTCAGACAAATGTGCAGTGCGACTCAGACACATGTGCAGTGCTACTCAGACATGTGTAGTGCGTCTAATACACATGGGTAGTGCGACTCTTACACACGCACAAAGCCACACATACATATGTGCAGTGCGACTCATGCACATGCGCAGTGCGACTCATACATAAGCACATTGCGACTCATACACATGCGCAGTGCTTCTTAGACACATGTGCTGTGCGACTCATACAAATGTGCAGTGCGACTCATACACATGTGCAGTGCGACTCAGACACATATGCAGTGCCACAGACATGTGTAGTGCGTCTAATACACATGTGTAGTGTGACTCTTACACATGCACAAATAGACTCATATATATGTGCAGTGCGACTCAGACACAAGTGCAGTGCGACTTAGAGACATGTGCAGTGCGACTGAGACATATGTCCAGTACGACTCAGACAAATGTGCAGTGTGAGTTAGACACATGTGCAGTGCGACTCAGACATATGTGCAGTGAGACTCATACACATGTGCAGTGCGACTCATACACATGCGCAGTGTAACTTAGACATATGTCCAGTGCGACTCAGACAAATGTGCAGTGCCACTCAAACATATGTGCTGTGCGACTCAGACACAAGTGCAGTGCGACTCATACACATGTGCAGTGCGACTTTTACACATGCGCAGTTCGACTTAGACACATGTGCAGTTTGACTTAGACACATGTGCAGTGTGACTCAGATAAATGTGCTGTGCAAGTCACACACATGTGCAGTTAGACTCAGACACATATGCAGTGCGACTGACATGTGTAGTGCGTCTAATACACATGTGTAGTGTGACTCTTACACATGCACAGAGAATTATACATTTGTGCAGTGCGACTCAGACACATGTGCAGTGCGACTTAGACACATGTGCAGTGCGACTGAGACATATGTCCAGTACGACTCAGACAAATGTGCAGTTCGACTCAGACATATGTGCAATACGACTCAGACATATGCGCAATGCGACTAATACACATGCGCAGTGCGACTCATACATATGTGCAGTGCAACTCAGACATATGTGCAGTGCGACTCATACACATGTGCTGTGCGACTCAGACATATGTGCAATGTGACTCATACACATACGCAGTGCGACTCAGACAAATCTGAACTGCGACTAAAACAAATGTGCAGTGCAACTCAGACATATGTGCAGTGCGACTCATACACGTGCACAGTGCAACTTAGACACATGTGCAGTGCGACTCAGACACATGTGCAGTGCAAATCAGACATATGCGCAGTTCGACTCATAGACATGCGCAGTGCGACTCATAAACATGCGCAATGCATCTTAGACACATGTGCAGTGTGGCTCAGACAAATGTGCAGTGTGACTCAGTCAAATGTGCAATACGACTCAGACATATGCGCAATGCGACTGATACACATGCGCAGTGCGACTCATACACATGTGCAGTGCAACTCAGACATATGTGCAGTGCGACTCATACACATGTGCAGTGCGACTCAGACATATGTGCAATGCGACTCATACACATACGCAGTGTGACTCAGACAAATCTGAACTGCGACTAAAACAAATGTGCAGTGCAACTCAGACATATGTGCAGTGCGACTCAGACACATGTGCAGTGTGACTCAGACATGTGTAGTGCGTCTAATACACATGTGTAGTGTGACTCTTATACATGCACAAAGCGACTCATACATATGTGCAGTGCAACTCAGACACATGTGCAGTGCGACTTTGACACGTGTGCTGCATGACTGAGACACAAGTGCAGCACGACTCAGACAAATTTGCAGTTCGACTCAGACATATGTGCAGTACGACTCAGACAAATGCGCAATGCGACTCATACACATGCGCAGTGTGACTCATACACATGTGCTGTGTGACTCATAAACATGCGCTGTGCGACTCATTAACATGCATAGTGCGACTCAATCATATGCGCAGTGCAACTCAGACAAATGTGCAGTGCGACTCAGACATATGTGCAGTGCGACTCATACACATGTGCAGTGCGACTCATACACATGCGCAGTGTAACTTAGACATATGTCCAGTGCGACTCAGACAAATGTGCAGTGCCACTCAAACATATGTGCTGTGCGACTCAGACACAAGTGCAGTGCGACTCATACACATGTGCAGTGCGACTTTTACACATGCGCAGTGCGACTTAGACACATGTGCAGTTTGACTTAGACACATGTGCAGTGTGACTCAGATAAATGTGCTGTGCAAGTCACACACATGTGCAGTTAGACAGACATGTGTAGTGCGTCTAATACACATGTGTAGTGTGACTCTTACACATGCACAGAGAATTATACATTTGTGCAGTGCGACTCAGACACATGTGCAGTGCGACTTAGACACATGTGCAGTGCGACTGAGACATATGTCCAGTACGACAGACAAATGTGCAGTTCGACTCAGACATATGTGCAATACGACTCAGACATATGCGCAATGCGACTAATACACATGCGCAGTGCGACTCATACACATGTGCAGTGCAACTCAGACATATGTGCAGTGCGACTCATACACATGTGCTGTGCGACTCAGACATATGTGCAATGCGACCCATACACATACGCAGTGCGACTCAGACAAATCTGAACTGCGACTAAAACAAATGTGCAGTGCAACTCAGACATATGTGCTGTGCGACTCATACACGTGCACAGTGCAACTTAGACACATGTGCAGTGCGACTCAGACACATGTGCAGTGCAAATCAGACATATGCGCAGTTCGACTCATAGACATGCGCAGTGCGACTCATAAACATGCGCAATGCATCTTAGACACATGTGCAGTGTGGCTCAGACAAATGTGCAGTGTGACTCAGTCAAATGTGCAATACGACTCAGACATATGCGCAGTGCGACTGATACACATGCGCAGTGCGACTCATACACATGTGCAGTGCAACTCAGACATATGTGCAGTGCGACTCATACACATGTGCAGTGCGACTCAGACATATGTGCAATGCGACTCATACACATACGCAGTGCGACTCAGACAAATCTGAACTGCGACTAAAACAAATGTGCAGTGCAACTCAGACATATGTGCAGTGCGACTCATACACGTGCACAGTGCAACTTAGACACATGTGCAGTGCGACTCAGACACATGTGCAGTGCGAATCAGACATATGCGCAGTTCGACTCATAGACATGCGCAGTGCGACTCATAAACATGCGCAATGCATCTTAGACACATGTGCAGTGTTGCTCAGACAAATGTGCAGTGTGACTCAGTCAAATGTGCAGTGCGACTCATACATATGCACATTGCGACTCATACATATGTGCAGTACGACTCAGACATATGCTCAAAGCGACTCATACACATGCACAGTGTGACTCATGCACATGGGCAGTGTGACTCATAAACATGCGCAGTGCGACTCATTAACATGCGTAGTGCGACTCAATCACATGCGCAGTGCAACTCAGACAAATGTGCACTGCGACTCAAACATATGTGCAGTGCAACTCAGACATATGTGCAGTGTGACTCATACACATGCGCAGTGCAACTTAGACACATGTGCATTGCGACTCAGACAAATGTTCAGTGCCACTCAAACATATGTGCAGTGCGACTCAGACATATGTGCAGTGCGACTCAGACATATGTGCAGTTTGACTCAGACATATGTGCAGTTCGACTCAGACATATGTGCAGTACGACTCAGACAAATGTGCAATGCAACTCATATACATGCGCAGGTCGACTCATACACATGGGCAGTGTGACTCAAAAACATGCGCAGTGCAACTCATTAACATCCGTAGTGCGAATCATACACATGCGCAGTGTGACTCAGACAAATGTGCTGTGCGACTCTGTCATATGTGCAGTGCGACTCAAACACATGTGCAGTGCATCTCAGACATATGTGCAGTGCGACTCAGTGCGACTCAGACAAATGTGCACTGCGACTCAAAATATGTGCAGTGCAACTCAGACATATGTGCAGTGTGACTCATACACATGGGCAGTGCAACTTAGACTCATGTGCAGTGCGACTCAGACAAATGTGCAGTACCACTCAAACATATGTGCAGTGCGACTCAGACATTTGTGCAGTGCGACTCATACACATGCGCAGTGCGACTTAGGCACATGTGAAGTGCGACTCATACACATGTGCAGTGCAACTCAGACATATGTTCAGTTCGACTCATACACATGCGCAGTGCGACTCAGACACATGCGCAGTGCGACTCATACACATGTGCAGTTTGACTTAGACACATGTGCAGTGTGACTCAAACATATGCACAGTGCAACTCAGAAACATGTGCAGCGCGACTCATACACATGTGCAGTGTGACTCGTACACATGTGCAGTTCGAATCAGTGCGACTCAGACAAAGGTGCCCTGTGACTCAAACATATGTGCAGTGCAACTCAGACATATGTGCAGTGCGACTCATACACATGAGCTGTGCAACTTAGACACATGTGCAGTGCGACTTAGACAAATGTGCAGTGCCACTCAAACATATGTGCAGTGTGACTCATAAACCTGCGCAGTGCGACTCATTAACATGCATAGTGTGACTCATACACATGTGCAGTGCGACTGAGACACATGTGCAGTGCCACTCAAAAATATGTGCAGTGCGAAAAAGACATATGTGCAGTGCGACTCGTACACATGCGCAGTGTGACTCAGACAAATGTGCAGTGCGAATTAGACATATGTGCACTGCGACTCATACACATGCGCAGAGGGTCTCATACACATGGGCAGTGTGACTCATAAACATGCGCAGTGCGACTCATTAACATGCGTAGTGCGACTCAATCACATACGCAGTGCAACTCAGACAAATGTGCAGTGCGACTCAGACATATGTGCAGTGCGACCCATACACATGCGCAGTGCGACTCAGTGCGACTCAGATAAATGTGCACTGCGACTCAAACATATGTGCAGTGCAACTCAGACATATGTGCAGTGTGACTCATACACATGCGCAGTGCAACTTAGACACATGTGCATTGCGACTAAGACAAATGTTCAGTGCCTCTCAAACATATGTGCATTGCGACTCAGACATATGTGCAGTGCGACTCAGACATATGTGCAGTTTCACTCAGACATATGTGCAGTTCGACTCTGACATATGTGCAGTACGACTCATACAAATGTGCAATGCGACTCAAACACATGCGCAGGTCGACTCATACACTTGGGCAGTGTGACTCATAAACATGCGCAGTGTGACTCATTAACATGCGTAGTGCGACTAAAACACATGCGCAGTGTGACTCAGACAAATGTGCAGTGTGACTCAGTCATATGCGCAGTGCGACTCAGAAACATGTGCAGCGCGACTCATACACATGTGCAGTGCGACTCGTACACATGTGCAGTGCGAATCAGTGCGACTCAGACACAGGTGCCCTGTGACTCAACATATGTGCAGTGCAACTCAGACATATATGCAGTGCGACTCATACACATGAGCTGTGCAACTTAGACACATGTGCAGTGCGACTAAGACAAATGTGCAGTTTGACTCAGACATATGTGCAGTGCAACAAAGACATATGTGCAATGTGACTCATACACATGGGCAGTGTGACTCATAAACCTGCGCAGTGCGACTCATTAACATGCATAGTGTGACTCGGACAAATGTACAGTGCGACTCAGACAAATGTGCAGTGCCACTCAAAAATATGTGCAGTGCGAAAAAGACATATGTGCAGTGCGACTCATACACATGCGCAGTGCGACTCAGACAAATGTGCAGTGCGACTCAGACATATGTGCATTGCGACTCATACACATGCGCAGTGGGACTCATACACATGGGCAGTGTGACTCAAACATGCGCAGTGCGACTCAGTGCGACTCAGACAAATGTGCACTGTGACTCAAATATATGTGCAGTGCAACTCAGACATATGTGCAGTGCGACTCATACACATGCACAGTGCAACTCAGACACATGTGCAGTGCGACTCAAACACTTGTGCAGTGCGATGCAGACATGTGTAGTGCGTCTAATACACATGTGTAGTGTGACTCTTACACACGCACAAAGCGACACATACATATGTAAAGTGTGACTCATGCACATGTGCAGTGCGATTCAGAAACATGTGCAGTGCGACTAAGACACATGTGCAGTGCGACTCATACACATGCACATTGCGACTCATATACATGCGCAGTGCGACTCAGACCTATGCTCAGTGCGACTCATAAACATGCGCAATGCATCTTAGACACATGTGCAGGGCGACTCAGACACATGTGCAGTGCGACTCAGACACATGTGCAGTGATACTCAGACATGTGCAGTGTGACTAATGCACATGTGTAGTGCGACTCCTACACATGCTCAGTGCAACTCATACATATGTGCAGTGTGACTCATACCAATGTGCAATGTGACTTAGACACATGCGCTGTGCGACTCAGACACATGGGCATTGTGGCACAGACACATGCGCAGTGCGACTCATACACATGCGCAGTGCGACTCAGACCTAAGCTCAGTTGCACTCATAAACATGCGCAATGCATCTTAGACACATGTGCTTTGCGACTAATATACATGTGCAGTGCGATTCAGACCTATGCTCAGTGCGACTCATAAACATGCGCAGTGTGACTCATTAACAAGCGTAGTGCGACTCAATCACATGCGCAGTGCAACTTAGACAAATGTGCAGTGTGACTCAGACATATGTGCAGTGTGACTCATACACATGTGCAGTGCGACTTATACACATGCGCAGGTCGACTCATACACATGATCAGTGTGACTCATAAACATGCGCAGTGCGACTCATTAACATGTGTAGTGCGACTCATACACAGGCGCAGTGTGACTCAGACAAATGTGCAGTGTGACTCATACACATGTGCAGTGCGTCCCAGACATATGTGCAGTGCGACTCATACACATGCGCAGTGCGACTCAGACAAATGTGCACAGCGACTCAAACATATGTGCAGTGCAACTCAGACATATGTGCAGTGTGACTCATACACATGCGCAGTGCAGCTTAGACACTTGTGCAGTGCAACTCAGACAAATGTGCAGTTCTACTCAAACATATGTGCAGTGCGACTCAGACATATGTGCAGATCGACTCATACACATGCGCAGTGCAACTCAGACCCATGTGCAGTGCGACTCATACACATGTGCAGTGCGACTCGTACACATGAGCAGTGCTAGTCATACACATGTGCAGTGCGACTCAGACACATATGCAGTGCAAAAGACATGTGTAGTGCGTCTAATAGACATGTGTAGTGTGACTCTTACACATGCACAAAGAGACTCATACATATGTGCAGTGCTACTCGTACACATGCGCAGTGTGAGTTAGACACATGTGCAGTGTGACTTAGACACATGTGCAGTGCGACTCAGACAAATGTGCAGTGCGACTCATACACATGCGTATTGCGACTCATATACATGGACAGTGCGACTCAGACCTATGCTCTGTGCGACTCATAAACATGCGCAATGCATCTTAGACACATGTGCAGTGCGGATCAGACAAATGTGCAGTGTGACTCAGTCAAATGTGCAGTGCGACTCATACATATGCACATTGCGACTCATACACATGTGAAGTGCGACTCAGACACATGTGCAGTGTATCTTAGACACATGTGCAGTGCGACTCAGACACATGTGCAGTGCGACTCAGACATGTGTAGTGCGTCTAATACACATGTGTAGTGTGACTCATACATGCATAAAGCGACTCATACATATGTGCAGTGCAACTCAGACACATGTGCAGTGCGACTTTGACATGTGTGCTGCACGACTGAGACACAAGTGCAGCACAACTCAGACAAATGTGCAGTTCGAATCAGACATATGTGCAGTACGACTCAGACATATGCGCAATGCCACTCATACACATGGGCAGTGTGACTCATACACATGTGCAGTGTGACTCATAAACATGCGCAGTGCGACTCATTAACATGTGTAGTGCGACTCATACACATGCGCAGTGTGACTCAGACAAATGTGCTGTGCGACTCATACACATGTGCAGTGCGTCCCAGACATATGTGCAGTGCAACTCATACACATGCGCAGTGTGACTCAGTGCGACTCAGACAAATGTGCACTGCGACTCAAACATATGTGCAGTGCAACTCAGACACATGTGCTGTGTGACTCATACACATGCGCAGTGTAACAGTGAGACTCAGACAAATTTGCAGTGCCACTCAAACATATGTGCAGTGCAACTCAGAAACATGTGCAGCGCGACTCATACACATGTGCAGGGTGACTCGTACACATGTGCAGTTCGAATCTGTGCGACTCAGACAAAGGTGCCCTGTGACTCAAACATATGTGCAGTGCAACTCAGACATATGTGCAGTGCGACTCATACACATGAGCTGTGCAACTTAGACACATGTGCAGTGCGACTTAGACAAATGTGCAGTGCCACTCAAACATATGTGCAGTGTGACTCATATGTGCAGTGCGACTCATTAACATGCATAGTGTGACTCATACACATGTGCAGTGCGACTGAGACACATGTGCAGTGCCACTCAAAAATATGTGCAGTGCGAAAAAGACATATGTGCAGTGCGACTCGTACACATGCGCAGCGTGACTCAGACAAATGTGCAGTGCGAATTAGACATATGTGCATTGCGACTCATACACATGCGCAGAGGGACTCATACACATGGGCAGTGTGACTCATAAACATGCGCAGTGCGACTCATTAACATACGTAGTGCGACTCAATCACATACGCAGTGCAACTCAGACAAATGTGCAGTGCGACTCAGACATATGTGCAGTGCGACCCATACACATGCGCAGTGCGACTCAGTGCGACTCAGACAAATGTGCACTGCGACTCAAACATATGTGCAGTGCAACTCAGACATATGTGCAGTGTGACTCATACACATGCGCAGTGCAACTTAGACACATGTGCATTGCGACTCAGACAAATGTTCAGTGCCTCTCAAACATATGTGCAGTGCGACTCAGACATATGTGCAGTGCGACTCAGACATATGTGCAGTTTCACTCAGACATATGTGCAGTTCGACTCAGACATATGTGCAGTACGACTCAGACAAATGTGCAATGCGACTAAAACACATGCGCAGGTCGATTCATACACATGGGCAGTGTGACTCATAAACATGCGCAGTGTGACTCATTAACATGCGTAGTGCGACTAAAACACATGCGCAGTGTGACTCAGACAAATGTGCAGTGTGACTTAGTCATATGTGCAGTGCGACTCAAACACATGTGCAGTGCATCCCAGACATATGTGCAGTGTGACTCATACACATGCACAGTGCGACTCAGTGTGACTCAGACAAATGTGCACTGTGACTCAAACATATGTGCAGTGCAACTCAGACATATGTGCAGTGTGACTCATACACATGGGCAGTGCAACTTAGACTCATGCGCAGTGCGACTCAGACACATGCGCAGTGCGACTCATACACATGCACAGTGCGACTCATACACATGTGCAGTGCGACTCGTACACATACGCAGTGCAACTTAGACACATGTGCAGTTTGACTTAGACACATGTGAAGTGTGACTCAGACAAATGTGCACTGCGACTCAAACATATGCGCAGTGCGACTCAGAAACATGTGCAGCACGACTCATACTCATGTGCAGTGCGACTCGTACACATGTGCAGTGCGAATCAGTGCGACTCAGCCCTGTGACTCAAACATATGTGCAGTGCAAGTCAGACATATATGCAGTGCGACTCATACACATGAGCTGTGCAACTTAGACACATGTGCAGTGCGACTCAGACAAATGTGCAGTGCCTCTCAAACATATGTGCAGTGCAACAAAGACATATGTGCAGTGCGACTCAGACATATGTGCAGTGCGACTTAGACACATGTGCAGTGCGACTGAGACACATGTGCAGCACGACTCAGAGAAATGTGCAGTTTGACTCAGACATATGTGCAGTACGACTCAGACATATGCGCAATGTGACTCATACACATGGGCAGTGTGACTCATAAACCTGCGCAGTGCGACTCATTAACATGCATAGTGTGACTCAGACAAATGTACAGTGCGACTCAGACAAATGTGCAGTGCCACTCAAAAATATGTGCAGTGCGAAAAAGACATATGTGCAGTGCGACTCATACACATGCGCAGTGCGACTCAGACAAATGTGCAGTGCGACTCAGACATATGTGCATTGCGACTCATACACATGCGCAGTAGGACTCATACACATGGGCAGTGTGACTCAAACATGCGCAGTGCGACTCAGTGCGACTCAGACAAATGTGCACTGTGACTCAAATATATGTGCAGTGCAACTCAGACATATGTGCAGTGCGACTCAAACACATGCACAGTGCAACTCAGACACATGTGCAGTGCGACTCAGACTCTTGTGCAGTGCGATTCAGACATGTGTAGTGCGTCTAATACACATGTGTAGTGTGACTCTTACACACGCACAAAGCGACACATACATATGTAAAGTGTGACTCATGCACATGTGCAGTGCGATTCAGAAACATGTGCAGTGCGACTAAGACACATGTGCAGTGCGACTCATACACATGCACATTGCGACTCATATACATGCGCAGTGCGACTCAGACCTATGCTCAGTGCGACTCATAAACATGCGCAATGCATCTTAGACACATGTGCAGTGAGACTCAGACACATGTGCAGTGCGACTCATACACATGTGCAGTGATACTCAGACATGTGCAGTTTGACTAATGCACATGTGTAGTGCGACTCCTACACATGCACAGTGCGACTCATACATATGTGCAGTGTGACTCATACCAATGTGCAATGTGACTTAGACACATGCGCTGTGCGACTCAGACACATGGGCATTGCGGCACAGACACATGCGCAGTGCGACTCATACACATGCGCAGTGCGACTCAGACCTAAGCTCAGTTGCACTCATAAACATGCGCAATGCATCTTAGACACATGTGCTTTGCGACTAATATACATGTGCAGTGCGATTCAGACCTATGCTCAGTGCGACTCATAAACATGCGCAGTGCGACTCATTAACAAGCGTAGTGCGACTCAATCACATGCGCAGTGCAACTTAGACAAATGTGCAGTGCGACTCAGACATATGTGCAGTGTGACTCATACACATGTGCAGTGCGACTTATACACATGCGCAGGTCGACTCATACACATGGGCAGTGTGACTCATAAACATGCGCAGTGCGACTCATTAACATGTGTAGTGCGACTCATACACATGCGCAATGTGACTCAGACAAATGTGCAGTGCGACTCATACACATGTGCAGTGCATCCCAGACATATGTGCAGTGTGACTCATACACATGCGCAGTGCAGCTTAGACACTTGTGCAGTGCAACTCAGACAAATGTGCAGTGCCACTCAAACATATGTGCAGTGCGACTCAGACATATGTGCAGTTCGACTCATACACATGCGCAGTGCGACTCAGACACATGCGCAGTGCGACTCATACACATGTGCAGTGCGACTCGTACACATGCGCAGTGCGAGTCATACACATGTGCAGTGCGACTCAGACACATATGCAGTGCAACAGACATGTGTAGTGCGTCTAATAGACATGTGTAGTGTGACTCTTACACATGCACAAAGAGACTCATACATATGTACAGTGCGACTCGTACACATGCGCAGTGTGAGTTAGACAAATGTGCACTGTGACTTAGACACATGTGCAGTGCGACTCAGACAAATGTGCAGTGCGACTCATATACATGGACAGTGCGACTCAGACCTATGCTCTGTGCGACTCATAAACATGCGCAATGCATCTTAGACACATGTGCAGTGCGGATCAGACAAATGTGCAGTGTGACTCAGTCAAATGTGCAGTGCGACTCATACATATGCACATTGCGACTCATACACATGTGAAGTGCGACTCAGACACATGTGCAGTGTATCTTAGACACATGTGCAGTGCGACTCAGACACATGTGCAGTGCGACTCAGACATGTGTAGTGCGTCTAATACACATGTGTAGTGTGACTCTTATACATGCATAAAGCGACTCATACATATGTGCAGTGCAACTCAGACACATGTGCAGTGCGACTTTGACATGTGTGCTGCACGACTGAGACACAAGTGCAGCACAACTCAGACAAATGTGCAGTTCGAATCAGACATATGTGCAGTACGACTCAGACATATGCGCAATGCGACTCATACACATGGGCAGTGTGACTCATACACATGTGCAGTGCGACTCAGACACATGCACAGTGCGACTCATACACATGTGCAGTGCGACTCATAAACATGTGCAGTGCGACTCAGACACATGCGCAGTGGGACTCGTACAAATGTGCAGTGCGACTCAGACAAATGTGCAGTGTGACTCAGACACATGCGCAGTGTGACTCAGACACATGTGCAGTGCGACTCAGACAAATGTGCAGTGCGACTCAGAGACATGAGCAGTGTGACTCAAACACATGCACAGTGTGACACAGACACATGCACAGTGCGACTCATACACATGCGCAGTGTGACTCATACACATGGGAAGTGCGACTCAGACACATGCGCAGTGCGAATTAGACACATGTGCAGTGCGACTCAGACACATGTGCAGTGCGACTCAGACACATGCGCAGTGCGGCTTAGACACATGTGCAGTGTGACTCAGACAAATGTGCAGTGCGACTCAGACATATGCGCAGTGTGACTCAGAATCATGTGCAGTGTGACTCAGACATATGCGTAGTGTGTCTCATATACATGCGTAGTGCCACTCTTACACATGCACACTGCGACTCAGACACTTGCGCAGTGCGACTCATGCACATGTGCAGTGCGACTCAGACATATGTGGAGTGTGACTCATACACATGTGCAGTGTGACTCAGACACATGTGCAATGAGACTTAGACACATGTGCAGTGTGACTCAGACAAATATGGAATGCAACTCAGACATATGTGCAGTGAAACTCAGACTGCGCAGTGTGACTCAAAAACATGTGCAGTGCGGCTCAGACATATGTTTAGTGCGAGTCATACACATGCGCAGTGCGACTCATACCTATGTGTAGTGCAACTCATACGCATGCGCAGTGCGACTCTTACACATGCACAGTGCGACTCATACATACGTGCAGTGCAACTCATACACATGTGCAGCACGACTCGTACACATGTGCAGCGCGACTTGTACACATTCGGAGTGCTACTCAGACACATGCGCAGTGTGACTCATACACATGCGCAGTGCGACTCATACACATGGGCAGTGCGACTCATAAACATGCGCAGTGTGACTCATAAACATGCATATTGCGACTCAAACACATGCGCAGTGCGACTCAGACACATGTGCAGTGCGACTCAGACAAAAGTGCAGTGCGACTCATACACATGCGCAGTGTGACTCAGACACATGTGCAGTGCGACTCAAACAAATGTGCAGTGCATCTCAGAGACATGAGCAGTGTGACTCAAACACATGCACAGTGCGACACAGACACATGCACAGTGCGACTCATACACATGCGCAGTGTGACTCATACACATGGGCAGTGCAACTCAGACACATGCGCAGTGCGAATTAGACACATGTGCAGTGCGACTCAGACACATGCACAGTGCGACTCAGACACATGGGCAGTGCAACTCATACACATGCGCAGTGCGACTTAGACACATGTGCAGTGTGAATCAGACAAATGCGCAGTGCGACTCAGACGTATGCACAGTGTGTCTCAGAAACATGTGCAGTGTGACTCAGACATATGCGTAGTGTGTCTCATACACATGCATAGTGCCACTCTTACACATGCACACTGCGACTCATGCACATGCGCAGTGTGACTCATACATATGTGCAGTGATACTCATACATATGTGCAGTGTGACATGTACACATGTGCAGTGTGACTTAGACACATGTGCAGTGCGACTCAGACATATGTGCAGTGCGACTCATACACATGTGCAGTGCGGCTCAGACATATGTTTAGTGCGAGTCATACACATGTGCAGTGCGACTCATACCTATGTGCAGTGCGACTCATACGCATGCGCAGTGCGACTCTTACACATGCACAGTGCGACTCATACATACGTGCAGTGTGACTCATACACATGTGCAGCATGACTCGTACACATGTGCAGCGCGACTTGTACACATTCGGAGTGCTACTCAGACACATGCGCAGTGTGACTCATACACATGCGCAGTGCGACTCATACACATGGGCAGTGCGACTCATAAACATGCGCAGTGCGACTCATAAACATGCATATTGCGACTCAAACACATGCGCAGTGCGACTCAGACACATGTGCAGTGCGACTCAGACAAAAGTGCAGTGCGACTCATACACATGCGCAGTGTGACTCAAACAAATGTGCAGTGCATCTCAGAGACATGAGCAGTGCAACTCAATCACATGCACAGTGCGACACAGACACATGCACAGTGCGACTCATACACATGCGCAGTGTGACTCATACACATGGGCAGTGCGACTCAGACACATGTGCAGTGCGACTCATAAACATGCATATTGCGACTCAAACACATGCGCAGTGCGACGCAGACACATGTGCAGTGCGACTCAGACAAAAGTGCAGTGCGACTCATACACATGCGCAGTGTGACTCAGACACATGTGCAGTGCGACTCAAACAAATGTGCAGTGCATCTCAGAGACATGAGCAGTGCAACTCAATCACATGCACAGTGCGACACAGACACATGCACAGTGCGACTCATACACATGCGCAGTGTGACTCAGACACATGCACAGTGCGACTCAGACACATGTGCAGTGCAACTCATACACATGCGCAGTGCGACTTAGACACATGTGCAGTGTGAATCAGACAAATGTGCAGTGTGACTCAGACGTATGCACAGTGTGTCTCAGAAACATGTGCAGTGTGACTCAGACATATGCGTAGTGTGTCTCATACACATGCATAGTGCCACTCTTACACATGCACACTGCGACTCATGCACATGCGCAGTGTGACTCAGACACATGCACACTGTGATTCATACACATGCGCAGTGCGACTCAAACACATGCGCAGTGCGACTCAGACACATGTGCTGTGCGACTCAGACAAATGTGCTGTGCGACTCAGGCAAATGTGCAGTGCGACTCAGAGACATGAGCAGTGCGACTTAAACACATGCACAGTGCGACACAGACACATGCACAGTGCGACTCATACACATGCGCAGTGTGACTCATACACATGAGCAGTGCGACTCAGACACATGCGCAGTGCGAAATAGACACATGTGCAGTGCGACTCAGACACATGCACAGTGCGTCTCATACACATGTGCCGTGCTACTCATACAAATGTGCAGTGTGAATTAGACACATGTGCAGTGTGACTCAGACAAATGCGCAGTTCGTCTCAGAAACATGGGCATTGAGACTCAGACACATGCACAATGTGACTCATAGATATGTGTATTGCGACTCATACACAAGCACAGTGCGACTTAGACACATGTGCAGTGCGACTTAGACACAAGTGCAAGTGTGACTCAGACTGCGCAGTGTGACTCAAAAACATGTGCAGTGTGACTCAGACATATGCGTAATGCGACTCATACACATGCGTAGTGCCACTCTTACACAGGCGTATTGCCACTCTTGCACATGCACAGTGCAACTCATACATATGTGCAGTGATACTCATACATATGTGCAGTGCGACATGTACACATGTGCAGCGTGACTTAGACACATGTGCAGTGCGACTCAGACATATGTGCAGTGCGACTCATACGCATGTGCAGTGCAGCTCAGACATATGTGTAGTGCGAGTCATACACATGCGCAGAGCGACTCATACCTATGTGCAGTGCGACTCATACACATGCGCAGTGCGACTCAGAAACATGCGCAGTGCGACTCATAAACATGCGTATTGCGACTCAAACACATGCGCAGTGTGACTCAGACACATGTGCAGTGCGACTCAGTCAAATGTGCCGTGTGACTCATACACATGAGCAGTGCGACTCAGACACATGTGCAGTGCGACTCAGACAAATGTGCAGTGCGACTCAGACACATGCGCAGTGCGAATTAGACACATGTGCAGTGCGACTCAGACACATGCACTGTGCGACTCATACACATGATCAGTGCTACTCATACAAAAGTGCAGTGCAACTTAGACACATGCGCAGTGCGACTCAGACACATGGGGATTGCGTCTCAGATACATGTGCAGTGCAACTCATACACATGTGCAGTGCGACTCATACACATGCGCAGTGCGACTTAGACACATGTGCAGTGTGACTCAGACAAATGTGCAGTGCGAGTCAGACATATGTGCAGTGCGACTCAGACATATGCACAGTGTGACTCAGAAACATGTGCAGTGTGACACAGACATATGCGTAGTGCGTCTCATACACATGCGTAGTGCCACTCTTACACAGGCATAGTGCCACTCTTACACATGCACAGTGTGACTCAGGCACATGTGCAGTGTGACTCAGGCACATGTGCAGTGTGACTCAGGCACATGTGCAGTGTGACTCAGACATATGAGCAGAGCGACTCATACACATGTGCAGTGCGACTCAGACAAATGTGCTGTGCGACTCATACACATGCGCAGTGCGACTCATACACATGCGCAGTGCGACTCATACACATGCACTGTGCAACTTAGACACATGTGCAGTGTGACTCAGACACATGTGCAGTGTGACTCATACACATATGCTGTGCGACTCAGACACATGCACAGTGCGACTCATACACATGCGTAGTGCGACTCTTACACATGCACAGTGCGACTCATACATACGTGCAGTTAGACTCATACACATGTGTAGAGCGACTCGTACACTTATGCAGCGCGACTCATACACATTCGCAGTGTGACTCAGACACATGTGCAGTGCCACTCAGACACATGCGCAATGCGACTCATACACATGTGCAGTGCGACTCATACACATGCACTGTGCAACTTAGCCACATGTGCAGTGCGACTCAGACACATGTGCAGTGTGACTCATACACATATGCTGTGCGACTCAGACACATGCACAGTGCGACTCATACACATGCATAGTGCGACTCTTACACATGCACAGTGCGACTCATACATACGTGCAGTTAGACTCATACACATGTGTAGTGCTACTCGTACACATGTGCAGCGCGACTCATACACATTCGCAGTGTGACTCAGACACATGCACAGTGCGACTCATACACATGTGTAGTGCGACTCATAAACATGTGCAGTGCGACTCAGACACATGCGCAGTGGGATTCGTACAAATGTGCAGTGCGACTCAGACAAATGTGCAGTGTGACTCAGACACATGCGCAGTGTGACTCAGACACATGCGCAGTGCGACTCAGACCAATGTGCAGTGCGACTCAGAGACATGAGCAGTGTGACTCAAACACATGCACAGTGTGACACAGACACATGCACAGTGCGACTCATACACATGGGCAGTGTGACTCATACACATGGGAAGTGCGACTCAGACACATGCGCAGTGCGAATTATACACATGTGCAGTGCGACTCAGACACATGCACAGTGCGACTCATACACATGTGCCGTGCTACTCATACAAATGTGCAGTGTGACTTAGACACAAGTGCAGTGCGACTCAGACACATGTGCAGTTCAACTCATACACATGCGCAGTGCGGCTTAGACACATGTGCAGTGTGACTCAGACAAATGTGCAGTGCGACTCAGACATATGCGCAGTGTGACTCAGAATCATTTGCAGTGTGACTCAGACATATGCGTAGTGTGTCTCATACACATGCGTAGTGCCACTCTTACACATGCACACTGCGACTCAGACACATGTGCAGTGCGACTCAGACATATGTGCAGTGTGACTCATACACATGTGCAGTGCGACTCAGACACATGTGCAGTGCGACTTAGACACATGTGCAGTGTGACTCAGACAAATATGGAATGCAACTCAGACATATGTGCAGTGCGACTCAGACTGCGCAGTGTGACTCAAAAACATGTGCAGTGTGACTCAGACATATGCGTACTGCGACTCATACACATGCGTTGTGCCACTCTTACACAGGCGTAGTGCCACTCTTGCACATGCACAGTGCGACTCATACATATGTGCAGTGATACTCATACATATGTGCAGTGTGACATGTACACATGTGCAGTGTGACTTAGACACATGTGCAGTGCGACTCAGACATATGTTTAGTGCGACTCATACTCATGTGCAGTGCGGCTCAGACATATGTTTAGTGCGAGTCATACACATGCGCCGTGCGACTCATACCTATGTGCAGTGTGACTCATACGCATGCGCAGTGCGACTCTTACACATGCACAGTGCGACTCATACATACATGCAGTGCGACTCATACACATGTGCAGCACGACTCGTACACATGTGCAGCGCGACTTGTACACATTCAGAGTGCGACTCAGACATATGTGCAGTGCGACTCATACACATGTGCAGCACGACTCGGTCACATGTGCAGCGCAACTTGTACACATTCGGAGTGCGACTCAGTCACATGCGCAGTGTGACTCATACACATGCGCAGTGCGACTCATACACATGGGCAGTGCGACTCATAAACATGCGCAGTGTGACTCATAAACATGCATATTGCGACTCAAACTCATGCGCAGTGCGACTCAGACACATGTGCATTGCGACTCAGACAAAAGTGCAGTGCGACTCATTCACATGCGCAGTGCGTCTCAGAGACATGAGCAGTGCGACTCAAACACATGCACAGTGCGACACAGACACATGCACAGTGCGACTCATACACATGCGCAGTGTGACTCATACACATGGGCAGTGCGACTCAGACACATGCGCATTCCGAATTAGACACATGTGCAGTGCGACTCAGACACATGCACAGTGCGACTCAGACACATGTGCAGTGCAACTCATACACATGCGCAGTGTGACTCAGACAAATGTGCAGTGTGACTCAGACAAATGTGCAGTGCGACTCAGACATATGTGCAGTGCGACTCAGATGTATGCACAGTGTGTCTCAGAAACATGTGCAGTGTGACTCAGACATATGCGTAGTGTGTCTCATACACATGCATAGTGCCACTCTTACACATGCACACTGCGACTCAGGCACATGCGCAGTGCGACTCAGACACATGCACACTGTGATTCATACACATGCACAGTGCGACTCAAACACATGCGCAGTGCGACTCAGACACATGTGCAGTGCGACTCAGACACATGTGCAGTGCGACTCAGACAAATGTGCAGTGCGACTCAGAGACATGAGCAGTGCGACTTAAACACATGCACAGTGCGACACAGACACATGCACAGTGCGACTCATACACATGCGCAGTGTGACTCATACACATGAGCAGTGCGACTCAGACACATGCGCAGTGCGAATTAGACACATGTGCGGTGCGACTCAGACACATGCACAGTGCGTCTCATACACATGTGCCGTGCTACTCATACAAATGTGGTGTGACTTAGACACATGTGCAGTGTGACTCAGACAAATGCGCAGTTCGTCTCAGAAACATGGGCATTGAGACTCAGACACATGCAGAATGTGACTCATAGACAAGTGTAGTGCGACTCATACACAAGCGCAGTGCGACTTAGACACATGTGCAGTGCGACTTAGACACATGTGCAAGTGTGACTCAGACTGCGCAGTGTGACTCAAAAACATGTGCAGTGTGACTCAGACGTATGCGTACTGCTACTCATACACATGCGGAGTGCCACTCTTACACAGGCGTATTGCCACTCTTGCACATGCACAGGGCGATTCATACATATGTGCAATGATACTCATACATATGTGCAGTGCGACATGTACACATGTGCAGTGTGACTTAGACACATGTGCAGTGCGACTCAGACATATGTGCAGTGCGAATCATACGCATGTGCAGTGCGGCTCAGACATATGTGTAGTGCGAGTCATACACATGCACAGAGCGACTCATACCTATGTGCTGTGCGACTCATACACATGCGCAGTGCGACTCATAAACATATGTGCAGTGCGACTCATAAACATGCGTATTGCGACTCAAACACATGCGCAGTGCGACTCAGACACAAGTGCAGTGCGACTCAGACAAATGTGCAGTGTGACTCATACACATGCGCAGTGTGACTCAGACACATGTGCAGTGCGACTCAGACAAATGTGCAGTGCGACTCAGAGACATGAGCAGTGTGACTCAAACACATGCACCTTGTGACACAGACACATGCACAGTGTGACTCATACACATGCGCAGTGTGACTCATACACATGGGAAGTGCGACTCTGACACATGCGCAGTGCAAATTAGGCACATGTGCAGTGCGACTCAGACACATGCACAGTGTGACTCATACACATGTGCCGTGCTACTCATACAAATGTGGAGTGTGACTTAGACACATGTGCAGTGCGACTCAGACACATGTGCAGTGCAACTCATACACATGCGCAGTGCGGCTTAGACACATGTGCAGTGTGACTCAGACTAATGTGCAGTGCGACGCATACATATGCGCAGTGTGACTCAGAATCATGTGCAGTGTGACTCAGACATATGCGTAGTGTGTCTCATACACATGCGTAGTGCCACTCTTACACATGCACACTGCGACTCAGACACCTGCGCAGTGCGACTCATGCACATGTGCAGTGCGACTCAGACATATGTGCAGTGTGAATCATACACATGTGCAGTGCGACTCATACAAATGTGCAGTGCGACTCAGACACATGAGTAGTGCGACTCAAACACATGCACAGTGCCACTCAGACACATGCGCAGTGCAACTCATACACATGCGCAGTGTGACTCATACACATGGGCAGTTCGACTCTTACTCATGCACAGTGTGACTCATACATACGTGCAGTGTGACTCATACAAATGTGCAGTGCAACTTAGACACATGCGCAGTGCGACTCAGACACATGGGGATTGCGACTCACATACATGTGCAGTGCAACTCATACACATGTGCAGTGCGACTCATACACATGCGCAGTGCGACTTAGACACATGTGCAGTGTGACTCAGACAAATGTGCAGTGCGAGTCAGACACATGCGCAGTGCAACTCATACACATGCGCAGTGTGACACATACACATACGCAGTGCGACTCTTACTCATGCACAGTGTGACTCATACATACGTGCAGTGTGACTCATACACATGCGCAGTGTGACTCAGACACCTGTGCAGTGCGACTCAGACACATGAGCAGTGCGACTCAAACACATGCACAGTGTGACACAGACACATGCACAGTGCGACTCATACACATGCGCAGTGTGACTCATACACTTGGGCAGTGCGACTCAGACACATGCGCAGTGCGAATTAGACACATGTGCAGTGCGACTCAGACACATGCACAGTGCGACTCATACACATGTGCAGTGCTACTCATACAAATGTGCAGTGCAACTTAGACACATGCGCAGTGCGACTCAGACACATGAGGATTGCGACTCACATACATGTGCAGTGCAACTCATACACATGTGCAGTGCGACTCATACACATGCGCAGTGCGACTTAGACACATGTGCAGTGTGACTCAGACAAATGTGCAGTGCGAGTCAGACATATGTGCAGTGCAACTCAGACATATGCGCAGTGTGACTCAGAAACATGTGCAGTGTGACTCAGACATATGCGTAGTGCGTCTCATATACATGCGTAGTGCCACTCTTACAGAGGCATAGTGCCACTCTTACACATGCACAGTGTGACTCAGGCACATGTGCAGTGCGACTCATACACATGCGCAGTGCGACTCATACACATGCGCAGTGCGACTCATACACATGCGCTGTGCAACTTAGACACATGTGCAGTGCGATTCAGACACATGTGCAGTGTGAATCATACACATATGCTGTGCGACTCAGACACATGCACAGTGTGACTCATACACATGCATAGTGCGACTCTTACACATGCACAGTGCGACTCATACATATGTGCAGTGCGACTCATACACATGCGCTGTGCAACTTAGACACATGTGCAGTGCGATTCAGACACATGTGCAGCGCGACTCATACACATTCGCAGTGTGACTCAGACACATGCGCAGTGCGACTCAGACACATGCGCAGTGCGACTCAGACACATGTGCAGTGCGACACATAAACATGTGCAGTGTGACTCAGACACATGCGCAGTGGGACTCGTACAAATGTGCAGTGTGACTCAGACACATGCGCAGTATGACTCAGACACATGTGCAGTGGGACTCAGACACCTGTGCAGTGCGACTCAGACACATGAGCAGTGCGACTCAAACACATGCACAGTGCGACACAGACACATGCACAGTGCGACTCATACACATGCGCAGTGTGACTCATACACTTGGGCAGTGCGACTCAGACACATGCGCAGTGCGAATTAGACACATGTGCAGTGTGACTCAGACACATGCACAGTGCGACTCATACACATGTGCAGTGCTACTCATACAAATGTGCAGTGCAACTTAGACACATGCGCAGTGTGACTCAGACACATGGGGATTGCGACTCAGATACATGTGCAGTGCAACTCATACACATGTGCAGTGCGACTCATACACATGCGCAGTGCGACTTAGACACATGTGCAGTGTGACTCAGACAAATGTGCAGTGCGAGTCAGACATATGTGCAGTGCGACTCAGACATATGCGCAGTGTGACTCAGAAACATGTGCAGTGGGACTCAGACATATGCGTAGTGCGTCTCATATACATGCGTAGTGCCACTCTTACACAGGCATAGTGCCACTCTTACACATGCACAGTGTGACTCAGGCACATGTGCAGTGCGACTCATACACATGCGCAGTGCGACTCATACACATGCGCAGTGCGACTCATACACATGCGCTGTGCAACTTAGACACATGTGCAGTGCGATTCAGACACATGTGCAGTGTGACTCATACACATATGCTGTGCGACTCAGACACATGCACAGTGCGACTCATACACATGCATAGTGCGACTCTTACACATGCACAGTGCGACTCATAGATACGTGTAGTTAGACTCATACACATGTGTAGTGCGACTCGTACACATGTGCAGCGCGACTCATACTCATTCGCAGTGTGACTCAGACACATGCGCAGTGCGACTCAGACACATGCGCAGTGCGACTCAGACACATGTGCAGTGCGACTCATAAACATGTGCAGTGTGACTCAGACACATGCGCAGTGGGACTCGTACAAATGTGCAGTGTGACTCAGACACATGTGCAGTGGGACTCATACACGTGCAGTGGGACTCATACACGTGCAGTGCCACTCATACACATGTGCAGACAGCTGATATTCACTCAAGTGCAAAAACATCAGCATTGCGTTTACCTCTGAATCAAGTCCTCTTTGATCACTTATAAAGTATTTATGGGCTATGCATATTAATATAAAAGGGATTCTATTTTACTATTCTATGCATATGCTGTATGTGTGAGGATTTGCATTTTATATCAAGTAATAATTAGAGAAGTGTTGCAGCAGCCGAGGTTAAGAAGTGTGTTTTGATTGACAAGTTGGCTGGTTATTCACCTTATACAATTATTAATAGTAATTTAGGGCCTGATTCAGCTAGGAACACATGGATGCAGACGCACGCAATCGGTCGATGTTTTTGTTCTGCACATGCATATGCTTCGCAGTGCGCGTATTCGAACAGGGCAGTGTGATGGAGTATGCATAAGCAGGGAGTCCGCAGCCCCAGGGACAAGTGATTGACAGGAAGTGCCGTTTGTGGGTGGTGATGGGGGAGTGGTCGGGCAAATGCAGGTGTGCCTGTGCGTTTGGACCGCGTTTCAGGGGCATGCATAATTAAGCACTTGTGGCAGGTGGACGCAGCCTGAGGTCTAGTTGCACACAGGAAGTCTCGCTATATCTGTGGGAGGGTCAGGTCAACCAATATTGTGCGCATGGGTCCGATGGTTCTCAATGTTACCGATGTTTCCAGTTTTGCCAGGTATAGAGGATGCAAGTAAAGGGAAGTGGATGGTATTTTGTAGTGCTGGGCGTCTGCTTATTCTGATGCGATTGCCGTACGTATGCATTCATTAGCATATTCTTGCAGCGGCCGGGTGCGTGCGTCTGCATCTGTGCATTCCTTGTTGAATCAGGTCCTATGTGCATATTAACATTATTATATTTGTGCATAATTATATGTAATTTTCATGATGATCATTTCTATTCATCCGCTGCATTGTTATTTTTATGTGAAGCCTCATGTCATTTGTATGCTGATGCTTAGTTCTTGCATATACTGTATTATATTTTACTATTTGGACATGTGAACTCCTACTTTGTTAATGATAAATTTGTCTGATTATTCTGCCTGTCAAAGTTGTCAACTTAAGTAATTTTAGTGTGTATGAGCATAGCCCAGGCTCAGAGTGGGCTGTCGTGGAGCCGGTTAAATCCCCGGTAGACCCCACTGATCTCAGACTTGCTGTTGAGGGGCGGGACTTAACGGGTCACGTTTGGGGAGGGGGGCGGAGGGTTGCTGCCCAGCATGTATGTCAGGGTCTGTCACCAGCCTGCAATACAGCTCTTCTAGTCTGTGACTCTGAGCACTTCAATCTGTTGCGGAGCTGGATAGGGATGGGCAGATCGAATCACTGTACTGAGTTGAGCCTCATGGCTCAACTCAGTGAAGTGTCTCGAGACACGGCTCTTTAGATAGAGCAAGTGCTGGAGCCAGCAGGGGAGCTAGCGACTCAGAGTGAGTCGCTGACAGCTCTGCCCCCCGCAGCCCAGCACTACAGCTCAGGGTTCTCACTGACTCTCTTGAGTCAGTGAACTCCCCTGAGACCTTGCTGTAGCTGTGCGACTCAGTGAGTCGCTGACAGCTCCGCCCCCCCAAGGCCAGCTCAAGCCTCTGCACTGACTCAGGAGAGTCAGTGCACTGCCCTGAGCCCTTGGCAATAGCTGCACGACTCAGAGTGAGTCGCTGACAGCTCCGCCCCTACACTGCCGATCTGACACAGTGGAGAAGTATGATCAGGTTGGATCAGCAGTGTAGGGGGCAGAGCTGCCATTCACTAGCTACCACTGGCAGAGAGGCTAGGGAGGTCAGTGTCTCAGCTCACCAAACACTGAGTGACTCGAATCATTCACTCATCTGAATGATTCAAGTCAGTGTGTTGAGACACTCACTCACTAGCCATCTCTAGAGCTGGATAGGAGAAGGACGTAAGAAGATCCAGCAAGAAGCAGGGCTACACAGATCAGTCCTTCAGCAGAGTGCAGTCACCTCACCATAGACACAGGAAGGAGAGAAGTTACTGCAGTGCAACCTCCAGGCTTCCAGAGCACAGCCGGCACTGACAGTGGGGTAAATAACTGGTCTGTTAGGTATGAGGGACAATCTTGTGTGATTCAGGCTGTGTCTGTATGTGTGTGTCTTTGTGTCTGTCAGAAAAACAGATTCTGCGTGTATGACACACTGTCTCTCTGTGTTATACCCTCAGTGTGATAGGGTTGAACTGGACCAGCGGGGGAGCAGGTAGATCCCCAATGGCCCCCTGCTTTTGATCCCCGCTGACAACAAGCGGGTCTAGTATAGTGCAGCAGCTATTATTGGCAAACGCCGTCACCACAAACCTGCCTGAGCCACCGCTGCACAGCGGAACACTGCTACATCTGAGTATTGACTAGATCTCCTCCTGACATCATGTGTGGATTCCATGAGGTGGGCTCATACTAGTCAGCATGAGACTGTGAGTGAGACAGGAGAGAGGCACCACAGGGCATCACCTCCAAGGGGAAGTGGTCAGAGATGAAGTCAGGAAGGGGAAAGCTGCTAGTAGGAGGAGCCGAGCAAGAGAAGGCTCTGACACGTTTAATATATTTTTAGGTGCTTCTGAAGTGCAATTTTTTCCCCCTTACCTCTTACTCATTCTCTTTCTTTCCATGCTATCTCTTCATTATCTATCACCTTTTTTTCTCTTATATTTTGTCTATTCATATTCCCTGCTTTCTTTTTCTCCTGCTAAACCCTCTATATATTCCCCTCTCTCTCTGTCATGCTGCTTCCCCCCATCATGCTCCTTTCCTCCTCTGTGCTACCTGCCCCTAAAGCTGGGTACACACTAGGATGATGTCGGCACAATATGTAGTTTTCGGCTATATCTGCTGAAACAATTACTAAAGCAGGTGCAACATCGCCTGATAGTTTGTTAGGTCCCTGTGATTAACTGAAAAGAGCATGTTGGTAATTGCAACATGAACCTCCTACAAGTTAATTTATTGTCCGTGAACCTCTCTTTGCACCAATGATAATCTAGGTCTTGACCTCCCTAAACAATTAGTCCTGAAGAGACATTGTTGGGGGCTAAATAACACATTTACTAATACTTGAAATACTTAAAAAAAAAATGTAATCAAAAATTGCCTGTTAGTAAATGTGTGATGTAGCCCCAGAAACACAAAATTGATGTTGGTTGATTTTGATCGATTTTGATAAATTTCAAACTGACTTTTAATAAATATACCCCAAGATATCTTTAGTACCAATGTATAGTGTACTAGTCACAGTATCCTTGACGTCTACTATATATTTTACTTCACCTCCCCGATTTAGGCATCGATGACAACTTTTCTCTGTCTTGATCCCCCAGTGATAATATTTATGCTTTGCAAAGT
The DNA here is from genome assembly GCA_031769625.1 of Taudactylus pleione. Taxonomy (NCBI): domain Eukaryota; kingdom Metazoa; phylum Chordata; class Amphibia; order Anura; family Myobatrachidae; genus Taudactylus; species Taudactylus pleione. Next base: position 13,365,686 of record JAUIMM010000384.1, read on the forward strand.
CTATGGGGGTCAGTCAGACCCAGTCGCAGGCACTGAGCGCTCGCAACCGGGTCGATGTTCCCCCACTGGGCATGCGCACGTCGGAGCCGGCTCTGATGTATGCATGCGCAAGACCCGGCTAGCGACGGGCGCTCCATCGCTAGGGTTCTCACACCAAAGGGGGCGAGCAGTCGATGGTGAGTGAGCAGGAAGCTCCCTGGGACTTATGAGTGCCGAGACCCAACCTTAAGGTCTCGTCGCAAGCCCCGATGGTCGCGATGGTCTTGACCATCGCGACCATCACCCTGGTCGGACGCTAGAGCTGTGGGTGGTAACCCACAGCTTAGCGATTGACCAAGAGGCGGCACTACAAGGTGCAAGCGGCTGCCCTCATTCAGAGCGACCGCTTGCATCTAACGAACGCCTCTGAATGAGGTCCTATATCCTGTCTGTCTTGAGATAAGAGATACTGGGCCTGATTCAGAGATGAACACAATGTCGAAGTTGGACACAGTGGAGTGATTTTTTTGCCACTGCTCACGCGTGGCAATGGATCAGCGATGGCGGTTGCAGAGAAGATTTCTTCGCAAAGTACGTGACAGGTAGTCAGCCTTCGGGGGAGGTAATGGAGGTGGTTACAAAATGCAAGCTATCGGGGAACATTTTCTGGACATGATATAGTGAGCCTCGGCATTTTCGTTTGCAGCTGCAGAGGTCCTGGTGTCATAGGAGAGCTGCTCTGTCTTAGACAGCATAGTCTTACTCAGAAGTTTGATGTGCAACCGATGTTTCCACGTCTGCAGCCCACTGCTCCAATAGTTGTCTTCCCTGCTTATAGGCCTAAAGAGAAGTGTCACCTAACTAGGATATATACATTACAAAAAGTCAACATGGTCGACCGTTGAAGCTTTATATGTAGTAGCTAATACCTTTTTTTTCTGACAACATAGTTAACAATGTGGCCTTGTAATACCCCTAACTATATCTTTACAAAACCAAGTGTCTGCACAGATTCTGAGCATGCAAAAGAGAAAGAAACATACAGCAGGTGTCACTGATGTTTGAAAGTCCTGAAGCTGATCTGAGGAAGAGAGTCAGTACAACACTTAGCTACTGGGAAATACAGAACACAGATCTACTGTCAGTACTCTGTACATGAGATTCTTATGGCAAGTTGAAAATGTCAAGAGATTACGCTATTTAACACACTATTAGAGATGAGAAGGGCTTTACAATGTATTGACAGAGGGCCTGATTCAGCAGAGGACGCATTAGCTGCGATAGCTGTAATATGGTAATACAGCAGGAGGCCTCTGCCTCCTGCATGCATTACTAATCTGATCTGTGTCATAGGATGCAGCATCAGATCATCTGCGATAACAAAATTATGCTGGTTAGGTGACCCATGAGGTCATACAAGCCGGTCGTTGTAGATGCTCAAAAAGAAATCCTGGCATCGTCACTCCCTCCCAGTGGTGGCAAGACACCCCCATTTTGGGAAACCAATGAAGTGAGTTCAGAGTCAGTTGATTCCCTTAATCTACTGGAAAAGTAGCTAAAGAAGCTGAAGTAGGAGATAAAGCAAAGTGATTCCACTGAGTATGTTGGAATTGTAGATCAAGTTCTTTTTTTGCTTTGCCAGGGCCAAAGGGTTTGTAACATTTTGCAAGTGGATCAGTACATTTTGGCAACCATACTTGTTCCTAGGCCTATGTTGTGTGCAATGTCTTTTTTTCCAACTGACGCAGAGATGCAAAGAGCTCCTTGTGAGCAAGTTGTCAGCTCAAGTGGCACATGAAGTCGTCCACTGCTTCAGTGTCTTCTACAAATGCTGCTGCCAGGAAAAAGCTTACTTTTTCTAAGAGACCCACCGGTGATGATGATGAGACAACTCAGCGCACTGGAGTGAAACAACATTGTGCCATCTGGTCAGGCTTAAAATAATTGGCCACAATTATTTACAATATGATACAGTAAACATCAATAGAATGGTGAATGATTATTTTAATGACAATCCGCAAATTAGCATTTTAAACAGTCCCTTTGAAAACTGGGAGGAAAAAAGGCAATTTGGAGCCCCTTGTACAAACTAGCTTTGCTTTATTTAAGATGCCCACCCTTCAGTGTGTACTCAGATGGAATGTTTAGCCCACCATGTGAGCAATTAGCATAGGAGGCTACTTCCAAAAACTGATGTCCCTAAAAATTAACTACAAATTCTTTGAGGAAAACCTCTGCTGCCAATTACTACAGAAACTTCTGTAATGGTGGATTCCAATAGGGTTGAGCTAATTTTGTGTGATTATGATATTAGCACTGATGAGTTTGCGAATAAGCATGATAATGACATTTTCGAACTGTGACAATTATTAACAACACTGTTAGCCACCTTAAGCCCATTAGTAGCTTAGTAGCTTGGTTTGTGGGGGCACCAAACATACCAAGCACTTCAGTCACAAAAGTTGCATTCCCTGTTGCTGAAGTGCTTCTCATTAGCTTCTCATCCAGGCATATAGGCCCCATTTCCTGCTTCTCTGCAGATACAGAGTAGTATCATCAAATCATATAATTAATAATTATTGACTTCGAATAGGCAATTACACAACCTTGAATCCTGAGGCCTGTGATTGCTGTTTAGATTTAGTTTTCACTTTAAAAATCTAATTGAGATTTTACAAACTTTTTTTTAATAGTGTTTTCCATGTCTCTGATTTTTTTTTAATGTATTTATTTAGTACTGCAACCAATCAATCAATGCTTTACCTGACTTCCACTAAATACTACACCTCCATTTACCTGTGCTGTTCTCAGGCCTTTCATCTAGTTCTTGATTAATTAAAACATTTTATAGCATCATATAGTTTATTAAACTGGCATTCTGTCTGCCACTTCAGTGGCACTATGTTTTATAGAATTGCTATATTCGTTTTTAAACTGCCATGTATTTGTGCATGGGTTTGATGTTATTTATACTGTAGGGACAAATATAGGCCCACATTACATGATTTTAGCTGTTTTTATCAATTTCAAAGAAAACCAAAACATTTGAGGGTGGTCCGTGCACATCTCTACGGTAAGTGAAGAATAAAAACATATGTAAATGTAACCAACAGGTGGTGTTGTAGGTCCAGAACCAGGGTTCTTGATGTCTACATAACAGTAATAGTATCTGTCAGTTCAGAGCTTCCAATAAGTAATGCCTCCACTAGCAGAACAGTGAGAGAGGGCTGCAGCAATTCGTTATATCTCTGAGTTTATGTATTAATTTTAGTCTCTTCCTTTACTCTGCAATCCTCTGTGATTTTCTCTCCATGTGCAGAGGAGCTCATGCTCTAGTTGTTCCTGTCAATCTCTCTTCTGTCTGTCTCTATGCAGTACGACTGCCTCTTATACTGAATTGCTGTCCTTTTTCCATTCACTGTGCTATTCCCTTTTCATATTCATTTCGGCCGCTTAGTGCTGGAAATCAGCTTATTGTTACATATATCACCATTATTCTTTCTGTTCTCCCTTAATCAATAGAACCCAGACACTAAAAAAAGCAGACGTTCTCTCCATCTGACACCCGCAGCTATTCCCTGCTCAGGCTGTGCACGCAGCCTAGGCAAAAGTGTTGTCTGATTACAACATTTGTTAAATCTGTATCAAGCAATATGTGGTAACTTTGTCATTACACACCCAGTAAATACAGAATATACAGATACTCACATGTCTGGCCTGGAGGGATAACATGGCCAGGCTAGCCTTTGCAGATGGGGACATGTGGCAGCTGGCTCGTGCATATTCAGTGAACTGAAATCACCTATTTGAGCTTGAGTTCTAAAAGCTAGTATAATAATAGTAATTAATTTATATTAAAAATAAGTCTAAATCAAAAATATTGAATAATAATAACAAAAGATATTTGCATGTTCTGTCTGCACAGGTATAACCTGTGTAAGCACTGGGGAGTGCAACGTACTATGCTGCCTCCTTCAATTACATCATTACAGTGGTAAAAGCAGTGATGGGGGTGTTACATTACAGGAAGGGAACAGCCTGATCTTTAACAACAAGGCTAGGTAGAGTGCCGTCATTGAGCTTATCTTTGCGGTATCTCACTATTTCAATCAACTTATAATGTGGGTGGTGGGGTTAAGAATGCTGCAATTAACACTCACATATTTATATATATGGGGTACAGCAGGACGATACTCAGCAGACTAAAACACAGGTCAATAAAGATAGTAAGCTTCCTGTAGTACAATATTTTGGGTCGTTAATGACCTATATATATACAGTGTGTATATATATATATATATATATATTTATTTATCTATATCTCTGTGTCACACCTGTTAGTCTGCCCCTCCCCTTTAGAATGTAAGCTCTTACGAGCAGGGCCCTCTACCCTTTTGTGCTTCTCCATTCTTTACTTTCATCTACTCCTTACTTCCCACTAGGGCACCTAACACTTGGTTGCTTTGCTCTTTTGCTTATCTGGGTGTTATGGTCGCGAATGTAGCAGTGTATATTATCCATGTCCTGAATTGTACCGTAAGTCACTGGTCAACCTATTTGTTTATGAACTTTGTAAGGCGCTGTGGAACACTTGTGGCATCATATAAATAAATGATGATGATAATAATAATAATAATAATAATAATAATAATAATAATATATACAGCAGGTAAAATAAGTATTGAACACATCATCAAGACCATCGCGACCATCGGCGATCTATCAGAGCCAAAATCACTCCCACTGACATCACTAGTGATGTCAGTGGGGCCAGACCCAGACGGTAGGCATTCCCATGGGAACGCCTTCGTCTGGGCAGCCACGCCCCCGGCACGCCCGCCAAAGGGGGCGTGCTGTCACTCACCATCGACAGCACGCCCCATTTGGTGCGAGACATGGAGCGACGGCTTCCTCGTCGGTCACCGGGTCTCGCGCATGCACACAACGGAGCTCCCTCCATCGTGCGCATGCGCACTTGGGCACCATCGACCCGCTTGCGAGCGTACAGCGCTCGCCTGCGGGTCTGAATGAGACCCAGAGTTCATAGAAGAGGCTCACGGAACCTTCAAGATTTGAAGACTGTGTGGAAGAATGGGCCAAAATCACACCTGAGCAATGCATGTGGCTAGTTTCTCCATACAGGAGGCATCTTGAAACTGTCATTATCAACAAAGGCTTTTGTACTAAGTATTAAATAAATTTCAGTAAGCGTGTTCAATACTTTTTCCCTGTGTCATTTCACATCATTACACATAACTTATGGACATATATGGTTTGATTTCTTTACATGTGTGGATTGCATTTGTTGTTGCTGACATTTGGTGAAAATTAAATTACAATAGCCCCATTACAAATATATTTACTGGAAAAAATGTTGATGTGTTCAATACTTATTTTACCAACATATATATATATATATATATATATATATATATATATATATGTGTCTGTGTATGTATGTGTGTGTGTATATATATATATATATATATATATATATGTGTCTGTGTATGTATGTGTGTGTGTATATATATATATATATATATATATATATAGATTGGCAAATAACCAAAAAGTCATGAAGTGGTTAACTATTCATCTATGTAATGGGATTAACAAAAAAGCTTTAAGACTCATTCTTATCCTTTCTTTAAACGTGATGCGCACAGAGTCTATCTATTTATAGAATTTTCTTAGCTTGCATGCATGAGCTTAGCTTCCTTCATAGATCACTTCTCTCACAAGTGAACCATAAAATAAAGCTTTACCAAACTAAAGAGCACTGAACAAAAAAATGCAGCAGAAGATCACTGCACAAAATACATGTAGAGCAGTAACCTAAGCATCACCTACTTTTTCACTGTCCTCTTTCTTCTTTATAAATGTTCTTTTTATTGGAATAAATGATAACAAAAAGTCATAAACACACATTTTTTGTTTATTTTTAAAAACCAAGCAGAATGTAGCACTGAATTGTAGAAGACTAGAGAATATTACCTTTGGTTTGTGATGCTTTAGTTGCTAGTTTTTATTCCCCTCTTCTGGACAGGGCGCAACTAGGGGGGGGGGGGGGCTAAGGGGGCTGTACTTGAGAAGGTGACGAGAAGAGGCTGTAAAGGTGGGGCGGCCCCAGGTAGTTACACATGTGGGTTTGAGCCTCACGCTGGCGCCTGCTGTCTGGCCTTGAGAGACACAGTGCAGCCATCAGTTTAATGTGTTGCAAGCCAATCAGAGTTTGCGGACCGGCAGCCAATCAGCAGTGGCTGCCAGTCAACAAGCTCCAATCAGTTCGCAACCAGCGCCACATTAGAATGAGTGGCGCTGACCGATCCATGGCATGTGGCATCTCCGTCCCATCCCGCACCGCCCAAGCGCCCAAGCACACCCACCACGCAGCACCGGTAGGTAAAAGGAGGGAGCTGGCTTACTGGGAGATCCCATTTTAATGTGAAAGTCTGATTTTAATAGTGTTTCATCTGTCAGTTCTGGGGCGGCTGCAGTCACTAAGGGGCGAAGGAGGGAAGGCAGGCTAACTGGCAACAATACAAACAACTGCGTTATGTACTTACTGTAACTGGAATGGGATTGTAAAGCCAGCGTCGGTATCTCGACACCTGTCATAAATCCCTAGCCGGCATTATGGCGTCGGGATTGTGACTTAACTACATCCCACTGTAACCTACCCTCCAACATGACCCCTTCTACCTGGTACAAAATGCTCTGCTCCAGCCACCTGTGCTGAGCTAGTTAATAAATGAGAAGGGTGTTTCACCACAGGTGGTTGCAATCATACATTAAGAAAGAAGTCCAGGAGCAGAGCATTTTATACCAGGTAGAAGGGGTCATGTTGGAGGGACTGTAACACCACATGCATCTTGGCCAAACACATTATACCCTAGTTTAACTATTGTCTGGTGGACTACTGCTCCTAGCACAATCTGCTTGCACATTATAGTGACTGTCTATGGATAACTGTGTTTTTGATCCTAATTTGGTGACTACATCACTACGAATACATGCTTTAAACCTAAGGGTGAATCGTCCATGTTCATATGTGGAACCCTGTTATCCTAATTAGCACCGTCTAAAATTGTATTGGTACTAAACAAAATGTTTTTTATTGTAATAAATTGTATTATGTTTTTATAAGGGTGTCAACAGCTTTTTGTCCACAAAAACTACTAGGTTTTTATATGTGAATGTTTTTGTACTTCAATAGTAGTATTTTGAAGTGTCTATCCAGAATGGCCTTTTCTTTATTAATTCTCCAGTATAAACTACAAAGTTACTCAAGCTCTATCTCACAGACCTTTTTATATCTCTATTATCCAGTCCCACTAACAGAGGACTCTGGGGGTCATTCAGACCCACTCGCGAGCGGCAGTACGCTCGCAAGTTGGTCGATGTTCCCCACTGCGCATGCGTACGACGGAGGGAGCTCCGTCGTCCGCATGCGCGAGACCCGGCGAGCGATGGCCTTTCCATCGCTCGGGGTCTCGCACCAAAGAGGGCGTGCTGTCAATGTTAATGGGCGTGCCTTTGGTGGGCGTGCCGGGGGCGTGCCTGCCAGATGGAGGCGTTCCCATGGGAACGCCTACTGTCTCAAGCCGGCCCCACTGACATCACTAGTGATGTCAGTGGGAGTGATTTTGGCTCTGATAGAGCCAAAATCACTCCTGGCCTTGTGGCTGGGAAACCCGACCGCAGGGTTTCCCTCGCAAGTCCGATGGACGCGATGGTCAAGACCATCGCGACCATCTTTTTGCACGCTCGTATATGCTGTGGGTGGTGACCCACAGCTATACGAGCGTCCAGGAGGATGCTCCATTTTAATGGAGGAGGGCCCTGATTCAGAGCGAGCGCTCTGGTCAGAGCGTCCGGCTCTGAATCAGGGCCACTGTATGAGTAGCTGCTAGTTTTAGCTCTCTGTTTAGGTGCAGGATAAGGGTGGTTTGTATAACTATATATATATGAATATATATATGTATGTGTATATATATATATATATATATATATATGTATATGTATATATGTATGTATATGTGTGCTCCAATACCTCATAATGACAACGTGTAATAAGTTTTTATTTTTAGATTTTTGCAAATTTCATTAAAAAAACAAAACTAAGAAATCACATGTACATAAGTATTCACAGCCTTTGCCATGAAGCTCAAAATTGAGCTCAGGTGCATCCTGTTTCCACTGATCATCCTTGAGATGTTCCTACAGCTTAATTGGAGTCCACCTGTGGTAAATTTAGTTGATTGGACATGTTTTTGAAAGGCATACACCTGTCTATATAAGGTCCCACACTTGACAGTGCATGTCAGAGCACAAACCAAGCATGAAGTCCAAGGAATTGTCTGTAGACCTCCGGGACAGGATAGTCTCGAGGCACAAATCTGGGGAAGGGTACAGAAAAATATCTGCTGCTTTGAAAGTCCCAATGAGCAAAGTGGCCTCCATCATCCATAAATAGAAAAAGTTCTGAACCACCAGGACTCTTCCTGAAGTTGGCAGGCCGTCTAAACTGAGCAATCACTGGAGAAGTACCCTAGTCAGGGAGGTGACCAAGAACCCGATAGTCACTCTGTCAGAGCTTCAGCATTCCTCTGTGGAGAGAGGAGAACCTTCCAGAAGGACAAGCATCTCTGCAGCAATCCACCAATCAGGCCTGTATAGTAGAGTGGCCAGACTAAGCTACTTCTTAGTAAAAAGCTCATGGCAGCCCGCTTGGAGTTTGCCAAAATTCACCTGAAAGACTCTCAGACCATGAAAAACAAATTTCTCTGGTCTGATGAGACAAAGAATGAATTCTTTGGTGTCAATGCCAGGCGTTATGTTTGGAGGAAACCAGGCACCGCTCATCACCAGGCCAATACCATCCCTACAGTGAAGCATGGTGCTAGCAGCATCATGCTGTGGGGATGTTTTTCAGTGGCAGGAACTGGGAGACTAGTCAGGATAGAGGGAAAGATGAGTGCAGCAATGTACAGAGACATCCTGGATAAAAAACCTGCTCAAGAGCGCTCTTGACCTCAGACTGGGGCAACGGTTCATCATTCACAGGACAACGACCCTAAGCACACAGCCAAGATATCAAAGGAGTGGCTTTAGGACAACTCTGTGAATTTCCTTGAGTGGCCCAGCCAGAGCCCAGATTTGAATCCGATTGAACATCTCTGGAGAGATCTGAGAATCGCTGTGCACCGATGCTTCCCATCCAACCTGATTGAGTTTGAGAGGGGCTGCAAATAGGAATGGGAAAAAATGCCCAAAGATAGGTGTGCCAAGCTTGTGGCATCATATTCAAAAAGACTTGAAGCTGTAATTGCTGCCAAAGGTGCATCAACAAAGTATTGAGCAAAGGCTGTGAATACTTATATACATGTGATTTCTTAGTAGGGGTGTGCACCGGCCACTTTCGTGTTTTGTGTTTTGGTTTTGGATCTGGATCTTTCTTCGTGTTTTGGATCTGGATTGGTTTTGACAAAACCACCCTTCCGTGTTTTTGGGTTCTGGGTTTTGTGTTTTGGATCTGTATTTGTTTGAAAAAAAGCATAAAAACAGCTAAAATCACAGAATTTGTGGGTTTTTCTGCTCCTATGCTATTATTAACCTCAATAACCTGAATTTCCACTCATTTCCAGTCTATTCTGAACACCTCACACCTCACAATAGTGTTTTTATGTCCAAAAGGTTGCACCGAGGTAGCTGGATGACTATGCTAAGCGACATGATTGGGCGGCACAAACACGTGGCCCATCTAGGAGTGACACTGCAGTGGCAGACAGGATGGCAGTTTGAAAAACTAGGCCCCAAACAGTACATAATGCAAAGAAAAAAAAGAAGTGCAAGATGGAATTGTCCTTGGGCCCTCCCACCCACCCTTATGCTGTATAAACAGGACATGCACACTTTAACAAACCAATCATTTCAGCGCCAGGTTCTGCCACACGACTGTGGCTGAAATGATTGGTTTGTTTGGGCCCCCACAAAACAAGCTGGCAATTAATCAGTCCCTGCACAAATTGGCTCTACAGAGGCAAGATGTCGTCCTCATCCTCCTCATCCACCGATTCCTCAGCCTCTTCAGTGTTGTGTACATCCTCATCCTCACAGAGTATTAATTCGTCCCCGCTGGAATCCACCACCACAGGTCCCTCTGTACGTTCTGGAGTCTGGTCTCCCTGGAAGAGTTGATAATTCATTTTTATGAACATCATCTTCTCCACATTTTGTGGAAGCAACCTCCTACACCTTTCGCTGACAAGGTTCCCGGCTGCACTAAACACTCTTTCGGAGTACACACTGGAGGGGGGGCAATTCAGGTAAAATAGAGCCAGTTTGTACAGGGGCCTCCAAATTGCCACCTTTTTCCTGCCAGTACAGGTACAGACTGTCTGACATGCCTACTTGGATGCTGTCACCGATGTAATCCTCCAACATTCTGTCAATGGTGACAGTATCATATGCAGTGACAGTAGACATGTCAGAAATTGTTGCCAGGTCCTTCAGTCCGGACTAGATGTCCAAACTTGGTCCTGCCTGCCCTGCATCACCACCAGTGGGTTGCCTAGGATACCTAAGTTTTTTCCTGGCAGCCCCAGTTGCGGGAGAAAATGAAGAAAGAGATGTTGACGTGACACGTTACGCTTCAGCTGACAGTGTTTTCACAAGCAGGTCTTTGCACCTGTGCAGGCTTGTGTTGGCCAGAAAGAGAGACACCACATAGGCTTTAAACATAGGATCGAGCATGGTGGCCAAAATGTAGTGGTCTGATTTCAACAGATTGACCACCCTGGAATCCTGGCAAAGCGAATGAAGGGCTTCATCCACAAGTCCCACATGCCGTGCGGAATCGCTCCATCTTAGCTCTTCCTTCACTTTCTCCAGCTGCTTCTGCAAAAGCCTGATGAGGGGAATGACCTGACTCAAGCTGACAGTGTCTGAACAGACTTCACGTGTGGCAAGTTCGAAGGGCTGGAGAACCTTGCACAACACGGATATCATTGTCCACTGTGCTTGAGTCAGGTGAATACCCCCTCCTTTGCCTATGTCATAGGTGGATGTATAGGCTTGAATGGCCTTATGCTGCTCCTCCATCCTCTGAACCATATAGAGGGTTGACTTCCACCGCGTCACAACCTCTTGCTTCAGGTGACGGCAGGGCAGGTTCAAGAGTGTTTGCTGGCGCTCCAGCCTTCGGCACACAGTCGCTGAATGGCGAAAGTGGCCAGAAATTTTTCAGGCCACCCAAAGCGTCTCCTGCACGCCCCTGTCGCTTTTCAGAAAATTCTGCACCACCAAATTATTGTGTGAGCAAAACATGGGACATGCTGGAATTTGCCCAGATGTAATGCCCGCACAATATTGTTGGCGTTGTCAGATATCACAAATCCCCATGAGAGTCTAAGTGGGGTAAGCCACTGGGCGATGATTTCCTTCAGTTTCTCTAAGAGGTTGGCGGCGGTGTGTCTCTTACTGAAACCGGTGTTACACAGCGTAGCCTTGCTTGGAACAAGATGGTGTTTCTGAGATGCTGCTACTGGTGACACTGCTGTTGTTGCTGTATAAGATGATACATCTACCCTTTGGGCTGTCACAGTCATATAGTCCTTAGTCTGCCCTGTTTCACTTGTCCACATATCCGTGGTTAAGTGGACATTGGGTACAACCACATTTTTCAGGACACTGAGGACACTTTTTCTGACGTTTTTGTAGTGAAATGGAATCTATCCGGGATTTGGAACCGGAAAAACACAACCTCCATCAATTGTCTAAATCCCACTGCACTAATGGCGGATACCGGTCGAACGTCTAACACCAACATAGCAGTCAAGGCCTCAGTTATACGATTTGCTTCAGGATGACTGCTGTCGTACTGCATCCTCCTCGCTAAGGACTGTTGGAGGGTCAATTGTTTAGTAAAAGAAGTGTTGTTCCTACTTACTCTCTGGGATGATGAACGACTCCCAGCAGCAACAGCAGCAGCGGCAGCAGTAGGCGTAGTAATTCAGGATCCTCCAGAGGAAACCCATATAGGAGAGTCAGTCATGCCAGTGACATGGCCTACAGGACTACTTCCGATCCTGACTAAGGAGGAAATTGACGAGGAGGGAGTTGACGGTGTGGTTTGCAGGTGCTTGGATACAACAGGAAAAAGGGATTTAGGTGTCCCTGCACTGCTTACGGTCTTAGCCAAAGTTTCTGAACTTGACAGTAACTTTTTATGAACGCACTGCAGGTGACGTACAAGGGAGGATTTTCCTATGTGGTTAACGTCCCTACCCCTACTTATTTCCCCTTTACATATGGTACATATGGCAAGACAGTTGTTGTCCGGATTTGGCTAGAAATATTGCCAGACCAAAGAGGTGGAATGTTTGGTCTTCTGCCCAGGCATTACCGTGATGGGCTTTTTCATCCCACAGACAAAAAGTGTCTCCCCCGGAGCCTGATTTAAAAAACCACATCACCATCAGAATCCTCCTTGCTAACTTCCTCCTCAGCGCCAGCTATACCAGTATCCTCATCCTGTTGTACTTCAACAGTGACATCTTCAGTTTGCATATCAGCAAGTGGACTGTGGGTGCTCTTTTCAGCACTTGCAGAGGGCGTGCAAATGGTGGAAAGAGCCACCTCTTCCCTTCCAGTGCTGGGAAGGTCAGGCATCGCAACCGCCACCACACTTGGACTCTCCTTGGGGATTTGTGATATCTTCTTAGAACGCACAGTTCTTCGCTGTGCTTTTGCCAGCTTAACTCGTTTGATTTTTTTAGTGGGATGAGGGCTTCCATCATCATGTGAAGCTGAACCTCTAGTCATGAACATAGGGAAAGACCTTAGCCGTTCCTTGCCACTCCGTGTCGTAAATGGCATATTGGCAAGTTTACGTTTCGCCTCAGATGATTTAAATGTTTTTTTTTTAAGGTCATTTTCCTGAACTTTGTCATTTAGTATTGTATATGCCCTCTACTATGACATTAGGCATCGGCCTTGGCAGTCGACATTGATGGCATGTTATCGTCTATGTCATGACTAGTGGCAGCAGCTTCAGCACTAGGAGGAAGTGGTTCTTGATCTTTCCCTATTTTATTTTTATCAGAGAAAGTTTGGTCCTCCATTTATGTTATATTGATATATACGTGCTGCTAAGGCGCACACAAACACAGAAAATAATTTTTAATTTTTGTGGGCGACTAGTGCACTTTGTGGGTTACACCACCCTTTACGAAATGATCCAGCCAGCTCTTTACTTATGGGACACAGGCGCACTCTTGGCGCTGCTCCTTTGTTGATGCATGTGCAGCTACAGTGCACACAATTCACAAAGACAGAAAAAAAAGAAGAATTTTTTATTTTTTGTGGAGCGCACTTTGAGGGTTACACCACCCTTTAACAGACAGACGCACGCTTGGCACTGCTGCTTTGAGGATGCAGGTTCAGCTACTGCGCATACATTTCACACACAAACAGAAAAAAAGATTATTTTATTTTTGTTGGAGCGCACTTTTGGGGTTACACCACCCTTTAACAGACAGACGCACGCTTGGCGCTGCTGCTTTGAACGATGCACGTAGAGTGCACACAATTCACAAACCCAGAAAAAATGTTTTTTTTGGTTGGAGTGCACTTTGGGGGTTTACACCACCCTTTAAGAGATGAGCCAGCCGGCCCTTTACTTATGGGACACAGGCGCACGCTTGGCGCTGCTCCTTTGTTGATGCACGTGCAGCCACAGTGCACACAATTCACAAACACAGAAAATAATTTTTTATTTTGTTTGGAGTGCACTTTGGGGGTTACACCACCTTTAACAGATGAGCCAGCCGGTCCTTTACTTCTGACACAGGCGCACACTTGGCGCTACTTTGTTGATGCGCGTGCGGCCACAGTGCACACAATTCACAAACACAGAAAATTATTTTTTATTTTGTTTGGAGTGCACTTTGGGGGTTACACCACCCTTTAACAGATGAGCCAGCCTGCCCTTTACTTATGACACTGGCGCACGCTTGGCGCTACTTTGTTGATGCACGTGAGGCCACAGAGCACACAATTCACAAACACAGAAAATAATTTTTTATTTTGTTTGGAGTGCACTTTGGCGGTTACAGCACCCTTTAATGGACAAGCCGGCCCTTTACTTATGGGACACAGGTGCACGCTTGGCGCTGCTCCTTTGTTGATGCACGTGCAGCCACCGTGCACACAATTAACAAAAACAGACGAGCCAGCAGGCCTTTTACTTATGACACAGGTGCACGCTTGGCATTACTTTGTTGATGCACGTGCGGCTACTGCGCACACAATTCACAAACACAAAAAAAATATATTTTTTTTTAAGTGCACTTTGGGGGAGCACCCCTGATGCACAGATCACCCCCTGGACAACACTACAGCACCCCTCTATAACTACAGCCTTTATGGGACACTGCACAACACAGTCCAGCCAGCCCCTATAGACTTTGGAGTGGACACAGCCCCTATGGACAACTGACTGCACAACACAGCCCAGCCAGCCCCTATGACAGCAGCACAACACAGCCCAGCCAGCCCCTATGGACAACAGCAGCACAACACAGCCCAGTCAGCCCCTATGGACTGAGTGGTCACAGCCCCTATGGACAACAGTAGCACAACACAGCCCAGCCAGCCCTATCTCCCACCCTCCCTCTTCACTGTCCACAGCCTGAGTGAGAAATGGAACCGGTGCGGGGACCTTTTATAGGATCCAAAACCCGCGAGATCCGGAAGGCGGGATGATGACGTTTTGCCTCGATTAGAATTCCGAGTCAGGCGGGAAAAGTTGAGCCTGACTCGGATACGACTCTGATCGGGGGGTCTCGGGGGGGTTCGGATTTCAGAAATCCAAAACCGCTCATCCCTATTTACCTATAAACCCTTAGGGTTTTTTTTTATTAAATCTGCAAAAATCTCATAAAAACTTTTTATATGTTGTCATTATGGGGTATTGTGTGTAGAATTTTGATGACAAAAATGAATTTATTCCATTTTGGAATAAGGCTGTAACATAACAAAATGTGGAAAAAGTGAAACGCTGTGAATACTTTCCGGATGCACTGTACTGTATGTTTTGTTAATGCCAGGAGATGTGACTTGACAGTGTTAGTAGTAAATGCTAC
The DNA here is from genome assembly GCA_031769625.1 of Taudactylus pleione. Taxonomy (NCBI): domain Eukaryota; kingdom Metazoa; phylum Chordata; class Amphibia; order Anura; family Myobatrachidae; genus Taudactylus; species Taudactylus pleione. Next base: position 13,380,811 of record JAUIMM010000384.1, read on the forward strand.
AGTACTGAATTTATTCAAAATATACTTTAATAAAGTGTAATATGCAGTGGCATAACCAGGGGGGTGCGTGTGAGGCACCTTGCCCTGGGCGCCATCTGACAGGTCAGGCAGAGGAGGGTGCGGCCAACAGCGCTGGGATCAAGTGCTGATCCCAACTCCGGAGGTCCTGCAGTCCAGTGAGATGTGTCCCCGACGGGACACATCTCACCAGACTGTTCCCAGCGGCAGGTGACATATGACACTGGCTGCGAGCTGGGTGCAGCTCGTGCACCAGCAGCCATTTGAATTTGGAGCTCGTCACAAGCCAATTATGGCTTGCAGACCAGCAGCCAAGAGAAAGTGGCCAGGATGAGCTATATTATGGCCTGTTCTGCCCGCGGCATCTGCCGTCAGACACCATTGGGCAGAGAGGTCAGTTCAGTGGGCATAGGATGCAGACATTGTGTGAAGAGCTCTGGCGGCCCTTGAAGAGGCCAGAAGACACCGGGCTCAAGACAGAAGGGCTCCGGTGGTGGTGCCTTTGGCCAGGCCGGGGCAGCATCAGAAAAAAGCAGCCAGACAGGTAGGCTACCATTAATTCCTCCCTAGACCACCAGGTTGTTGGGCACTAGGCCCATGGGGTAATTAGACCTGTGTCACTGATAGGGGGCGGCGACATTTATTTATGAGGTGTGATCAAGCCTTGGCGAAACTTACGTCACCTGACCTCTAACGGGACGGATTGTTGTGAGCAGCCAGGTACCTTCCTGTAACGGAGCATGGAGGGTCATTCCCGCTGCATCTGCCGTGTTCCCCGATCCTATACCCGACCACCAACTGAAGGGAGATTCAGGAGCAGCCAGGTACCCTCCCGTAGTACAGCGTGGAGTTTTATTCCCGCTGTCTCTGCCGTGTTCCCTGGTCCGTCTATATAGTTGATAAAGGACTGATAGCGGCAAGGTATTTTCCTATTGTGCAATGTAGAGGGATATTCCTGCTGCCGATGCCGCATCCCCTGATGTCTGTGATTTTTATATATATGCCTGAATATACCCTGTTCATAACGGAGTAGTCTGATTATAACGTGAGGTGAAATCCCTCACTGTGGTGGAATCCCTCACTGGCCTCCGGTATCTATATACTTTATAAGCACAGATAATAACAATTGGAATGTTATAGTGGATACAATGTAACCAATATAAGTTAATCTGCAAACTGTATCTCACTTTTTAGATAGACGGATAGCCTGTCTTTTGTTACTATACAATTCAGCTCCGTTTATTATTGAATTTAATATATCACTCTTACATATGAGATACATTGATTCGATGTTGTTACAAATCTGAATAATACTGACATTTGCTATGTTGTTGTAAATCTGAATAATACTGACATAAACTATGGATGCTGGATATATCTTTAAAAAGTGTGTGTTTATATGAAAAGAAGAAACTCTTTCTTGGTATTGCAGATTTTCTGTCTAAAAAAAAGTCACCCTATCTCTATACCGCTGCGTCCATGGAAAATGTAAATATTTGTTAACAACAAGAATTGGTACGAATGTATATGTTCAGGCAAACAATCTCATGACTGGATATCCTTTATATGATATTATTAGAGATAAATTGGATTATGGATTAGAATACACTATTTTTGGTTTTCAAATATTTGCATGGCTTGATCAATAACTATCTATATATCAAATTATCGGACCTGGTATAGGATATATTTATCCTGCATAAATTAATTTTCCTTATGGAATTAGGGATATATATGTATGTTTTTTACCGTTTATGTATGTGTGTCTAGTTCTTGATTTTTTAAGGGTTACTTATTAAAAGTAAATTTTTAATTAGATCATGTCTCATACTTAAGCAGTGCCCCCTAAAAGAGTCTCCTTTTGTCTCTTGGTGTATTTTGAGCAGCAGAAGAAAGCAGCCAGACAGGTAGGCTATGATTAATTTCTCCCTAGACCACCAGGTTGTTGGGCACTAGGCCCATGGGGTAATTAGACCTGTGTCACTGATAGGGGGCAGTGACATTTATTCCCTTGCCCTGGGTGCCAAACCCCTAGATACACCACTGGTAATATGCATAAAATATGTTTATGTATGGACAATGTTATTAATAACTAAATTGCTGTGACAAAATTTAGGACTTACCACAGGTCTCTGGAACAGATCCTGTCTTCAATCTTGCTGGCAGATATCAGGGTGGGGCAGCTCAAACAGAACATCTGGGTTAATTAGTCTTGTATAGACAACAAGCAGTTGCTATCCTTGCTATTATGCAAATGCACAGGAGGTGTATGACACCTCCTGCTGCATTTGCGGTCCCAGCACTGTGACGGAGGTTGCATGCTGGGATCACCATCAAGACCATCGGTGGTCGATGGTCACGATGTTGGATGGCGCCGGGCCTCCGGCCAGCTGAGTAAGCCTCAGCTTACTCAGGCTGGCCGGCTTGCGAGCCCAGGACACTGTGTTGATCTACGCAGATCCTGGGCTGGCCACTCCCTGAAATGGGATTGACACGCTCCCGTTTCTGAGAATGCGGGTTGACCCAGCCCCCGGACCGCCCCTTAATTGCCACTGCCTGTCAATCAGGACTGCGTGCGACTATGCAGGACCTATTCTGCACGCTCGCAGAATGGTTCATGCGCATGCGCAGATTCCTGATAATCGGGTTTCTGCAATCAGCAGTGCAATGGGGGGACTGCTGAATCAGGCCCTGAGAGTTCACAGTTACTCTTTTGTATTAGTTACTGCTCTATTGCATCTATCCCGACACCCACATGCACTAACTCTCTCCTCCTCCCTTTCTTTTTCTGTCTGCCTGTCACTTGTTCTGTCTGCCTCTCTCTCTTTCTATGTTCATCTCTCTTTCTCCTTCAGGGTCTGATTCAGAGGTGGATGCAGTGTCAATTTTGGTTGTATGTGGCTGTTTTCAGTCTGTGCATGTGTCAGTGTAGCACGGCGCATGTGTCACGATGGTCTTGCGAAAGGGGTTGTAGTATGGATTAGGACAAGAGTTATTGACAGACAGTGACCATTTGGAGGAAGTAACGGGAAAGTGTGACTATTGTAAAACACAGGCATGTCTTGACTGTTTCAGGTCCTTGCCACAGCCAGCAACTGCTTCCTTGTACGCAGCTGTTTACGTCCCAGCGGCTTCGTTGCTGTCACAGTGCTCCAGACGCCGGCACACACTTACCGGGTCCGGCGGCACTGGTCTGCGCGGGGACAGGAGGCGGGGGGTTCCCTGCATCTGCCGCTGGTCCCCGCTGCTTGTTCCTCTCTCTGATCTCTGATGCAGGCGGGGGCGGCTCCCTACGGGTACGCGCACCGACCTGCTAGGGATTTAAAGGGCCATGCACACACCCTTTTAGTGATGTCACAGGAAGTGACTAGGATAGCTGCCTATATAAGGAGGACTCTGTGAACACTCCAGTGCCAGAGTATAGGCTCATTACCATACTCCAGCGTTCCATGCATATCCTGATTACACTGTACAACAATTTAATACTTTTAATTTGTTTCCTTTCTAAAAATAGTCATACATTACTAATTTCAGGTCAAGAAAAACTAAAATTATTTCAGAATGTGTTTACTAGCTCTATTTTTGAGCTATACTACTTGCATTATACTGTATGTACATTAGTAATAAAGTCATAGTGAAAAGCTATTTAAAAAAAATGTAATATTTTCTTGATAGAAAATAAATAACAGTTGTTTTAATTCAATCACTCACAAATAAGAACACAAAACGAAACAAACATACAGCATACGAAAGTACTATCTAATATAGTGGCCTATTCATGGGGGTGCTTTCTCTCTGCTTGTCGCTTGTACTCCTATTCTGGGGCATCTCTTGTCACTGTCCAACAGTAGTGATTCACCTACCCTGATATCTTTGTTCCATTGCTGAAATGTCTTGGTGGAACCGCTCACTATGCTTGTCACTCAGTGCACCACAGTTATCTTGTGTGGGTAATCCCGTGAATCGCATATATTTGAATAGGGGAGGGGACAAATAACTGATTCATTTAATTGGGTCATTAGGCCCCACCCCCTCTGCACGGAACGCAGATTGCTGGTAAGATTCTCTCCATTCTGCCCACTTCACTAGGAATACCCCTATATCGTCATAAATGGGCTATATCTCGGAAATCAGAGCTAACTGAGAGTTTTAAATGTCATATTCATTCTCTGCATGCTGAAATCAATTAGAAGTAACTATTTTCACATCTGAAACATTTTCATTGTTGTGCAGTGTTACCGATTTGACCTTGGCTTCGTTTGTGACCGCGATTCTGTCTGATCCCTGGTTCTGCGTTGATATCTGGGTCTCATCTCGGCTATTCCCTGTGACCCGCTTATGCCTGCTCCCTGGTACCATCTCATCTGTATTGGTTCTCACCCGGCTTGTCGACTACGCTAATCTCCTGCACTCTGTCTAAAGTACAACAGCACCTGTATAGAGAAACCTAACCTGAGGGCCACGACCTGTGTGTCGGACGCAGCCAAGCCCATACCTTCTTGCGAGGGTCCCTGGTGAATACCGTCGGCACATTAGACTCCGCGCCTCAGGAATAGGTCTAGCCAATTTCCTGCATACGGGTTGCATCCACAATCCACCCGAGAGTTGTGACAGTTGCAATCTGCATTCTGTGTGACTATAGGGTTTTTCAGAAGTCAGATGGTGCAATCACTGTGCAACCAATGGTGTGTCTTGATACGCAAGCAGCGGACTTAAGACTTTGCTAGTGGGCATCTCAATACAAGTCCCGGCGGCTGTGACATACACATATATTCTCAGAAAATGCTTTGTGTGGAATCACAGCTGCATTGGAATTTGCATCCACCTCTGAATCAGGTCCTCTGCTCTCCCCCTGTCCCTCATACTCTTCCTCCCTATGTTGGGATGTGCTGGAGAAGCAATAGTGAAGGTTAGGTTGTCCTTATTTTTTCCTCTGGGAACCCACTTTGGAGACTGCCTGCCTGTTGGAACAAGGAGAACCGGTGCAATCCCTTTTAATTACTGCTCTGCAAAATGATACTACAAGAGCCGGATCCCGGCTTCATCTGCTGGTACTAAGGATTGCCGCGCTCTGTCTCCCAAGTGCCGCTTGATGGAACCCCATGCCCGCAGCACCGAACACCAGCTAGGGTAAGAGATCAGCTGGCCATATAGTCACATGGTCGGTATCCAACTACAGGAGAAGTGGAGCATAGCACTGGCTGGACTGTTATATTGAGTCCGGATAATTTAAAGGACTGTGCACCAAAATATACTCGGTGACATTTGGTACTAATGATTAGCAATTTTCAATAAGGTCGTGTATTGAAACTCATCCAAAGGATTACTAAATAGAGGAACAATATTTTCCATGAAGGATTGCTTATTCTATCTGACCAATATCAGATTTTTTGCTGGGACTCAAGTCTTCTCAGTACATTTTTAATACATTTTTTATTAACAAATACATTTGTATAAATTGTTTATGATATTATACACGCTCTCTTTGAATCTCTTTGAATGATTTATTTATCATTCTGTTTGTATATATATATATGTCTATTGTAACAATGCAGAGTTGTTTAGTAGGGAGCAGCTGATTTATTCATACAGTATATATTGATACATAATAGCGATCAGCAGAATTTTAATTGTTTATTATATATACAGTATGCATACCGAAAATATATTTTTTTACGCCTGATTATATTAATGGGTTCTTTTTTTTACAATAGTGAAAGTCACTGCTCTTTGTTTCTGGGTGCCAGCCACATAAGTTTCTTTATGACCTGTAACTGATGGCGCTACAGATATAGCGGTTATTACATCACCTGTTATTTGATCTCAGTTTGCCACAAGACAGAGATACATGGAACAGTTGGACACTAAAAGCGACAGCAAACTTTAGAACCTGGCTGTAAACAAGAGGTGCAAAATGCACGTTTGGCCTGGTGAACTTGCGTACATGAGTGGATTGAGTGGCAGACAAAAATAGGTAATTAAGAGGCTTATTCATCTCGTGTGGCCCCCAATTATGAGATATCCATCTCTACATGGGGGATACTCAACTCTGGAGCAATCATCATTGCTCAGTAGTGGTGCCCCTTATGCAGTGCCCCCAGTAGCGGTAGTGCCCCTTATGCAGTGCCCCCAGTAGTGGTAGTGCCCCTTATGCAGTGCCCTCAGAGGTGGTAATGCCCCTTATGCAGTGCCCACAGTGGTAGTGCCTCTTATGCAGTGCCCACAGTGACAGTGCCCTTTATTCAGTGCCCCCAATAGTGGTACCCCTTATGCAGTGCCCCCAGTAGTGGTGCCCCTTATGTAGTGCCTGTTATGCAGTGCCCACAGCTACCACCTACAGCTTATGCAAGCGGCCGTGATGATGGTCGTGATGGTCAAGACCATCGCGACCATCAGGCTTGCAACGAGACCATTGTGGTATGGTCTTGTGGCCGCAAGCCCCAGAGAGCTTTTGGCTCTAACTGCCGGAAGCTCTCTCACTGACATCACTGGTGTTGTCAGTGAGACCGCCCACAAACGGCAGGAGTTCGCTTGGGAACACCTCCGTTTGTGAATCCACCCCCCGGCCATGCCTACAAAAGGGGTCAAGCTATCGATCAACATCGACAGCCCCTCCTTTTGTAGTGAGTCCCGGAGCGAGCGCTTTTTGCGCTTGCTAAGGGGGCTCGCGCACACCGTTCGTGCTCACTGACCCACCATCGACCCGGTTGCGAGCGCACATCGCTTGCGACCGGGTCTGAATCAGGCCCTAAGTAACAATATGTAGGGAAGGCTTGCTGGGCCCTCTAGTTCTCCTGTAAAGGACAATATTATTTGTTCTATTTTTTTATTACAATCAACCCGGCATCCACTGCCCAGGGGTGTTGGGGATAGCCCTGGGTTATCAGCCCAAGTCTAAGGTGCCTTGGATAGGGAAAACCCCTTTATTGGGGTAGTGCCCACCTGTCCAGGGATCTCTGGCCTGGGCTGACTAGCGTGGGGTGTGAATGCTTTGGCCAGGGGACCCGGTGAAAACTAGTCCCAATAACTACATCTTTTTTTCCCCATATTTTCACAACCAGGACCGGCTCAGAAAAGCCAGCTGCTGGTTGTTCTTTTAGGGGGGGACCCCACGCTATTTTTTTATTTATTGTTCTATTTTAACACTTTTATAGCTTTAAGCATGCATTGATCACACTGATCTGTGCATGCTTCTGTGTAACCAGCATCTTATAATTAAAGTCGCATTACAAGGTTTGAGTTTACCCGCAGTTTAACTCGCATGCCATTCAAACTTGGACCCTTGAACTCGCACTATGTTACATTTGCAAATTTATGGACAAACTCGCACCTTCCAAATGTACGAGAAGGTGCAGGTATGACCCACACTAAAAACTCGCACCCTGTTACATCCCACCCATATGATAACTTTGGGGTTTAAAGGTTCCAATCACAACTAATAAAAGTTAATTGAACATGGATGCTCCAGAGAAAGTTTGCCTTTTTATAACAAATATACACAGATAGGGATAGACTTAAATAAGAAAACTGCTTGTGTGCATGGCCTGGTTGCCATCTTGACAGTGTGCATCTACACTGTGCTCCATTTCCAGTGTGCTCCTGCAACGTGGAAGAAAAAAATCCTGAACATCTGAGTACCCTCTATTCCTTACATCCTTTCACTGCTCTGTAACCATTGTAGGTTACTAAGCCAATATTTGTTTTGGGACCTTCTGTGCAGAAGTTGTGTGCCAGTGGCCTATTTCAGGCCTACATCACAGGAGATGCAGACAGAGGGCCTGTTTCAGACCCTGACGCTAAGCCGCGATCGCTCACTATGGGCGATTATTACTTGTCTGCAGTCCACGTGCGCGAGCCAGCCACTGCGATCGCCAAACGATCGCTCTGTGCAAATTACCAGTGCAATAGTTTGAGTGACAGAAAAGGATGTCTGTGGGTGGTGGCCGGGGCAGTTCTGTGTAAACAGGGTGTGCTTACACTAGCACGGGCATGGCTGGGCATTTTACACCAACATATGGGAGTACATAATTAAATTGCATCGTCACTGCACATGTCCCCTGGCTGTGTTTTTTTTCCTCTGCACCACTCAAAGTGCCTGCGGTAGCCTAGGGCCTACCACAAGCACTGCGTTTGCAGTCGGTGGTTCTCTTCGCTGCTGATGTTTTCAGTCACAGATAATAGAGTAGCAGGTGCAACTCATTGCATTGTATAATTGCTATGTAGATGTGTTCTTAAGCCTAATTCAATTATTTTTCAGGTTACTCTATTTGTTTATGATTGTGATGTGTTTATACATACCAAATACATTTAACTGCCCTAACAATTGTCCCTATATTTTATCATATTCAAATACAATCAAAATTGTGTTTTTTGTATTTAAAGTGTAATATAGACAACTGTGTAATATATTTTTTATTTATGCTCCCTTCAAGCTGGTGTGGAACTGCACATTCCCTGCATGCCACTCCAGAGTATATACATACCTTCATAGCAATACTGTGCCAGGCCAGGCTTGGATTTGTAGTTCCATAGCAGCTATAGAGGTTTTGTTGTCATTTTTAGAAGGTAAAAATGCAGATAAAAAAAAAATATTGAAATTTAAACAGTAAACTTTTATTTGTTCATACAAACATTTTTTTTTTAAATAAAAAAAACAAAATAAACAGAATAAAATTAAATGAATAGATACACTATTTTCTGGACAAATTTGGAATGGGTACACACTTGCAAATGTGGGTTGTGACTTTTGTGCCATCACGAAATGTCCCTCCTTCACCCCCTACAAATCATAATTCACCTCCAAATATGTCTGGCATATATGATGGCAAGATACAAGCTCAAATTATTTATTTGTATAGTTTCCAGGGGCACTAACCAGATCTAATTTTTGGCCATAACCTTCCATAAAGTTGGTGGAGAAATCTGGGTGGTAAAAATCTAAGATCAGCAATCTTTGCACTTCCGCTTTGCAGCCGACTCCGGAGACTTCAACTTACGGATCCGGGTGGACTGTCGTGTACCCTGCTTGGAGCTCGTTCCAGCCATAGCAGGGCACTGGTCCACCTCATCTTGTCTTGGGCCAGTGAGTTGTTCTTTCATCTCCCTGACATCTTGGCTAATTGTCCTTAGAATATATGTTTGCTCCACCATGCTGGCCTGGACTGCCTCAATGGCTGCAGATTGGCATTCCACTGCCTCCCTAAGGCAATTGATGACTTCGGCAGTGGTGGATGGGGGAGGCACAGTTGATGGAGGTTGTGCCCTCACCCCATCCGACTGCAGCCTTTGATCCATGGCAGGTCCTTTAAAAATGAAGTAGTACAAATTTGTATTTCTACTTTATACATAGATACAGAGACAGGTGTATGTTAATAATTACCAGACACAGCATGTTGGCCATCTTGTTGAGGCGCCAGATGGAGTAATTGGGTCTCCGATAATAACCTCCATTCTAAGGAACCCAACATATGTTGTTCTCTTTGGGTCAAAGCCAAGCTGTCAGGGAGGGGACTACATGGCCCATTAAGGTATTGGATCTGTAAATTGAGTTTTGTCCGGAGTCGGCTGCAAAGGTCACTCCATCTAATAAGATTTTTATTGTTGTTTTTCAGATTCCAAAAACATCTTGCTATGTCACAAATCATGTCTTGAACATTGGGCTTACAACATTGGGACAACAAAATATACTTCATTTTATTATATTTTTTAAAGAATAAACAACGAAAATCAAGATGCATTTTTAAATTTGTATGAAATTAAAAATATACATACCTCAATCTAAGGTAATACATATTATAATGAGAGGAGTGCTTCAGATTGATGATCTTGGTTATTTCCACCCAGATCTCTCCACGAGCTACTAATGGAATGTCATGGCCAAGATATGGTTAGTGCCTCATGGATGAGTGTATCCATAACCATACAAGTAATAACTTGAACTTGTATCCTGCCATCTGATGGTGCCAACACATTTGGAGGTAATGTGTCTGTAGGAGGTGGAGGAGGAACATCTAGTGTTGTCCAAGGCAGACTTTCCACACCCACATCTGCAAGTGTGTCCACATCTTCATTTTCAACTGCTAGTACCAATCCAAATTCATCCAGAAAATCATGTATCTCCTTCATGCAGTCAGACATACGGCTATCCTGATAATCCATGACTGCAAAAATCTAAAAGCTAGGTGTTGCCATTTATAAGCATGTGTGTACGCAGCTGTCTTTGCGCGCCACTCCCATGCAGTGCCCTATGCAGAGCACATGCGACCAACCGGCACAAACACATGCCTATAAAACCGCACCACCAAGTTACACTCACTTTCACAAGGAACTGCAGAGTGTTGGGAGTGTACGAAATGCCACACAGGCATATGCCAGCTATGGGATTAGGTGAGACAAATGCTGTATGGAAGGTGTTATGTTGATATAGATGTAGTAAATTAAAAAACTGTCCTGTGCCCATCCACCATTTTTGGAGGGGTGGCTTGCCAAACGGAGGCATTCCCGACGGAACGTCTGCCGTTTGGGGGCGGCCCCACTGACTTCACTGGTGATGTCAGTGGTGAGCTTCCGGCTCTAATAGAGTCGAAAACTCACTGGGGCTTGCAGTAGACGAGACCCTACCACAAGGGTCTCGTCACAAGCCCCGATGGTCGCGATGGTCTTGACCATCGCGACCATCAACCTGGCCGCACGCTAAAGCTGTGGGTGGTCACCCACAGCCTAGCGAGCGGCCAGGACGCCGGCCCGGAAAATAGATGCGGCCACCCTCATTCAAAGTGAACGCTCGCATTTTGCGAGCGCCTCTGAATGAGGTCCATTGTTACATACACTGTTTTTTTTAAAACAGTTTTTTTAAAAATACAACAAAAAAAACAGCCAAACATTGTAATCAGAAATGACATTTTGAAAACCAAGCTTATATAATGACAGTTAAGAGCTGAATTAGGACACATTATACATAGTTATAAAGATATATAGATATCTCTCGCGCTCTCTCTCTATAGATATATATATATATATATATATATATACACATACACAGAGAGAGAGATTTTGAGAGAGAGAGAGATTTTGAGAGAGAGAGAGATTTTGAGAGAGAGAGAGAGAGATTTTGAGAGAGAGAGAGAGAGATTTTGAGAGAGAGAGAGAGAGATTTTGAGAGAGAGAGAGAGAGATTTTGAGAGAGAGAGAGAGATTTTGAGAGAGAGAGAGAGATTTTGAGAGAGAGAGAGAGATTTTGAGAGAGAGAGAGAGATTTTGAGAGAGAGAGATTTTGAGAGAGAGAGAGAGAGAGATTTTGAGAGAGAGATTTTGAGAGAGAGATTTTGAGAGAGAGAGAGAGAGAGAGAGAGAGAGAGAGAGAGAGATTTTGAGAGAGAGAGAGAGATTTTGAGAGAGAGAGATTTTGAGAGAGAGAGATTTTGAGAGAGAGAGAGAGAGAGAGAGATTTTGAGAGAGAGATTTTGAGAGAGAGATTTTGAGAGAGAGAGAGAGAGATTTTGAGAGAGAGAGAGAGAGAGATTTTGAGAGAGAGAGAGAGAGAGAGAGAGAGAGAATGGCTCAGCACTCTGTTAACTCCAATCAGGGTATGTACATTGCTCCAGGTGCCCTCAAAGGTGGAGCTCACTTCCCTTGATATATACAGCAATGGAATAGCAGCACTCAGGAGACACCTTAATACGGTGAAAAAAGTGTCTTGAAAGACACTTTTTTCAACGTGTTAAGGAGTCTCCTGAGTGCCGCTATTCCATTGCTATATATATATATATATATATGTGTGTGTGCGTGTGTGTATATATAATATATATATATATATATATAAATATATATGGAAATAGGGTATGGAAAGAACATGCGCCTGATAGTGTAGTATTTAAAAATGTTTTAGCACGTGCTCGAATATAAATGTGCGTACCAGAAAATAAGTCTTTAAAGCTTATCTGTAGGTCTTTTACTGGGACCTCGTATGGTGGGATGTTTTCACAGCTTCGGGGTGACCCGGAACCTTAAATAAGATTGGCTCGTATCAAGCCAAAACAAGCACATATAGTGTGGTAATTTTATGTCCAGAAAGAATGGTGTGGTAAAGCAGTTAAAAATGCGTACCAGAAAGTTACTTGAATCTCTGCATAAAGTACTAAGTCATCGGAACCTCAAAGATATTTTAGCCCCTAGTATGCTTCAACCAACAAAATCCAATAGGCAAGACCTTAATAAATGTCTGGGTGCATATAAATGTGGACACTGCAATATGTGCAAGTTTCTACATCCTAATAGGAGGCAGTTCTCTAATTTTGACAATTCCAAAATGTATAATATGAAGCATTTTATTCATTGTAACACCTGCTCTGTTATTTATTTGCTTGAGTGCCCATGCGGCCTTAAATATGTGGGCAAAACCAAAAGAAATCTTAAATTCAGAATACAGGAACATGTCAGAAATATAAAGAATAAAATTTAGAGCCACTCGGTGTCCAGACACTTTAAGTTACACCATAATGCCAATCCAGAAAATCTACTCTTTAGAGGTATTAAACACGTGAAACTGGGTCCGAGATGTGGTGATCTAGCCAATAGACTATCTCAAAGAGAGATGTTCTGGATCTTTGAGCTGAATACTCTCCTACCCCAGGGCTTCAATGACAGCTATGAAATTGCACCTTTTTTATGATTTTTTATGATTATTGATCAGTCTGTGATTTTTTATGGTGTTGTTGCATTTTATGGTTTTAATATTCATACTGTGGATTTTATAGCTTTATGATTTTAAAACATCGTTCAACCCCATACTCTTATTTATCTTCTTTTAAGTGATGCGTATTTTAGATCCATTTTTAATATTTAGTCCCTGTTTTTGTCTTTATTCTATTAACCTCATCAAGTTTATGTTACTATTTATATTATTATTGTACTTTATAACAATATTTGTTTGATATATGCTGCTGCTTGGTGATTCTCATATACAATGAGAAATTAACAAAATGGCCACTTTATGTCTTATGATAGGGCCATTTTCCACCAACAAAATGGCCACCTATCATTTATTGCATTCATTGTATTTATGGGATCCTACAAAATGGTTGCCGCCGCGTGTGTATACTTTTACAGCGGTGGTCACATCTAATATGAAGTCCCGCTAATGTTGGACCTCTACATCATTATATCTGGGAGCATGTTCGTGGCAAACATCCCTCATTAGCTGCCGCGATCTGCGCATGCACGAGGTCAGCCGCGCGGCATCTTGGGAATTGCAGTTCCCGATACAAGATGGCCGCGGGCAGCCGCGCATGCGCAGTATGGCGTTTGACGCCGTTACATCTTCAGATTGATAGCGGTGGTCTTACTTAATATAAGGACCCGCTAATGCCAGATCCCTGTATCACTCCACTGGTGAGCACGATCGCGGCAGACATTTCCCATCAGCTGCCGCGATCTGCACATGCGCGAGTTCGGCCGCGCGGCATCTTGGTACTTGTAGTTTCCCATACAAGGTGGCCACGGGTAGCCGCGCATGCGCAGAACGGCACTAGATGCCGTTTTTGGTGCAAATCAGCACCTTATCATTTATGTTATAAATAGGGCACCCCAAACAGTTCATCCATACCCCTGAGGAAGTATTTTTGGACGAAACGCGTTGGAACCCCTGTTCCAGCTCCTCTCCACACTACTGATTGTTCAGATAAGCATCCCTTTATCTTATTTCTATGTTTTTTAACCCCTTGTGTACCTTGTATTCCCCATGTACTAAGTATTATTAAACCACTTGTTGATGAAGCTCCTTTGAGTAAGGGTCACTTTCTGCTTGTTTTAAGTTGACTTACAACACCTGCAAATGCTAATGCTGGGGCCACCATGTGAGTTTGAAGAGACGACTTAGTACTTTATGCAGAGATTCAAGTAACTTTCTGGTACGCATTTTTAACTGCTTTACCACACCATTCTTTCTGGACATAAAATTACTACACTATGGGCCAAATGTAATAGGGTGAGAGTTTAGAAAATGTGAGAGATTAGCAGTAAACTCTCACATTGGTTGAGTTTTATCTTCAAAATGGGAAAACATCTGAATGAGATTTTAAATCGTGAGTGTTTTTTAAGTCTAAAAAATCATGTGAATTCTCTCTGTTACTTTGTTTTTGGACTCAATTACATTGGCAAAGTTTAAAAGTGTCAGAAACTCTCACTTTTCTAAACTCTCACCCTATTACATTTGGCCCTATATGTACTTGTTTTGGGTCGATACGAGCCAATCTTATTTAAGGTTCCGGGTCTCCCCGAAGCTGTGAAAACATCCCACCATACGAGGTTCTAGTAAAAGACCTACAGATAAGCTTTAAAGATTTATTTTCTGGTACGCACATTTATATTCGAGCACGTGCTAAAAATATTTTGAAATACTACACTATCAGGCACATGTTCTTTCCATACCCTATTTCTAGATCACATTCCACCTGACTGCCATACAGGAATACGGGAAGACTGCTGCCACCTTCACCAAAAGGGATCTAAGTGTCACACCTGTTAGCACTAACTGGACTTTATTATTTTTGCACTACGGTGCAATATCACTTGAGATTTGAACCAGAGCGCCATTCTACACATCCTATACACATATATATATATATATATAAAGTCCAGTATTAGTCCACACTCACGTCTGAAAATCCAATTGGGATCACCTGTATCCCTGCATACAAAAAATGAACAAAGGGGGTGCACTCACCAGTCTTCTAAAATGAGTTTTTATTTCATCTTTTTAAAAATAATTTACAGCATCATAGTAAAGCTCCGACGTTTCGGTCCTAGCCATGGACCTTTGTCAAGGTACAATTCCAAGTAGTACTTTGCATCAATATATACCTGAGTCCAATTAAGAGACTCCTCCCTCACAATCATGTGAGTACAAACAATACAAACATATAGAGACATGAAGACATCATTTCTAATTGTGCAATAATGCCAATCCAAGACTAACACTAAAAAATGAAAAGTTATTAAAAAAACATGTTAACAGACACATATACAAAAACAAACCTTACAGGTATAATCGAGCTGCATCCCCCGCTAGCGTGCGTGTCAACTCCCCAAACTTCCTGCCAAGTGGAACGCAAGCCGGTACCATTTCCTGTCAAGTGGCACGCAAGCTAATACAGCAGTCATGACAACCGCTGTTAATGCTTCCTGCACTTCATCTGTCGATGCTAGCGCCCGGAGCAATCAAATCACAAAGTAATATACAAGAACACTAGGGACCCGGTGATGCAGACAAACAAGTATACGTCACCATATAACTAGGGGTGAGCGGGTTCGGATTTCTGAAATCCGAACCCCCCCGAGCCCCCCCGATCCGAGTCCGATCCGAGTCAGGCTCGACTTTTCCCGCCTGACTCGGATTCTGAAATCGAGGCAAAACGTCATCTTCCCGCCTTCCGAGTCTCGTGGGTTTTGGATCCTATATAAGGTACCCACGTCGGCGCCATTTTCTCACTCGGCTGTGGACAGTGAAGAGGGAGGGTGGGAGTTAGGGCTGTGTAGTGTAGTGTAGTGTAGTGCTGCTGTTGTCCACTACTTCAAAGTCCATAGGGGCTGGCTGTGTTGTGCTGTGCTGCTGTTGTTAATAGGGGCTGTGTCCACTACTTCAAAGTCCATAGGGGCTGGCTGGACTGTGTTGTGCAGTCAGTTCTCCATAGGGGCTGTGTCCACTCCAAAGTCCTGTGCAGTGTCCCAGTCCTAAAGAGGTGCTGTAGTGTTGTCCAGGGGGTGCTCTGTCCATCAGGGGTTCTCCCCCCAAGTGCTAAAAAAAAAATTATTTTCTGTGTTTGTGAATTGTGTGCGCAGTAGCCGCACGTGCATCAACAAAGTAGTGCCAAGCGTGCGCCTGTGTCATAAGTAAAGGGCCGGCTGGCTTGACCGTTAAGGGTGCTGTAACCCCCAAAAGTACACTCCAGTCCAAACCAAAAAAAAAATTATTTTCTGTGTTTGTGAATTGTGTGCGCAGTAGCCGCATGTGCATCAACAAAGTAGTGCCAAGCGTGCGCCTGTGTCATAAGTAAAGGGCCAGCTGGCTTGACCGTTAAAGGGTGCTGTAACCCCCAAAGTACACTCCAGTCCAAACCCCAAAAAAATTTATTTTCTGTGTTTGTGAATTGTGTGCGCAGTAGCCGCACGTGCATCAACAAAGTAATGCCAAGCGTACGCCTGTGTCATAAGTAAAGGGCCGGCTGGCTTGACCGTTAAGGGTGCTGTAACCCCCGAAAGTACACTCCAGTCCAAACCAAAAAAAAAATTATTTTCTGTGTTTGTGAATTGTGTGCGCAGTAGCCGCACATGCATCAACAAAGTAGTGCCAAGCGTGCGCCTGTGTCATAAGTAAAGGGCCGGCTGGCTTGACCGTTAAAGGGTGCTGTAACCCCCAAAGTACACTCCAGTCCAAACCAAAAAAAAAATTATTTTCTGTGTTTGTGAATTGTGTGCGCAGTAGCCGCATGTGCATCAACAAAGTAGTGCCAAGCGTGCGCCTGTGTCATAAGTAAAGGGCCAGCTGGCTTGACCGTTAACGGGTGCTGTAACCCCCAAAGTACACTCCAGTCCAAACCAAAAAAAAAATTATTTTCTGTGTTTGTGAATTGTGTGCGCAGTAGCCGCATGTGCATCAACAAAGTAGTGCCAAGCGTGCGCCTGTGTCATAAGTAAAGGGCCGGCTGGCTTGACCGTTAAAGGGTGCTGTAACCCCCGAAAGTACACTCCAGTCCAAACCAAAAAAAAAAATATTTTCTGTGTTTGTGAATTGTGTGCGCAGTAGCCGCACGTGCATCAACAAAGTAGTGCCAAGCGTGCGCCTGTGTCATAAGTAAAGGGCCGGCTGGCTTGACCGTTAAAGGGTTCTGTAACCCCCAAAGTACACTCCAAACCAAAAAAATATATATTTTCTGTGTTTGTGACTTGTGTGCACTGTGGCTGCACGTGCATCAACAAAGGAGCAGCGCCAAGCGTGCGCCTGTGTCCCATAAGTAAAGAGCCGGCTGGCTCATTTCTTAAAGGGTGGTGTAACCCACAAAGTGCACTACTCTCCAGCAAAAATAAAAAAATATTTTCTGTGTTTGTGTGCGCTTTAGCCGCACGTATATATATCAATATAACATAAATGGAGGACCAAACTTTCTCTGATAAAAATAAAATAGGGAAAGATCAAGAACCACTTCCTACTAGTGCTGTTGCTGCTGCTGGGAGTTGTTCATCATCCCAGAGAGGAAGTAGGAACATCACTACTTTTACTAAACAATTGACCCTCCAACAGTCCCTAGCGATGAGGATGAAGTACGACAGCAGTCATCCTGAAGCAAAACGTATAACTGAGGCCTTGACTGCTATGTTGGTGTTAGACGTGCGTCCGGTATCCGACATTAGTGCAGTGGGATTTAGACAATTGATGGAGGTAGTGTGTCCTCGGTTCCAAATCCCGTCTAGATTCCACCTGCATCCTCAAAGCAGCAGCGACAAGCGTGCGTCTGTCTGTTAAAGGGTGGTGACACCCTCAAAGTGTGCTACACAAACAATTAAAATATTGTTCTTTTTTTTTCGGTCTTTGTGAAATGTGTGGGCTGTAGCCGCACCTGCATCCTTAAAGCAGCAGCGACAAGCGTGCGTCTGTCTGTTAAAGGGTGGTGACACCCTCAAAGTGTGCTACACAAAGAATAAAAATATTCTTCTTCTTTTTTCTGTCTTTGTGAATTGTGTGGGCTGTAGCCGCACTTGCATCCTCAAAGCAGCAGCGACAAGCGTGCGTCTGTCTGTTAGAGGGTGGTGTAACCCTCAAAGTGTGCTCCACAAACAATAAAAATATTCTTTTTTTTTTTCTGTCTTTGTGAATTGTGTGGGCTGTAGCCGCACTTGAATCCTCAAAGCAGCAGCGACAAGCGTGCGTCTGTCTGTTAAAGGATTACATCGGTGACAGCATCCAAGTAGGCATGTCAGACAGTCCGTACCTGTACTGGCAGGAAAAAGAAGCAATTTGGAGGTCCCTGTACAAACTGGCTCTATTTTACCTGAGTTGCCCCCCCTCCAGTGTGTACTCCGAAAGAGTGTTTAGTGCAGCCGGGAACCTTGTCAGCGAAAGGCGTAGGAGGTTGCTTCCACAAAATGTGGAGAAGATGATGTTCATAAAATGAATGATCAACTCTTCCAGGGAGACCAGCCTCCAGAACGTACAGAGGGACCTGTGGTTCCAGCAGGGACGAATTAATACTCTGTGAGGATGAGGATGTACATAACACTGAAGAGGGTGAGGAATCTGTGGATGAGGAGGATGAGGACGACTTCTTGCCTCCGTAGAGCCAGTTTGTGCAGGGACAGATTAATTGCCAGCTTGTTTTGTGGGGGCCCAAACGAACCAATCATTTCAGCCACAGTTGTGTGGCAGACCCTGGCGCTGAAATGATTGGTTTGTTAAAGTGTGCATGTCCTGTTTATACAACATAAGGGTGGGTGGGAGGGCCCAAGGACAATTCCATCTTGCACCTCTTTTTTTTCTTTGCATTATGTACAGTTTGGGGCCTAGTTTTTCAATGCCATCCTGTCT
The DNA here is from genome assembly GCA_031769625.1 of Taudactylus pleione. Classification (NCBI taxonomy): domain Eukaryota; kingdom Metazoa; phylum Chordata; class Amphibia; order Anura; family Myobatrachidae; genus Taudactylus; species Taudactylus pleione. The sequence goes on from JAUIMM010000384.1 coordinate 13,399,406, forward strand.
GCCACTGCAGTTTCACGCCTAGATGGGTCACGTGTTTGTGCCGCCCACTCGTGTCGCTTAGCATAGTCATCCAGCTACCTCGGTGCAACCTTTTGGACATAAAAACACTATTGTGAGGTGTGAGGTATGCAGAATAGACTGGAAATGAGTGGAAATTAAGGTTATTGAGGTTAATAATAGCATAGGAGCAGAAAAACATACAAATTCTGTGATTTTAGCTGTTTTTATGCTTTTTTTCAAAAAAATACAGATCCAAAACACAAAACCCAGAACCCAAAACACGGAAGGGTGGTTTTGGCAAAACCAATCCAGATCCAAAACACGAAGAAAGATCCAGATCCAAAACCAAAACACAAAACACGAAAAGTGGCCGGTGCACACCCCTACATATAACCCATTAATTTAAATGAAGATGTAACTAACAGAGTTTTCATATATTGACTCATTAAGCTAATATCAATCGGGCAGTCGACATGCACGCCCATCAAAAAGACGCAGCCTGTAAGCAAACCAATGATAAACACCTCCTCATAGATAATATAATGATAGGGCAACGTCTATCCATCTGGATTGAATTACATATGCCTAAATTATAATGTATACAAAAACATGGTTTGTCAACACGTGTGTGTCGACATTTTTTTTTTTTTAAATTTCAATTATAAACATAACCAAATTTAGACACATTAAATAATTAAAAATAAATAACAAATAAACAAACTCCATAGAAAACCCACAATGCCACAACACTCGAAAAAACAAAAAATAAAAAATAAAAAAAAATTATCATTACAAAATCTGATGATGCATTTTGCTGCCTCCGGTCCGGTATTCCTGTATGTGCTCGAAGTGTGCCTGCATGTTTCGCATACCGGCACTTCGATGGACTGCACTGCACACAGCGGGGGAGTGGCTTGAATGCCGAGAGCCTGGAGGGTCGGGTTTGTGTGAAAGCAACAGCCACACACTCTAGTCTGGAGCCCTGCTGTCCCGCTGCCCGCCTGTTAATGGAGCCTTGCTGTCCCGCCGAAAGGTCTGCAGTTACCCCAGGGTCAGTGTTATTGGTGGCCGGATGGTCCCTCATACCAGCCGCAGCGGCAGTCTCTGCTGAGCCCTGGAGCGCATCCCTGCTGTTGGAGCTTTTTAGTAAGGTCCTTCCCACCCGCTTGAGTACCGCTGCTGCTGCTAATGTGGGTTTGGTTGCCGCTCGACATTACTTCTCTCCCTGCTGCCTTCATTCTGTGCCTTCTACACCGCCTCCGGATCCCGCTACCACTCGACTGGTCACAGAAGCAGCTGGTAATACCATCCATTTCCACAGTTATACCTGTGTAGCTGTCATCTAGTACTTATGTTCCTCTCCTTAGAGGTGGTGAGGTAGTCTACATTTCCCTAAATATTTGAGTGCCTGCCTATATGTTACTCTGTTTGGAGCTGGGAATATGCTTCTGTGATACACTATTATTTTCCTGTGGGAGCCTGTGTGTGTTTTTTTGTCCTGTGGGTGCCTATGTGTGTGTTTTCTTGTCCTGTGGGTGCCTATGTGTGTGTTTTTTCGTCCTGTGGGTGCCTATGTGTGTGTTTTTTGTCCTGTGGGTGCCTATAGGCCCCATTTAACAAGGATACATAACCAATTTAGCACTCACTAAAGGGATTATGGGGGTCATTCAGACCCGTTCGCGAGCAAAGGATGCTCGCAAACGGGTCGATGTTGCCCCACGCCCCACGACGGAGGGAGCTCCGTCGTGCGCATGCGCGAGACCCGGACTGCAACAGCCAAGCTGTCGCTCCGGGTCTCGCACCAAAGGGGGCGTGCTGTTGATGTTGATTGACAGCACGCCCCCTTTGGTGGGCATGCCAGGGGCGTGGCTTGGGGCATGGCTTGCAGACGGAGGCATTTCCATGGGAACGCCTACCATCTGAAGCCGGCCCTACTGACATCACTGATGTCAGTGGGAGTGATTTTGGCTCTGATAGAGCGAAAATCACTCCAGGGCTTGCGGCAGCGAGACCCTACCGCAGGGTCTCCGTCACAAGCCCGATGGTCGCGATGGTCTTGACCATCGCGACCATCATCATGGACACTCGCATAAGCTGTGGGTGGTAACCAATAGCTATGTGAGCGTCCATGAGGACGCTCCTAAAACAGGTAGGAGGGCCCTGATTCAGAGCGAGCGGCACAATGGATTGCAAATGCGCATACACATGCTTCGCTCTGCGTGTGCGCGAACTACTCTATGCGATCGCAGGCCGCTCGCTCGCTCAGCAAAGACAGTCCAGTGAAATGAGTGACAGGAAAAGCTGTTTGTGGGTTTTAACAGGGGCAGGACACTAATAATGGGGGAATGGAGGTGCGAACACAGGCGTGCCTGGGTGTTCCAACGCTGTTTTTAAGGCGTGCATAATTAACAGGCAGCATCATAGTACAAGTCACATGCCTGTTTTTTACACTGAAGTCCACGCAGTGCTTGCGGAAGGGTAAGGCAAGTGCTGCGTTCACTACCGATGGTGCTCGATGTACCAATGTTTTAAAACACTTGGAGAGGAAGTGCGCTGGTGGGCGTCTCTACATACGCTAATGGGTGTCTGCATACACAGAGCACTTCTAAAGTGGGTGTGCTTATGCCTTAGCGGACGATCGCTTCCCATGGCATCACAATGACAAATTTGCATACGCTGGATGCGAGCGATCGCATCTAGCGAGCGGCCCTGGGACCGTTCAGATATAGAGTACCTGGGAGCTCAGCACTTAGCTGTAACTTCAGCAAGAAGCGACATTGTACTGGCAATAGAGGTTGGATCCCTAGGGATTGTATGCTACGATCAGTGCTCTGAGTGGAGGAAGAGTGTCAGATGACAGATTCCAACATGGCTGTGCCTATACTGTTGTTTAGCAGATAACTCTGGCATGTAGCCTGTATGCCATCATGCTGGGAAAACATGCTGTAAGCAAAAGGCTGCGGAGAGCCATCTCCATGCTCTGTAACAGGACACTGAGCGGACGGGACAGGAGCAGCGCAGACAGACCTCAGCACCAGCCGAGAGCGATGTGAAGCATGAGTGGACCTCTGTGCTATCCTGGACAGGCATCAGAGAGGTAAGAAAGTGGATTTAATAGTCTGGACTGTGACACATCTAAGAGCAGAAGCACATGTAAGACCTCTGACTTCATCACCAGATACACTCCTGCTGGACCTCTCTGCTCTGCCTTTTACCTATGCTTTCTGCACCTTGCAGCTTGGATAACCACCTTTCTTTCCCGCTTCCAAGTCGTCTATTGTGCTGCTCCCCATTTAAAAAATGCCCATCCCACCTTAAAATATTCCAAACTTTGATCTTTTAAGCATTCCCTCAGAATCCAACTCTTCACTTTGGCTTACCCTGCCCCCACCGGAGGCTACTCCCTGTGCACTTACCTCCTACTTCCAATAAGCACCATTTGTCTTGGCTTTTGCTTCCTACCTCAAGACTGTAAGCACCCATGAGCAGGGCCCTCCCCTACAGTACTCAGTGTAGGACTGGGGTATAAAGGGCCTACCAGGAGATTGCAATAGTAGGGACCCACTGAAGGCGCTTAACCATCTGCCATAGTGAGTGTACTCATTGAACAGAGACGTGTGGCAATAATATGTGCACAACCTACAGCATGGGGACACCTTAGTGATATACACTTACTCAAGGGCGTAACTAGGGTAGGGCGACCTGGGGCAAGGGGCACTGTTTAGCCATGTCAATAATACGGTTTATTATCATTCTCACTTGTAGCCTCCTCTACTTTTATCCCCAGCATCTCCTGGCTGCCCCAAGAGTTCCCATATCTCCTCCCTGGCCCTTCCCCATGAGGGGATGGTCCTTTTTCTAGTGCACTATATTATGTTCCAGTTTAAAAAATGGGGGGGGGGGGGGCGCCAATGCTCTCTCTGGCACAAAATGTCTAGTTACAGCTATGCACTTACTACAGCCTGTATACACCAACACACATCTCTATATAACACTGCAACTGCCTGTATACTGACCCACGGCTCTATATAACAAAGCAGCCCCCAATATACTGGCACACAGCTCTAAATAACACTGCAACTGCCTATATACCAACATACAGCTCTATTTAACACGGCAGCCCCCTATATACTGGCACACAACTCCATATAACACAGCAGCCCCCTGTATCTATATAACCACAGCACACAGCTCTATATAACACTGCAACTGCCTATATACCGACACACAGCCTTATGTAACATTGCAGCCTCCTATATACTGGCACACTGCGGGGGAGGGTTAGGGTTAGGCTCCCCCGGGGGGAGGTTAGGGCCCCCCGGGGGGACTTAGGTTTAGGCAGCGGGGAAGGGGGGATTAGGGTTAGGCACTTGGGGGGGAGGTTAGGGTTAAGCACCCCTAAGGGAGGGTTAGGGTTAGGGGGGTAGGTTAGGTTAGTTAATACTTATCTATGGACAATCGGGATTTCCAGCGCAATCGGGCTGCCAAGGCCGGGAATTTCATACCGATTCCCTAAATAACACCGCAGCCCCCTGTACAGTGGCGGGCTGGGCCGGGGGGCAGGGTGCCATGTGCCCCCCGGGCCGCAGCGTCATGCGGGCCGCGGGCCGGTGCAGTCTGTGTCACTGTGACACAGACTGCACCGCGTGTGTAGCTACACAGCACAAGCACACAGCCGCCAGAGCCGGCAGCTGTGTGTTTGCTGTAATCAGCAGCCGCTGAGAGTCTGTCAGACTCTCAGCGGCTGCCGCTGCTCCCACTGCGGGAGCCATCTTCCGGCTCCTGCAGTGGGTAATGGGAGAGCCGTCATCATGATGATGTCTCTCCCATAATGCAAAGCGGCCAGAGGAGCCAGTGGAAGCGTTGGGACCAGGAGCGGGAGTTTCAGGTAAGTGTTTTTTTTTTATTTTTTTATTAAGTCTCTCTCTACTAGGGGGGGATTACTATGGGGGCACTACCAAGGGGGGGATTACTATGGGGGCACTACCAAGGGGGGGATTACTATGGGGCACTACCAAGGGGGGGATTACTATGGGGGCACTACCAAGGGGGGGATTACTATGGGGGCACTACCAGGGGGGGGATTACTATGGGGGCACTACCAGGGGGGGGATTACTACTGGGGGCACTACCAGGGGGGTAGATTACTATGGGGGCACTACCAGGGGGGTGGATTACTATGGGGCACTACCAGGGGGGTGGATTACTATGGGGGCACTACCAGGGGGGGGACTACAACTACTGGGGGCACTACAAGGGGAGGGGACTACTACTAGGGGCACTGCATAGGGGGGAGGGGACTACTACTAGGGGCACTACATAGGGGGAGGGGACTACCACTGGGGTCACTGTGAGGGACCACTGCTGGGGTCTCTATACTGGGGGTACTGCATAGGGGGGAGACTACACCTGGGGCCACTATTTAAGGGACATTGCATAAGGGTTACCACTATTGGGGGCACTGCATGGGGGGGTGGACTGCTACTGGGGCACTGCATAGGGGGTACCACTATTGGGGGCACTATATAAAGGGCCTACTACATGGGGCACAAGGGGCACTGAACAGGGGGGGACCACTACTGGGGGCTCAAGGGGCACTGCATAGGGGGGGATCACTACTGGGGGCACTTCTGGAGGCCTGCACAAGGGCGTTATCTCTTGTGGCACACGGGGGCACTGCATATGGGTACTACAACAGGGGGCTGCCCCTAATCTTTATTTGTATCTTACATTAATCCCATATGGACCCGCCTCCTCCCTGAAACACTTGAGGGGGGGCGGCGCCGTAGCACGCACGTTCTTCGGGCACCGTGGCTACACGCTACTCCTCTGCCAGGGCCGCCTGCATGCATTTGCCCCCCAGGCTAAAAGTTGCCAGCCAGCCCCTGCCCCTGTATCTATATAACAGCAGCACGCAGCTCTATATAACACTTCAACTTCCTATATACTGACATACAGCTCTATATAACACTGCAGTCCCCTAGATACAGAGACAGCTCTATATAACACTGCAACTGCCTATATACCGACATACAGCTCTATAGAACACGGCAGCCCCCTATATACTGGCACACAACGCCATATAACACAGCAGCCCCCTGTATCTATATAACCGCAGCACACAGCTCTATATAACACTGCAACTGCCTATATACCGACACACACCCTTATGTAACATTGCAGCCTCCTATATACTGGCACACTGCTCTATATAACATTGCAACTGCTTATATACCGACACACAGCTCTAAATAATGGGATGCAATCGGGAAGCCGGCTGACATTATACCAACAGCCGGCTTCCCGACTGTCATATCCCAGCGAGGGTGAAATGCCGGGCGCCTAGATGTAGACACCGCTTATTTTAGTATCACCTATAGTTATTACAAGGCAATTGGAGTAGAATTCGTAAAATTCTACTCCAACCCTGAAGAATCACTTAATTTTAGTAAGCAGATCGCATTTCCCATAATTGTAATGGGAAATGTAATCTGGCCAAAGTTACTAAAAATAAATTGTAAAAAAATACCGGGGAAAGCCATGTGATAATAACGCCACCTGGAGGTGGCGTTATCCAGGGTCTCCCCCGGTTACCGGGCTCCTACTCTGCTCTAACAGGGAGAGCAGAGCCCGGAGCCGGTCCTAGTGATCAGCTATGTGGTCTAAACAGACCGCAAGCTGATCTCTGCTAAAAAAAAAAAAAAAGTTAAAAAAAAATGTACTTACCTCACTCCATGGAACGTTGGTTGGAGCTCCGGGGATGACTCCCCTCTGGTCAGCTGGTGTCCCATGGTGCACTGGGGCCCGGTCATCAGGTGATCGGGTCCCAGTGCAGTATGGGATATCAGCTGACCGGAGGCATGGAAAACATCACCGGAGCACCGATGACTGCAGGTAAGTGCTATTAAGGGATGGGGGGGTCGCAGGGGGGGTCCGTGATCGCGGGGGCGGGGCTTAGTGATGAGGACGGGGCTTAGCGCCGGGGGAATAGCAGCGTCAGCCGGTTGGCGCATGCGTGGGCACTTTGTCACGGTATTGTTTGTGAAAGTACCGTGACTAGTGTGCGGAGGGTATTCGCAGGGACAGAGATTTATCGCAAGCTCTGACCCTGCAAGGGATTTGTAGTAAATCCCTGTGATATTGCCTGAATTCGCAATGTAAATTCAGTCGATAATATCACACTACAATCTGCATTACAAATGCGGATTGTAGTAAATAGAGCCCTATATAACACAGCAGTGGACTAGATACAGAGACAGCTCTATATAACACCATGGCCCCTATATACAGACACAGAGTCCCCTATCAAAGATAATACAGCACCTATATACAGACACATAGTCTCAAATAAAATGTAACAGTCCCTGAATCGAAAAACACACTTGAAATAAATGTCAATTAGACAGCTGGCTACTGTAATCAATCACTGTATTATGCGGTATAAGTATGCATATACAGTATTCTAAAAGTCTTAAAAGGAATTATATATCAGAAGATGTATAATTCCACACCCCACATGTGCTGCCATCTTCACTAAACAATGCACCTCCAACTATAAACAAATTAGTTAAATGAAGAACCAGAATATTATCACATTATCCTTATATAAACTAGGGGTGAGCGGGTTCGGATTTCTGAAATCCGAACATCCCTGAGCCCCCCCGATCTGAGGCAGATCCGAGTCAGGGTTAAAGGGTGCTGTAACCCCCAAAGTACACTCCAAACAAAATAAAAAAATATTTTCTGTGTTTGTGAATTGTGTGCGCAGTAGCTGCACGTGCATCAACAAAGTAGTGCCAAGCATGCACCTGTGTCCCATAAATAAAGGGCCGGCTGGATTGACCGCTAAAGGGTGCTGTAACCCCCAAAGGGCACTCCAAACAAAATTAAAAAAAAATTTCTGTGGTTGTGAATTGTGTGGGTTGTAGCTGCACATGCATCAACAAAGGAGCAGCGCCAAGCGTGCGCCTGTGTCCCCATAAGTAAAGGGCCGCCTGGCTCATTTCTTAAACGGTGGTGTAACCCACAAAGTGCACTAGTCTCCAACAAAAATAAAAAATTATTTTCTGTGTTTGGGTGCGCCTTAGCCGCATGTATATATCAATATAACATAAATGGAGGACCAAACTTTCTCCGATAAAAATTAAATAGGGAAAGATCAAGAACCACTTCCTCCTAGTGCTGAGGCTGCTGCCACTAGTCATGACATAGACGATAACATGCCATCAACGTCATCTGCCAAGGCCGGTGCCTAATGTCATAGTAGAGGGCACATACAATCCCAAATGACAAAGTTCAGGAAAATGACCTTGAAAAAAACATTTAAATCATCTGAAGAGAAACGTAAACTTGCCAATATGCCATTTATGACACGGAGTGGCAAGGAACGGCTAAGGTCTTTCCCTATGTTCATGACTAGTGGTTCAGCTTCATATGACGATGGAAGCCCTCCTCCCGCTAAAAAATTCAAATGAGTTAAGTTGGCAAAAGCACAGCGAAGAACTATGCATTCTAAGAAGATATCACAAATCCCCAAGGAGAGTCCAAGTGTGGTGGCGGTTGAGATGCCTGACCTTCCCAGCACTGGAGGGGAAGAGGTGGCTCTTTCCACCATTTTCACGCCCTCTGCAAGTGCTGAAAGGAGCACCCACAGTCCACTTGCTGATATGCAAATTGAAGATGTCACTGTTGAAGTACAACAGGATGAGGATACTGGTGTAGCTGGCGCTGAGGAGGAAGTTGGCGAGGAGGATTCTGTTGGTGATGTGGTTTGTTTAAATCAGGCTCCGGGGGAGAGAGTTGTTGTTCGTGGGAAGAAAAAGCCCATCACGGTCATGCCTGGGCAGAAGACCAAACATTCCACCTCTTTGGTCTGGCAATATTTCTAGCCAAATCCGGACAACAACTGTCTTGCCATATGTAACATATGTAAAGGTGAAATAAGTAGGGGTAGGGATGTTAACCACCTAGGAACATCCTCCCTTATGCGGCACCTGCAGCGCGTTCATAAAAAGTTACTGTCAAGTTCAGAAACTTTGGCTAAGACCGTAAGCAGTCCAGGGACACCTAAATCCCGTTGTCCTGTTTTATCCAAGCACCTGCAAACAACACCATCAACTCCCTCTTCATCAATTTCCTCCTTTGTCAGGATCGGAAGTAGTCCTGCAGGCGATACCGAGACTGTACAGAAACGTCAGAAAAAGTGTCCTGAAAAATGCCGTTGTACCCAATGTCCACTTAACCACGGACATGTGGACAAGTGGAACAGGGCAGACTAAGGACTATTTGACTGTGACAGCCCACTGGGTAGATGTATCACCTTACGCAGCAACAGCAGCAGTGTCACCAGTAGCAGCATCTCAGAAATGCCAGCTTGTTCCAAGGCAGGCTATGCTGTGTATCACTGGTTTCAGTAAGATGCACACCGCCGACAACCTCTTAGAGAAACTGAGGGAAACTGAGGGACTCTCCTGGGGATTTGTGATATCTGACAACGCCACCAATATTGTGCGGGCATTACATCTGGGCAAATTCCAGCACGTCCCATGTTTTGCTCACACAATAAACTTGGTGGTGCAGAATTTTCTGAAAAGCGACAGGGGCGTGCAGGAGACGCTTTGGGTGGCCTGAAAAATTTCTGGCCTCTTTCGCCATTCAGCGACTGCGTGCTAAAGACTGGAGTGCCAGCAAACACTCTTGAACCTGCCCCGCCATCACCTGAACCAAGAGGTTGTGAAGCGGTGGAACTCAACCCTCTATATGCTTCAGAGGATGGAGGAGCAGCAAAAGGCCATTCAAGCCTATACATCCACCTATGACATAGGCAAAGGAGGGGGTATGCACCTGACTCAAGCGCAGTGGAGAATGATTTCCGTGTTGTGCAAGGTTCTCCAGCCCTTCGAACTTGCCACACGTGAAATCAGTTCAGACACTGCCAGCTTGAGTCAGGTCATTCCCCTCATCAGGCTTTTGCAGAAGCAGCTGGAGAAAGTGAAGGAGGAGCTAAGACGGAGTGATTCCACTCAGAATGTGGGACTTGTGGATGAAGCCCTTCATTCGCTTTGCCAGGATTCCAGGGTGGTCAATCTGTTGAAATCAGACCACTACATTTTGGCCACCGTGCTTGATCCTAGGTTTAAAGCCTATGTGGTGTCTCTCTTTCCGGCTGACACAAGCCTGCAGAGGTGCAAAGACCTGCTGGTGAAAACACTGTCAGCTGAAGCGGAATGTGACACGTCAACAGCTCCTTCTTCATTTTCTCCCGCAACTGGGGCTGCCAGGAAAAAACTTAGGTATCCTAAGCAACCCGCTGGTGGTGATGCAGGGCAGGCAGGACCAAGTTTGGACATCTGGTCTGGACTGAAGGACTTGGCAACAATTTCTGACATGTCTACTGTCACTACATATGATACTGTCACCATTGACAGAATGGTGGAGGATTACATCGGTGACAGCATCGAAGTAGGCATGTCAGACAGTCCATACCTGTACTGGCAGGAGAAAGAGGTAATTTGGAGGCCCCTGTACAAACTGGCTCTATTTTACCTGAGTTGCCCCCCCTCCAGTGTGTACTCCGAAAGAGTGTTTAGTGCAGCCGGGAACCTTGTCAGCGAAAGGCGTAGGAGGTTGCTTCCACAAAATGTGGAGAAGATGATGTTCATAAAAATGAATTATCAACTCTTCCAGGGAGACCAGCCTCCAGAACGTACAGAGGGACCAGTGGTGGTGGATTTCAGCGGGGACAAGTTAATACTCTGTGAGGATGAGGATGTACACAACACTGAAGAGGGTGAAGAATCGGTGGATGAGGAGGATGAGGACGACATCTTGCCTCCGTAGAGCCAGTTTGTGCAGGGACAGATTAATTGCCAGCTTGTTTTGTGGGGGCCCAAACGAACCAATCATTTCAGTCACAGTTGTGTGTCAGACCCTGGCGCTGAAATGATTGGTTTGTTAAAAGTGTGCATGTCCTGTTTATACAACATAAGGGTGGGTGGGAGGGCCCAAGGACAATTCCATTTTGCACCTCTTTTTTCTTTGCATTATGTACAGTTTGGGGCCTAGTTTTTCAAACTGCCATCCTGTCTGCCACTGCAGTATCACTCCTAGATGGGTCACGTGTTTGTGCCGCCCACTCATGTCGCTTAGCATAGTCATCCAGCTACCTCGGTGCAACCTTTTGGACATAAAAACACTATTGTGAGGTGTGAGGTGTTCAGAATAGACTGGAAATGAGTGGAAATTAAGGTTATTGAGGTTAGTAATAGCATAGGAGCAGAAAAACCAACACATTCTGTGATTTTAGCTGTTTTTATGCTTTTTTTTAAAAAAAATACTTATCCAAAACACAAAACCCAGAACCCAAAACACAGAAGGGTGGCTTTGGCAAAACCAATCCAGATCCAAAACACGAAGAAAGATCCAGATCCAAAACCAAAACACGAAAAGTGGCCGGTGCACACCCCTAATATAAACAGTTGCAGTATTTAAAAAAATAATAATTTACACTTTGGATCTGCAAGTCAGTATGCCACTATGCTTTAAAGTTACTATACCTTGCTCAAATACAGTATACTTAACTCCTGCTTTAAAATCCGTTCATCTTCCCTACAGAGTGTAAAACAGTTCATATATGTATTTTAATGTATGAGTAAGCTCTTAAGCTTCAATTAAGTAATTGAAACACGTTAAGGGCAGTTAGGATTGAGCTGGTTCCTAGCACCCTAATCTGCATCGTGGAAAGCCTTAGGCAGCTTGCGCTTCTAAGCGCATGGAATATTTGGAATATTGCAAAAAAAAAAAAAGGCAGGTGAGGAAAAAATGCTGCAAAATAAGAATGCTTTCAAAAATAGAAGTGTGAATAGTTTATTTTTATTAATTAACAAAATGCAACATGAATGAATGAATAGAAGAAAAATCTAAAATCAGATCAATATTTACAGACTGCACCTCTCCTAAAAGATGAGAATCTAAACTGTTTGTTTTTTCACCTTTATGCCACTCATTATTTTGTATGATTTGTAATTGATTTTTAATTTCTACGGCTTGCTGTTGCAGTGTTTTTACATTGTAATGCCTTCTTATTTAGGGGCATATGTATCAAAGCTTGATGTGAGATAAAATTGTGAAATTATATATATATATATATATATATATATATATATATATATATATATATATATATACACACACACACACACCAACCAATCAGCTCCAAACTATCATTTCTTACACACAGCCTGCAAAATGTAAGTTAGAAGCTGATAGGTTGGTGACATATATCTCACAATTTTATCTCACATCAAGCTTTGATACATATGCCCCTCAATCTTTTCCTGTGCTACAGTATATATATATATATATATATATATATATATATAGATTTTTTAAATATATTTATTGTGATATCTTGGGGTAATTAGCTCGGTAGCCCTCTCTTAGGGTACTAGCTCACTTCTTGTCTGAGAGGTTTATGGTCTCCCCTTGCCTCCTGCAAGGTCCAGACACAGGCCTGCATTCTCCACCACATGTGATAACTTGGGGTAATTAGCTCGGTAGATTGGAGTCAGTGGTGCAGTGATTAGGTGCAGAATTAGAGTCCACACATGGCATTCCAGTAAAATAAAGAAAATGGTTCTCTACTTCAGCATGATAATCAGGAAACAAAAATAGAAAATAAAAAACAACCTAGCCCTCTCTTAGGGCACTAGCTTACTTCTTGAACCCTCTCTATCAAGGTGCAGCTAGTCTGCCAATAAAGTCTCTGCCTGCTTCTCTCCAGGCTTGGCTTGTACAACTGTACAAACACCATCAGTCTTTGTGGCCTTCCCTGTATCCTCCAGGTATACAGTAGGTCCTGGCTTCCTCAGCCTGCATCCCAGCTGCTTCAATGTCACACAGTCTGAGAGGTCTATGGTCCCCCCTTGCCTCCTGCAAGGTCCAGACACAGGCCTCCTGGTCCCCAATGGCTCACTTAGCTTCACTCTGCTCTCTGGCTGCCACAGTCCCACATAGACTGTTTCCAACAGCAGCCTGACTGGTCTGCCTCCTAATCAGCACACACCTGAGCTCTCTCCACAAGGCACCCACAGGTGTATCACAACTCAGTATTAATACCCTGTGTGGGAGGATCTATCCAACCCCACACAGAATCTGCTGCTCACCAACGCCATCTCTGGTGACACTGCCACATATCACCCTCCCCAGCTTGAAACCCCTGGGTTCAGTGACATGGAATGAGGCATTCTTATGACAATGTCCCTCTTCACTCTCCTCATGAGGGAAATCCACCACATCCACGGTCATACAAACTCATGTGATTTCAGGGGGTCTCATCCCCCAAGTTCCAGAGTTAATTTTTCTCCTTACTTTTTTCCTCACTTTATGGTACCAATGGTGGCACTTGTTTTCTTTATGCAGTACTTGAGGCTCACCCTTAGGTACCCAATGAGGCATTAAGAACTTGAAGTAACTTTTTCCAAAGAGACATCTTTACTCTTGCTAGCTACTTCAAAATCCAGACTCTCATGTCCGTGTAAGATACTTGAGTATTTACTCCATTGATCCGCAGACTTTATCTCATGGTTTTGATGGTTTTGATCTGCCACTTCATTAAGGCATATATCATTTGCATTTTCTTGTGCTCCTGCTTTTTGAGCCTTGAAAATATGATGAACAATTTCAACATGGTCCACCAGCACAGGTTGAAGTTCACTCTCAACAGAGGTCTTTATTTTCAAATACTGTCTAGCTGGACTACTTGCTTCAAGCTTTATCAAGTGAGACCACTCTACTTCCCCACAGACAAATTCATCAGCATTGCATGTTCCATCCTGCTTGCATGTAGGCATTGTTTCACAAACATGAGTAGTATTCTTCACAAGACTCTCAGAATTAACTTTCTCCAAGGGTCTGCTTCGCACAGCAAAACTGTGTGACTTGGGCACATTCACATCACTGTGGTACATAGTGACAACTGAGTCTCATCTTTGGAAGCCATCAACATATCTGTAGACTTCTGTACATCCTGTACCTTTGCCTTATGGGTTATGCGATCACCATCCATATACGTTAGTTCTTTATCACCAACTTCAGACAGAGTTTTGCAATATGGACCTGTGCCCCTTTTGGAGGACTTCATACCCTTAGCTATCACTGTAAGCTGAAAGTCACTGCAAGGAATCTCATCTACTTTTACAATACTGTCCGTTAGGGAATTTCCCAACTTTGATACTTCTGCCTTTTCTTGTACACTGGTACTGTTAATAAGGACATCTCTATGGTCCCACTGCTCATCATACAAGACATTATCTACTGGTAGCATATAACTCTGCATGCCAGCCTTTTCAGGATCAACCTGTAACGATTGCTGCTTGTGTTTATGTACTTCTGCCACACTGGGTTCAGTGAAGACATTGGATGCCATTTTAGGTCCAGAATCCAACTTTAGAATGTTATTTAACTTCTCTTCCTCCTCTGATTCTGAGCCATAGACAGCTGCTCTTCCAGCTGGGCAATTTTCACCATGGCGCTTTCCAACTTACTCTCAGATTGCAGTAGATTGTGATCCACAACTTCACGCTCAGCAAGTCTCAACTTTTGTACAATTCTTTCAGACTCTGCCACGTTTAATTCACTTTGCAACTCAAGTTCTTTGGTACTCCTCTCCACTTGGAATCTTTGCAACTGGTCCTGTGTACATAGCAGATACTTCTTAAAACTCTCACTCTGGCCCTGATTCAGAGCCGGACGCTCTGAAAGAGTGCTCGCTCTGAATCAGGGCGTTTTTTTTTTTTTCTTGGAGCGGCCTCCCGGCCACTCGCATAGCTGTGGATCACCACCCACAGCTATAGCGAGTGGCCAGGTTGATGGTCACGATGGTCAAGACCATTGTGACCAACGGGCTTGCGATGAGACCCTTGTGGTAGGGTCTCATGGCCACAAGCCCCAGAGAGCTTTTGGCTCTAACAGAGCCGGAAGCTCTCCCATTGACATCACTGGTGATGTCAGTGGGGCCGCCCCCAAACGGCAAGCGTTGTGTTTGGAACACCTCCATTTGGCTGGCCACCCCCCCAGCCTGCCCACCAAATGGGGCGAGCTGTCACTCACCATCAACAGCTCGCCCCTTTTGGTGCGAGACCTGTAGCGACGGAGCACCCATTGCTCGCCGGGTCTTGCGCATGCCCAGTGGCCAAACATCGACCCGGTTGTGAGCGCTCAGCACTTGCGACCGGGTCTGAATCAGGCCCCCTGTTCTTGCAACTTCCAAGCCCGGCCATGGGCAAGGTACAGCTTTCTCTCCAAAGATTCAGTTTGCTCCGTGGCTTTATGCAGACTTTCCTCCAGGAATACATTTCTTTCCGCCAGACCTTCTGAAACTGCTCTAGCTGCAGCTAAATTGGAGTGGAGGGTTTGTACTTGCTCCTTACAGCTGACTTCAAGATGTACTATCTGCATCTTTTTTCCTTCATGGTCTGTCTCCCACTGAGCGTTAGTCTGCAGCATCTGGAGATGCTTCTGTTTCAATTCACAAAACTTTTTAGCCAAAGAACTTTTCTCAAATTGACATTCTTTAAGCTTTACTTGTGTAGACACAATTAAAGAGTCTTTTTCCTTTAACACCAGAGCCTGATCTGCCACTTTTACTTACGTGCACTCTGCATCACTCTGATGTCTCTGGACACCTTCTTTCAATTCTTCCACTTCCTGCTGAAGTACCACACACTTTTGCTGCAATTCAACAACATCTTGCTCTAATAAGTCATTATTTGCATGGAGCACATCATTCTCATCCTTTGTAACACATTGGGATATTTTAGCCTTCTCAAAGCGTTAAGACATCGTTGCCAATTTGAGGTCTGTCTCTTTAAGTACTTCACATTTTTTAATTTCTTCCTGCTCAAATGCCATTTTCAAGGTGGACAATTCACTCCATAATTTCTTTTCAGTTTGTTCATAAAAATTTCTCTCATCAGTCAATTGTTCCATTAAGTAATCAATCTGCCCAGCATAATACATATTACTTTTATTCAAAACTTTACGCAAACTGCCAAATTTTTCCAGGCTGATATAGTCCCCTCTGGACGGACCTTGCACCATACACTGACCACTTTCTTTTTGCGCCTTGAGCTTGCCCACTGTTGCTTGTTGGCTTCTTGCTGAGCTGCTGTAGCCAGCAGCAAGGCCTTCACCATGTCATCCATGTTGTCTCAAAGGGGTAAGAGTGAAGCATAATTTGACTTGCCTGATAATCACTGGATGACACCTTCATGGGAAACACGGGACAACAGTCTTTTCAGCCACAATGAATTGGGTGTATGTCACTTTAAGGATTAAATGTTTTTTTTTTTTTAGTGCACAGTTTTTAACTTGCAACACTTGGTTTTAAATGTATACACTTCACAACATAACACAGTAACTACTTTGGTTGTCATTTGCACCAACTTTGATTGCAATGAACACCATATAACAAGTCTCTTTCCCTTTAATTGCAAAAGAAAAAGCCCAGGATACAGAATAGCACACCTTGAAATTAACGAGCAGGTCCTAAGCATTCAGCAGAATAAACCACTTTTCTTGCAGGTTTTCAACATTAGAGGTTACACACATTTCTCTTCACAGTCACAGTATATATTGTATAGCTGGTCATTTCAACCTTTAAACCATGATTTGCAGGCATGCATACAACTTTTTCATGAAATACTTCAACAGACTTCTCTTCACTCACCACCTTGATGAGCCTTCCATCACTCAGGTGCAAAGAGCCTCCTTTAGCTTTCTAATACCTCTTTTCCACCAAAAACCCAGGTCCAACCTGGGTTTTTGGACATGGTTCCAACCCTGGTCAGACCCAGGTCAGACCCATTTACACTGCACCTTTGATCTGGGTTACTCCCAGGTCAGCCCTGTTCACACTGAACCTGGGTCTGCCCTGCTAAACCTGTGAGGTCATAAAAAGTGGAAGGTGAATGCTCCACTACCACCAATCAGCTCATTTTAGGCATGATCCAGGTCAGATAACCTGGGTTGCACCATTTACACTGCACCATTACCTGGGTCCATCCTGGGTCCAACCCTGGTAGCTACCTGGGTTGGATTGCAGGGTCACTTAACCCAGGTTATTTTTCAGGGACCCTTTTACACTGAGCTGCGACCCGGGTAGAACCAGCAATAACCCAGGTTTTTGCTCTGGTGTAAAAGGGATATAAGAGAGTCCAATTATGTAGTGCAATAAGCATCCATATTTCCATTTGTACTCCAATTTTTCTGTACCTGCTGTAATCCACTTTTGCACAGACCTGTCTTGCGTAGACCTTTCTTGCGTAGAATCTTCATCCCTGCATTCTCCACCACATGTGATAACTTGGGGTAATTAGCTCGGTAGATTGGAGTCAGTGGTGCAGTGATTAGGTGCAGAATTAGAGTCCACACATGGCATTCCAGTAAAATAAAGAAAATGGTACTCTACTTCAGCATGATAATCAGGAAACAAAAATAGAAAATAAAAAACAACCTAGCCCTCTCTTAGGGTACTAGCTCACTTCTTGTCTGAGAGGTTTATGGTCTCCCCTTGCCTCCTGCAAGGTCCAGACACAGGCCTCCTGGCCCCCAATGGCTCGCTTAGCTTCACTGGGCACTCTGGCTGCCACAGTCCCACATAGACTGTTTCCAACAGCAGCCTGACTGGTCTGCCTCCTCATCAGCCCACACCTGAGCTCTCTCCACAAGGCACTCACAGGTGTATCACAACTCAGTATTAATACCCTGTGTGGGAGGATCTCTCCAACCCCACACAGAATCTGCTGCTCACCAATGCCATCTCTGGTAACACTGCCACAATATATATATATATGACTGTTACTATATGCTAGTTTATTGTCTTAATAGTTTTTAATAAATTGGATGTTATATATTTTTTAAACACAGCTCTCAGTCATATTTTAATGTGGTTTCTACACTCTATTACCCTATTCTTTCTTAATCATTTGTTTGCAAAGGTTACTTATCATCGCCTATTTTACTTATGGGTGAGCTGACGCCCTTTTGTCACATATAGGGAGTGTTAATAAAGACTGAAGGCCTGATTCAGCAAGGATCGCAGTAGCATAGATGCACACATTCGGTCGATTAATTTGCATTGTGCATGTGTATGTATTGCAGTACATGTGCGCAAACTAGCAATTGTGATGGGAACTGCATTTGCAGAGACTACGCAGACCCAGAGCACATTGATTAACAGGAAGTGCTGTTTGTGGATGGTGATGGGGGTGGTCGTCGGGTGAACGCAGGTGTGCCAGTGCGTTGCAACGCCGTTGCAGGGGCGTGCATAAATTATCCACTGCAATACCATACGCAGCATGAGGGCTCATAGATTGTGCTGAAGTAAGCAATTCCTGAGTGAGGTCTGACCTGCCTTAACTGTGCGTATGGGTCTGATGTTACTCATTTGACTGCTGGTAGGAAAAAAAGGTAATTTGGAGGCCCTTGCACAAACTGACTTTGCGTTACTTAAGCTGTCCACCCTCCAGTTTTCAGCACAGCCGGGAACCTTGTCAGTGATCGGCCTATGAGTCTACTTCCCCAAAATGTGGAAAAGATGATGTTCATCAAAATTAATTACAAGTTCCACGAGGAAGACCTTTACTAGCAATTCAGTAAAAAAAATACAGAGGCGCATTTAATGGTGGATTCCCATGGGGACTAATTAATATTGTGTGAAGAGGATGTACTCACTGATGGGGATGATGATGATGATGACATCTGATGGATGTGCTGCAGATGAAGTAACAGGGTGGAGGTTCCTAGATGGTTAAGGTCCCTATCTCGATTCTCTACTAATTTTGGCTTTACAAATGGTACAGATGCCTTCACAACAGTTGTCAGGATTTGTGTTAAAATAATTCCACACCCAAAATGTGGCTTTTCTGGTGTTATGCCCAGGCGTCACCCCAGCCTATAACCCCAGTTTATATCATTACCCCAGCCTATACCATCACCCCAGGATATACCAGCACCCAAGCCTATATCGCCATCCAATCCTGTGTTGTGTATAAATTATAGCTGTGCTCCTTGTTAGATTGGGGATTCATTGTCCAGTTTAGGGATTGAGAGTTCCATTTAAATCCATATCACCACACCCTCTACACATCTTCTGACCTGGGCTACAGGAGGAGCAGCTGTACTCTGGTATATGGTTGCATGGAGTTGCCCCTCTGACTCGCTGATATTCAGGTAGAGGGACCATTGGTAGGGAGCAGGGTCACTATAATCAGAGAACACAGTTTTAGCTGCTTTATTAAATTTTTTAAACCATATCCTCTATTTTCACCTTTTGAAAATATGTTTATGTGAATCTTAGCTGAGGCATTTGTGATGTCATTATGTTTAATATATTATGCACTTTATTTAGCACTTTGTTGTGGTCTTGTAGTCCGCGTGTAGACTAATCAGTTATTCATGATTGAGGAAAGAAGAGAAAAGTTGCATTTTATTATTGCTAACTTTGTGTTATTAAATTGTAAAACTTACAGTGTGACAATATTTATTACGAATACACTTCGTTTTCCACTTACAGTGTGACAATATTTTTTACAAATACACTGCGTTTTCCACTTACAGTGTGACAATATATTTTATGAATACACTGTTTTCCATTTACAGTGTGACAATATTTTGTATGAATACACTGCGTTTCCAAAAAAAAAATAAAAAAAAAAAAATATATATATATATATATATATATATTACACTGGGGTACAGCACAAGAAAAATATATAATATATTATTTTTGTTATTAATAATATTATTTATTAGCTTTTTTTATATACACTGGGCACCCTTGGATGGACAGAGCACCCCCGGTTGGACACAGCAGCCCCTGACTCTGGATGGACAAAGAAACCCCTGGATGGACACATAAGCCCCTGCCCTAGATGGATGCAACAACCCCTGGATGGACACAGCAGACCCTGGATGGACACAGAAGCCCCTGCCCTTGATGGACACAGCAACCCCTGGATGGACACAGCAGACCCACAGCAGCTCCTGGATGGACACAGCAACCCTGGCCTGGATGGAAACAGCATCCCATCTTGGATGAAGCACAGCCCTGACAGCCCGGGACTCAGCAAGCAAATGGAGCCGATCACCGTGGGGAAGGGACTTTTATACAATCCAAAACCAGAGAGAAGCCGACAGCAGGATGATGATGTTTTGCCTCACTTTGAGATCTGATTCAGACGGGAAAACCCGAGCCGGACTCGAATATATGGAAGTTCGGGTGGGTTCGATTCTCAGGGAACCAGACCACGCTCATCTCTAGTACAAAGGGTGATGTAAGAAACATACGGAGAGTAACCCTCTAATGGGGCACACTCACAACCACCCCCTTCCTCATAAATAGTGTACCCTGTGCTGGACACTCTACACAGGTAGCAACACCGCAGGTGTCTTGACGGTAACGTAGTGTCAAGGACACCATGGATAGAGGCACCCTTAAGGAGCCGGCTAATGACCCAGGCAACCACTCCCATCTTATGTGATTTTAGACATTCAAGTTGTTTCTATACTGAAGCACTGTGTATTCCACGTTAATAAACAATGTTTTCTACATTCTCTGATTGTTGTCCATAATTGTCTCATATACATGAGGGATATAGAGTATAATGGGTGATAATGGGTATAATGGGTGAGCGCTTAGTACATAACTGCCATCCTAAAGTATTATTTTTGGAGTAAGGACATCTTCAGCACCCAGCAGCTCCCACAACCATAGGTGTGATACCTATATAATGCGGAAACATTCAAAACATTCACACAAATTAAATTTGGTGTGCTACATAGACCCCTCTGATTTCTTCACTAGACCAGGTGATCCCTTGTGCTCAGTTCTCACTGCTGCATGTCACCTCATTCTCTGTCATAGTACACCAATTCTCACACCTGTCAGGATCAGCTTTACACTTCGCTCACTTCTTTCTCTCCCATTAAACTGAACTTCATTCTCCCTCACTCTACTTTCAACTGGAAGCCTCACTCATCCTGCTTGAACTAGCGCTCCGCTCACCTCTATTCAAACTCTGCTCAAGGCTGCAACTAGAACTAGCACTAGAACATCACTCACCAAACTATGGGGTCTATTTATCAAGCAGTGATAAGTGTGGAGAAGTGGACCAGTGGAGAAGTTGCCCATAGCAACCAATCAGCTCGTACCTATTGTTTTATAGACTGTACTTGATAAATACTACTTCAAAGCTGATTGGTTGCTATGGGCAACTTCTCCACTGGTACACTTCTACACGTTTCACTGCTGGAAAAATAGACAACTATGTGTGTACCTCCCTTTAAGATGTGCCACTCCCGACCGCCGGCTTCCCGACTGTCTAATACCGGCAAGGCACTAATGACAGGCATCGATATACTGACGCCTGTCATTAGACCTATGCCGTGGGCCCGACACCCGGCTTACCGATTGAAGGTAAGCCTGGCGCGGACAGCTGTGGGAGGGGGTTAGGTTAGAGGCTCCTGGGGGGGCCTTAGGGTTAGGCACCCCCGGGGGGGAGGTTAGGGTTAGGCACCCCCCCAGGGGGACTTAGGTTTAGGCTGCGGGGAAGGGGGGGTAAGGTTTAGGCGCTTAGGGGGGGATTAGGTTTAGGCACTTGGGGGGGAGGTTAGGGTTAGTCACCCCTAAGGGAGGGTTAGGGGGGGAATTAGGTTAGCATACTTACCTTAATGGACGATCGGGATTTCCTCCTCTGTCGGGCTGCCGCTGTCGGTACATCATACTTAATCCATTCAAATATATCTATTACCACATTGAGTTGCCTGGTATTCCTGCTAGTTATACTTA
The DNA here is from genome assembly GCA_031769625.1 of Taudactylus pleione. NCBI lineage: Eukaryota > Metazoa > Chordata > Amphibia > Anura > Myobatrachidae > Taudactylus > Taudactylus pleione. Next base: position 13,421,253 of record JAUIMM010000384.1, read on the forward strand.
TATTTATATATTACTATTATAGTATATATTGTACAATATCCTATAACTTTCTCCACCACCTCATTCCAACCAGAATACACCACCCCACTGGTAGATCAGCAAAATATGTGTTGCCAATGGCTGATCAAATATTGGTAGCAGATACAGAGTTGGCCTAACAGTAGCAGTACTTTGCCCACCAATAGATATAATTATTATGCACCTTCTTTATGTATCTTGGGTAAGAACGTTTGGGCAGGGCGATTTTAACTTTCTGCTTCATGTCATTGTATGCAGTGGTGTCTCTCCCTGTGGTGACACCCGGTACGGGGAGGGATGTAGTGTGTGCGCCTGCAAAAGGGAGCATGACCTCGTGGCCAGAGATGTGGCCTCACGGGCAGGGGCGTGGTCTTGCGGGTAGGGCCATACCCAAACCTCCATTTTAGTCTCTCCGGGGGGACACCCTGTGTGCAGTGCCGGCTCCCTCACTGTGTCAGGAGCCGAGTAATGCACATAATGCTACAGTGCAGCACCCAGCTTCTGTCACTGAGGAGGAGTCAGCACTTTGTTGTTACCCCTCAGCAACCCCTGCACCTCCCTTGTGGGGGAAAATAATGATAATAATTAATAATAACAGTATCCTAATAATAATATGTAGTATTATTCATATGTCATGCTTGTTATTGTACACTGTTTATGCTGTTACTCTGAGTTCATTTAATAATGTTTGTAATGTATATGCTATGTTAGTAGGCTGCACTTTGTTGCTTTCTTTTTATGCTTTTTTCCCCTTGTTCCCTACACATTCATTTGTACACATCTGTTATTTTCAGTTACCCTACGCCATGATCCTCTGTCATATGATCAGATTTATAGTCTATGTGGTATCACACACTCAGCACAGTCTTATTTATTGTATTTATCTGTATATACTTCATGAATATCAATTCTTCTTGACTTTATTACTTTATCTACTTGTAGAAATTATATAATGAACACTTCTGTCTGTGTCTTACTGTATTATGTGAATCAGGTCATAGTCAGATTTATACCACATGGCAAGAAACTTTGCCTTCCTGCCAATCAAAGAGGCTGGTCATGACACAACCCTGTCCCTCTTCTGGCTAGCTGTGGGCTTTAGCATAATGAACACAGGGCCTGATTCAGACCCGATCGCGAGCGCTGAGCGCTCGCAAGCGGGTCGATGTTGGCCCAGTGCGCATGTGCACGACGGAGCAGGCTCCGTCGTGCCCATGCGTGAGACCCCGGATAGCGACGGGCAAGCCATCGCTCCGGGTCTCGCACCAAAGGGGGCGTGTTGTCAATGGTGCATTGGTGAGTGACAGCACGCCCCCTTTGGTGGGTGTGCCGGGGGCATGGCTGCCCTGACAGAGTCGTTCCCATGGGAATGCCTACCATCTGGGGCCGGCCCCATTGACATCACAACTTCACAAGTGATGTCAGTGGGAGTACTTCCGGCTCTGATAGAGCCGAAAGCACTCCAGGGCTTGCGGTAATGAGACCCTACCACAAGGGTCTCGTCGCAAGCCCGATGGTCGCGATGGTCTTGACCATCGTGACCATCTTCCTGGCCGCTCGCTATAGCTGTGGGTGGTCACCCACAGCTATACGAGTGGCCAGGAGGCCGCTCTAAAAATTAAGTAGGACGGCCCTGATTCAGAGCGAGCGCTCTGTCAGAGCGTCCGGCTCTGAATCAGGGCCAGAGTTCCTGTGAGTAATTGTAATGGCATTGCATCTTTGCATTCATTCACTAACCTACAATTAAGTCATCCCAGTGGTAAGAGCTCAGATAGCTGAATTGTTTTTACCATAGCATTTATTTTGCCTTTACAAGACATAATGCAGTGCTCATTTAGTTTTGACATTGGCCGGTGGTCCCCTATAACATTTACAGTACTACAATGTGGTATATATAGACAGGATCATCATCATGTGCAATCAGAGGCGCTGTGAGGGGGGAACAGGAAACTAATTAGGGCCCAGGCTTGTAAGAGGGGCCCGGCAGGGGGCCTGGGTCCAATATCGCTCCCCCTCCCTCTTACCTGTCAGCAGGGCTGGCTCCAGGAGCCACATCCTGTGCAAAATGGTACTGAGGAGCCCATTACCTGCACACAGCTTAGCCGTGTGTGTCTGAAAATGGGGGCTAATTATCATAGGCCACACCCCCTAAATGGAGTTATTTGGGGGCGTGTCCATTTGGCATGCCTCCCATTTAACATCAGGCTGGGGGCAAGCCCAACACTCCCCCAACCCTCTTTCTCTACTGCGAGCGGCATCCATTCTCTTCTCCCGGGTCTGGCACCGCCACACAGCTGCGGCGGTGGAAGTGCCCATCCTCCCGACCACCCGTGGGACACTTTGGCCCATGGGTGGAACAGTGGGGCAGTGCCCAAAAACCGGGACTGTCCTACTGAAATCGTGAATGGTTGGTAGGGGTGCGCCCTCTATGGGGTGGCACCCTTGTTCGACCGTACTGGTCGAACATGCCTCGAGCCGGCCCTGCCTGTCAGCAGCCCAGCACATGCTCCTCTCCTCTTCCTGTGGTGGGGTGCGATCGTGGCACCCCCCTGTTTTTGCCTGGACCCCTAACACTGAATTCTCACGGTGGGCCCTCCATGCCCCCTGTTATTAATGTTATTTGAGGGGAGGTAATTAATGTTATCTATGCCAAATAACATTAATATATTAATTAATAAAGTAATACACCCCTGCACACCTATCCAAGAAGAAACAAATGTACAAAATAGAGGAGAGGAGTGGCTATCAAATGAAGAGGAGAAAGAGATGGTGGGAGGGGAAGAAAAGGGGCATTGTTGCCTGGCACTGTGTATGGGCCTGTCAGCAGGAAGCAGAGCAGTAGATTAATCCTTTAATGCAGATCATCCATTATGTGACCCCAGGCCCCTATTGCTCTCTTCCAGGCCCTATTGCTCTCTTCTGTTGATCCCTAGGCAGTGGTCTAAGGGAGAGATGTATGAAGGTGTGATAAATGTATCTTTGGTGACTGAGCATGTCATGTGCTGCAGTTACCACTTCCCTGCATTATCGGTGCTGCTAATAACTAGATATATTGCTGATCAGGTTTGGCAAGCAATGGTTGGTCAGTGGCACTGACCGCTCCGACAACTGCAGATATTTTGACAGCTGTAGCTGTCATTGTCACACACATAGCACTGTCCCTGGCTGTCAGAATATGCAGCCAGGGATTAAGTTTACCAAAAATAATAAAGTTTTTTTTCCATTATAGCCGCGGGTGCAGCTGGGAAGTTATGACTAGCGCATGCACAGAATCCCTGCAAGCGGTGTTCAAAGCTGCCAAAAGAGGGAGAGTGACAATTCACAGGAGAAATTAGTTAACACTCTCTCTTTCTTTGACAAATAATTTTTCATATATCCGTGCAGAATTTGGCCCTGCTTAACCTCGATAATGGGCAATGCAGAGCCATGCATTCAAAGACTTTTAGCAACATGATAATACATCTTCCCCTATGTTTGGAAAATGTCATGAACTGATTTTTTGGTACTTTATCTGTCTCCAAGTTTTGATACATCTCCCCTATTACCTCCATCTGTCTATTAAATGGCATGTGGCATAATTATGCTGTTATAATTTTTTACCTATTTGATTAGCAGCACTTGCACTTACTTTGATTATGTTAAGCCGCATACATACTAGACGATTTTTATGAATGATATGGACGATAACAGTATCGTATGTATGCAGTGATGTATCAAAACAATGATGCACGCTCCCACGGGTCATTAACGATGTCTTTTGTTGTCCGTATATGCAGGCCAATCTGATGATATCGTCAAGAATTGCCTGTTAAGAGATGTTGCAGGATGACTTCACTGAAAGATATCTTTAAAGATATCTTTCAGTGTGTACACCCAATATCGTTTGTACTGCACTACAAAAAGTTCAAGGCAAATCTTTCACCAATATCGTTCATACAGCACATTGTCTAGTGCAGGGGTCTTCAAACTTGGCCCTCCAGATGCTGTGGAACTACACATCCCAGCATGCACTGCACATAGTTTTAGCATGTTGTTATATCAAAAAGGTGGCAGTGCATGCTGGGATGTGTAGTTCCACAGCAGCTGGAGGGCCAAGTTTGAAGGCCCCTGGTCTAGTGTGTATGAGCCTTTAGACTATAGTGCATATGCTTTTTATGATGTGCCATCCATTCTGTATGTTTTCACATTCCCGTATTTACCCAATATCACATCCCTTTGTTTACATTACCAGAAAGGAATGGGAGTGGTTAGCATCCAGAAGAAGCATAGCCATTATGTGATAGGTCTCTGTATGATGATTCATTGTAATCTTTGACACTCTACAACATATTTAATCCCCACACATCTGTTCCACAAAACTCCACCCATACAACAAGCACACCTTGGCCCATCACCATAATAAGTATCAATAGCAAAAACAACAAGTGTTAATCTGTCACTTCTATACACTAGATAGACAATGAATCCAAGCGGAAATAGTAGTTACTGAAATGCCTATGTAATTATTTCTTTCAACCATTTCTATTTGACAATCACTGAAATTCATAGAAACATAGAAATGTGGCAAATTGTTTTGCTCAGCTCAGAAGCCAGGTGTTTTCCTCTATGATCCACTATAGCAAAAGTAACCTATTGTAGGTTCAAAAATAAGAAATCCACAGTCAGCTACCATTATTGTTGTAATTATTATAAACCTCCTAAATCTTACAAGTTAAAAGTGTTGAATATTTTTAACAATGAAAATGTAATAAATACAAAGGATCTATAGTTTGGACTTACCCTGTTGTTTCTGTCTGTCTCTCCTACCTCTTCCTTGGTCACGCCTTGGCGCATAAAGGCCTTTAAAATAATTGCGTTATTGCTACTGCAGGCTTTAAATAAAGAAAGTGGTTCAGGACTTGTCATGCTCTCTACGCTCCTGAAACTGTCACTGTCCAATCCTGCTCCTTCATCTTGCTCCTCATCTTCACTTTCATCACCTTGATGCCAGTAGCCTCCAGTCTCAAGATCAGGTGGATAAAAGGAGTCATCGGATGCAATGCTTCTAGTATCAGAAAAGTCTGAAAAATCATCATATTCTTCAACTTCTTCACCCTTGTTAATACAAATCTCTAAGTTGGGGACAACTGCAAGGAGCTGTGGCAAAGGGTCTCCAGTCCCCTGCCATGGAAGACTTTCCTCTTCATAAATATTTCCTCCTCCTTTATCATTTTCACCAGAATCTTTTACTAGTCCTTTACCATCTCTCACATCTTCAACAGGTTGTACCTCTGTCCTCCCCTTTCCTGCCTTTGCATCACCACCTGCATTCTGTGTCCCAGACAAAAGCACCATTGATCTCAATTAGATAAAAGAATAGTAAATAGGAATCACTATTGGTTAATTGTATTTTCTTATAAAGTGCAATTAAGCTGATACATAATTTGACATCATGATAAGATGATAAAACGTCCTTTGCCTTTAAAGATACTTTTTGTTTTTATTTCCATTAATTTTGTCCTTTTTGGATGTCCTCAGTTCCCTTGTCCAAGAAAATGTTGAATTGTTCACTCATTTAACACCGTTGCAATCTTTATTTTTCTTCCTTGAGTAGAAATAAGTTACAAGCAGCACGTTTTCCCTCTTCTGCACAGTCTATGCAGCTCTCTGAAAATAACAATTTCACTTAACTTTTTATGCAAATGAAAGGGTTGAAGTTATGCCAAAAATACCAGTCTCTGTTTTTGTAGCTAAAAAATGTGACATACAAAAATCTATACAAATTGTTTGGCTAGTGGCCTAATTTATCTTTGTTTCAAATGCCTAATGCTTTTAAATGGCTTCATAATTGTGACTTTCAGTCAGTAAATAAGAATGAATCCCCATCATCAAATTACAAGTGAAAACAAACATAAACAAAGAAAAAAACACTGTATGGTCGAAATGCTTACCATACTTTTAAAAATGGAATCTGATCCCTTATCAGTGTAACAGCGTAGCGCAGTAAGCAAAAGGTTCGTATGATAGGTTGAAAAAAAATCAGGTTGACATTAAAAATAGAAATACAAATACTTGCTGAAGTATAAAAACAGAACATGTAAGAGGTCCTTAGCATCCGACTTCAGTGGAGAGAAAGACATTTGGAAAAGTCCGGCTCCCTAATCCGATCATCATTTCTGAGAAGATTGAGAATCCAGCTTAGCATGTTGACATCACGGGCACATTTTAAAAGAGATTTAAATGGGAAATGTGCAGCTGTCAATGTTAGTCCCTATAAAGCAGAAACGTAATCATGAACGACTAGCAGGTGAGAGTTTTCTTTCATTTCTGGTAAACAAGGTGATATACAATATGTTGTGAAATTAATAAGTGGACTTGGGAAAAGCCTGCAATTGCATCACTGGTTTAGACTGGTTATGCATTGTATTTTTATTATTTACATATTTCACATTACTGTAAACTAGATATAGTTCATTTATTGTAGACGTTGTGTTTATTTAGTCATCTAGTGATTGATTAACTTAACAAACGTAATCAAAAAGATTTTGTGGAATGCTTATTTGCAATACTTGTTAGTAGTATACTTTCATTTTGTGTAATAATATATTATCTCTTTATTATATTTTACCATACTGTAGTCGTTTACACTTTGTATGTAATGCAAGTGAAAAATGAAAAATGCAATGATAAAAAATCTGATCAGACTTTAAGGGGTCAATTCAATTGTGGGTGATGCTAGTGAGCCCCCAAACAAACAATCACAATTTAGGGGGGAATTGGGGGCAATGTGGTTTGCTGTTGCTAGTGTCCCAGCATTAAACCTGCATCATTATTGTCATTCCTCATGTACAGCTTCTTTGTGACTTATTTATAAATATTTGAGTATTTGCTGAGCTGTGGATTTAGTTTTTACATTTGTGTGTGTGTGTGTATATATATAAATATATATATATATATATATATATATACACTTATTGTAAGGTAATAAATATTGTAATATTAATTTCTATTTCTAGTTGTGCAAGTAGCTTTGTTTTTTTTTCCTTTTACATAGAAACATAGAATTTGACGGCAGATAAGAACCAAGTTCACCCCAGATGCCCGGGGGCAAGTTAAAATTTGTTACCACCCGCTGTCACAGCCGCTGGCACTGCAATGTAGCAATTTGCATGCAGACAGGCTATAGATAGATGAAGGCAGCAGCTGATGGTCTGACATGGAGCTCTCCACTAGTGTATGGTGGCTTCTCAGATGCCGGGAAGGGGTGCCATGTATTGGGCGGCCATGATGGTATATACTGGGTATATAATTACATGGAGGAGGTGCCCCTTCAGAGCTGGAGCCTGGCGGCAGGCGCCTCCATTGTCTCCCATAGTTCTGCCCCTGACTTGGCCCATTTAGTTTGCCCCTTTTTATGTATCCTTTAGGCAACTTCAACCCTATTTGCTCCTTATGTCTCTCTTAAGGATATTCTTCTGCCTAACCCAAGCATGTTTAAGTTGTTCCACCATTTTAGCTTCAACCACATCTGATGGGAGGCTATTCCACTTATCCACTACCCTTTCTGTGAAGTAATTTTTCCTCAAATTTCCTCTGTGCCTACCTCCCTCCAGTTTCAGTGCATGTCCTTGTGTTCTTGTACAACTCTTCCTTTGAAGAATGCTTTCCTCTTGTCCCTTGTTAAAACCCTTCATGTATTTGAAAGTTTCTATCATGTCCCCCCTTTCCCTTCTCTGTTCCAATCCAAACTATACATATTAAGATCTTTTAGTCTTTCTGGGTAAGTTCTGTGCTGTAGGCCATGAACAATTTTAGTTGCCCTTCTTTGTATTGTCTCTAATGTGTCTATATCCTTCTGGAGATATGGCCTCCAGAACTGAACACAGTATTCTAGATGAGGCCGTACCAAAGACCTATACAGTGGCATTATCACTTCTTTTTTCCTGCTACTGATTCCTCTCAATATGCAACCAAACATCTGACTTGACTTCCTCAATGCTTTGGTACATTGCTTGCCTGCCTTTAAGTCACTTGAAATGGTGACTCCTAAATCCCTTTCCTCCTCTGTATTCTCATTATAGTGTCCTTTTTACTATATTTAGCCTTTAGATTATTGAGACCCAAGTGCATGATTTTGCATACATGCAAATAGAAAATGTGTCCCAGACAGGATGTAGTTATGTGACAATCCCGACTGCACAATGCTGGCAAAGGATTTATGATAGGTGTCTAAAATACTGACGCCTATCATAATCCTGATGCCGGAATCCAGTATGACACGTGCCCGAATGAGGTAAGTCCGGGGCACCCATCTGGTTAGCCGTGGGGGGGGGAGGGTTAGGTTTAGGGCAGTTAGCAGGGTTAGCATTAGGTTTTGGGGGGACAACATTCAGTTTGAAGTACTACTAATTATAATTATATAATAATATATGATTTCACATTATCGATTTCTAAGCACACTCAATGCATGAAGCCCGACTATTACTTCTGCAATACATTCAAATTATTATTTCAACTAATTTTTTAAAAAACAAATTCATACAGAAAAAATTGGTATCAATATCTCTGCTACATACTTACTAGCTGTCCCCTTATGGAATGAAAGTCCCATACTTCATAACATCTAGACAAAAAAACTACCACCACCTGACAGTGACCAGGCATAGCTCATAAAACAATGGTCCCATTTGGCATTGGTTGTACATACATTCCATTATTACTCACTTTTTGTCCCAAAAAATTTACTGGAATATACCCTATTAACTGGGATAGTTCTTCTTTTGGGCCCAAATAACCCAGTCCCTCATTACCTTTACATAAATGGTGGCTTTTATGTGCCTAGCTAGTGTGGAAACTTTGTGTGTAGTAGTTAAACTAGCAGAATGTCATACTTAGCCCATTGTTGCTGTGGAGCACTTGGTGATCTCAGGTGGCTTTGGATGTCCTGGATATGGATGTCCAGAGTAGTGTAAATAGGAATTTACATTTTACTAGCTGATGTACCCGGTTTCACCCAGGTAGACCTTAGATATTTACTGCCTTCACTGATCTGTGAAGGCTTCTGTGAAACATGCACGTACTCAGGCTGAACTCGCTAGCCTGAAGCAGGTTTATTATATTGCTAGTTTAATTTAAGTTATTCTGAGTGAGTTTTAAACTCACACTCTCGTTATATTGGCCAAATTGTATGCTTTCCATGGGAAAACATTTGGATGTGAGTTTGGCCATTGCGAGTTGCGGGAATACTAGAAAAATGCGACTTTGCATGTTCTTGCACCCTATTACATGTGCGAGTTGTAAAAAAATGTTAGCGTTAAACTTACATTTTTTTTACAACTTGCACCCTATTACATTCCGCCTGACATCTTTAATATTGGAGGTTTATTAAGAGGTGAGGACCATTCTATGATTCCCTGCTAAATTGGTATGGATTCTGAAAATAAAAAAAATGAAAACCTCATGGTTTAAAAAATTATTATTTACTTGGAAGTATGGTTGAAGATTTTTCTTGTTCTTCTCTCTGTTTCTGAAATATACTCTTCATTTATGCTAAAGTATTTTCCTGCTCTCTAAACACCATCCTTTTCTTAGGAACTACTGTTGAAAATTTTGTAGGTGTTAATTAGAGTTCTTCTTGATACAATTGGATATGAAGCATGCAATTCGTTTATGGCCTTTGTTACAAATTTAGATTTATTTTTAATTTTTATTCATTCTTCTGTGTTGGTTAATTCAGAGTTAGGAGTGACCTGTCTGCATAATTTTAATGTGCTTTCACATTATATATGTGTACAATTATTAAGGACTATTTGAATTGCTAGTGCAATTACAGGTTTGACACATCTGCTAGATAATAAATCAGCTAAGGGGGTTTTAAGATGACTCCAGATGCTGGTGAAATGCATTAAGCATTAAAGGTTTTTCAAGCCGCTGATCACCAGTGTATATCACAGTCCCTTCTCCTATATTGATGTGGCCCATGCAAGGATATGCTCCTGCTGTGGAGGTGCACATAAGGGACATAGGACCTCATTCAGACCCGGTAACAAGCGCTGAGCACTTCTACTACATTGGTTACAGCATGGAGTCTGGCAATGTAATATGCACACCAGTCAGAGGCACAATAATAGGTAAGTCCTGCTAATATTTAGACTGTGTAGTGCAGCTTTGGTTCATTTTTGGGGTGTGGGTCCCCCTAGATTGCTTTGCTGATCTGCTTCAGGGCACTGCAGTATAACACATTTTCCTTTAACACATTTTAATACCTCACTGTCTGTTTCTTTTATATATATGTATTTCACTTTTTTATTTTTATTATTTATATGCGGCCAGCGGCTGCTCTTAACACTTCACTTTTCTTATTAGAGCGGTGCCTTGGGGTGGTTTAGCTGGGCTAGTTTGGGGGTGTCCTGCGCTCTGGATTTGAGCCTTAGTATGTTAGGGACCTGCCCGACAAGAGGTTACCCGGATATGGTGGGCAGGCCCATAAGCTTGGCCAAGATTATGCCAAAACCCTCTATTGTATTTACTGCAAAATGTATTTATTTATATTAGGGGTGAGCGGGTTCGGATTTCTGAAATCCGAACCCCCCCGAGCCCCCCCGATCCGAGTCCGATCCGAGTCAGGCTCGACTTTTCCCGCCTGACTCGGATTCTGAAATCGAGGCAAAACGTCATCTTCCCGCCTTCCGAGTCTCGCGGGTTTTGGATCCTATATAAGGTACCCACGTCGGCGCCATTTTCTCACTCGGCTGTGGACAGTGAAGAGGGAGGGTGGGAGTTAGGGCTGTGTAGTGTAGTGTAGTGTAGTGCTGCTGTTGTCCACTACTTCAAAGTCCATAGGGGCTGGCTGTGTTGTGCTGTGCTGCTGTTGTTAATAGGGGCTGTGCCCACTACTTCAAAGTCCATAGGGGCTGGCTGGACTGTGTTGTGCAGTCAGTTCTCCATAGGGGCTGTGTCCACTCCAAAGTCCTATGCAGTGTCCCAGTCCTAAAGAGGTGCTGTAGTGTTGTCCAGGGGGTGCTCTGTCCATCAGGGGTGCTCCCCCCAAGTGCTAAAAAAATAATATATTTTCTGTGTTTGTGAATTGTGTGCGCAGTAGCCGCACGTGCATCAACAAAGTAGTGCCAAGCGTGCGCCTGTGTCATAAGTAAAGGGCCGGCTGGCTTGACCGTTAAAGGGTGCTGTAACCCCCGAAAGTACACTCCAGTCCAAACCAAAAAAAAATTATTTTCTGTGTTTGTGAATTGTGTGCGCAGTAGCCGCACGTGCATCAACAAAGTAGTGCCAAGCGTGCGCCTGTGTCATAAGTAAAGGGCCGGCTGGCTTGACCGTTAAGGGTGCTGTAACCCCCGAAAGTACACTCCAGTCCAAACCAAAAAAAAAATTATTTTCTGTGTTTGTGAATTGTGTGCGCAGTAGCTGCACATGCATCAACAAAGTAGTGCCAAGCGTGCGCCTGTGTCATAAGTAAAGGGCCAGCTGGCTTGACCGTTAAGGGTGCTGTAACCCCTGAAAGTACACTCCAGTCCAAACCAAAAAAAAAATTATTTTCTGTGTTTGTGAATTGTGTGCGCAGTAGCCGCACGTGCATCAACAAAGTAGTGCCAAGCGTGCGCCTGTGTCATAAGTAAAGGGCCGGCTGGCTTGACCGTTAAGGGTGCTCTAACCCCCGAAAGTACACTCCAGTCCAAACCAAAAAAAAAATTATTTTCTGTGTTTGTGAATTGTGTGCGCAGTAGCCGCACGTGCATCAACAAAGTAGTGCCAAGCGTGCGCCTGTGTCATAAGTAAAGGGCCGGCTGGCTTGACCGTTAAAGGGTGCTGTAACCCCCAAAGTACACTCCAGTCCAAACCAAAAAAAAAATTATTTTCTGTGTTTGTGAATTGTGTGCGCAGTAGCCGCATGTGCATCAACAAAGTAGTGCCAAGCGTGCGCCTGTGTCATAAGTAAAGGGCCAGCTGGCTTGACCGTTAAAGGGTGCTGTAACCCCCAAAGTACACTCCAGTCCAAACCAAAAAAAAATTTATTTTCTGTGTTTGTGAATTGTGTGCGCAGTAGCCGCACGTGCATCAACAAAGTAGTGCCAAGCGTGCGCCTGTGTCATAAGTAAAGGGCCGGCTGGCTTGACCATTAAAGGGTGCTGTAACCCCCGAAAGTACACTCCAGTCCAAACCCAAAAAAAAATTTTTTTCTGTGTTTGTGAATTGTGTGCGCAGTAGCCGCACGTGCATCAACAAAGTAGTGCCAAGCGTGCGCCTGTGTCATAAGTAAAGGGCCGGCTGGCTTGACCGTTAAAGGGTGCTGTAACCCCCAAAGTACACTCCAGTCCAAACCGAAAAAAAATTATTTTCTGTGTTTGTGAATTGTGTGCGCAGTAGCCGCACGTGCATCAACAAAGTAGTGCCAAGTGTGCGCCTGTGTCATAAGTAAAGGGCCGGCTGGCTTGACCGTTAAAGGGTGCTGTAACCCCCGAAAGTACACTCCAGTCCAAACCAAAAAAAAAATTATTTTCTGTGTTTGTGAATTGTGTGCGCAGTAGCCGCACGTGCATCAACAAAGTAGTGCCAAGCGTGCGCCTGTGTCATAAGTAAAGGGCCGGCTGGCTTGACCGTTAAAGGGTTCTGTAACCCCCAAAGTACACTCCAAACCAAAAAAATATATATTTTCTGTGTTTGTGACTTGTGTGCACTGTGGCTGCACGTGCATCAACAAAGGAGCAGCGCCAAGCGTGCGCCTGTGTCCCATAAGTAAAGAGCCAGCTGGCTCATTTCTTAAAGGGTGGTGTAACCCACAAAGTGCACTACTCTCCAGCAAAAATAAAAAAATATTTTCTGTGTTTGTGTGCGCTTTAGCCGCACGTATATATATATCAATATAACATAAATGGAGGACCAAACTTTCTCTGATAAAAATAAAATATGGAAAGATCAAGAACCACTTCCTACTAGTGCTGTTGCTGCTGCTGGGAGTTGTTCATCATCCCAGAGAGGAAGTAGGAACATCACTACTTTTACTAAACAATTGACCCTCCAACAGTCCCTAGCGATGAGGATGAAGTACGACAGCAGTCATCCTGAAGCAAAACGTATAACTGAGGCCTTGACTGCTATGTTGGTGTTAGACGTGCGTCCGGTATCCGACATTAGTGCAGTGGGATTTAGACAATTGATGGAGGTAGTGTGTCCTCGGTTCCAAATCCCGTCTAGATTCCACCTGCATCCTCAAAGCAGCAGCGACAAGCGTGCGTCTGTCTGTTAAAGGGTGGTGACACCCTCAAAGTGTGCTACACAAACAATTAAAATATTGTTCTTTTTTTTTCTGTCTTTGTGAAATGTGTGGGCTGTAGCCGCACCTGCATCCTTAAAGCAGCAGCGACAAGCGTGCGTCTGTCTGTTAAAGGGTGGTGACACCCTCAAAGTGTGCTACACAAACAATTAAAATATTGTTCTTTTTTTTTCTGTCTTTGTGAATTGTGTGGGCTGTAGCCGCACTTGCATCCTCAAAGCAGCAGCGACAAGCGTGCGTCTGTCTGTTAAAGGGTGTTGTAACTCTCAAAGTGCTCCAAAAAATCAAAAAAATTTTTTTAATGTGTTTGTGACTTGTGTGCGATGTAGCCACACTTGCATCCTCAAAGCAGCAGCGACAAGCATGCGTCTGTCTGTTAAAGGGTGGTGACACCCTCAAAGTGTGCTACACAAACAAAAAAAATATTCTTCTTCTTTTTTCTGTCTTTGTGAATTGTGTGGGCTGTAGCCGCACCTGCATCCTTAAAGCAGCAGCGACAAGCGTGCGTCTGTCTGTTAAAGGGTGGTGACACCCTCAAAGTGTGCTACACAAACAATTAAAATATTGTTCTTTTTTCTGTCTTTGTGAATTGTGTGGGCTGTAGCCGCACCTGCATCCTTAAAGCAGCTGCGACAAGCGTGCGTCTGTCTGTTAAAGGGTGGTGACACCCTCAAAGTGTGCTACACAAACAATTAAAATATTGTTCTTTTTTTTTCGGTCTTTGTGAAATGTGTGGGCTGTATCCGCACCTGCATCCTTAAAGCAGCAGCGACAAGCATGCGTCTGTCTGTTAAAGGGTGGTGACACCCTCAAAGTGTGCTACACAAACAATAAAAATATTCTTCTTCTTTTATCTGTCTATGTGAATTGTGTGGGCTGTAGCCGCACCTGCATCCTTAAAGCAGCAGCGACAAGCGTGCGTCTGTCTGTTAAAGGGTGGTGACACCCTCAAAGTGTTCTACACAAACAATTAAAATATTGTTCTTTTTTTCGGTCTTTGTGAAATGTGTGGGCTGTAGCCGCACCTGCATCCTTAAAGCAGCAGCGACAAGCGTGCGTCTGTCTGTTAAAGGGTGGTGTAACTCTCAAAGTGCTCCAAAAAATAAAAAACAATTTTTTTTATGTGTTTGTGACTTGTGTGCGATGTAGCCGCACTTGCATCCTCAAAGCAGCAACGACAAGCGTGCGTCTGTCTGTTAAAGGGTGGTGACACCCTCAAAGTGTGCTACACAAACAATAAAAATATTCTTCTTTTTTCTGTCTTTGTGAATTGTGTGGGCTATAGCCGCACCTGCATCCTTAAAGCAGCAGTGACAAGCGTGCGTCTGTCTGTTAAAGGGTGGTGACACCCTCAAAGTGTGCTACACAAACAATTAAAATATTGTTCTTTTTTTTTCGGTCTTTGTGAAATGTGTGGGCTGTAGCCGCACCTGCATCCTTAAAGCAGCAGCGACAAGCGTGCGTCTGTCTGTTAAAGGGTGGTGACACCCTCAAAGTGTGCTACACAAAGAATAAAAATATTCTTCTTCTTTTTTCTGTCTTTGTGAATTGTGTGGGCTGTAGCCGCACTTGCATCCTCAAAGCAGCAGCGACAAGCGTGCGTCTGTCTGTTAGAGGGTGGTGTAACCCTCAAAGTGTGCTCCACAAACAATAAAAATATTCTTTTTTTTTTTCTGTCTTTGTGAATTGTGTGGGCTGTAGCCGCACTTGAATCCTCAAAGCAGCAGCGACAAGCGTGCGTCTGTCTGTTAAAGGATTACATCGGTGACAGCATCCAAGTAGGCATGTCAGACAGTCCGTACCTGTACTGGCAGGAAAAAGAAGCAATTTGGAGGTCCCTGTACAAACTGGCTCTATTTTACCTGAGTTGCCCCCCCTCCAGTGTGTACTCCGAAAGAGTGTTTAGTGCAGCCGGGAACCTTGTTAGCGAAAGGCGTAGGAGGTTGCTTCCACAAAATGTGGAGAAGATGATGTTCATAAAATGAATGATCAACTCTTCCAGGGAGACCAGCCTCCAGAACGTACAGAGGGACCTGTGGTTCCAGCAGGGACAAATTAATACTCTGTGAGGATGAGGATGTACATAACACTGAAGAGGGTGAGGAATCTGTGGATGAGGAGGATGAGGACGACTTCTTGCCTCCGTAGAGCCAGTTTGTGCAGGGACAGATTAATTGCCAGCTTGTTTTGTGGGGGCCCAAACGAACCAATCATTTCAGCCACAGTTGTGTGGCAGACCCTGGCGCTGAAATGATTGGTTTGTTAAAGTGTGCATGTCCTGTTTATACAACATAAGGGTGGGTGGGAGGGCCCAAGGACAATTCCATCTTGCACCTCTTTTTTTTCTTTGCATTATGTACAGTTTGGGGCCTAGTTTTTCAATGCCATCCTGTCTGCCACTGCAGTTTCACGCCTAGATGGGTCACGTGTTTGTGCCGCCCACTCGTGTCGCTTAGCATAGTCATCCAGCTACCTCGGTGCAACCTTTTGGACATAAAAACACTATTGTGAGGTGTGAGGTATTCAGAATAGACTGGAAATGAGTGGAAATTAAGGTTATTGAGGTTAATAATAGCATAGGAGCAGAAAAACCTACAAATTCTGTGATTTTAGCTGTTTTTATGCTTTTTTTCAAAAAAATACAGATCCAAAACACAAAACCCAGAACCCAAAACACGGAAGGGTGGTTTTGGCAAAACCAATCCAGATCCAAAACACGAAGAAAGATCCAGATCCAAAACCAAAACACAAAACACGAAAAGTGGCCGGTGCACACCCCTAATTTATATATAATCAGTTATTTTGGATTTGTGCACCTGTATCTCTTCTTTGTGTATATATCAATGGTCTCCACAGGTAGCACCTCCAATTATATATATATGTCCAGAATGTGCAGTCTGAGATCCATTTTTTTTGTAAACCAATTAGTGCATTGATTTGCACACCTGGGAAGCCTGAGCCACTTCCCACTCAGACTAGCACTTCTACTACATTGGTTACAGCATGGAGTCTGGCAATGTAATATGCACACCAGTCAGAGGCACAATAATAGGTAAGTCCTGCTAATATTTAGACTGTGTAGTGCAGCTTTGGTTCATTTTTGGGGTGTGGGTCCCCCTAGATTGCTTTGCTGATCTGCTTCAGGGCACCGCAGTATAACACATTTTCCTTTAACACATTTTAATACCTCACTGTCTGTTTCTTTTATATATATGTATTTCACTTTTTTATTTTTATTCTTTATATGCGGCCAGCGGCTGCTCTTAACACTTCACTTTTCTTATTAGAGTGGTGCCTTGGGGTGGTTTAGCTGGGCTAGTTTGGGGGTGTCCTGCGCTCTGGATTTGAGCCTTAGTATGTTAGGGACCTGCCCGACAAGAGGTTACCCGGATATGGTGGGCAGGCCCATAAGCTTGGCCAAATTATGCCAAAAACCTCTATTGTATTTACTGCAAAATGTATTTATTTATATATAATCAGTTAATTTGGAGTTGTGCACCTGTATTTCTTCTTTGTGTATATATCAATGGTCTCCACAGGTAGCACCTCCAATTATATATATATATGTCCAGAATGTGCAGTCTGAGATCCATTTTTTTTGTAAGCGCTGAGCGCTCGCAACCGGGTCGATGTTTGCCCACTGGGCATGCACACGTCAGAGCCGGCTCCGACGTGCTCATGCTCGAGACCCGGCTAGTGACGGCCGCTCCGTCGCTCTGGTTCTTGCACCAAAGGGAGCGAGCTGTCGATGTTGAAGGCGGGCCAGGGGGGTGGCCGGCCAAATGGAGGCGTTCCCGATGGAACATTTGTCTTTTGGGGGCGGCCCCACTGACATCAGCAATGATGTCAGTGGGGAGCTTCCTGCTCGATCAGAGCAGAAAGCTCCCTGGGGCTTGCGAGTGCCGAGACCCAACCTTAGGGTCTCGTTGTAAGCCCCGATGGTCCTGACCATCGCGTCCATCACCTTGGTCGGTCGCTAAGCTGTGGATGGCAACCCACAGCTTAGCTAGCAACCAGGAGGCCGCAGTTCAAGATGCAAGTGGCCGCCCTCAATCAGAGAGACCGCTTGCATCTAACGACCGGGTCTGAATGAGACCCATAGTTTTCCTGAAAAGGCATTGAATTCCCTCCACATTAAAGTCTATATGTATATGGGACTTCACTAGACTGTCTAGCCTAATTAAGAATAGTGATAATTATGCTGTTGGCACTGGCTACAGTTTGATTCCTCTGTAGGATCACATTCCAATTTTACCCCATCCTATTAAGGAGGACTGTTTGTTAATTGATTTAGTTAGACTGTTTAAACAACACGGCAACTAGAACTTATGAAGAGTGGATTTATTAGACTTTATTGATGCTGATCTGACTGTTGACATTGTTATTTTGTTCTGTGACTATTGTTATATGTTATATTAGTATTATGTTTTATTGTAATTAGACTGTCACTGTATAATTTTGCTTTATTTTAATAAAATTATTAATGTGCACACAAGTCACCTTCCATACTTATAGGGCTCTTTAGAGCTATCTTAATTGTTTTATGTGTTTGTTATGGATGTTCAAAGTAGTGTGTTAGTGACTGGATGCAGAGGTAGAATGTTAAAAATAAAAACGAATAATACAATGAAATTGTCACAGAGGTAGTGCTATATGGTGTGCAGTCTGTACAGGCCA
Organism: Taudactylus pleione; assembly: GCA_031769625.1. Classification (NCBI taxonomy): domain Eukaryota; kingdom Metazoa; phylum Chordata; class Amphibia; order Anura; family Myobatrachidae; genus Taudactylus; species Taudactylus pleione. The sequence continues at coordinate 13,439,215 of JAUIMM010000384.1, forward strand.
TAGGTCAAAGAGGGGCCCACACCATAGACCTTGTACCCAGAACAGACTATGCAGTCCCATACATCACAACATTTTGAAAAATTGAGACACAAAAGGATCTCCCACTACTTCACCAGCAGTGGTGTAACTATAGAGAGTGCACTTGCTATGGGGCCCAGAGGCTTAGCGGGCCCACCAGCCCAGCAAGCAACCCCCTGCAACCTGCCAAGTTGTTTTTAAAAACCCTTTTGGCCCCGAGGTCCAGCAGGTACAAAATGGGGCCGCGGACTGCTGACTAATTTCTCTAGCCTGTGGGCTGCAGCCACTGGTACCCATAGCCGCTGCTCAGCCCCAGCTCCCTTGTAGCCTGGCCTGGGCAGAGCTGTGCTCTTCCAATTGGCTTAACTGCGGCCCTGGCCAGGCATGACCTTTAAGTCAGCAAAGCAGCAGCGTGACATCATAGGTCATGCCGCTGCACATCATCCGATGAGGAGTTAGGAGATAGAGGATAAGGCATAGGGGTTTGGGGCAGAGGAAGGTGATGGTGCCCCTGGGGACAGAGGAAGGTGAAGCAGGCAGAGGAAGCTGAAGGGGGCTGTGGGCAGAAGGTGATAGGGGCTGAGGCAGAGAAAGGTGATGGTGCCTGGGGATGAAGAAAGTGAAGGGGGCATAGAAAGTTGAAGGAGGCTGTGGGGATGGAGGAAGGTGATGGGAGCTGGGGATGGAGGAAGGTGGCAGAGGAAGGTGATTGGGGATGGAGGAAGGTGAAGGTGGCAGAGGATGGTGATGAGGGCTGGGGGCAGAGGAAGGTGATAGAGGCTGGGGATGGCGATAGGTGATGGGGGGCTTCTGGGCTGAGGATGGTGATGAGAGGATGAATTTGAGGAAGGTGATGAGGGGCTGAGGACTGAGGATGGCTGGCTGCAGACAACATACCTCCTACCCCTGAGGCATCCACAGCACTGTCATCAAGAAAACCTTGCAAGAGACGGCAGACAAGAACTACAGCCTGCATTGTTCATGACAGAGAGACAGTGTGGTAAGTCATGGTGTAGTTTTACTTTATTTAAAGGTTGGCATATCATTCAGTTAGCCTGCTTCACATATCACACATGCCGGGGAGGAAGGATGTGCAGGATTGGGGGGGTGTTGAGAAGGTGGAGCCCCAAGAGACATCAGTGTACCAGGCCTAAGATTTCAGTTGCCAGCCCTGAGGCCACCAGCACCTGCATGCAGCCACAGTAGCTCTTGAGGAACAGCGCCGATTTTATTTTTAATCAGGCACCGGTCATGAGCCAATAGAAACTCATGGACCAGCAGCTGCTGCTGATTGGTTGTTGGTCCGTGAGTGCCGATTGGCTTGTGACCAGCGCCTTATTAAAAATGGCATCAGCGCTGTTTCCCATTGCTGCGGCTACATACAAGTGCTGGTGGCCTGGCTGGCAGCAACTTCACCAGAGCACACAAGAATAGAGATAGGTGGAAAGACACAAGAGGGAGGAGAGATGCTCCCAGCGGGACACAGGGAGAGTTGCTGGAGGGGGGTGGGGTGGCATAATAGCCTAGGTAAGGGGCCAGGGCTGGCCCTAGCCAATTTGGTGCCTTAGGCAAGATTTTGGCTGGTGCCCCCTATCAGATAATCCCACCACCAATCTTAAAGTGGATACACACCTGACAGATACAGTATATCTGCAGATTATGGTTGGTCATACACACTAAACAACCATCACATAGCAACCCCCTCCTCACCGGCCTTTGCATCAAGTGTAAGGGCGGTCGCCCGTACACACAGCACGATGAGCAGATATATCTGCCAACAGCTGTGCTGCATAGCAGAAGTGATGTTGTTCATGGACATATTGTGTGTAGGGGATATATTCGGTATCTCGGCGATCAGGATGCCGATGCTTACATTACCAGCACCGGAATCCCGATGCCAAAATCCTACCTGCCGGGTTACCGAAGGTAAGTAGCGGGGTTGGGGAGAGGGTTAGGTTTAGGGTGCTAGGGGGGGAGGTTAGGGTTAGGCACCAAGGAGGGAGGGTTAGCATACCGACCAACAAGTGTCGGTATGCTAACCCTGTCGGGATGCCAGGGTCTGGTTTCTGATTACCGGGATCCTGACTGCTGGCACCCCATACCCAACCCGTGTGTACACACTGGCCATTCAATTAATTGAATGGCCTACATGTCAGCCAGTGTATACCAAGCTTTAGTGTTTATACGTGGTGCCAAATTATATACTGTATGTATATATACAGTATATATGTATAGTTGTGTTTAATCCTAGCCATAAGAAAAAAAAATTATATATATCTCGTGTAGCAATGTAGCAAAACAGCTTGCCCAGTGCCCAGACTATTGGAACCGAAAACATTGATAACCTTCTTGGGAGTGAGCTTGCGCTTCTTGCTTATACATCATTGGGTCCCAGAGTAGCAGACATTTTTGTGTGAGAATATATATATATATATATATATATATATATATACACATACATATACACACATACACATGCAAGTATATATTCATATTCATAATTACATACACACATATGGTAGGTTTCTTGTGAGTTGTGATGAAAATCATACTAAGGAAGGGACACAGTATTCAAGTGGGATGGCAGAGGCACCCAAGGGAGAGAGCTGCAGCCATAGGTCAGGGTCCGGAGACAGCATGCAAGGGAGAGGACTAAGACACCCTGGCAAAAGAGGAGAGAGAGAGCAATAAAGGATGAAGGACCCGAGAGCTGCAGGGAGAGAGTGACTTCTGCATAGTATAGAGACACTGACACACCGCGCTCCTCACTCTCTCTGGTCACTGACTCCCGGCGCCATTAACAGCAACTAATCACCTTAGTCAGCCTGCCCTGGTACCTGATCTGTCAATGCAGCCACTGTGCAAGTGTGCAGCCAGCATCACAGCTCCATGCTCCTCTCGCTACAGCGGGACTGGCACATTGACTCTGCCCCAGACGGTCACATGGTTGTGAAGCCAGAATGAGCTTCTATGCAGAAGCTCATTCTGACTTGGCTCTGGCTGTCACATGACAGGCTGACTAGTGATTACTGTGCTGCCCGATCGGAGCTGAGCTCCGATTGTGGTAGCGGAGGGGGGAGGTGCAGAGCCATGGAATGCCCCTCGGCATTCCAGATGCCCTAGGCATTTGCTTAGAATGCCTATGCCTAGGGCCGGCTCTGTAAGGGGCAATACTGTGTGTGGCATTACTGTGGGGTATAGTGTGTGTGGCATAATGTGTAAGTGGCATTACTGTGGGGCATAATGTATAAGGGGCACTACTACTCTGGGAGATAATATATAAGGGCACTACTACTGCATGGCTTGTGTTAAAAGGGGCACTACAACTTTGTGGCATAATGTTTATAAGAAGTACAACTGTGGCATGACGTGAATGGGGGGGCCCTTAAAAATGCTTCTATGGTGCCCACAAAGTCCTAGTTACGCCCCTGCTGACCAGCCACAGCTCTATTAAGATCAGCACGGCAGATAGCAATGACTCCAACTGTGCCAGAGTCTTTGCTATCATCTACACATGCACTATTTTTCCATAGACATCACTGGAAAGATGGCATTCCCAGCAACAGGTATAGAGGGGTGGGGGGGGTGCTGCTTGGGGGATGGCCCACTGCACACAGGTCCCCAATTGTCAAAACACATCTGCACGAGTTGAAGTTTTATGATGGAAGGGTTATGTCCTCCCCAAGCTTGCCAATTGCACACAGACTTCGTGCTGCTCCAAACAAAACCCCACACTACATTTTGGGAGTCAAGAAAGAAAAGAGTTCTCTCCATACACCAGGGTGACACAAGATTATACTTGATGTCAACAGGATGATTTGCTTGGTATTTCTAGTAAGGGAATTCTTCAGATAAAAGAGTTTTGCAGTAGTTTCATCAGTAATACACTCTTATCCGGACTCCTGGGACCCGGTGGACACTTGTTGGACTCATTGTTTTCTCCCTGTGATTACCACTGCAGCATTGGATGACACCTTGCGATTGTGCTTCCGCCTTAAATTTGAACCTGCTGGATGCCAAAGGATTTCCACATCAGCTGCCTAAGCCATCTATTAGTAAAGTTTGTGTGCTGGTAAATACACCCTTAGTACACAGAGGAATGAGCCCTATAACACCAGTCCAACTATTACAGGAGCAGACTTCGGTGGGGTTATATTATTAACTGCATTATGCACTTTATATCAGTGTGTTTTCTATGTATCAATTACACATGAGTCACTCTGCATAGATGTGCAGATTTTAATTAATTGAATAAATAATTGTTGGCTAATTTTAAAACTATCCATCACCTTTCATTTTATTTTAGCGCTGGTTTTATGTTTTTTTATCTACAGTCATTATTGTTGGGACTGACAGCCCATCTTCTGGCTGCTCTTGTGACAGTGCATTAGAATATGTCTCTTTATTTACATCCTCACAGAGATATAATTATCTAAAACTGTTGCCATTTTTTTAGTTCTGCTTCTGCACCAACACTTAGCCACAAAGTATCCTGGACATCTAGATTGAGAACATCCAAAGCCAAGCAAGTCTATCTAGCGCTAAACATCAAACATTTAAGTTCACATCTTTACTTTCAAACTGTAGCCCTGATTCAGAGTCGGACGCTCTGACAGAGTGCTTGCTCTGAATCAGGGCCGTCCTTGATTTTTAGAGCGGCCTCCTGGCCGCTCGTATAGCTGTGGGTGACCACCCAAAGCTATAGCGAGTGGCCAGGAAGATGGTCGCGATGGTCAAGACCATCGCGACCATCGGGCTTGCGACGAAACCCTTGTGGTAGGGTTTCATGGCCGCAAGCCCTAGAGTGCTTTCGGCTCAAACAGAGCCGAAAGCACTCCCACTGGCATCACTTGTGATGTCAGTGGGGCCGGCCCCAGATGGTAGGCATTCCCATGGGAACGCCTCCGTCTGGGCAGCCGCGCTCAACATTGACAGCACGCCCCCTTTGGTACAAGACCCAGAGCGACGGTTTGCGCTATCCGGGTCTCGCGCATGCGCACGACGGAGCCAGCTCCATCGTGCGCATGCGCACTGGGCCACCATCGCCCCGCTTAAGAGCGCTCAGCGCTCGCGAGCGGGTGTGTATCAGGCCCAGTGCTTCTTATGGACCTTCCTATACAGATAAGTATAGATAACATATTCTACCTGTTCCCAAACTTGTCTCCTAGTTAATATCACTAGTGTAATATCACCATTCTTATCCAAGTTCTGCTGAGATGCCATGGGATTTCAAGTGTATCTGTTTTTGAAAAATGTTGTGTCCAACTTTGGTCATTTTGGAATATACTTGTAAAGAAAAAAAATGATTATAATACATTAAATTCTGAATTAATAAAACATAAAAATTTGAAGAAAGCTTAAGTGCTTATGGATATTTTTATTAACACTGTTTATACGAGACTTATGACAATAACAGTCTAGTATTACATTAAAAAATAATTTACCATGCATTTTTAATAATGAAACAGTGTGCATTCTCATTCTATTGCCATTCCCGTTTTCCTCTATTACTGGAAAGTGATTCCATCAGTGGCATATGAGCCATTTCCTCTCTCACAGATACCAGCCTGCAGAAATGATAAGAGACTCAGGGGTCACATGGACCAAAATATTTAGATTTTAAATGCTGTATGTAATTTGCTACAAATTGAAGTTTTAACTAACAACCATTACTGTATAGGTTTCCTACATTCATTCCAGATGCTTTTGAAAGGGATGTAGTCAAAAGGTAAACAATGACAATGTCGACATTCATAATGTCAACACCACAATGTTGACAGTTATTATGTTGACATTGTTAAAATGTTGACAGGTAATGTGTCAACATTCTCACAATGTCGACAGGTGAAATGTCAATATTTGCAGAATGTTGACAATTGGGTTAGGCTGTAGGTGGGAGGTTTAGAGGAATTAGAGTTAGTGATAAGGGAAAAAATACTCACCCGAACGATGGCGGATCGAAAGGACGGACTTGAAAGTCACGGTCAAATGACCGCCAAGACCCGAAAGACGCTGCTGGAGCCGCTGCAGCCGTGAGGAGCAGGTAAGTGAAAATGGGCCACCAGGGATGATATGTGGACACTTTAACATGTTGACATGATGACTGTTGACATTATAACTTTCGACATATCATACCCATCCTTTTTGAAAGTACTATGCATCTAACCATTTACAGCTAAGTGACAACTAGTTTCTCACAGCACAAACAACAATATCAGCAAAAAGAACTATGCAAGTAGTTTTTACGAGGTTATATGCATAGTGGAAGTTTCAGCTATGTATCATACTTGTCTACCAGTGGTGTAACTAGGGTCTTTGGAGCCCAAGGCAAGCCAAAAAAGCCACATGTCAATATGACACAACACCATTTCTTGTCACTCTGTGAACATTCTTTTCCATTCCATATGCACCTTTATGCTCCCAGTAGTAGTGTCCTTTATGCAATATCACCAGTAGTAGTGCCCCTTATGCAATGCCCCCTGTTGTAGTTCCCATTACACAGTGCTCCCAGTAGTGCTCTTTATGCAGTGCCCCAGTAGTGTCCCTTATGCAGTGCCCCTTATACAGTGCCCCCCAGTAGTGCCTCTTACACAGTGCCTCAAGGCATTTGCTTAGAATGCCTATGCCTAGGGCCGGCTCTGGCCAGGTCTTATACCTCCGAAGCTTATGCAACAGACAGGACTTCACTAGGTATAATGTATGGAGTAGGAACAGATATTTAAAAGGGTCAGGGTAATAGCAGAATCAGAACCAGCATCCACAGGGTTAATAGCAGGACAGCTAGTCCAGTTAGCAAACAGGTGATTTAGCAGACAACAACAATAATCCATTGTGCGCAAGACTTGCAAATGTAGTAGTGGCCCAGAATCCAACATAGCATATATATGCTATAGCACCCATATATATATGCTATAGCACCCACATAGCACCCATAGGGTTAATAGCAGGACAGCTAATCCAGATAGCAAACAGGTGATTTAGCAGATGGCAATAACAGTCCACACAGCAACAATTGCAGATTTAGTAGCAGCACTTGTGTAAGGCAGATATTTGAATATGCAGAAATACAACAGCAGAGATGATATTCACTGTGTAAGTTTGGTAACACTTGCAGTTGGTAGAAACAAGAATTAAGGTTCCACAAGAATGTAGCAACTAAGAACAGACATGGCTGGGCATATGCAAAGCAGGAGGCCAGAACAACAATACACATAGAACACACCAGGTAGCAAAATAAGGTATAAGCTATCACCAGCAGGGAATTCTGGGAGTGAATGCAATATAACAGGAAGAGGAACCAATGCAACCATCCTCCAAATTGCAATACAGCTGAACTGCATACACACTGAGAGCTAGATTGCAAACTGGCTGCAGCTGAAAGCTTCCACAATACTGACAGCTTCCTTGCTGCCTAGCAACAGCCAGGACTAGAAACTGCTAAGGTTATCAGAAATCCTGGTAACGGATCATAGAAGTACCCCCCTCCCCTTTGAGGAGGGACAAGGGGTCCCCTAGCACCTAGTTTACTAGGGAACTGCTGAAAAAAATTCTGTTTTGAGTCTGGGGGCATGAACAAACCTCTCTGGAACCCGTAACCTTTCCTCTAGGAGCATGGACCCAGAACCAGTCAAAGAGCATGACTGGCTTGAGCAGAGAACAGTGGAAAGTACTGTTAATCTTAAAGGAAGTTTGTAATTTCAAGCAGAATGCCACTGCGTTAATCTCCTTTATTAATCTGAAAGGACCAATGTACCTGGGGCCTAGTTTCTGTAATGGCTGACAGAGTTTGATGTTTTTTGTGGACAACCAAACTAACTGAATCGGCCCACCTTGATGTTACATGGTCTTTGTCACTGGTCAGCAGAAACACAGGCATGATTAGATGCCCTTAGGAGAGCCTCATGAACTCCCTTCTAGATGGCCCGAAGTCTAACGATGGGAGGCAAGGATCTGAAGCCTGTTGTAGTGGCTCAAAGGAATCAGCCTCAGATGGATTCTGCTAATTTTTGTATGCAAACTCGGCCAAAGGCAAATACTCCGTCCAGTTGTTCTGATACTTGGAGACATAACATTGGAGGTATTTCTCCAGTGATTGATTCACCCGCTCGGTCTGCCCAATAGATTTCGGGTGATACCCAGAAGATAGGCTCACAGTGACCTTGAGAGCTGCACAAAAGATCTCCAAAATGCCGCCACAAAATGAGATCCACGATCCGACACAATATCTTGTGGGAGGCCATGCAGTTGGAATAGATGCTGCAAAAATAACTTGGAAAGTGTCTTTGCTGAGGGTAATCCTGTCAGTGAAAAGAAGTGGGCCATCTTATTGAAATGATCCACGGCCACCCAGTTGGTATTACACTAGCTTGACCTAGGAAGGTCCACAATAAAGTCCATGGTAATGTGAGACCATGCTTTCTGAGGTAATGGCCGAGGCAGATGATGTCCAGTAGGCACTCTGCAGGGAACCTTGTTTCTGGCACAGATGTCACAACTCTGTACAAACTCCCATGTATCCTGAATCATTGATGGCCACCACACTGAATGAGACAAGAGTTCCAAGGTTTTGGCCACCCCAGGATGTCCCAGGACACTGTTGGCATGGAACTGTGAGAGAACTGTTGCCCAAAGGTTCTGTGAAATAAATAGATGCCCAGTCGGAGTCTCAGGTGGTGCTTGGTCCTGAAAAGCATGGATCCAGGCTGCGAGGTCTTGGGCCAAACCAGCATATATAATAGTGGATGGAATAATAGATTCCACTGGTGTCACTGCAGTTTGGACTGACTGAAAGCAGCATGACAGAGCATCTGCCTTGACATTTTTTGATCCTTGTCTGTAGGAAATAATAAAATTTAATCTGGCAAAAAATAGCTCCCACCACTGCCGATTGCCAACATCATAATTAGCCTCTTCTGAGGAGAACTTTCTGGATAAAAAGGCACATGGATGAAGTCTAGAGTCCCATGGGTCCTTTTGAGATAGAACAGCGCCCACTCCAATCTCAGAAGCATCTACCTCCACCACAAATGGCAATGCTGGGTCTGGGTGCCAAAGAATTGATGCTGAGGTGAAGGCCGTCTTGATGTTGTGGAATGCCTGGATAGCTGCTGGAGACCAATGGACAGTATCTGTGGCTCACTTTGTCAACTGCACCATGGGATCTACAATGGCGGCAAATGACCAGATAAATCTGTGGTAATAGTTGGCAAACCCAAGGAAGCGCTGAATGACTTCAAATTCACACTTCTCAAGTTTGGCATAGAGGTGGTTCTCCCATAACTTTTGCAGTACCTGGCGGACATGGGCACAGTGTGTATCAAGAGATGCTGAATAGATCATGATGTCATCTAGATAGACAACCACTAAATGACCCAGGAACTCTTGGAGGACATCATTGATATACAGTAGTCCTGGAAGACCGCAGGAGCATTGGCCAGACTGTACGGCATTACAAAGTAGTTTTAGTGTCCTGAGTGCATGTTAAATGCGGTCTTCCATTCATCTCCATCTTTGATCCAGATGAGATTATAAGAACCGCGCAAATCAATCTTAGAGAAGAGCGTGGCATCCAGGAGCTGATCAAACAGGACTGAAATAAGTGGAAAAGAGTAAGAATTCTTAATGGTGACCCTGTTGAGCCCTCGGTAATCAATGCAGGGTCGCAAAGTTCCATCCTTCTTGCCTACAAAGAAGAATCCCACGCCCACCGCGGATTTGGAAGGATGGATGAATCCCTTGGCAAGGTACTCTTTGATATAGTGCTTCATTGCCTCCGACTCTGGAATGGAGAGAGCGTATAAGCTGTCTTTGGGAAGCTTGACTCCATTAACTAGCTCGATGGCGCAGACATATGGATGAAGCAGAGGGAGAGTATCTGCTTTCTGCTTAGAGAAGACATCTAAATAGCCTTGATAAGGTGGTGGTAATTGATTAGAATCCTATTGCAGCGCACATGTGGGAAGGGTAAGGCAAGCCTTGGAGCAGTTTGGATCCCTCCGCAGAACCTCACCAGTCTCTCAATCGATGACAGGATTGTGAGTTTTCAGCCAAAGTAGTCCAAGTATGATAGGAGCTTGAGGACAGTGGATAAGGTAGAAAGACAGGTGTTCAGTATGCAAGGCTCCGATGGATAGCAGCAGAGGATGTTTCTGCCTTTTCACTTGACCGTTGAGCAGGGGATGTCCGTCTAGTCCACAGATGGAAATTGGAGACTACAGTACCTCTACAGGAATGTCAACAGACTGGGCATAGGCAAAGTCCAAGAAATTTCCTGCAGCTCCATTGTCCAGGAAGGCCAAGGCCTAGACCTGCTTACCTCTGACTAATATGCGCATTGAAATGAAGATGGAATTTGCCATTGACATAGCTGACCTAAGTGGATCCCACATCACTTACCCTCTGTCATTTCCCGACTTCTGAGGACAGGAACATGCTTGATGCCCCCTGCCACCGCAGTAGAGACACAGAGCCATGGGTCCATCTACATGTCTTCTCCTCGGCTTGCAAGCGTCAGGCCCCTATCTGCATGGGCTCCGGACCCTCCTCAGGTGATGTGATTGCAAAAGTATGGGAAAGTGGGGATGGACCCTCCTTCTCCATCCTTCATTCTATGATGTGTCGATCTACCCATATGGCCAACTGCATCAAGGCATCCAAGGAGCTCGGCGATGGATACTGCACCAAATGATCTTTTATCTGTTCCATTAGGCCTAAACAGAACTGACTGCGTAACGCTGGGTCATTCCAACCGCAATTGTTGGCCCAGTGCCAAAAATTTTTTGCAGTATGCTTTGGCGGTACTCCTTCCTTGCCGGAGAGAATGTAACTGAGCATTCCGCTGTAGTAGCTTGATCCAGATCATCATAGAGGACCCCCAAGGCAGCAAAGTCATCCACTGACAGACAGGCTGGATGTTCTACAGATAGACCGAATGCCAAAGTCTGCGGATCACCATGGAGCAAAGAGATAACAATCCCTACTTTTTGGACCTCTGATCCAGAGGAGTGTGGTCTCAACCAAAAGTATAGCTTGCATGCTGCACAAAAATTAAAAAACTGACTCCGATCTCTAGAGAATCAATCTGGCAGATTCATCTTGGGTTCTTTACTAGCAAATGCTGCCAATGGAACAGTGTGGGATCTCTGATCATGAGAGGTCACTTGGAGGGACAAGTCCTGAAATTTCTGATTCAGCGATTCAGTGATGTTATGAAACTCCTGCACTATTGCATAGGACCCCTAGAGTCCCTCTATGGAGGGTTTTCTGCCTATAACAGCCACCCGCTCTTCCCTTAGTGTTAGACGGACACCGGTGCTTACAGTAGGTGTCTGCCAGGTCTTATACCTCCAAACAGTAGGGGCTTATGCAACAGACAGGAGATCACTAGGTAATAACTGTATTAGTAATGTATAAGCAACAGTAATATGACAATGACACAGTTAACTGAAGTACTGACACTAGTTTTGGTCCAGTCCAGGTGAAATGCAAGTAATAGAACACACAGATCTGCACCACAGTTCTCAATGCAGTAGTAATGGTTAAACACAGTCACTATTATTGCAGCAGTGCCAGCATAGCACAGCAATCCCAATATAGAAAATACATTATATTTAAAACAGTGATTCCAGCAAGGCACAGGTGGATTGCTCAGCAGAAAATGCATGCACAGGTCACACAGCAGGACACTAAGGAGTATATATATCACCAGGGTTAATGTACAGTAATGAAACATTTAGCTGAGTATTTCCTTCAGGAAGACAGCTAGGAACTCAGGAACAGCAACCATGAACCGGGAACAAAATACAACTCTCCAAGAAGGACTACCTCTGACAGGAAGTGAAGGGCTGGCTGTAACTTATCAGAAGCAGGGACCAATGAGAGCAATCTCTGAACAGAGGCCCTGATTCTGAGCCGGACGCTCTGACAAAGCTCTTGCTCTGAATCAGGGCCGTCCCTGCTACCCGCATAGCTGTGGGTGACCACCCACAGCTATAGCGAGCGACCAAAATGATGGTCGCGATGGTCAAGAACATCGCGACCATCGGGCTTGCGACGAGACCCTGTGGTAGGGTCTCGCTGCCGCAAGTCCTGGAGTGTTTTTGCTTCTATCAGAGCCAAAAGCACTCCCACTGACATCACTAGTGATGTCAGTGGGACTGGCCCCAGATGGTAGGCGTTCCCATGCGAACGCCTCCGTCTGGGCAGCCACGCTCCCGGCATGCCCACCAAAGGGGGTGTGCTGTCAATCACCATTGACAGCACGCCCCCTTTGCTGCGAGACCCATAACGAGGCCTGGCCATCATTATTCGGGTCCCGCGCATGCGCACGACGGAGCCGGCTCCCTCGTGCGCATGTGCACTTGGGCAACATCGACCCGCTTTCGAGCGCTCAGCGCTCACGAGCGGGTCTGAATCAGGCCCAGAGCCTCTATAATTACTGAATGGTTTGCAGTTGAGCTGCACACAGACTGACAGGCACGAATGCAGCAATGAGCTGCACAGACACAGACAGAGGGCCTGATTCAGAGCCGGACGCTCTAAACGAGTGCCCTCTCTGAATCAGGGCGTTTTTTTTTTTTAATAGTGCGACCTCTTGGACGCTCGCATAGCTGTGGGTTACCACCCACAGCTTATGCGAGCGTCCATGATGATGGTAGCGATGGTCAAGACCATCGCAACCATCGGGTTTGCGACGAGACCCTGCGGTAGGGTCTTGGTGACCGCAAGCCCTGGAGTGATTTTGGCTCTACCAGAGCCAAAATCACTCCCACTGACATCACTAGTGATGTCAGTGGGGCCGTCTTCCGTCTGGCAGGCACGCCCACCAAAGGGTGCGTGCTGTCAATCAACATCGCAGCACGCCCCCTTTGATCAGACACTACGAGCGAAGGAAAGTCCTTCGCTCGTCGCATCTCGCGCATGTGCACGACGGAGCTCCCTCCGTCGTGCGCATGAGCAGTGCAGGCCATCGACCCACTTGTGAGTGGACAGCCGCTCGCGAGTGGGTCTGAATCAGGGCCTTTGTCTATATTGCTTGCAATTTATTAAGAAAGGTTGTTGTGTTTTTAAGATATGTTTTCTCACATTCTATTACCGGCTGTAAGTAGTAATCTAAATACCTAGATACATCATACAGTAAGGAACCCCTGGCCAACATAATCGCACTTCCTGGTGGATGGGCACTGTTTTTAGGCAATTTGTGGATCATATAAAAAATTGGAACACTTGGGAATTCTGTAATCAGAGCTGAAGCTCCAAGTATACAATATATATATATATATATATATATATATATATATATTGTGATAGGATCACTGGTAAAGTGGTCTGTGGCAGGTACATTTATCCCAGATTCCTGTCTTTTGTGTTTTAAACCCCCAGGAGAAAGTCTGCAGTGTAGCAAGCTTGAGTTTCGGCTTTTTGAAAAGCCGGTTTGGGAACTGGGGGTTGTGGGTGAGAGGAGAGGGAGGGCTCCACCCACGGCCACTCCAGGTTTTGGTTCTCGCAGCCTGGTAACAGGCTTGTCAGCTTTCCACCTGAGAGTGGCCAATATAAGCCTAGTTTGTTTAGGGCTGATTGTCTCACCTGGGAGAGCAGGCAGGGAGTTTGCTCAGAGACACTTGAAAAACCTATCTGTGAGTACTGTGCTGTGCTTTGTTGCTGGCGAGGGCATTAGGCCCTGCCAGGTTCTGGTAGTGAGGGAACTACCTGTGAAGTTAGTGCCCCGACAGGGCTAGGATTTATATTTATGTTTTCTTTATATTTCTGTCATTGTACAATAAAGACTGGCGCCGACCAGCTTGTACTTGCATCCAGACTGGTGTGCTGCTTCCCTGCTGCTGTGTGTGTGTGTAAGGAAGGAGTCCTCTACACAGGAGAGGGACCCCCTAACCTAACTGTGTCACAATATGGTGGAGAATGCGGGCACCCACACACACTGAAGTTGCAGCAAGAGGAAAACTAAAGGGACAGACACCCAATTTGTGAGTGTGGAAATAACGCTGTGTCCTTGGAGTCCCATAGAGGAGGCGTCAGCCCATGCTCAGAGAGGCAAGGTTCAGCTTCCAACCTACACCCCAGGACAAAATGGAGGACATTATTAAAGCCCTGCTCCTAGCTACAGCAGCTCAGCAGGAATCTACCAGAGCTCAGCAGGAATCTACCAGGGCTCTGCAGGAATCCACCAGGGTGCAACTGTCAGCCTTGGAGACAGCCCAGGGGCAACAACAGGTTGCCATTGAGGAAACCCGCCGGGCCTTAGTGGAAAACAGCCAGGCCATAAAAGAGGTGGTACAGCACCTGATCGCCCGGCCCAGAGATGTTGGTACTGGTCCTCCCACCACCACTCACTCCGTACGAGCCAGTCACTTCCTCCAGAAGATGACTTCAGGCGATGATGTGGAGGCCTATCTCACCACATTTGAAAGAACGGCCGAAAGGGAGAGTTGGCCCAAGGAGCAGTGGGCAAGTCTGGTGGCACCTTTTTTGTCTGGGGAGCCATAAAAGGCCTATTTTGACTTATGCCTGGCTGATGCCAAGGACTATAAAAAACTAAAACAGGAGATCCTAACTCGCTTGGGAGTCTCCACCTTTGTTCGTGCCCAACGGGTCCACCGCTGGGAGTTCCATAGGGACAAGCCTCCACATTCACAGATGCATGACCTCGTCCATCTGTCCTCAAAATGGCTACAGCCCGAGACGCTGACGGGACCACAGATCGTGGAAAGGGTCGTGATTGACCGGTACCTGCGATCATTACCTGTGACTCTGCGCAAGTGGGTGAGCCATGCAGACCCTAAGTCCGTGGACCAGTTGGTCGAGCTGGTGGAGAGGTACGTGGCAGCTGAGGAGCTGATGAGTATGCCCCACCGAGCCCCGATGGCGCTCCGGCGAACTCCCAGATACACTGGTAAGACTGTTCCAGGGGAGAAGGGTGCTGGGTGGTGGAATGTACTTAAGACTGAGGGTGTAGAACCTGGAGACAGGCCTGCCAGGCTGGGAAGGTTCTTGCCCCGTAAACGACTAGACATTAATATGACTCAGTGTTTCCGATGTGGTGGCTTCGGCCATAGTGCCGCTAATTGTGCACTTACAACTGAACCTATGCAATGTGATACTGCTCATGTCTACCGCAGGGGGTCTTTTTTTGCACAGATAGCCTGTACGGCTGACCGGCAGGCTGTGACTGATAAGCACATGTGTGTACTCACTGTAGATGGCAACCGAGGAGAGGCACTGTTAGACTCTGGTAGCTTGGTGACACTTATATACTGTAGTGCAACTTTGGTTCATTTTTGGGGCGTGGGTCCCCCTGGATTTGCCTTTGTTGATCTGTGTCAGGGCACCGCATTATAACACATTTTTCCTTTATAACACATTTTAACCCTTCACTGTTTGTTTATTATATATGTACCTCACTTTTTATTTTCATTCTTTATATGCAGCAGTAGCTGCTCCTAACTATCTCTTTCACACTGCACTTTTCTTACTATGGCACATCAGCATTGGCCAGCTGGCTTCCTGGCCAGCTGGCTTCCTGGCCTGTGTTCCACTGAAAATTTTAAAGTTTGTAATGCCAAGAACCATCTTGTAATTCTCGCATTACTGTCCTTATTTTCAGACATCCACTTCAGAGGGGCATGGTCAGTGATCAATTTGAACTTTCTTCCGACCAAGTAGTACCTGAGAGCCTCTAACGCCCACTTTATGGCCAACGCCTCCTTCTCCACTGTGGCATAGTTTCTCTCATGTACATTCAACTTTCTGCTAAGATAGAAAATAGGGTGTTCCTCACCCTCCTTGTTCTGGGACAGGACCACTCCTATACCTACTTCTGATGCATCGGTTTGTACTATGAATTCCCTTTCAAAATTAGGAGTCATCAGGACTGGTTGGGAACACAACGCTACTTTCAACTCCTGAAAAGCTTTCTCTGCCTCAGGACTCCATTCTACCACTTTTTGTTTGCCTTTGGTCAGGTCAGTCAGTGGGACTGCCATGGTGGCAAAGTTGGGTATAAACCTCCTGTAGTACCCCGTAATTCCCAAGAAGGCTCTCACCTGCTTCTTATTCAGAGGCCGTGGACAGTTTTGTATGGCATCAACTTTATTGAGCTGAGGCTTTATCAGGCCTCTGCCTATGGTGTATCCCAGATATTTTACTTCCTCAATGCCTAGACAACACTTTTTTGGGTTGGCTGTCAAACCTGCCTTATAGATGGAGTCCAACACTGCTTGTACCCTGGGTAAGTGAGACTGCCAATCAGGACTATGAACGACCACGTCATCCAGATAAGCAGCCGCATACCGTCTATGGGGCCTTAGAATCCTGTCCATCATTCTTTGGAAGGTAGCAGGTGCCCCATGTAGCCCGAAGGGCAACATCTTGTACTGAAACAAGCCCTCTGGCGCTGAAAAAGCTGTCTTTTGTTTGGCGCTCTCGGTTAACGGTACTTGCCAATACCCTTTGGTTAGGTCAAGAGTGCTTAAATACCTTGCCATCCCTAGTCTCTCAATCAGTTCATCCACTCTTGGCATTGGGTAGGCATTGAATTTTGAAACGCTGTTCAACTTTCGGAAGTCATTGCAGAAACGCACACTCCCGTCAGGCTTTGGAATTAACACAATGGGACTTGACCATTCACTATGTGATTCTTCAATAACCCCTAACTCTAGCATATTTTTAATTTCTTTCGACACCAATTCTCTTTGTGTTTCTGGTAACCTATAGGGCTTTAGATTAACTTTAACCCCTGGGTCAGTGATGATGTCATGTTTAATGACCGAGGTTTTCCCAGGTACGTCAGAGAACAGCACTCTATTTCTAATCAGAAACTCCTTGACCTCTTGTTGTTGAATTGCCGACAGGGTTTTTGCCACTGTCACTTTGGGAACTAAGGGCCCTGGACTTACTGGAGGGTCTCGGATGGCCGACAGTACCGTTCTATCTTTCCAGGGCTTTAACAGATTTATATGGTATATCTGTTCCGGCTTTCTTTTCCCCGGCTGGTAAACTTTGTAATTGACCTGCCCCACTCTTTCTAAGATTTCAAAGGGCCCTTGCCATTTAGCCAAAAGTTTATTTTCCACAGTGGGAACCAATACTAACACTCTGTCCCCAGGAACAAAGCTGCGTTACTAAGCATTGCGGTTGTATACCCTCTGCTGTGCCTGTTGAGCCTGTTCCAGGTGCTCTCTCACTATCGGCACTACCGCAGCAATTCTATCCTGCATTTGAGAAACATACTCAATCACCGTTTTGTAAGGAATAGACTGCCCCTCCCATGTCTCTTTGGCAATGTCTAGTAACACCCTTGGGTGTCTCCCATACAACAAGTCGAAGGGTGAAAACCCGGTGGAGGACTGGGGAACTTCTCTTAAGGCCAACAATAAATACGGCAATAAGTAGTCCCAATCCCTACCATCCTTGTCGACCACTTTCCTAAGCATGTGTTTTAACGTCTTGTTAAACCTCTCGACCAGCCCATTAGTTTGGGGGTGATAAACCGAACTTCTTAACTGTTCGATTTTGAACAGGCGGCATAACTCTTTCATGACTTTGGACATAAACGGTGTACCCTGGTCAGTTAGTATCTCCTTAGGTATACCCAGCCTGCTAAAGACATGAACTAGCTCTCTGGCAATGGTCTTGGTTGACGTATTGCGCAACGGGATCGCTTCCGGGTACCTGGTAGCGTAATCCATTATGACCAGAATATTCTGGTGTCCCCTGGCAGACTTCATTAAGGGTCCAACCAAATCCATCGCTATTCTTTCAAACGGCACCTCTATGATAGACAATTGAACTAGTGGACCCTTAAAATGTGGCCCGGGAGCATGATACTGACACTCAGGGCAGGATGCGCAAAAGTCAGATACCTCTTTATGAAGCCCGGGCCAGAAAAACCTCTGCATTATTCACTCAGTGGTTTTCTCTACCCCTAGATGGCCTGCCGTTATATGACCATGGGCCAGATCTAACACTGTTCTTCTGTAGGCTTTGGGAACTATTAGTTGTTCCACAACATCTTCCCCCTTCTTAGTCACCTGATATAACAAATCCTGTCACATTGCCATGTGGGGATAGGACAAAGGACTATCAGGGTCTACGGTTTTATCATCAACTACTTTTACATTCTCCCTGGCTTTTACCAAAGTAGGGTCATTCAACTGCTCCACGGCAAAGACCTCTCTTCTGACCTCTAAATCAGGCAGATGATCACCTGGCCCAACAACACTTCCCACCTCAATGGGAGGCATCAGTTGGCGGGCCACCGTCATGTTCTGCATTCTCTAGTTCGCCAACCATAGTAGAAAAAGGGAATAACTCTGACTCAGAAGAAACTCCTTCCTCCACTACATCAACAACCTTCTCAAATGGATCGGGGTTGTTCACCTCTGGAACAAAACGGCTTTCCCACAACTTCCAGAAGTGAGCAAAGTCTCTCCCCAATATTGCATCGTACACCAGACCATGCACCAAACCCACAGAAACTATAGCAGAGCCACATGGTGTCTCGATGTTCACCTCGGCCGTAACATAATATCGAGTATCCCCATGTATGCAGGTCACACCAACAGTTTTCCCTGTATGCCTCAAGGGGTTCACCAGCTCAGCTTTTATAAGTGTCACCAAGCTACCAGAGTCTAACAGTGCCTCTACTCGGTTGCCATCTACAGTGAGTACACACATGTGCTTATCAGTCTCAGCCTGCCGGTCAGCCGTACAGGCTATCTGTGCAAAGAAAGACCCCCTGCGGTAGACATGAGCAGTATCACATTGCATAGGTTCAGTTGTAAGTGCACAATTAGCAGCAATATGGCCGAAGCCACCACATCGGAAACACTGAGTCATATTAATGTTTAGTCGTTTACGGGGCAAGAACCTTCCTGGCCTGGCAGGCCTGTCTCCAGGTTCTACACCCTCAGTCTTAGGTACATTCCACCGCCCAGCACCCTTCTCCCCTGGAACAGTCTTACCAGTGTATCTGGGAGTTCGCCGGTGCACCATCGGGGCTCGATGGGCCATACTCATCAGCTCCTCAGCTGCCACGTACCTCTCCACCAGCTCGACCAACTGGTCCGCGGACTTAGGGTCTGCATGGCTTACCCTCTTGCGCAGAGTCACAGGTAATGATCGCAGGTACCGGTCCATCACGACCCTTTCCACGATCTGTGGTCCCGTCAGCATCTCGGGCTGTAGCCATTTTGAGGACAGATGGACGAGGTCATGCATCTGTGAACGTGGAGGCTTGTCCCTATGGAACTCCCAGCGGTGGACCCGTTGAGCACGAACAAAGGTGGTGACTCCCAAGCGAGTTAGGATCTCCTGTTTTAGTTTTTTATAGTCCTTGGCATCAGCCAGGCATAAGTCAAAATAGGCCTTTTGTGGCTCCCCAGACAAAAAAGGTGCCACCAGACTTGCCCACTGCTCCTTGGGCCAACTCTCCCTTTCGGCCATTCTTTCAAATGCGGCGAGGTAGGCCTCCACATCATCGCCCGAAGTCATCTTTTGGAGGAAGTGACTGGCTCGTACGGAGTGAGTGGTGGTGGGAGGACCAGTATTAACATCTCTGGGCCTGGCGACCAGGTGCTGTACCACCTCTTTTATGGCCTGGCTGTTTTCCGCTAAGGCCTGGCGGGTTTCCTCAATGGTGACCTGTTGAAGTCTGTTAGATTCCTGCTGAATTTTGTTTGTCTCCTGCTGAGCTGCTGTAGCTTGAAGCAAGGCCTTAATAATGTCCTCCATTTTGTCCTGGGGTGTAGGTTGGAAGCTGAACCTTGCCTCTCTGAGCATTGGCTGATGCCTCCTCTATGGGACTCCAAGGACACAGTGTTATTTCCACACTCACAAATTTGGTGTCTGTCCCTCTTACTGCAACTTCAGTGTGTGTGGGTGCCCGCATTCTCCACCATATTGTGACACAGTTAGGTTAGGGGGTCCCCCTCCTGGGTAGAGGACTCCTTCCTTACACACACACACAGCAGCAGGGAAGCAGCACACCAGTCTGGATGCAAGTACAAGCTGGTCAGCGCCAGTCTTTATTGTACAATGT
The DNA here is from genome assembly GCA_031769625.1 of Taudactylus pleione. NCBI lineage: Eukaryota > Metazoa > Chordata > Amphibia > Anura > Myobatrachidae > Taudactylus > Taudactylus pleione. The sequence goes on from JAUIMM010000384.1 coordinate 13,459,286, forward strand.
CAGAAACATAAAGAAAACATAAATATAAATCCTAGCCCTGTCGGGACACTAACTTCACAGGTAGTTCCCTCACTGCCAGAACCTGGCAGGGCCTAATGCCCTCACCAGCAACAAAGCACAGTACTCACAGATAGGCTTTCCAAGTGTCTCTGAGCAAACTCCCTGCCTGCTCTCCCAGGTGAGACAATCAGCCCTAAACAAACTAGGCTTATATTGGACACTCTAAGGTGGAAAACTAACAAGCCTGTTACCAGGCTGCGAGAACCAAAACCTGTAGTGGCCGTGGGTGGAGCCCTCCCTCTCCTCTCACCCACAACCCCCAGGTCCCAAACCGGCTTTTCAAAAAGCATATTAGGGGCGTGCATCGGCCACTTTTCGTGTTTTGTGTTTTGGTTTTGGATCTGGATCTTTCTTTGTGTTTTGTATCTAGATTGGTTTTGCCAAAACCACCCTTCCGTGTCTTGGGTTTTGGGTTTTGTGTTTTGGATCTGAATTTTTTTGGAAAAAAGCATAAAAACAGCTAAACTCACAGAATTTGTGGGGTTTTGTTCCTATGCTATTATTAGCCTCAATATCATTAATTTCCACTCATTTCCAGTCTATTCTGAACACCTCACATCTCACAATATTGTTTTTAGGCCAAAAGGTTGCACCGAGGTAGCTGGATGACTATGCTAAGCAACACAAGTGGGCGGCACAAACACGTGGCCCATCTTGGAGTGATGCTGCAATGGCAGACAGGATAGCAGTTTGAAAAACTAGGCCCCAAACAGTACATAATGCAAAGAAAAAAAAGAGGTGCAAGATGGAATTGTCCTTGGGCCCTCCCACCAACCATTATGTTTTATAAACAGGACATGCATACTTTAATAAACCAATCTTTTCAGCGCCAGGGTCTGCCACATGACTGTGGTTGAAATGATTGGTTCGTTTGGGCCCCCACAAAACAAGCTGGCAATTAATCTGTCCCTGCACAAACTGGATCTATGGAGGCAAGATGTCATCCTCATCCTCCTCATCCACCGATTCCTCACCCTCTTCAGTGTTGAGTACATCCTCATCCTCACAGAGTATTAATTTGTCCCCCCTGGAATCCACCGCCACAGGTCCCTCTGTACTTTCTGGAGGCTGGACTCCCTGGAAGAATTGAAAATTAATTTTGATGAACATCATCTCCACATTTTGTGGAAGCAACCTCCTGCGCCTTTTGCTGACAAGGTTCCCGGCTGCACTAAAAACTCTTTCGGAGTACACACTGGAGGGGGTGGAACCTAGGTAATATAGAGCCAGTCTGTACAGGGGCCTCAAAATTGCCTCTTTTTCCTGCCAGAATAGGTATGGACTGTCTGACATGCCTACTTGGATGCTGTCACCAATGTAATCCTCCACCATTCTGTCAATGGTGACAGTATCATATGCAGTGACAGTAGACATGTCAGAAAATGTTGACAGGTCCTTCAGTTCAGACCAGATGTCCAAACTTGGTTCTGCCTACCCTGCATCACCGCCAGCAGGTTGCTTAGGATATCTAAGTTGTTTCCTGACAGCCCCAGTTGCGGGAGAAAATGAAGAAAGAGCTATTGACGTGTCACACTACACTACAGTTGACAGTTTTCACCAGCAGGTCTTTGCACCTCTGCAGGCTTGATTCCGCCGGAAAGAGAAACACCACTTAGGCTTTAATCCTAGGATCGAGCACGGTGTCCAAAATGTTGTGGTCTGATTTCAACAGATTGACCACCCTGGAATTATGGCAAAGTGAATGAAGGGCTTCATCCACAAGTCCAACATACCGAGCGCAATCGCTCCATCTTAGCTCCTCCTTCACTTTCTCCAGCTGCTTCTGCAAGAGCCTGATGAGGGGAATGACCTGACTCACGTCTAACACCAACATAACTGTCAAGGCCTCAGTTATCTGCTCTGCAAGAGGATAAATGTTGTCGTACTTCATCCTCCTTGCAAAGGACTGTTGGACAGTCATTTGCTTAGTAAAAGAAGTAGCGGTGTTCCAACTTCCTCTCTGGGATGATGAACGACTCCAAGCAGCAGCAGCAGCTGTAGGCGTAGCAATGCAGGATCCTCCGGAGGAATCCCTAATAGGAGAGGAGTCAGTCATGCCAGTGGCATGGCCAGCTGGACTACTTCCGATCCTGACTGAGAGGAAATTGACGAGGAGGGAGTTGACGGTGTGGTTTGCAGGCGCTTGGATACAACAGGACAAAGGGATTTAAGTGTCCCTGGACTGCTTACGGTCTTAGCCACAGCTTCTGAACTTGGCAGTAACACTTTATGAATGCACTGCAGGTGACGTATAAGGGAGGATGTTCCTAGGTGGTTAACATCCTTACCCCTACTTATTACACCTTTACAAATGCAACATATGGCAAGTAGAGATGAGCAGGTTCGGATCTAAGAGATCTGAACCCATTCGAATTTGGTGGATCCGAGGCGATCCGAGCGCAGCTGACACAGCCAGCAAAACTGCACTATGACACTGCTGGTACCCCCGCACTGCCAACACAGCCAGAAAACCTGCACTAAAGACACCGCTGACACCCCCGCACTGCCGACACAGTCAACAAACCTGCACTAAAGACACCGCTGGCACCCCCGCACTGCCAACATCACCGGTACCCTTCACTGAGGACACTGCCAGCACCGCAGCACTGCCATTCCATGTACTGAGGAGGACACCGTCAGCAACCCCGCTCTGCTGACACTGCTGTCACAGTAAGTGCACTATTGGTGTATTCATCCCACACTGTATAACCCACTGTATCCATGTTGGAAATTAGAAACTGAACTGCCACATGTTAGAGCCGTCCACTGTGTCACTTAGCTTAGTCAGCCAGCTAGCTGGATGCAACCTTTTGGCCTTAACTAGATAAAGCAAATAATATTGTGAGGTGGTCTAAATTGTTTGGAAATTACTGGAAATAAATGTTATTGAGGTTAACTATACCGTAGGAACAAAAAAATCCAGATCCAAAACCAAAACACGAAAACAAAACACAGAGGTGAGATTTTGGCAAAACCAATCAAGACCCAAAACCAGGGTAGATCCAGATCCAAAACCAAAACCAAAACACGGGGGTCGGCACACATCTCTAATGGCAAGACAGTTATTGTCCGGATTTGGACTGAAATATTTCCAAACCAAAGAGGTGGAATGTTTGGTCTTCTGCCCAAGCATGATGATGGACTTTTTCATCCCACGGACAACAACTGTCTCCCCCGGTGCCCGATTAAACAAACCACATCACCATCAGAATCCTCCTCAGCACCAGCTACACCAATATCCTCAGTGACATCTTCAATTTGAATATCAGCAACTGGACTGTGGTGCTCCTTCCAGAACTTGCAGAGGGTGTGCAAATGGTGGAAAGAGCCACCTCTTCCCATCCAGTGTTGGGAAGGTCAGGCATTGCAACCGCCGCCACACTTGGACTCTCCTTGGGGATTTGTGATATCTTCTTAGAATGCACAGTTCTTTGCTGTGCTTTTGCCTGCTTAACTCGTTTCATTTTTGTAGCGGGAGGAGGGCTTCCATCGTCATGTGAAGCTGAACCACTAGTCATGAACATAGGGAAGGACCTTAGCCGTTCCTTGCCACTCCGTGTCGTAAATGGCATATTGACAAGTTTAAGTTTCTCCTCAGATGACTTAAATTTATTTTTTAAGGTTATTTTCCTTAACTTTGGCATATGGGATTTTATATGCCCTCTACTACGACATTGGGCATTGGCTTTGGCAGACAATGTTGAAGGCATTTCATTGTCTATGTCATGACTAGTGGCAGCAGCTTCAGCACTTGGAGGAAGTGGTTCTTGATCTTCCCCTATTTTTTTTTTTATAGGACAAATTTTTGTCCTCCATGTTTGTGATATTGATACGTGCGGCTAAGGTGCACACAAACACAGAAAAATATATATTTTTTTTTTTTTCAGGCACTTTGGGGGTTACACCACCCTTCAACAGACGAGCCAGCCGGCCTTTGACTTATGACACAGGCGCGCGCTTGGTGCTACTTTGTTGATGCACGTGCGGCTAAGGCGCGCACAAGTCACAAACACAGAAAACTTATTTTATTTTTTCCTGCACTTTGGGGGTTACACCACCCTTCAACAGATGAGCCAGCTGGCCCTTGACTTATAACACAGGTGCACGCTTGGCACTGCTACTTTTTTGATGCACGTGGGGCTAAGGTGCGCCGCACACAAGTCACAAACACAGAAAAACATATTTTTTTTATTTTTTCCGACACTTTGGGGGATACACCACCCTTCAACAGACGAGCCAGCTGGCCCTTGACTTATGACACAGGCGCACGCTTGGCGCTGCTACTTTGTTGATGCACGTGCGGCTAAGGTGCACACAAGTCACAAACACAGAAAAATATATATATATATTTTATTTCTGGTACTTTGTGGGGTACACTACCCATCAACAGATGAGCCAGTCGACCCTTGACTTATGATACAGGCACACGCTTGGCGCTGCTACTTTGTTGATGCACGTGTGGCTAAGGTGCACACAAGTCACAAACACAGATTTTTTATTTCAGCCACTTTGGGGGTTACACCACCCTTCAACAGACGAGCCAGCCGGCCCTTGACTTATGACACAGGCGCACGCTTGCCGCTGCTACTTTGTTTATGCATGTGCGGCTACGCAGCACAGCACACAAGTCACAAGCACAGAAAAATATATTGTTTTATTTTTTCCGCCACTTTGGGGGTTACACCACCCTTCAACAGATGATCCAGCCAGCCCTTGACTTATGACACAGGCGCACACTTGGCGCTGCTACTTTGTTGATGGACATGCGGCTAAGGCGCACGTAAGTCACAAATACAGAATTTTTTTTTTTTTTCTGGCACTTTTGCGGGTTACACAACCCTTCAACAGATGACCCAACTGGCCCTTGACTTATGACACAGGCACACGCTTGGCGCTGCTACTTTGTGGAAGCATGTGCGGCTAAGGTGCACACAAGTCACACACAGAAAAATATGTTATTTTTTTTCCCGGCACTTTGGGGGTTACACCACCCTTCAACAGACAAGCCAGCTAGCCCTTGACTTATGACACAGGTGCATGCTTGGCGCTGCTACTTTGTTGAAGTACGTGCGGCTAAGGGGCACACAAGTCACAAACACAGAAAAAAATATTTTTTTTTCCAGCACTTTGGGGGTTACACCACCCTTCAACAGGTGATCCAGCCAGCCCTTGACTTATGACACAGGCACCAGGCCCTTGACTTATGACACAGGCGCATGCTTAGCACTGATACTTTGTTGATGCACATGCGGCTAAGGCGCATACAAGTCACAAACACAGAAAAATATTTTTATTTTTTTTCCAGCACTCTTTGAGGTTACACCACCCTTCAACAGATGAGCCAACCAGCCCTTGACTTATGACACAGGCACACGCTTGGCGCTGCTATTTTGTTGATGCACGTGCGGCTAAGGTGCACACAAGTCACAAACACAGAAAAATATTTTTATTTTTTTTCTAGCACTCTTGGGGGTTACACCACCCTTCAACAGATGAGCCAACCGGCCCTTGACTTATGACACAGGCGCACGCTTGGTGCTGCTATTTTATTGATGCATGTGCAGCTAAGGCGCACACAAGTCACAAACACAGAAAAATATTTTTTTTTTTCTGGCACTTTGGGGCTTACACCACCCTTCAATAGACCAGCCAGCTAGTCCTTGACTTATGACACAGGCGCATGCTTGGCGCTTCTACTTTGTTGAAGCACCTGCGGCTAAGGCGCACACAAGTAACAAACACAGAAAAATATATTTATTTTTTTTCCGGCACTTTGGGGTTTACATAATCCTTCAGCAGATGAGCCAGCTGGCCCTTGACGTATGACACAGGCGCACGCTTGGCGCTGCTACATTGTTAATGCTTGTGCGGCTAAGGTGCACACAAGTCACATACAGAGAAAAATTTTATTTTTGTATTTTTTCTGGAACTTTGGGGGTACACCACCCTTCAACAGATGATCCAGCTGGCCCTTGACTTATGACACAGGTGCACGCTTGGCACTGCTACTTTGTTGAAGCACTTGCGGCTAAGGCGCACACAAGTCACAAACACAGAAAAATTATTTAATTTTATCCGGCATTTTGAGGGTTACACCACCCTTCAACAGATGAGCCAGCCGGCCCTTGACTTATGACACAGGTGCATACTTGACGCTGCTACTATGTTGATGCATGTGCGGCTAATGCGCACCCAAACAAAAAACTATTTTTTTTTTTGCACTTGGGGGGAGCACCCCTGATGGACAGAGCACCCCCTGGACAGCACTACAGCACCCCTTTAGGACTACAGCCTTTATGGGACAACAGCAATCCACAACACAGCCAAGCCAGCCCCTATGGACAGCAGCAGCACCAGCACAGCAATCCCCACCCTTCCTCTATGGACAACACAGCCTTTATGGGATAACAGCACTGCACAAGACAGCCCAAACAGCCCCTATGGACCTTGGACATAGCCCCTATGAACAACAGCAGCACCAGCACAGCAAACCCCCACCCTCCCTCTCCACTGTCCATAGCCAGAGTGAAAAATGGTGCCGACGTGGGGACCTTTTATAGAATCCAAAACCCGTGAGAATTCGACAGTGGGATGATGACGTTTCGCCTCGAATTTAGGCGGGAAAACCTGATCGGCGGGGCTAGGGTGGGTTCGGATTTCAGATATCCGAACCCGCTCATCCCTAATATATATATATATATATATATATATATATATATATAAAAAAGGGTGAGTCAAAACCCATACTGAGATGGCAGCTCTCTTGCAATGGGTCTCGCTACAAGACAGGGTGGCTGTCGATGTTGATTGACAGCTCGCCCCATTTTGTAGGTGGGGAGGAGGGGTGGCTGCACAAATGCAGCCATTCCCTTAGGAACACCTGGCATTTGTGGGCGGCCCTACTGACATCACTCATGATGTCAGTAGTGGACTTCCTGCTCTATTAGAGCAGGAAGTCCACTCGGGCTTGTGAGTGCTGAGACCCTGCCACAGGGTCTCCTCGCAAGCCCGATGGTCACGATTATCGAGACCATCGCCAGGCCGCCCGCAAAAGCTGTGGGTGGTCACCAACAGCTTAGCGAGCGGCCTGGAGGCAGAAAAAATTAAAAAACCCGCCCTGATTCAGAGCGAGCACTCGCAAACAGTGAGCACCTCTGAATCAGGCCCTAGGTCTCTGTATCTCCATACACTGCTGTGCAGGTTTCAACGTGTTACGTCAGTTCATCTGTGACTGCACTGCAAGAAAAATGGCTGCCTCACTTGTGATTTGCACGAAAGAAAAGCAGCATGCAGTGATTAGTTTTTTGTGGTCTGAGGGTGTGTCTGGTGTTGATATTTATTGAATACTTTGGGGGCAATTCAGACCCGGACACTAAGCCACGATCGCTCGCATCCAAAAGGGGCCGGGTATGCAAGTTCCGCGAACGCACTGTCTGGTGTAAGGACACACTCTACATCTTAGAGAGTGATGGCAGAGTGAGCGCACACCAGTATAAAGATGCCCACTTTTCTTTCGTAGCACACGTCATCTCCAGGAAGTGTATGATTAATCAAAACCATCGAGTACCATCGGAGCTGCACGCAGCGCTTGAGGTAGACCCTACCCCACCGCAAGCACTGCGATCACTCCAGGCTGAAATACAACCAAGTGACGTGTACACGCTTCCATGCTAGTTATGCACTCCCATAAAACTCAGTTTTGACGCCCAGACACGCGTGCGCTCACAGCACCACACTCCCGTTCACAAGCACCTTCCCCTGTTACCACCCAAAAACGGCACGGTCACTCAAAGTAGTGTCCAGTCTGTGTTCTACGAGCGCACAAATCCCGAGCGCAGTGATTGACTCGAGCATGCAAATATTGACGCATACGCATGCGCAGACAGGTGATTATCGGAATTAGCGTGCGTTTGCGGCTTAGCCTCCGGGTTTGAATCAGGCACTTTGTGCACAGTATGGAGAAAGTGTTTTGTTGCAAAGAAGTGTGAATGAATGGATAGAGAAGTTCAAATAAGGTCGCACAAGTGTCAGCCATGAAGAAGGAGTCGGACACCTGTCCACCTCCACGACTGATGAGAACATTAAGCATGCACATAAACTGATTCTGTTGGATAGACGAGTGACAGTGAATTATATTGCAAATCATTTGCAAATCAGCCATGGTTCTGCCTATGCTCGACAGACTTAGGTGAAGACAGCGGTGCATATGTGGCTCGCAGCTCAGCCTAAAACATATTTTAATGAGGGCATGCGAAAGCTTGTTGACAGATGGACAAAGGGCCTGATTCAGAGCTTAACGCTCTGACCAGAGCGCTCGCTCTGAATCAGGGCCCTCTTACCTTTTTTTGGTGCGTCCTCATGGACGCTCGCATAGCTATTTATCTTGGTGCTTGGGAGGCAATGTAGTACAGATTAAATATAAATATTTATTTGAACAAGCACAGCTGCTAGACCATATGTCCGTTACTATCCTGACACTTAGACAAAACCATGAAATCTATCTACTAAAAGGAACTGTGCTGATGCATGTAATATGGAAATGTATAGTCATATTATACCAATGAAAATACCCCAAAAATACCAAAAAAGGAGACTTTCGGTTCCAGCGGGTATGCGATAAAATGCGGGCTGGGAGACAGTACACGCTGATTACCCAGATGCGGATGGACAAATTTATTTCCTCCCCCATGCCTCGAAACCAGCGTTCCAAGGGAGACAAAGAAAGAGGCAAATCCAACATGGCTACTGCAGCAACAACAGCTCCAAAGGTAGGAGACCGGCCATCTCACTAGCTCCCTTCACTGTTTATACCAGTGAAGACTCAGTGAGGGATCATAGCGTGGAGGCTCCTATCTCCTCTACAGGACCACAACTGGGGGGAGCTGGAGGTGCACGTGCACCGGTTGTCGGATTAGGGTCTCATAGCCCCTGCATCCAACAGCACTGCTGCACCCGCTGCCAGTGTCCCCTAGGTCACCTCAGCCCGGCGCCGCAGGGAGGCTCCATTTACCGCTGGGATTTAATTCATTACCAGCGGGTGCCCTGCACCTTCCCTGCAGCACAGCAGTATCCGGAGGCTGGAGTTCTCTTCTGTACTCCAGCTTCTGGCTCCCCCCACGCAAAGGAGTAGCGTGGAACCATGGCACCTTGAGAAAGTGCATGTCATAGCGCCCCCTTGTACTGAACTGTGCCAGTGGGATATGGCCAGCCTGCGGGGGAATACTGAAGTGAAAAGAAAACAGCAAACAGTGGCAGTATCACGCTGGACATTGAGGTCCCATTGGGGAAATAGAATCTGACATTAAAAGGTAGCTCTTTTGACACTGCTTTATTTATGTATAACACCTAGGATCAGACTTTTATCTCCTTTGAATCATTGTTATTAGTCAATAGAGGAGATTGTATTATATATTCTGATCATTTAACTTAAATTGACAGAAAGTGAAATTCCACAGGGTGCACAGCTTATTACTGCAATTACTGCCCCAAGCAGCTATCATTGGAGTGGGAAAACCTATGGGAAGCTCCCTTCTTAGCTATGCTCCTACTTTGCAAATATACATTGCACCTATATTAATGTGAGTACTACTAATCATGTTCTGTCTACCACCATTATTATTATTTCAGGTCTCCTAATATTTTTTAAAAGATCTTTCAAATAACACTTTGTGGTCATGCCTGGGAACACCTCCATTACTTTAAATAGCAAAGCAATTACTTTTTTTTTTAATCTCATACTTTATACTTGAAGTTTAGGAATTTATCTCAGATTTTTTAGCCCATTGAAGCACAATTAACGAATGAGGAGAGAAGGAGGGGATCAAACAGGGGAAGGGGAAAGGAAAGTGACAATCAGAAAGGGGAGGTGACAGAAGCCAATAAGAAAGGAGAGGTGAAGGGCAAGGGGGGGCAGTGACAGAAGCCAATTAGAAAAGGAGAATTGAGGGGTAGTGACAGAAGCCGATAAGAAAGGAGACGGCCAAAGAGACGATCAGAGAAGGGTGGTTACAGAAGCCAATAAGAAAGGAGTGGGGAAGGGAAAAGAGTCGATCAGAGAGGGCTGGTTACAGAAGAAAATAAGAAAGGAGAGGGGAAGGGCAAAGAGTCGATCAGAGAGGGGTGGTGACAGAAGCCAATAAGAAAGCAGTGCACAGGGACAAAGAGACGATCTCAGGGTAGTGAGGGGAGGGAATTAAAGAGGTGAAAAGTTAATGTAATCAATCTTACAGGAAAGGGGAGGTGACAGAAGATGACCACAAAGGAGGGGAGCCGGAGGGGAGGCAATCTGGGCAGCTTGGGGGAGCATGAAATGGAGAAACAGATATCAGATCCATAACAGGTGGCCGTCATACTGTGCAGCGCCCCAGGAATTCCGGAACCCTGAATGGTGCTCTCTGTCCATTTTGGCGCCCGGAGCTCATGAACCACCAGAACCACCCTCGCTACTCCCCTGCCCCATGGGCACTATGGGAGAGACATCATGACGTCTCTCCCATAGTTCCGAGGAGTAGCCAGGTGGACAAGATGGCATCGGACGCAGGAGCAGGTTTAAGGTAAGTATTGGGGTTTTCTTCCAATGTAAGCGACACTACAGGGATCATTACTACAGGGACTTCACTATGGGGACATTATCTCAGGGGGCATTACTTTAGGGGCATTGCTGAAGGGAGCATTACTATACAGGCAATGCTTCAGGTGGCATTCTCTCAGGGGGCATTACTATAGGGGCAGTACTACAGGGGGCATTACTATAGGGGTACTGCTGTTGGGGGCACTATTACAAGGGGCATTACTATAGGGGCACTGCTGCAGGGGGCATTACTATAGGGGCACTACTACAGGGGGCATTACTATAGGGGCACTGCTGCATGGGGGCATTATGTGTAAATGGCATTATATGTAAAGGGCATTACAATATGTGGCATTATGTGTAAAGGGCATTACAATATGTGGCATTATGTGTAAAGGGCATTACAATATGTAGTATTATTTGTAAATGTGTGCAGTCGCTGTGTCTCGGGCAAATCTGTTAATCACTTAGTGACGTTACTAGCAACCACATAATGGTCATATTTAGTTCACATATATATTAACAGTAATAGTGGTCAGCGTGTTGCCGCCCGTCTACATTGGTGCTCGTTTGCAAGACATAACAGATTCCTCAAGCGTACAGTTGCCGCGTCTCAGGCAGATCTGTTAGTTGCTTAATAACATTGCTAACATTCACATAGAGGTCATATTTGCTTCACATATATTTTAAACACAAGCAGCAATAGTGGTCAGCGTGTTGCTGCCGACGTACGTCTCACCTAAAAAGTTTGTCAAGGCCTTCACAAAAACTTTTAGGTGAAACGTACATCAGTGGCAACACGCTGACCACTATTGCTGCTTGTTTTTAAAATATATGTGAACCAAATATGACCTCTATGTGGAATGTTACAATATGTAGTATTACAGTATGTGTAAAGGGCATCACAATATTTAGCATTATGTGTAAATGGCATTACAATATGTGGAATTATGTGTAAAGGGCATTGCAATATTTGGCATTATGTGTAAAGGGCATTACAATAGGTGGCATTATGTGTAAAGGGCATTACAATATGTAGCATTATGTGTAAAGGGTATTACAATATGTGGCATTATGTGGAAAGGCCATTACAATATGTGACATTATGTGTAAAGGGCATTACAATATGTGGCATTATGTGTAAATGGCATTACAATTTGTGGCATTATGTGTAAAGGGCATTACAATATATAGCATTATGTGTAAAGGGCATTAAAATATGTGTATAGGGCATTACAATATGTGGCATTATGTGTAAAGGGTATTACAATATGTGGCATTATGTGGAAAGGCCATTACAATATGTGACATTATGTGTAAAGGGCATTACAATATGTGGCATTATGTGTAAAGGGCATTACAATTTGTGGCATTATGTGTAAAGGGCATTACAATATATAGTATTATTTGTAAATGTGTGCAGTCGCTGTGTCTCGGGCAAATCTGTTAATCACTTAGTGACGTTACTAGCAACCCCATAATGGTCATATTTAGTTCACATATATATTAACAGTAATAGTGGTCAGCGTGTTGCCGCCCGTCTACATTGGTGCTCGTTTGCAAGACATAACAGATTCCTCAAGCGTACAGTTGCCGCGTCTCAGGCAGATCTGTTAGTTGCTTAATAACATTGCTAACATTCACATAGAGGTCATATTTGCTTCACATAAATTTTAAACACAAGCAGCAATAGTGGTCAGCGAGTTGCTGCCGACGTACGTCTCACCTAAAAAGTTTGTCAAGGCCTTCACAAAAACTTTTTAGGTTGAAACATACATCGGTGGCAACACGCTGACCACTATTGCTACTTGTGTTTAAAAATATATGTGAACCAAATATGACCTCTATGTGGAATGTTACAATATGTAGTATTACAGTATGTGTAAAGGGCATCACAATATTTAGCATTATGTGTAAATGGCATTACAATATGTGGCATTATGTGTAAAGGGCATTGCAATATGTGGCATTATGTGTAAAGGGCATTACAATGTGTGTATAGTGCATTACAATATGTGGCATTCTGTGTAAAGACTATGGAGCATTAGAATATGTAGCATTATGTGTAAAGAGCATTACAATATGTAGCATTATGTGTAAAGGGCATTATAATATGTGGCTTTATGTGTAAAAAGCATTACAATATGTAGCATTATGTGTAAAGGGTATTACATTATGTGGCATTATGTGGAAAGGCCATTACAATATGTGACATTATGTGTAAAGGGCATTAAAAAATGTGGCATTATGTGTAAAGGGCATTGCAATATGTGGCATTATGTGTAAAGGGCATTACAGTATGTGGCATTATGTGTAAAGGGCATTACAATTTGTGGCAATATGTGTAAAGGGAATTACAACTTGTGTATAGGCCATAACAATATGTGACATTATGTGTAAAGGGCATTACAGTATGTGGCATTATGTGTAAAGGGTATTACAATATATAGCATTATGTGTAAAGGGCATTACAATTTGTGTATAGGGCATTACAACATGTAGCAATATGTGTAAATACTAAAGACCACTACAATATGTAGCATTATGTGTAAATGGTATTACAATATATGGCATTATGTGTAAACGCCATTACAGTATGTAACATTATGTGTAAAGGGCATTACAATATGTAGCATTATATGTAAAGGGCATTACAATATGTAGAATTATGTGTATAGGGCATTACAATATGTGTATAGGGCTTACAATATGTGGCATTCTGTGTAAAGACTATAGAGCATAACAATATGTAGCATTATGTGTAAAGAGCATTACAATATGTAGCATTATGTGTAAAGGGCATTACAATATGTGGCATTATGTGTAAAGGGTATTGCGATATGTAGCATTATGTGGAAAGGCAATTACAATATGCGACATTATGTGTAAAGGGCATTACAATATGTAGCATTATGTGTAAAGGGCATTACAATATGTGGCATTATGTGTAAAGACTAAAGAGCACTACAATATGTAGCATTATGTGCAAAGGGCATTGCAATATGTGGCATTATGTGCAAACGCCATTACACTACGTGATATGTGTAAAGGGTATTACAATATGTGGCATTATGTGTAAAGGGCATTACAATATGTAGAATTATGTGTAAAGGGCATTACAATATATAGCATTAAGTGTATAGGGCATTACAATATGTGTATAGGGCATTACAATATATAGCATTATGTGTAAAGGGCATTACAATATATAGCATTAAGTGTATAGGGCATTACAATATGTGTATAGGGCATTACAATATATAGCATTATGTGTAAAGGGCATAACAATATATAGCATTATGTGTAAAGGGCGTTACAATATGTGTATAGGGCATTACAATATGTGGCATTATGTGTAAAGAGCATTACAATATGTAGCATTATGTGTAAAGGGCATTACAATATGTGGCATTATGTGTAAAGGGAATTACAATATGTGGCATTATGTGTAAAGAGCAATAAAATATGTGGCATTATGTGTAAAGGGCATTACAATATCTGGCATTATGTGTAAAGGGCATTACAATATGTGGCATTATGTGTAAAAGGTATTACAATTTGAGATATTATGTGTAAAGGGCATTACAATGTGTGGCATTATGTGTAAAGGGCATTACAATATATAGTATTATGTGTAAAAGGGCATTACAATTTGTGTATAGGGCATTACAATATGTGGCATTATGTGTAAAGACTAAAGAGCACTACAATATGTAGCACTATGTGTAAATGCTATTACAATATATGGCATTATGTGTAAACACCATTACACTATGTGACATTATGTGTAAAGGGCATTACAATATGTAGCATTATATGTAAAGGGCATTACAATATGTGGCATTATGTGTAAAGGGCATTTCAATATGTAGAATTATGTGAAAAGTGCATTACAATATATGTATAGAGCATTACAATATGTAGCATTATGTGTAAAGAGCTTTACAATATGTAGCATTATGTGTAAAGGGTATTACAATATGTAGCATTATGTGGAAAGGTCATTACAATACGTGACATTATGTGTAAAGGGCATTACAATATGTGGAATTAAGTGTAAAGGGCATTACAATATGTGACATTATGTGTAAAGGGCATTACAATATGTGGCATTATATGTAAATGGCATTACAACATATAGCATTATGTGTAAAGGGCATTACAATTTGTGTAAAGGGCATTACAATGAGTGGCATTATGTGTAAAGACTAAAGAGCACTACAATATGTTGCATTATGTGTAAAGGGCATTACAATTTATGTATAGGGCATTACAATATGTAACATTATGTGTAAAGACTAAAGAGCACTACAATATGTAGCATTATGTGTAAGCGGTATTACAAGATATGGCATTATGTGTAAACGCCATTACACAATGTGACATTATATTTAAGGGCATCACAAAATGTGGCATTAAGTGTAAAGGGCATTACAATTTGTGTATAGGGCATTACAATATGTAGCATTATGTGTAAATACTAAAGAGCACTACAATATGTAGCATTATGTGTAAAGGGTATTACAATATATGGCATTATGTGTAAACGCCATTACAGTAGGTAACATTATGTGTAAAGGGCATTACAATATGTAGCATTATATGTAAAGGGCATTACAATATGTAGAATTATGTGTAAAGGGCATTACAATATATAGCGTTTAGTGTATAGGGCATTACAATATGAGTATAGGGCATTACAATATATCGCATTATGTGTAAAGGGCATTACAATATGTGTATAGGGCTTACAATATGTGGCATTCTGTGTAAAAACTATAGAGCATAACAATATGTAGCATTATGTGAAAAGAGCAATACAATATGAAGCATTATGTGTAAAGGGCATTACAATATGTGGCATTATGTGTAAAGGGCATTACAATATGTAGCATTATGTGTAAAGGGCATTACAATATGTAGCATTATCTGTAAAGGGCATTACAATTTGTGTAAAGGGCACTACAATATGTGGCATTATTTGTAAAGACTAAATAGCACTACATTATGTAGCATTATGTGTAAAGGGCATTACAATTTGTGTATAGGGCATTACAATATTTGGTATTATGTGTAAAGACTAAAGAGCACTACAATATGTAGCATTATGTGTAAATGGTATTACAATATATGGCATTATGTGTAAATGCCATTACACTATGTGACATTATGTGTAAAGGACATTACAATATGTAGCATAATATGTAAAGGGCATTACAATTTGTGGCATTATGTGTAAAGGGCATTTCAATATGTAGAATTATGTGTAAAGGGCTTTACAATATATCGCTTTATGTGAAAAGGGCATTACAATATGTGTATAGGGCAATACAATATGTGGCATTCTGTGTAAAGACTATAGAGCAATACAATATGTAGCATTATGTGTAAAGAGCATTACAATATGTAGAATTATGTGTAAAGGGTATTACAATATGTAGCATTATGTGGAAAGGCCATTACAATATGTGACATTATGTGTAAAGGGCATTACAATATGTGGCATTTTGTGTAAAGAGCATTGCAATATGTGGCATTATGTGTAAAGGGCATTACAATATGTGACATTATGTGTAAAGGGCATTATAATATGTGGTTTTATATGTAAAGGTCATTACAATATATAGCATTATGTGTAAAGGGCATTACAATTTGTGTATAGGGCAGTACAATATGTGGTATTATGTGTAAAGACTAAAGAGCACTAAAATATGTAGCATAATGTGTAAAGGGTATTGCAATATATGGCATTATGTGTAAACGCCATTACACTATGTGACATTATGTGTAAAGGGCATTACAATATGTAGCATTATATGTAAAGGGTATTACAATATGTGGCATTATGTGTAAAGGGCATTTCAATATGTAGAATTATGTGAAAAGTGCATTACAATATATGTATAGAGCATTACAATATGTAGCATTATGTGTAAAGAGCTTTACAATATGTAGCATTATGTGTAATGGGTATTACAATATGTGGCATTATGTGGAAAGGTCATTACAATATGTGACATTATGTGTAAAGGGCATTACAATATGTGGCATTAAGTGTAAAGGGCATTACAATATGTGACATTATGTGTAAAGGGCATTACAATATGTGGCATTATATGTAAATGGCATTACAAAATATAGCATTATGTGTAAAGGGCATTACAATTTGTGTAAAGGGCATTACAATGAGTGGCATTATGTGTAAAGACTAAAGAGCACTACAATATGTTGCATTATGTGTAAAGGGCATTACAATTTGTGTATAGGGCATTACAATATGTAGCATTATGTGTAAAGGGTATTACAATATGTGGCATTATGTGTAAAGGCCGTTACAATATGTGACATTATGTGTTAAGGGCATTACAATATGCAGCATTATGTGTAAAGGGCATTACAACATGTGGCATTATGTGTAAAGGGCATTACAAGATGTGGCATTATGTGTAAAGGGTATTAGAATATGTGGCATTATGTGTAAATGACATTACAATATATAGCATTATGTGTATAGGTCAATACAATATGTGTATAAGTCATTACAATATATAGCATTATGTGTAAAGGGCATTACAATATATGGCATTATGTGTAAAGGTCATTATAATATGTGTATAGGGCATTACAATATAAAGCATTATGTGTAAAGGGCATTACAATATATAGCATTATGTGTAAAGGGCATTACAATATGAGTATAGGGCATTACAATATGTGGCATTATGTGTAAAGTGTATTACAATATGTGGCATTATGTGGAATGGCCATTACAATATGTGACATTATGTGTAAAGGTCATTGCAATATGTGGAATTATGTGTAAAAGGGCATTACAATATGTGGCATTTTATGTAAACAGCATTACAATATATAGCATTATGTGTAAAGGGCATTACAATTTATGTATAGGGCATTACAATATGTGGCATTATGTGTAAAGACTAAACAGCACTACAATATGTAGCATTATGTGTTAAGGGTATTACAATATATGGCATTATGTGTAAACGGCATTACACTATGTGACATTATGTGTAAAGGGCATTACAATATGTAGCATTATATGTAAAGGGCATTACAATATGTGGCATTATGTGTAAAGGGCATTACAATATGTGGCATTATGTGTAAATGGCATAACCATATGTGGCATTATGTGTAAAGGGCATTACAATTTGTGGCATTATGTGTAAAGGGCATTACAATATCTGGCATTATGTGTAAAGGGCATTACAATATATAGCATTATGTGTAAAGGGCATTACAATTTGTGTATAGGGCATTACAATATGTGTCATTATGTGTAAAGAATAGACAGCACTACAATATGTATCATTATGTGTAAAGGGTATTACAATATACGGCATAATGTGTAAACGCCATTACACTATGTGACATTATGTGTAAAGGGCATTACAAAATGTGGCATTATGTGTATAGGGCATGACAATATGTAGAATTATGTGTAAAGGGCATTTCAATATATAGCATTATGTGTAAAGGGCATTACAATATATAGCATTATGTGTAATGGGCATTACAATATGTATATAGGGCATTACAATACATAGCATTATGTGTAAAAGGCATTACAATATATAGCATTATGTGTAAAGGGCATTACAATATGTGTATAGGGCATTACAATATGTGGCATTATGTGTAAAGGGTATTACAATATGTGGCATTATGTGTAAAGGCCGTTACAATATGTGACATTATGTGTTAAGGGCATTACAATATGCAGCATTATGTGTAAAGGGCATTGCAATATGTGGCATTATGTGTAAAGGGCATTACAATATGTGACATTATGTGTAAAGGTCATTGCAATATGTGGAATTATGTGTAAAAGGGCATTACAATATGTGGCATTTTATGTAAACAGCATTACAATATATAGCATTATGTGTAAAGGGCATTACAATTTGTGTATAGGGCATTACAATATGTGGCATTATGTGTAAAGACTAAACAGCACTACAATATGTAGCATTATGTGTTAAGGGTATTACAATATATGGCATTATGTGTAAACGGCATTACACTATGTGACATTATGTGTAAAGGGCATTACAATATGTAGCATTATATGTAAAGGGCATTACAATATGTGGCATTATGTGTAAAGGGCATTACAATATGTGGCATTATGTGTAAATGGCATAACCATATGTGGCATTATGTGTAAAGGGCATTACAATTTGTGGCATTATGTGTAAAGGGCATTACAATATCTGGCATTATGTGTAAAGGGCATTACAATATATAGCATTATGTGTAAAGGGCATTACAATTTGTGTATAGGGCATTACAATATGTGTCATTATGTGTAAAGAATAGACAGCACTACAATATGTATCATTATGTGTAAAGGGTATTACAATATACGGCATAATGTGTAAACGCCATTACACTATGTGACATTATGTGTAAAGGGCATTACAAAATGTGGCATTATGTGTATAGGGCATGACAATATGTAGAATTATGTGTAAAGGGCATTTCAATATATAGCATTATGTGTAAAGGGCATTACAATATATAGCATTATGTGTAATG
The DNA here is from genome assembly GCA_031769625.1 of Taudactylus pleione. Taxonomy (NCBI): domain Eukaryota; kingdom Metazoa; phylum Chordata; class Amphibia; order Anura; family Myobatrachidae; genus Taudactylus; species Taudactylus pleione. The sequence goes on from JAUIMM010000384.1 coordinate 13,478,478, forward strand.
GGCATTACAATATGTATATAGGGCATTACAATACATAGCATTATGTGTAAAAGGCATTACAATATATAGCATTATGTGTAAAGGGCATTACAATATGTGTATAGGGCATTACAATATGTGGCATTATGTGTAAAGGGTATTACAATATGTGGCATTATGTGTAAAGGCCGTTACAATATGTGACATTATGTGTTAATGGCATTACAAAATGCAGCATTATGTGTAAAGGGCATTGCAATATGTGGCATTATGTGTAAAGGGCATTACAATATGTGGCATTATGTGTAAAGGGCATTACAATATGTGGCATTATGTGTAAAGGGCATTACAATATGTGGCATTATGTGTAAAGGGCATTGCAATATGTGGCATTATGTGTAAAGGGCATTACAATGTGTGTATAGTGCATTACAATATGTGGCATTCTGTGTAAAGACTATAGAGCATTAGAATATGTAGCATTATGTGTAAAGAGCATTACAATATATAGCATTATGTGTAAAGGGTATTACAATATGTGGCATTATGTGGAAAGGCCATTACAATATGTGACATTATGTGTAAAGGGCATTAAAAAATGTGGCATTATGTGTAAAGGGCATTGCAATATGTGGCATTATGTGTAAAGGGCATTACAGTATGTGGCATTATGTGTAAAGGGCATTACAATTTGTGGCAATATGTGTAAAGGGAATTACAACTTGTGTATAGGCCATAACAATATGTGACATTATGTGTAAAGGGCATTACAGTATGTGGCATTATGTGTAAAGGGCATTACAATATATAGCATTATGTGTAAAGGGCATTACAATTTGTGTATAGGGCTTACAATATGTAGCATTATGTGTAAATACTAAAGAGCACTACAATATGTAGCATTATGTGTAAATGGTATTACAATATATGGCATTATGTGTAAACGCCATTACAGTATGTAACATTATGTGTAAAGGGCATTACAATATGTAGCATTATATGTAAAGGGCATTACAATATGTAGAATTATGTGTATAGGGCATTACAATATGTGTATAGGGCTTACAATATGTGGCATTCTGTGTAAAGACTATAGAACATAACAATATGTAGCATTATGTGTAAAGAGCATTACAATATTTAGCATTATGTGTAAAGGGCATTACAGTATGTGGCATTATGTGTAAAGGGTATTGCGATATGTAGCATTATGTGGAAAGGCAATTACAATATGCGACATTATGTGTAAAGGGCATTACAATATGTAGGATTATGTGTAAAGGGCATTACAATATGTGGCATTATGTGTAAAGACTAAACAGCACTACAATATGTAGCATTATGTGCAAAGGGCATTGCAATATGTGGCATTATGTGCAAACGCCATTACACTACGTGATATGTGTAAAGGGTATTACAATATGTGGCATTATGTGTAAAGGGCATTACAATATGTAGAATTATGTGTAAAGGGCATTACAATATATAGCATTAAGTGTATAGGGCATTACAATATGTGTATAGTGCATTACAATATATAGCATTATGTGTAAAGGGCATTACAATATATAGCATTATGTGTAAAGGGCGTTACAATATGTGTATAGGGCATTACAATATGTGGCATTATGTGTAAAGAGCATTACAATATGTAGCATTATGTGTAAAGGGCATTACAATATGTGGCATTATGTGTAAAGGGAATTACAATATGTGGCATTATGTGTAAAGAGCAATAAAATATGTGGCATTATGTGTAAAGGGCATTACAATATGTGGCATTATGTGTAAAGGGCATTAAAATATGTGGCATTATGTGTAAAAGGTATTACAATTTGAGGTATTATGTGTAAAGGGCATTACAATGTGTGGCATTATGTGTAAAGGGCATTACAATATATAGTATTATGTGTAAAAGGGCATTACAATTTGTGTATAGGGCATTACAATATGTGGCATTATGTGTAAAGACTAAAGAGCACTACAATATGTAGCACTATGTGTAAATGCTATTACAATATATGGCATTATGTGTAAACACCATTACACTATGTGACATTATGTGTAATGGGCATTACAATATGTAGCATTATATGTAAAGGGCATTACAATATGTGGCATTATGTGTAAATGGCATTTCAATATGTAGAATTATGTGAAAAGTGCATTACAATATATGTATAGAGCATTACAATATATAGCATTATGTGTAAAGAGCTTTACAATATGTAGCATTATGTGTAAAGGGTATTACAATATGTGGCATTATGTGGAAAGGTCATTACAATATGTGACATTATGTGTAAAGGGCATTACAATATGTGGCAATAAGTGTAAAGGGCATTACAATATGTGACATTATGTGTAAAGGGCATTACAATATGTGGCATTATATGTAAATGGCATTACAACATATAGCATTATGTGTAAAGGGCATTACAATTTGTGTAAAGGGCATTACAATGAGTGGCATTATGTGTAAAGACTAAAGAGCACTACAATATGTTGCATTATGTGTAAAGGGCATTACAATTTGTGTATAGGGCATTACAATATGTAACATTATGTGTAAAGACTAAAGAGCACTACAATATGTAGCATTATGTGTAAGCGGTATTACAAGATATGGCATTATGTGTAAACGCCATTACACTATGTGACATTATATTTAAAGGGCATCACAAAATGTGGCATTAAGTGTAAAGGGCATTACAATTTGTGTATAGGGCATTACAATATGTAGCATTATGTGTAAATACTAAAGAGCACTACAATATGTAGCATTATGTGTAAAGGGTATTACAATATATGGCATTATGTGTAAACGCCATTACAGTAGGTAACATTATGTGTAAAGGGCATTACAATATGTAGCATTATATGTAAAGGGCATTACAATATGTAGAATTATGTGTAAAGGGCATTACAATATATAGCGTTTAGTGTATAGGGCATTACAATATGAGTATAGGGCATTACAATATATCGCATTATGTGTAAAGGGCATTACAATATGTGTATAGGGCTTACAATATGTGGCATTCTGTGTAAAAACTATAGAGCATAACAATATGTAGCATTATGTGTAAAGAGCATTACAATATGAAGCATTATGTGTAAAGGGCATTACAATATGTGGCATTATGTGTAAAGGGCATTACAATATGTAGCATTATGTGTAAAGGGCATTACAATATGTAGCATTATCTGTAAAGGGCATTACAATTTGTGTAAAGGGCACTACAATATGTGGCATTATTTGTAAAGACTAAATAGCACTACAATATGTAGCATTATGTGTAAATGGTATTACAATATATGGCATTATGTGTAAATGCCATTACACTATGTGACATTATGTGTAAAGGACATTACAATATGTAGCATAATATGTAAAGGGCATTACAATTTGTGGCATTATGTGTAAAGGGCATTTCAATATGTAGAATTATGTGTAAAGGGCTTTACAATATATCGCTTTATGTGAAAAGGGCATTACAATATGTGTATAGGGCAATACAATATGTGGCATTCTGTGTAAAGACTATAGAGCAATACAATATGTAGCATTATGTGTAAAGAGCATTACAATATGTAGCATTATGTGTAAAGGGTATTACAATATGTAGCATTATGTGGAAAGGCCATTACAATATGTGACATTATGTGTAAAGGGCATTACAATATGTGGCATTATGTGTAAAGGGCATTGCAATATGTGGCATTATGTGTAAAGGGCATTACAATATGTGACATTATGTGTAAAGGGCATTATAATATGTGGTTTTATATGTAAAGGTCATTACAATATATAGCATTATGTGTAAAGGGCATTACAATTTGTGGATAGGGCAGTACAATATGTGGTATTATGTGTAAAGACTAAAGAGCACTGAAATATGTAGCATAATGTGTAAAGGGTATTGCAATATATGGCATTATGTGTAAACGCCATTACACTATGTGACATTATGTGTAAAGGGCATTACAATATGTAGCATTATATGTAAAGGGTATTACAATATGTGTCATTATGTGTAAAGGGCATTTCAATATGTAGAATTATGTGAAAAGTGCATTACAATATATGTATAGAGCATTACAATATGTAGCATTATGTGTAAAGAGCTTTACAATATGTAGCATTATGTGTAATGGGTATTACATTATGTGGCATTATGTGGAAAGGTCATTACAATATGTGACATTATGTGTAAAGGGCATTACAATATGTGGCATTAAGTGTAAAGGGCATTACAATATGTGACATTATGTGTAAAGGGCATTACAATATGTGGCATTATATGTAAATGGCATTACAACATATAGCATTATGTGTAAAGGGCATTACAATTTGTGTAAAGGGCATTACAATGAGTGGCATTATGTGTAAAGACTAAAGAGCACTACAATATGTTGCATTATGTGTAAAGGGCATTACAATTTGTGTATAGGGCATTACAATATGTGGCATTATGTGTAAAGTGTATTACAATATGTGGCATTATGTGTAAATGGTATTACAATATATGGCATTATGTGTAAACGCCATTACAGTATGTAACATTATGTGTAAAGGGCATTACAATATGTAGCATTATATGTAAAGGGCATTACAATATGTAGAATTATGTGTATAGGGCATTACAATATGTGTATAGGGCTTACAATATGTGGCATTCTGTGTAAAGACTATAGAACATAACAATATGTAGCATTATGTGTAAAGAGCATTACAATATTTAGCATTATGTGTAAAGGGCATTACAGTATGTGGCATTATGTGTAAAGGGTATTGCGATATGTAGCATTATGTGGAAAGGCAATTACAATATGCGACATTATGTGTAAAGGGCATTACAATATGTAGGATTATGTGTAAAGGGCATTACAATATGTGGCATTATGTGTAAAGACTAAACAGCACTACAATATGTAGCATTATGTGCAAAGGGCATTGCAATATGTGGCATTATGTGCAAACGCCATTACACTACGTGATATGTGTAAAGGGTATTACAATATGTGGCATTATGTGTAAAGGGCATTACAATATGTAGAATTATGTGTAAAGGGCATTACAATATATAGCATTAAGTGTATAGGGCATTACAATATGTGTATAGTGCATTACAATATATAGCATTATGTGTAAAGGGCATTACAATATATAGCATTATGTGTAAAGGGCGTTACAATATGTGTATAGGGCATTACAATATGTGGCATTATGTGTAAAGAGCATTACAATATGTAGCATTATGTGTAAAGGGCATTACAATATGTGGCATTATGTGTAAAGGGAATTACAATATGTGGCATTATGTGTAAAGAGCAATAAAATATGTGGCATTATGTGTAAAGGGCATTACAATATGTGGCATTATGTGTAAAGGGCATTAAAATATGTGGCATTATGTGTAAAAGGTATTACAATTTGAGGTATTATGTGTAAAGGGCATTACAATGTGTGGCATTATGTGTAAAGGGCATTACAATATATAGTATTATGTGTAAAAGGGCATTACAATTTGTGTATAGGGCATTACAATATGTGGCATTATGTGTAAAGACTAAAGAGCACTACAATATGTAGCACTATGTGTAAATGCTATTACAATATATGGCATTATGTGTAAACACCATTACACTATGTGACATTATGTGTAATGGGCATTACAATATGTAGCATTATATGTAAAGGGCATTACAATATGTGGCATTATGTGTAAATGGCATTTCAATATGTAGAATTATGTGAAAAGTGCATTACAATATATGTATAGAGCATTACAATATATAGCATTATGTGTAAAGAGCTTTACAATATGTAGCATTATGTGTAAAGGGTATTACAATATGTGGCATTATGTGGAAAGGTCATTACAATATGTGACATTATGTGTAAAGGGCATTACAATATGTGGCAATAAGTGTAAAGGGCATTACAATATGTGACATTATGTGTAAAGGGCATTACAATATGTGGCATTATATGTAAATGGCATTACAACATATAGCATTATGTGTAAAGGGCATTACAATTTGTGTAAAGGGCATTACAATGAGTGGCATTATGTGTAAAGACTAAAGAGCACTACAATATGTTGCATTATGTGTAAAGGGCATTACAATTTGTGTATAGGGCATTACAATATGTAACATTATGTGTAAAGACTAAAGAGCACTACAATATGTAGCATTATGTGTAAGCGGTATTACAAGATATGGCATTATGTGTAAACGCCATTACACTATGTGACATTATATTTAAAGGGCATCACAAAATGTGGCATTAAGTGTAAAGGGCATTACAATTTGTGTATAGGGCATTACAATATGTAGCATTATGTGTAAATACTAAAGAGCACTACAATATGTAGCATTATGTGTAAAGGGTATTACAATATATGGCATTATGTGTAAACGCCATTACAGTAGGTAACATTATGTGTAAAGGGCATTACAATATGTAGCATTATATGTAAAGGGCATTACAATATGTAGAATTATGTGTAAAGGGCATTACAATATATAGCGTTTAGTGTATAGGGCATTACAATATGAGTATAGGGCATTACAATATATCGCATTATGTGTAAAGGGCATTACAATATGTGTATAGGGCTTACAATATGTGGCATTCTGTGTAAAAACTATAGAGCATAACAATATGTAGCATTATGTGTAAAGAGCATTACAATATGAAGCATTATGTGTAAAGGGCATTACAATATGTGGCATTATGTGTAAAGGGCATTACAATATGTAGCATTATGTGTAAAGGGCATTACAATATGTAGCATTATCTGTAAAGGGCATTACAATTTGTGTAAAGGGCACTACAATATGTGGCATTATTTGTAAAGACTAAATAGCACTACAATATGTAGCATTATGTGTAAATGGTTTTACAATATATGGCATTATGTGTAAATGCCATTACACTATGTGACATTATGTGTAAAGGACATTACAATATGTAGCATAATATGTAAAGGGCATTACAATTGGTGGCATTATGTGTAAAGGGCATTTCAATATGTAGAATTATGTGTAAAGGGCTTTACAATATATCGCTTTATGTGAAAAGGGCATTACAATATGTGTATAGGGCAATACAATATGTGGCATTCTGTGTAAAGACTATAGAGCAATACAATATGTAGCATTATGTGTAAAGAGCATTACAATATGTAGCATTATGTGTAAAGGGTATTACAATATGTAGCATTATGTGGAAAGGCCATTACAATATGTGACATTATGTGTAAAGGGCATTACAATATGTGGCATTATGTGTAAAGGGCATTGCAATATGTGGCATTATGTGTAAAGGGCATTACAATATGTGACATTATGTGTAAAGGGCATTATAATATGTGGTTTTATATGTAAAGGTCATTACAATATATAGCATTATGTGTAAAGGGCATTACAATTTGTGGATAGGGCAGTACAATATGTGGTATTATGTGTAAAGACTAAAGAGCACTGAAATATGTAGCATAATGTGTAAAGGGTATTGCAATATATGGCATTATGTGTAAACGCCATTACACTATGTGACATTATGTGTAAAGGGCATTACAATATGTAGCATTATATGTAAAGGGTATTACAATATGTGTCATTATGTGTAAAGGGCATTTCAATATGTAGAATTATGTGAAAAGTGCATTACAATATATGTATAGAGCATTACAATATGTAGCATTATGTGTAAAGAGCTTTACAATATGTAGCATTATGTGTAATGGGTATTACATTATGTGGCATTATGTGGAAAGGTCATTACAATATGTGACATTATGTGTAAAGGGCATTACAATATGTGGCATTAAGTGTAAAGGGCATTACAATATGTGACATTATGTGTAAAGGGCATTACAATATGTGGCATTATATGTAAATGGCATTACAACATATAGCATTATGTGTAAAGGGCATTACAATTTGTGTAAAGGGCATTACAATGAGTGGCATTATGTGTAAAGACTAAAGAGCACTACAATATGTTGCATTATGTGTAAAGGGCATTACAATTTGTGTATAGGGCATTACAATATGTGGCATTATGTGTAAAGTGTATTACAATATGTGGCATTATGTGTAAAGGCCGTTACAATATGTGACATTATGTGTTAAGGGCATTACAATATGCAGCATTATGTGTAAAGGGCATTACAACATGTGGCATTATGTGTAAAGGGCATTACAAGATGTGGCATTATGTGTAAACGGTATTAGAATAAGTGGCATTACAATATATAGCATTATGTGTATAGGTCAATACAATATGTGTATAAGTCATTACAATATATAGCATTATGTGTAAAGGGCATTACAATATATGGCATTATGTGTAAAGGTCATTATAATATGTGTATAGGGCATTACAATATAAAGCATTATGTGTAAAGGGCATTACAATATATAGCATTATGTGTAAAGGGCATTACAATATGAGTATAGGGCATTACAATATGTGGCATTATGTGTAAAGTGTATTACAATATGTGGCATTATGTGGAATGGCCATTACAATATGTGACATTATGTGTAAAGGGCATTGCAATATGTGGAATTATGTGTAAAAGGGCATTACAATATGTGGCATTTTATGTAAACAGCATTACAATATATAGCATTATGTGTAAAGGGCATTACAATTTGTGTATAGGGCATTACAATATGTGGCATTATGTGTAAAGACTAAACAGCACTACAATATGTAGCATTATGTGTTAAGGGTATTACAATATATGGCATTATGTGTAAACGGCATTACACTATGTGACATTATGTGTAAAGGGCATTACAATATGTAGCATTATATGTAAAGGGCATTACAATATGTGGCATTATGTGTAAAGGGCATTACAATATGTGGCATTATGTGTAAATGGCATTACAATTTGTGTATAGGGCATTACAATATGTGTCATTATGTGTAAAGAATAGACAGCACTACAATATGTATCATTATGTGTAAAGGGTATTACAATATACGGCATAATGTGTAAACGCCATTACACTATGTGACATTATGTGTAAAGGGCATTACAAAATGTGGCATTATGTGTATAGGGCATGACAATATGTAGAATTATGTGTAAAGGGCATTTCAATATATAGCATTATGTGTAAAGGGCATTTCAATATATAGCATTATGTGTAATGGGCATTACAATATGTATATAGGGTATTACAATACATAGCATTATGTGTAAAAGGCATTACAATATATAGCATTATGTGTAAAGGGCATTACAATATGTGTATAGGGTATTACAATATGTGGCATTATGTGTAAAGGGTATTACAATATGTGGCATTATGTGTAAAGGCCGTTACAATATGTGACATTATGTGTTAAGGGCATTACAATATGCAGCATTATGTGTAAAGGGCATTGCAATATGTGGCATTATGTGTAAAGGGCATTACAATACGTGGCATTATGTGTAAAGGGCATTACAATATGTGGCATTATGTGTAAAGGGCATTGCAATATGTGGCATTATGTGTAAAGGGCATTACAATGTGTGTATAGTGCATTACAATATGTGACATTATGTGTTAAGGGCATTACAATATGCAGCATTATGTGTAAAGGGCATTGCAATATGTGGCATTATGTGTAAAGGGCATTACAATATGTGGCATTATGTGTAAAGGGCATTGCAATATGTGGCATTATATGTAAAGGGCATTACAATGTGTGTATAGTGCATTACAATATGTGGCATTCTGTGTAAAGACTATAGAGCATTAGAATATGTAGCATTATGTGTAAAGAGCATTACAATATATAGCATTATGTGTAAAGGGCATTATAAAATGTGGCTTTATGTGTAAAGAGCATTACAATATGTGGCATTATGTGTAAAGGGCATTGCAATATGTGGCATTATGTGTAAAGGGCATTACAGTATGTGGCATTATGTGTAAAGGGCATTACAATTTGTGGCAATATGTGTAAAGGGAATTACAACTTGTGTATAGGCCATAACAATATGTGACATTATGTGTAAAGGGCATTACAGTATGTGGCATTATGTGTAAAGGGCATTACAATATATAGCATTATGTGTAAAGCGCATTACAATTTGTGTATAGGGCATTACAATATGTAGCATTATGTGTAAATACTAAAGAGCACTACAATATGTAGCATTATGTGTAAATGGTATTACAATATATGGCATTATGTGTAAACGCCATTACAGTATGTAACATTTTGTGTAAAGGGCATTACAATATGTAGCATTATATGTAAAGGGCATTACAATATGTAGAATTATGTGTATAGGGCATTACAATATGTGTATAGTGCTTACAATATGTGGCATTCTGTGTAAAGACTATAGAGCATAACAATATGTAGCATTATGTGTAAAGAGCATTACAATATGTAGCATTATGTGTAAAGGGCATTACAATATGTGGCATTATGTGTAAAGGGTATTGCGATATGTAGCATTATGTGGAAAGGCAATTACAATATGCGACATTATGTGGAAAGGGCATTACAATATGTAGCATTATGTGGAAAGGGCATTACAATATGTAGCATTATGTGGAAAGGGCATTACAATATATAGCATTATGTGCAAAGGGCATTGCAATATGTGGCATTATGTGCAAACGCCATTACACTACGTGATATGTGTAAAGGGTATTACAATATGTGGCATTATGTGTAAAGGGCATTACAATATGTAGAATTATGTGTAAAGGGCATTACAATATATAGCATTAAGTGTATAGGGCATTACAATATGTGTATAGGGCATTACAATATATAGCATTATGTGTAAAGGGCATTACAATATATAGCATTATGTGTAAAGGGCGTTACAATATGTGTATAGGGCATTACAATATGTGGCATTATGTGTAAAGAGCATTACAATATGTAGCATTATGTGTAAAGGGCATTACAATATGTGGCATTATGTGTAAAGGGAATTACAATATGTGGCATTATGTGTAAAGAGCTATAAAATATGTGGCATTATGTGTAAAGGGCATTACAATATGTGGCATTATGTGTAAAGGGCATTACAATATGTGGCATTATGTGTAAAGGGTATTACAATTTGTGGTATTATGTGTAAAGGGCATTACAATGTGTGGCATTATGTGTAAAGGGCATTACAATATATAGTATTATGTGTAAAGGGCATTACAATTTGTGTATAGGGCATTACAATATGTGGCATTATGTGTAAAGACTAAAGAGCACTACAATATGTAGCACTATGTGTAAATGCTATTACAATATATGGCATTATGTGTTAACACCATTACACTATGTGACATTATGTGTAAAGGGCATTACAATATGTAGCATTATATGTAAAGGGCATTACAATATGTGGCATTATGTGTAAAGGGCATTTCAATATGAAGAATTATGTGAAAAGTGCATTACAATATATTTATAGAGCATTACAATATGTAGCATTATGTGTAAAGAGCTTTACAATATTTAGCATTATGTGTAAAGGGTATTACAATATGTGGCATTATGTGTAAACGCCATTACAGTAGGTAACATTATGTGTAAAGGGCATTACAATATGTAGCATTATATGTAAAGGGCATTACAATATATAGCGTTTAGTGTATAGGGCATTACAATATGAGTATAGGGCATTACAATATATCGCATTATGTGTAAAGGGCATTACAATATGTGTATAGGGCTTACAATATGTGGCATTCTGTGTAAAAACTATAGAGCATAACAATATGTAGCATTATGTGTAAAGAGCATTACAATATGAAGCATTATGTGTAAAGGGCATTACAATATGTGGCATTATGTGTAAAGGGCATTACAATATGTAGCATTATGTGTAAAGGGCATTACAATATGTAGCATTATCTGTAAAGGGCATTACAATTTGTGTATAGGGCACTACAATATGTGGCATTATTTGTAAAGACTAAATAGCACTACAATATGTAGCATTATGTGTAAAGGGCATTACAATTTGTGTATAGGGCATTACAATATGTGGTATTATGTGTAAAGACTAAAGAGCACTACAATATGTAGCATTATGTGTAAATGGTATTACAATATATGGCATTATGTGTAAATGCCATTACACTACGTGACATTATGTGTAAAGGACATTACAATATGTAGCATAATATGTAAAGGGCATTACAATTTGTGGCATTATGTGTAAAGGGCATTTCAATATGTAGAATTATGTGTAAAGGGCTTTACAATATATCGTTTTATGTGAAAAGGGCATTACAATATGTGTATAGGGCAATACAATATGTGGCATTCAGTGTAAAGACTATAGAGCAATACAATATGTAGCATTGTGTGTAAAGAGCATTACAATATTTAGCATTATGTGTAAAGGGTATTACAATATGTAGCATTATGTGGAAAGGCCATTACAATATATGACATTATGTGTAAAGGGCATTACAATATGTGGCATTATGTGTAAAGGGCATTGCAATATGTGGCATTATGTGTAAAGGGCATTACAATATGTGACATTATGTGTAAAGGGCATTACAATATGTGGTTTGATATGTAAAGGTCATTACAATATATAGCATTATGTGTAAAGGGCATTACAATTTGTGTATAGGGCAGTACAATATGTGGTATTATGTGTAAAGACTAAAGAGCACTAAAATATGTAGCATAATGTGTAAAGGGTATTGCAATACATGGCATTATGTGTAAACGCCATTACACTATGTGACATTATGTGTAAAGGGCATTACAATATGTAGCATTATATGTAAAGGGCATTACAACATGTGGCATTATGTGTAAAGGGCATTACAAGATGTGGCATTATGTGTAAAGGGTATTAGAATATGTGGCATTATGTGTAAATGACATTACAATATATAGCATTATGTGTATAGGTCATTACAATATGTGTATAAGTCATTACAATATATAGCATTATGTGTAAAGGGCATTACAATATTTGGCATTATGTGTAAAGGTCATTATAATATGTGTATAGGGCATTACAATATAAAGCATTATGTGTAAAGGGCATTATAATATATAGCATTATGTGTAAAGGGCATTACAATATGAGTATAGGGCATTACAATATGTGGCATTATGTGTAAAGTGTATTTCAATATGTGGCATTATGTGGAATGGCCATTACAATATGTGACATTATGTGTAAAGGGCATTGCAATATGTGGAATTATGTGTAAAAGGGCATTACAATATGTGGCATTTTATGTAAACAGCATTACAATATATAGCATTATGTGTAAAGGGCATTACAATTTGTGTAAAGGGCATTACAATATGTGGCATTATGTGTAAAGACTAAACAGCACTACAATATGTAGCATTATGTGTTAAGGGTATTACAATATATGGCATTATGTGTAAACGGCATTACACTATGTGACATTATGTGTAAAGGGCATTACAATATGTAGCATTATATGTAAAGGGCATTACAATATGTGGCATTATGTGTAAAGGGCATTACAATATGTGGCATTATGTGTAAATGGCATAACCATATGTGGCATTATCTGTAAAGGGCATTACAATTTGTGGCATTATGTGTAAAGGGCATTACAATATCTGGCATTATGTGTAAAGGGCATTACAATATATAGCATTATGTGTAAAGGGCATTACAATTTGTGTATAGGGCATTACAATATGTGTCATTATGTGTAAAGAATAGACAGCACTACAATATGTATGATTATGTGTAAAGGGTATTTCAATATATGGCATAATGTGTAAATGCCATTACACTATGTGACATTATGTGTAAAGGGCATTACAATATGTGGCATTATGTGTATAGGGCATGACAATATGTAGAATTATGTGTAAAGGGCATTTCAATATATAGCATTATGTGTAAAGGGCATTACAATATATAGCATTATTTGTAGTGGGCATTACAATATGTATATAGGGCATTACAATTCATAGCATTATGTGTAAAAGGCATTACAATATATAGCATTATGTGTAAAGGGCATTACAATATGTGTAAAGGCCGTTACAATATGTGACATTATGTGTTAAGGGCATTACAATATGCAGCATTATGTGTAAAGGGCATTGCAATATGTGGCATTATGTGTAAAGGGCATTACAATAAATGGCATTATGTGTAAAGAGCATTACAATATGTGGCATTATATGGAAAGAGCATTACAATATATAGCATTATGTGTAAAGGGCATTACAATATGTGTAAAGGGCATTACAATGTGGCATTATTTGTAAATACTAAATAGCACTACAATATGTAGCATTATGTGTAAAGGGCATTACAATTTGTGTATAGGGCATTACATAATGTAACATTATGTCTAAAGACTAAAGAGCACTACAAGATGTAGCATTATGTGTAAAGCGTATTACAATATATGGCATTATTTGTAAACACCATTACACTATGTGACATTAAATGTAAAGTGCATTACAATATTTAGCATTATATGTAAAGGGCATTACAATATGTGGCATTATGTGTAAAGGGCATTTCAATATGTGGCATTATGTGTAAATGGCATTACAATATGTGGCATTATGTGTAAAGGGCATTAAAATTTGTGGCATTATGTGTAAAGGGCATTACAATATGTGGCATTATGTGTAAAGGGCATTACAATATGAAGAATTATGTGTAAAGGACATTAGAATATGTAGCATTATGTGTAAATGGCATAACAATATGTGGAATTATGTGTAAAGGGCATTACAATATGTAGCATTATGTGTAAAGGGCATTACAATATGTGGCATTATGTGTTAAGGGCATTACAATATGTTGCATTATGTGTAAAGGGAATTACAATATATAGCATTATGTGTAAAGGGCATTGCAGTTTGTGTATAGGGCATTACAATATGTGACATTATGAATAAGGACTAGAGAGCACTACAATATGTAGCATTATGTGTAAAGGGTATTACAATATACGGCATTATGTGTAAACGCCATTACACTATGTGACATTATGCGTAAAGGGCATTACAATATGTGGCATTATGTGTAAAGGGCATTACAATATGTAGAATTATGTGTAAAGGGCATTACAATTCATAGCATTATTCGTATAGGGCATTACAATATATTTTATTATGTGTAAAGGGCATTTCAATATATAGCATTATGTGTAAAGGGCATTACAATATGTGTATAGGGCATTACAATATATAGCATTATGTGTAAAGAGCATTACAATATGTGGCATAATGTTTAAAGGGTATTACAATATGTGGCATTATGTGGAAAGGCCATTACAATATGTGACATTATTTGTAAAGGGCATTACAGTATGTGGCATTATGTGTAAAGGGAATTGCAATATGTGGCACTATGTGTAAAGGGCATTACAATTTGTGGCATTATGTGTAACGGTCATTACAATATGTGGCATTATATGTAAAGGGCATTACAATATATAGCATTAAGTGTAAAGGGCATTACAATTTGTGTATAGGGCATTACAATATGTGGCATTATGTGTAAATAGCACTGCAATATGTAGCATTATGTGTAAAGTGCATTACAATTTGTGTATAGGGCTTTAGAATCTGTAGCATTATGTGTAAATACTAAAGAGCACTACAATATGTAGCATTATGTGTAAAGGGTATTACAATTTATGGCATTATGTGTAAACGCCATTACACTATGTGACATTATTTGTAAAGGGAATTACAATATGTAGCATTATATGTAAAGGGCATTACAATATGTGGCATTATGTGTAAAGGGCATTACAGTATGTGGCATTATGTGTAAAGGGAATTGCAATATGTGGCACTATGTGTAAAGGGCATTACAATTTGTGGCATTATGTGTAACGGTCATTACAATATGTGGCATTATATGTAAAGGGCATTACAATATGTGGCATTATGTGTAAAGGGCATTAAAATTTGGGCAATATGTGTAAAGGGCATTACAATATGTGGCATTATGTGTATAGGGAATTACAATATATAGCACCATGTGTAAAGGGCATTACAATTTGTGTATAGGGCATTTCAATATGTGGCATTATATGTAAAGACTAAAGAGCACTACAATATATAGCATTATGTGTAAAGGGTATTACAATATACGGCATTATATGTAAACGCCATTACACTATGTGACATTATGTGTAAAGGGCATTACAATACGTGGCATTATGTGTAAAGACAAAAGAGCACTACAATATGTAGCATTATGTGTAAAGGGTAAGACAATATATGGCATTATGTGTGAACGCCATTACACTATGTGACATTATGTGTAAAGGGCATTACAATATGTGGCATTACTTGTAATGGGCATTACATTATGTAGAATTATGTGAAAAAGGGCATTGCAATATATAGCATTAAGTGTATAGGGCATTACAATATATAGCATTATGAGTAAAGTGCATTACAATATGTAGCATTATGTGTAAAGGGTATTACAATATGTGGCATTATGTGGAAAGGCCATTACAATATGTGACATTATGTGTAAAGGGCATTACAATATGTGGCATTATATGTAAAGGGCATTGCAATATGTGGCATTATATGTAAAGGGCATTACAATTTGTGGCATTATGTGTAAGGGCATTACAATTTGTGGCATTATGTGTAAAGGGCATTACAATGTCTTCCATTATGTGTAAAGGGCATTACAATATATAGCATTATGTGTAAAGGGCATTACAATATGTGGCATTATGTGTAAAGAGCATTACAATATGTAGCATTATGTGTAAAGGGTATTACAATATGTGGCATTATGTGGAAAGGCCATTACAATATGTGGCATTATGTGTAAAGGGCATAACAATATGTGGCATTATGTGTAAAGGGCATTACAATTTGTGGTATTATGTGTAAAGGGCATTACAATGTGTGGCTTTATGTGTAAAGGGTATTACAGTATATAGCATTATGTGTAAAGGGCATTACAATTTGTGTATAGGGCATTACAATATGTGGTATATGTGTAAAGACTAAAGAACACTACAATATATAGCATTATGTGTAAATGGTATTACAGTATATGGCATTATGTGTAAACGCCATTACACTATGTGACATTATGTGTAAAGGGCATTACAATATGTAGCATTATATGTAAAGGGCATTACAATATGTGGCATTATGTGTAAAGTGCATTTCTATATGTAGAATTTTGTGTAAAGGGCATTACAATATATAGCATTATGTAAAAAGGGCATTACAATATGTGTATAGTGCATTACAATATGTGGCATTCTAAGTAAAGACTATAGAGCATTAAAATATGTAGCATTATGTGTAAAGCGCATTTCAATATGTAGCATTACGTGTAAAGGTTATTACAATATGTGGCATTATGTGGAAAGGCCATTACAATATATGACATTATGTGTAAAGGGCATTAAAATTAGGGATGTGCAGGCTCGGATAGGTTCGAGTTTGCACGTGGAGTTCGGATTTTTCCCTCCAAAAAAACGGAACTCAGAACGAGGCAAAACGTCATCTTACATGGACGAACATCATCATTCCTGGACAAAAGACCAGGAATGATGATGTTCGTCCATGTAAGATGACGTTTTGCCTCGTTCTGAGTTCCGTTTTTTTGGAGGGAAAAATCCGAACTCCACGTGCAAACTCGAACCTATCCGAGCCTGCACATCCCTAATTAAAATATGTGGCATTATGTGTAAAGAGCTTTGCAATATGTGGCATTATGTGTAAAGGGCATTATAATATGTGACATTATGTGTAAAGGGCATTACAATATGTGGCATTATATGTAAAGGGCATTACAATATACAGCATTATGTGTAAAGGGCATTACAATTTGTGTATTGGGCATTACAATATGTGGAATTATGAGTAAAGACTAAAGAGCACTACAATATGTAGCATTATGTGTAAAGGGCATTACAATTTTTGTATAGGGCATTACAATATGTAGCATTATGTGTAAAAGGCATTACAATATATAGCATTATGTGTAAAGGGCATTACAATATGTGTATAGGGCGTTACATTATGTGGCATTCTGTGTAAAGACTATAGAGCATTACAATATATAGCATTATGTGTAAAGGGCATTACAATATGTGGCATTATGTGGAAAGGCCATTACAATATGTGACAGTAATTGTAAAGGGCAATACAATATGTGGCATTATGTGTAAAGGGCTTTGCAATATGTGGCATTATGTGTAAAGGCATTACAATATGTGGCATTATGTGTAAAGGGCATTACAATTTGTGGTATTATGTGTAAAGGGCATTACAATGTGTGGCTTTATGTGTAAAGGGTATTACAGTATATAGCATTATGTGTAAAGGGCATTACAATTTGTGTATAGGGCATTACAATATGTGGTATATGTGTAAAGACTAAAGAACACTACAATATATAGCATTATGTGTAAATGGTATTAACATATATGGCATTATGTGTAAACGCCATTACACTATGTGACATTATGTGTAAAGGGCATTACAATATGTAGCATTATATGTAAAGGGCATTACAATATGTGGCATTATGTGTAAAGTGCATTTCTATATGTAGAATTTTGTGTAAAGGGCATTACAATATATAGCATTATGTAAAAAGGGCATTACAATATGTGTATAGTGCATTACAATATGTGGCATTCTAAGTAAAGACTATAGAGCATTAAAATATGTAGCATTATGTGTAAAGCGCATTTCAATATGTAGCATTACGTGTAAAGGTTATTACAATATGTGGCATTATGTGGAAAGGCCATTACAATATATGACATTATGTGTAAAGGGCATTAAAATATGTGGCATTATGTGTAAAGGGCATTGCAATATGTGGCATTATGTGTAAAGGGCATTACAATATGTGACATTATGTGTAAAGGGCATTACAATATGTGGCATTATATGTAAAGGGCATTACAATATACAGCATTATGTGTAAAGGGTATTACAATTTGTGTATTGGGCATTACAATATGTGGAATTATGAGTAAAGACTAAAGAGCACTACAATATGTAGCATTATGTGTAAAGGGCATTACAATTTTTGTATAGGGCATTACAATATGTAGCATTATGTGTAAAAGGCATTACAATATATAGCATTATGTGTAAAGGGCATTACAATATGTGTATAGGGCGTTACATTATGTGGCATTCTGTGTAAAGACTATAGAGCATTACAATATATAGCATTATGTTTAAAGGGCATTACAATATGTGGCATTATGTGGAAAGGCCATTACAATATGTGACAGTAATTGTAAAGGGCAATACAATATGTGGCATTATGTGTAAAGAGCATTACAATATGTAGCATTATGTGTAAAGGGCATTACAATATGTGGCATTATGTGGAAAGGCCATTACAATATGTGACAGTAATTGTAAAGGGCAATACAATATGTGGCATTATGTGTAAAGGGCTTTGCAATATGTGGCATTATGTGTAAAGGGCATTACAATATGTGGCATTATGTGTAAAGGGCATTACAATTTGTGGTATTATGTGTAAAGGGCATTACAATGTGTGGCATTATGTGTAAAGGGTATTACAATATATAGCATTATGTGTAAAGGGCATTACAATTTGTGTATAGGGCATTAAAATATGTGGCATTATGTGTAAAGACTAAAGAGCACTACAATATGTAGCATTATGTGTAAATGGTATTACAGTATATGGCATTATGTGTAAATGCCATTACACTTTGTGACATTATGTGTAAAGGGCATTACAATTAGGGGTGTGCACTGGCCACTTTTCTTGTTTTGTGTTTCGGTTTTGGATCTGGATCTTTCTTCGTGTTTTGGATCTGGATTGGTTTTGCCAAAACCACCCTTCCGTGTTTTGGGTTCTGGGTTTTGTGTTTTGGATCTGGATTTTTTTCTTAAAAAATAAAAAAAAACGCTAAAATCACATAAAATGGGCCTTTTTTTGTTCCTACGCTATTAATAACCCCAATAACATTAATTTCCACTCGTTTCCACTCTATTCTGAACACCTCACACCTCACAATATTGTTTTTAGGCCAAAAGGTTGCACCGAGGTAGCTGGATGACTATGCTAAGCGACACAAGTGGGCGGCACAAACACGTGGCCCATCTAGGAGTGGCACTGCAGTGGCAGACAGGAAGCCAAAAAGCGTTATGGTGCCCATTTGCATGTAGCAAGAACCCGGGAGATCCGTGCTACATGCATCTGTGTGATTGGCACAGAGAAATGACAGGTCCGTGAGACCCGTCTGTTCTGCTGTGGTAAAATAAAAAAAAAAAAAACTGGTGTAAAATAAGAAAAAAATGGCGTGCACCCCTCCAAAAAAGAGCAACCAGCCCCGGGCATTAGTAACCCACTGCTGGGTGTGCTTAAATACAGGGGACAAATGACATAGGGGTCCCCTGTACTTAAGCACAACCAGCACCGGGCTAGTCAGAACCAGCGCTGGTTGACAAAATACGGGGGACAAACGACGTAGGGGTCCCCCGTATTCTGCGCAACCAGCTCTGGGCTCTGATCCGGTCCTGGTTCTGGAAATACAGGGGGAAAAAATTAGTAGGGTTCCCCTGTATGTTCCAGAACCTGCACTGGACTTTTTCTAGCGGGGGGCTGATGCAACAGATAGGGGAGCCCTTTCACCGGGCCCCCCAGCCGCAGCATCAGCCCTGACCGCTAGTCAGCCCAGGCCGGGGATCCCTGGAGAGCTGGGGACCCCCCCAATAAAGGGGTCACCCTCTCCAGGGCACCCCAGGCCCAGGCTGATAGCCCGGGGCTATCCCCGCCACCCCTGCTGGCGGTGGGTGGCGGGTTGATTGTGTGGTGTGGTGTAAATAAAGAATAGCAAACATTGTCTTTACAAGTAGAACTGCAAGTCCCAGCTAGTCTGCCCCGCATGCTGGTACTTGGAGAACCACAAGTACCAGCATGCAGGGCATTAAGGGCCCACTAGTACCTGTAGTTCACCTGTAAAAAAAATGTTTAAAAAAACACAGGACACACACACCGTGACAGTATAAGTTTATTAAACATACATACACACACACACACATGTACACATACTCACCTATGTAACCTGTAGCATCGGTCCACTTGTCCGGTAAAGTATCCATAGGGGACCTGTGAAAAAAAACATACTCACCATCTCCTATGCGAGGTTATGTCCTCTTCGTTCCAAAGTAGGCATCCCCGGGACTTGGCAAAAAAAAAAAAAATGAAAACACGATCCACGAACTTAGTACCGTTCTATAGAACGGTTCTATAGAACGGTACTTCCCGAATGAGAGCGTAGTGGCGGGGTATCACCATGGAAACCCCGCTGCTAAGCGTTCATTGGCTGAGAGAGGTCATCTCCCGTCTCTCAGCCAATGAACGGCTCCCTCCATTGTAGTCAATGGTGGGAACCGCAGGGTCAACTTTAATAACCTTGCGGCTCCCACCATTGACTACAATGGAGGGAGCCGTTCATTGGCTGAGAGACGGGAGATGACCTCTCTCAGCCAATGAACACTTAGCAGCGGGGTTTCCATGGTGATACCCCGCCGCTAAGCTCTCATTCGGGAAGTACCGTTCTATAGAACGGTACTAAGTTCGTGGATCGCGTTTTCGTTTTTTTTTTTTTTTGCCAAGTCCCGGGGATGCCTACTTTGGAACGAAGAGGACAGAACCTCGCATAGGAGATGGTGAGTATGTTTTTTTTCACAGGTCCCCTATGGATACTTTACCAGACAAGTGGACCGATGCTACAGGTTACATAGGTGAGTATGTGTACATGTGTGTGTGTGTGTATGTATGTTTAATAAACTTATACTGTCACGGTGTGTGTATCCTGTGTTTTTTGAAACATTTTTTTTACAGGTGAACTACAGGTACTCGTGGGCCCTTAATGCCCTGCATGCTGGTACTTGTGGTTCTCCAAGTACCAGCATGCAGGGCAGGCTAGCTGGGACTTGCAGTTCTACTTGTAAAGACAATGGCCCTCATTCAGAGCCGTTCGCTATTTGCGGTCGTTCGTTTAAAAACAAGGGGTGGCTATTCAAATGATCCGTACGCACATTGCAGTCTGTTCACACCTCTAAGTCTGAACGAACGAGCAAAACATACGCTCGTTTATTTGTTAAAAACGCCCCCTGGCCGCTCGCACCATACGTCATGTCCGCTATTTATTAGATTAATCGAGTACATCGACCAGCGTATGAACTGCTCGCTATTCTTGTGGTTGGTGTTTGCTACCACAAATTTGCGAGCAGTTCTGGCTCTAAAATAACCCAGTGACGTGGTCATTGACGCTGCTGTTTTAAATATACACACCCATAAAACGCCCGTTTTGACCTTTAAGCACGCCTGCGTTCGGATCTCCACTCCCCATTTTCAAGCACCTTCCCCTGTTACCACCCACATATGCCTCATTCTGTCACTCAAAATAGCAGGCACTCGCTATATAGCGTACAAACGATTTTCGGCCGCACTGACTGGTTCGCGCATGCGTACTAAAAAGCGTACGCATGCGCAGATGTGCAAACATCGCTCGGAACGAGCGTACTGCCGCTAACGAGCGGCTCTGAATGAGGGCCAATGTTTGCTATTCTTTATTTACACCACACCACACAATCAACCCGCCACCCACCGCCAGCAGGGGTGGCGGGGATAGCCCCGGGCTATCAGCCTGGGCCTGGGGTGCCCTGGAGAGGGTGACCCCTTTATTGGGGGGGTCCCCAGCTCTCCAGGGATCCCCGGCCTGGGCTGACTAGCGGTCAGGGCTGATGCTGCGGCTGGGGGGCCCGGTGAAAGGGCTCCCCTGGCTCTGGCATCAGCCCCCCACTAGAAAAAGTCCAGTGCTGGTTCTGGAACATACAGGGGAACCCTACTAATATTTATTCCCCTGTATTTCCAGAACAAGGACCGGATCAGAGCCCAGAGCTGGTTGCGCAGAATACGGGGGACCCCTATGTCGTTTGTCCCCCGTATTTTGGCAACCAGCGATGGTTCTGACTAGCCCGGTGCTGGTTGTGCTTAAGTACAGGGGACCCCTATGTCGTTTGTCCCCTGTATTTAAGCACACCCAGCACTGGGTCACTAATACCCGGGGCTGATTGCTCTTTTTTGGGGGGGGGACACGCCATTTTTTTCTTTTTTTACACAGGGTTTTTTTTTTTTTTTTTTTACCACAGCAGCACAGACGGGTCTCACGGACCCGTCAGTGCTCTGTGTCAATGACACAGATGCAAGTAGCACGGATCTCCTGGTCCGTGCGTGATTCTGTGTCATTGAAATACACAGCAGCACAGACGGGTCTCACTGACCCATCTGTGCTCTGTGTCACTGTCAGTCATAGAGATGCATGTAGCACGGATCTCACGAGTCCGTGCTACATGCAAATGAGCACCATATTGCTGATTGGCTGAGAGCCGTGACAGACAGCTCTGTCAGCCAATCAGAACTTTGCCCATTAAAGGCAAAGGCATTTTTTTTAAAATGGCCGCTCTAGGCAAAACCTTGAGATCCGACAGCAGATCTCGAGGTTTTGAATTGGGAGAGGGATCCGGGGCAGACAGGGAGATCCGAGCTTGGGCTCGGATTGCCCCGGATCCCCGAAGATCGGGTGGGTTCGGTTCTCAGGGAACCAAACCCGCTCTTCCCTAATTACAATATGTAGCATTATATGTAAAGGGCATTACAATATGTGGCATTATGTGTAAAGGGCATTTCTATATGTAGAATTATGTGTAAAGGGCATTACAATATATAGCATTATGTGAAAAGGGCATTACAATATGTGTATAGGGAATTACAATATGTGGCATTCTAAGTAAAGACTATAGAGCATTACAATATGTAGCATTATGTGTAAAGAGCAGTACAATATGTTGCATTATGTGTAAAGGTTATTACAATATGTGGCATTATGTGGAGAGGCCATTACAATATGTGACATTATGTGTAAAGGGCATTAAAATATGTGGCATTATGTGTAAAGTGCATTGCAATATGTGGCATTATGTGTAAAGGGCATTACAATATGTGACATTATGTGTAAAGGGCATTACAATATGTGGCATTATATGTAAAGGGCATTACAATATACAGCATTATGTGAAAAGGGCAATACAATTTGTGTATAGGGCATTACAATATGTGGCATTATGAGTAAAGACTGAAGAGCACTACAATATGTAGTATTATGTGTAAAGGGCATTACAATTTGTGTATAGGGCATTACAATATGTAGCATTATGTGTAAAGGGCATTTCAATATATAGCATTATGTGTAAAGGGCATTACAATATGTGTATAGGGCATTACAATATGTGGCATTCAGTGTAAAGACTATAGAGCATTACAATATGTAGCATTATGTGTAAAGAACAATACAATATTTAGCATTATGTGTAAAGGGCATTACAATATGTGGCATTATGTGAAAAGAGCATTACAATATGTAGCATTATGTGTAAAGGGTATTACAATATGTGGCATTATGTGGAAAGGCCATTACAATATGTGACATTATGTGTAAAGGTCATTAAAATATGTGGCTTTATGTGTAAGGGCATTGCAATATGTGGCATTATGTGTAAAGGGCATTACAATATGTGACATTATGTGTAAAGGTCATTAAAATATGTGGCATTATGTGTAAGGGCATTACAATATGTGGCATTATATGTAAAGGGCATTACAATATAGAGCATTATGTGTAAAGGGCAATACAATTTGTGTATAGGGCATTACAATATGTGGCATTATGAGTAAAGACTAAAGAGCACTACAATATGTAGTATTATGTGTAAAGGGCATTACAATTTGTGTATAGGGCATTAAAATATGTAGCATTATGTGTAAAGGGCATTTCAATATATAGCATTATGTGTAAAGGGCATTATAATATGTGTATAGGGCATTACAATATGTGGCATTCAGTGTAAAGACTATAGAGCATTACAATATGTAGCATTATATGTAAAGAACAATACAATATTTAGCATTATGTGTAAAGGGCATTACAATATGTGGCATTATGTGTAAAGAGCATTACAATATGTAGCATTATGTGTAAAGGGTATTACAATATGTGGCATTATGTGGAAAGGCCATTACAATATGTGACATTATGTGTAAAGGGCATTAAAATATGTGGCATTATGTGTAAAGGGCATTTCAATGTGTGTCATTATGTGTAAAGGGTATTACAATATATAGCATTATGTGTAAAGGGCATTACAATTTGTGTATAAGGCATTACAATATGTGGCATTATGTGTAAAGACTAAAAAGCTCAACAATATGTAGCATTATGTGTAAAGGGCATTACAATATGTGGCATTATATGTAAAGGGCATTACAATATGTGGCATTATGTGTAAAGGGCATTACAATATATATAGCATTATGTGAAAAGGGCATTACAATATGTGTATAGGGCATTACAATATGTGGCATTCTAAATAAAGACTATAGAGCATTACAATATGTAGCATTATGTGTAAAGAGCATTACAATATGTAGCATTATGTGTAAAGGGTATTACAATATGTGGCATTATGTGGAAAGGCCATTACAATATGTGACATTATGTCTAAAGGGCATTACAATATATGGCATTATATGTAAAGGGCAATACAATATACAGCATTATATGTAAAGGGCATTACAATTTGTGTATATAGGGCATTACAATATGTGGCATTATGAGTAAAGACTAAAGAGCACTACAATATGTAGCATTATGTGTAAATGGCATTACAATTTGGGTATAGGGCATTACAATATGTAGCATTATGTGTAAAGGGCATTACAATATATAGCATTATGTGTAAAGGGCATTACAATATGTGTATAGGGCATTACAATATGTGGCATTCTGTGTAAAGACTTTAGAGCATTACAATATGTAGCATTATGTGTAAAGAGCGTTACAATATTTAGCATTATGTGCAAAGGGCATTACAATACGTGGAATTATGTGTAAAGAGCTTTACAATATGTAGCATTATGTGTAAAGGGTATTACAATATGTGGCATTATGTGGAAAGGCCATTACAATAAGTGACAGTATGTGTAAAGGGCAAAACAATATGTGGCATTATGTGTAAAGGGCTTTGCAATATGTGGCATTATGTGTAAAGGGCATTACAATACGTGGCATTATGTGTAAAGGGCATTACAATTTGTGGTATTATGTGTAAAGGGCATTTCAATGTGTGTCATTATGTGTAAAGGGTATTACAATATATAGCATTATGTGTAAAGGGCATTACAATTTGTGTATAGGGCATTACAATATGTGGCATTATGTGTAAAGACTAAAGAGCACTACAATATGTAGCATTATGTGTAAATGGTATTACAATATATGGCATTATGTGTAAACGCCATTACACTATGTGACGTTATGTGTAAAGGGCATTACAATATGTAGCATTATATGTAAAGGGCATTACAATATGTGGCATTATGTGTAAAGGGCATTACAATATATATAGCATTATGTGAAAAGGGCATTACAATATGTGTATAGGGCATTACAATATGTGGCATTCTAAATAAAGACTATAGAGCATTACAATATGTAGCATTATGTGTAAAGAGCATTACAATATGTAGCATTATGTGTAAAGGGTATTACAATATGTGGCATTATGTGGAAAGGCCATTACAATATGTGACATTATGTTTAAAGGGCATTAAAATATGTGGCATTATGTGTAAAGGGCATTGCAATATGTGGCATTATGTGTAAAGGGCATTACAATATGTGACATTATGTGTAAAGGGCATTACAATATGTGGAATTATATGTAAAGGGCATTACAATATACAGCATTATGTGTAAAGGGCATTACAATTTGTGTATAGGGCATTACAATATGTGGCATTATGAGTAAAGACTAAAGACCACCATAATATGTAGCATTATGTGTAAAGGGCATTACAATTTGTGTATAGGGCATTACAATATGTAGCATAATGTGTAAAGACTAAAGAGAACTACAATATGTAGCATAATGTGTAAAGGGTATTACAATTTGTGTATAGGGCATTACAATATGTAGCATTATGTGTAAAGGGCATTACAATATATAGCATTATGTGTAAAGGGCATTACAATATGTGTATAGGGCATTACAATATGTGGCATTCTGTGTAAAGACTTTAGAGCATTACAATATGTAGCATTATGTGTAAAGAGCATTACAATATTTAGCATTATGTGTAAAGGGCAATATAATATGTGGCATTGGGCTCTATTTACTACAATCAGCATACTGAATGCGGATTGTAGTGTGATATTACCGACTGAATTCGCATTGCGAATTCAGGCAATATCACAGGGATTTACTATAAATCCCCTGCAGGGACAGAGCTTGCGATAAAGCTCTGTCCCTCCGGATCCCATCCGCACTCTAGTTGCGGTATTTTCGGAAAAAAACACTGCGACTAAGAGCCCGCGCATGCGCCGACCGACCACCGCTACTACCCCCCCACCGATGCTATGCCCCGCCCCCCGCGATCGCGGACCCCCGCGACCCCCCCTCCCTTCATTATACTTACCTGCATCCTCCTGGCCTCCGGTGATCTTCTCCGGGCTTCCCGATCAGGTGATCTCCCATACTGCACTGTGACCCGATCACCTGATGACCGGGCCCCAGTGCACTGTGGGAGACCAGCTGACCGGAGAGGAGCCATCACCGGAGGCCCGATCACTGGTCCCTGGATTCAAGTAAGGAAAAAAAAAAATGTTTCATTTTTTTTTCTTTTTTTTACAGTAATCAGCTTGCGGTCTACTTAGACCACATAGCTGATTACTGGTACTGGCTCCCGCCTCTGCTCTCTCCGTTAGAGCAGAGTGGGAGCCCGGTAACTGGGGGAGACCCTGGATAACGCCACCGCCAGGTGGCGTTATTATCACAGGGCTTCCCCCATGTATTTTTTTACAATTTATTTTTAGTAACTTCCACACAGATCACATTTCCCATTACAATTATGGGAAATGCAATCTGCTTTACTAAAAATAAGTGATACTGGGGGTTGGAGTAGAAGTTTACTAATTCTACTCCAATTGCCCTGTAATAACTACTGGTGAAACTAAAATAATGTGAAAAGGGTGTGAAAACATCCTTTTTCACTTTATTTTAGTAAAAATAATGTTAATAAATAGAGCCCATTATGTGCAAAGAGCATTACAATATGTAGCATTATGTGTAAAGGGTATTACAATATGTGGCATTATGTGGAAAGGCCATTACAATAAGTGACAGTATGTGTAAAGGGCAGTACAATATGTGTCATTATGTGTACAGTTCTTTGCAATATGTGTCATTATGTGTAAATGGCATTACAATATGTAACATTATGTGTAAAGGGTATTACAATATGTGGCATTATGTGGAAAAGCCATTACAATATGTGACATTATGTGTAAAGGGCATTAAAATATGTGGCATTATGTGTAAAGGGCATTGCAATATGTGTAAAGGGCATTACAATATGTGACATTATGTGTAAAGAGCATTACAATATGTGGAATTATACGTAAAGGGCGTTACAATATACAGCATTATGTGTAAAGGGCATTACAATTTGTGTATAGGGCATTACAATATGTGGCATTATGAGTAAAGACTAAAGAGCACCACAATATGTAGCATTATGTGTAAAGGGCATTACAATTTGTGTATAGGGCATTACAATATGTAGCATAATGTGTAATGACTAAAGTGAACTACAATATGTAGCATAATGTGTAAAGGGTATTACAATTTGTGTATAGGGCATTACAATATGTAGCATTATGTGTAAAGGGAATTACAATATATAGCTTTATGTGTAAAGGGCATTACAATTTGTGTATAGGGCATTACAATATGTGGAATTATGTTTAAAGACTAAAGAGCACTACAATATGTAGGATTATGTGTAAATGGTATTACAATATATGGCATTATGTGTAAACGCCATTACACTATGTGACATTATGTGTAAAGGGCATTACAATATGTAGCATTATATGTAAAGGGCATTACAGTATGTGGCATTATGTGTAAAGGGCATTACAATATATATAGCATTATGTGAAAAGGGCATTACAATATGTGTATATGGCATTACAATATGTGGCATTCTAAGTAATGACTATAGAGCATTACAATATGTAGCATTATGTGTAAAGGGTATTACAATATGTTGCATTATGTGGAAAGGCCATTACAATATGTGACATTATATGCAAAGGGCATTAAAATATGTGGCATTATGTGTAAAGGGCATTGCAATATGTGGCATTCTGTGTTAAGGGCATTACAATATGTGGAATTATATGTAAAGGGCATTACAATTTGTGTATAGGGCATTACAATATGTAGCATAATGTGTAAAGACTAAAGAGAACTACAATATGTAGCATTATGTGTAAAGGGTATTACAATATATAGCTTTATGTGTAAAGGGCATTACAATTTGTGTATAGGGCATTACAATATGTGGCATTATGTGTAAAGACTAAAGAGCAGTACAATATGTAGCATTATGTGTAAATGGTATTACAATATATGGCATTATGTGTAAACGCCATTACACTATGTGACATTATGTGTAAAGGGCATTACAATATGTAGCATTATATGTAAGGGGCATTACAATATGTGGCATTATGTGTAAAGGGCATTACAATATGTGCCATTATGTGTAAATGGCATTACAATATGTGGCATTATGTGTAAAGGTCATTACAATTTGTGGCATTATGTGTAAAGGGCATTACAATATGTGGCATTATGTGTAAAGGGCATTACATTATGTGGCATTATGTGAAAAGGGCATTACAATTTGTGTATAGGGCATTACAATATGTGGCATTATGTGTAAAGACTAGAGAGCACTACAATATGTACCATTATGTGTAAAGAGTATTACAGTATACGGCATTATGTGTAAACGCCATTACACTATGTGACATTATGTGTAATGGGCATTACAATATGTGGCATTATGTGTTTAGGGCATTACAATATGTAGAATTATGTGTAAAGGGCAATACAATATATAGCATAATGTGTATAGGGTATTACAATATGTGTATAGGGCATTACAAAATATAGCGTTATTTGTAAAGGGCATTACAATATATAGCATTATGTGTAAAGGGCATTACAATATGTGTATAGGGCATTACAATATGTAGCATTTTGTGTAAAGACTAAAGAGCACTACAATATGTAGCATTATGTGTAAAGGGTATTACAATATATGGCATTATGTGTAAATGCCATTACACTATGTGACATTATGTGTAAAGGGCATTACAATATGTAGCATTATGTGTAAAGGGCATTACAATATGTGGCATTATGTGTAAAGAGCATTACAATATGTAGCATTATGTGTATAGGGCATTACAATATGTAGCATAATGTGTAAAGACTAAAAAGAACTACAATATGTAGCATTATGTGTAAAGGGTCTTACAATATATAGCTTTATGTGTAAAGGGCATTACAATTTGTGTATAGGGCATTACAATATGTGGCATTATGTGTAAAGACTAAAGAGCAGTACAATATGTAGCATTATGTGTAAATGGTATTACAATATATGGCATTATGTGTAAATGCCATTACACTATGTGACATTATGTGTAAAGGGCATTACAATATGTAGCATTATGTGTAAAGGGCATTACAATATGTGGCATTATGTGTAAAGAGCATTACAATATGTAGCATTATGTGTATAGGACATTACAATATGTAACATAATGTGTAAAGACTAAAAAGAACTACAATATATAGCTTTATGTGTAAAGGGCATTACAATTTGTGTATAGGGCATTACAATATGTGGCATTATGTGTAAAGACTAAAGAGCAGTACAATATGTAGCATTATGTGTAAATGGTATTACAATATATGGCATTATGTGTAAACGCCATTACACTATGTGACATTATGTGTAAAGGGCATTACAATATGTAGCATTATGTGTTTAGGGCATTACAATATGTAGAATTATGTGTAAAGGGCAATACAATATATAGCATAATGTGCATAAGGTATTACAATATGTGTATAGGGCATTACAAAATATAGCGTTATTTGTAAAGGGCATTACAATATATAGCATTATGTGTAAAGGGCATTACAATATGTGTATAGAGCATTACAATATATAGCATTATGTGTAAAGGGCATTACAATATATAGCATTATGTGTAAAGGGTATTACAATATGTGTGCAGGGCATTACAATCTGTGACATTATGTGTAAAGGGCATTACAATATGTGGCATTATGTGTAAAGGGCATTGCAATATGTGGCATTATGTGAAAAGGGCATTACAATTTGTGGCACTATGTGTAAAGGGCATTACAATATGTGGCATTATAAGTAAAGGGCATTACAATATATAGCATTATGTGTAAAGGGCATTACAATTTGTGTATAGGGCATTACAATATGTAGCATTATATGTAAAGGGCATTACAATATATAGCATTATGTGTAAAGGGCATAACAATTTGTGTATAGGGCACTACAATATGTAGCATTATGTGTAAAAGGCATTACAATTTGTGTATAGGGCATTACAATATGTAGCATTTTGTGTAAAGACTAAAGAGCATTACAATATGTAGCATTATGTGTAAAGGGTATTACAATTTATGGCATTATGTGTAAACGCCATTACACTATGTGACATTATGTGTAAAGGGCATTACAATATGTAGCATTATGTGTAAAGGGCATTACAATATGTGGCATTATGTGTAAAGAGCATTACAATATGTAGCATTATGTGTAAAGGGTATTACAATATGTTGCATTATGTGGAAAGGCCATTACAATATGTGACATTATGTGTAAAGGGCATTACAATATGTGGCATTATGTGTAAAGGGCATTGCAATATGTGGCATTATGTGTAAAGGGCATTACAATATGTGGCGTTATGTGTAAAGGACATTACGATTTGTGGCATTATGTGTAAAGGGCATTGCAATATGTGGTGTTATGTGTAAAGGGAATTACAATATATAGCATTATGTGTAAAGGGCAGTACAAGTTGTGTATAGGGCATTACAATATGTGGCATTATGTGTAAAGTCTAAAGACCACTACAATATGTAGCATTATGTGTAGATGGCATTGCAATATGTGGCATTATGTGTAAACACCATTACACTACGTGACATGTGTAAAGGGCATTACAATATGTGGCATTATGTGTAAAGAGCATTACAATATGTAGAATTATGAGTAAAGGGCATAACAATATATAGAATTAAGTGTATAGGGCATTGCAATATGTGTATAGGGCATTACAATATATAGCATTATGTGTGAAGGGCATTACAGTATGTGGCATTCTGTTGAAAGGCCATTACAATATGTGACATTATGTGTAAAGGGCATTACAATATGTGGCATTATGTTTAAAGGGCATTACAATATGTGGCATTATGTGTAAAAGGCATTACAATTTGTGGTAAATTGTGTAAAGGGCATTACAATGTGTGGAATTATGTGTAAAGGGCATTACAATTTGTGTATAGGGCATTACAATATGTGGCATTATGTGTAAAGACTAAAGAGCACTACAATATGTAGCACTATGTGTAAATGGTATTACAATATATGGCATTATGTGTAAACGCCATTACACTATGTGACATTATGTATAAAGGGCATTACAATATGTAGCATTATATGTAAAGGGCATTAGAATATGTGGCATTATGTGTAAAGGGCATTACAGTATATATAGCATTATTTGAAAAGTGCATTACAATATGTGTATAGGGCATTACAATATGTGTCATTCTAAGTAAAGACTATAGAGCATTACAATATGTAGCATGATGTGTAAAGAGCATTACAATATGTAGAATTATGTGTAAAGGGTATTACAATATGTGGAAAGGCCATTACAATATGTGACATTATGTGTAAAGGGCATTAAAATATGTGACATTATGTGTAAAGGGCATTACAATATGTGACATTATGTGTAAAGGGCATTACAATATGTGGCATTATATGTAAAGGGCATTACAATATACAGCATTATGTGTAAAGGGCATTACAATTTGTGTATAGGGCATTACAATGTGTGGCATTATGAGTAAAGACTAAAGAGCACTACAATATGTAGCATTATGTGTAAAGGGCATTACAATTTGTGTATAGGGCATTACAATATGTAGCATTATGTGCAAAGGGCATTACAATATATAGCATTATGTGTAAAGGGCATTACAATATGTGTATAGGGCATTACAATATGTGGCATTCTGTGTAAAGACTATAGACCATTACAAAATGTAGCAATATGTGTAAAGAGCATTACAATATTTAGCATTATGTGTAAAGGGCATTACAATATGTGGCATTATGTGTAAAGAGCATTACAATATGTAGCATTATGTGTAAAGGGAATTACAATATGTGGCATTATGTGGAAAGGCCATTACAATATGTGACTTTATGTGTAAAGGGCATTAAAATATGTGGCATTATGTGTAAAGGGCATTGCAATATGTCGCATTATGTGTAAAGGGCATTACAATATGTGACATTATGTGTAAAGGGCATTACAATATGTGGCATTATATGTAAAGGGCATTACAATATACAGCATTATGTGTAAAGGGCATTACAATTTGTGTATAGGGCATTACAATATGTGGCATTATGAGTAAAGACTAAAGAGCACTACAATATGTAGCATTATGTGTAAAGGGCATTACAATTTGTGTATAGGACATTACAATATGTAGCATTATGTGTAAAGGGCATTACAATATATAGCATTAAGTGTATAGGGCATTACAATATGTGGTATTCTGTGTAAAGACTTTAGAGCATTACAATATGTAGCATTATGTGTAAAGAGCGTTACAATATTTAGCATTATGTGTAAAGGGCATTACAATATGTGGCATTATGTGTAAAGAGCATTACAATATGTAGCATTATGTGTAAAGGGTATTACAATATGTGGCTTTATGTGGAAATGCCATTACAATAAGGACAGTATGTGTAAAGGGCATTACAATTTGTGGTTTTATGTGTAAAGGGCATTACAATATATGGAATTATGTGTATAGGGTATTACAATATATAGCATTATGTGTAAAGGGCATTACAATTTGTGTATAGGGCATTACAATATGTGGCATTATGTGTAAAGACTAAAGAGCACTACAATATGTAGCATTATGTGTAAATGGTATTACAATATATGGCATTATGTGTAAACGCCATTACACTATGTGACATTATGTGTAAAGGGCATTACAATATGTAGCATTATATGTAAAGGGCATTACAATATGTGGCATTATGTGTAAAGGGCATTACAATATATATAGCATTATGTGAAAAGGGCATTACAATTTGTGTATAGGGCATTACAATATGTGGCATTCTAAGTAAAGACTATAGAGCTTTACAATATGTAGCATTATGTGTAAAGAGCATTACAATATGTAGCATTATGTGTAAAAGGTATTACAATATGTGGCATTATGTGGAAAGGCCATTACAATATGTGACATTATGTGTAAAGGGCATTAAAATATGTGGCATTATGTGTAAAGGGCATTGCAATATGTGGCATTATGTGTAAAGGGCATTACAATATGTGACATTATGTGTAAAGGGCATTACAATATCTGGAATTATATGTAAAGGGCATTACAATATACAGCATTATGTGTAAAGGGCATTACAATTTGTGTATAGGGTATTACAATATGTGGCATTATGAGTAAAGACTAAAGAGCACCACAATATGTAGCATTATGTGTAAAGGGCATTACAATTTGTGTATAGGGCGTTACAATATGTAGCATAATGTGTAACGACTAAATAGAACTACAATATGTAGCATAATGTGTAAAGGGTATAACAATTTGTGTATAGGGCATTACAATATGTGACATTATGTGTAAAGGGCATTAAAATATGTGGCATTATGTGTAAAGGGCATTACAATTTGTGGCATTATGTGTAAAGGGCATTACAATATGTGGCGTTATGTGTAAAGGGCATTACAATATGTGGCATTATGTGTAAAGGGAATTGCCATATGTGGAATTATGTGTAAAGGGCATTGCAATATGTGGCATTATGTGTAAAGGGCATTACAATTTGTGGCATTATGTGTAAAGGGCATTACAATATGTGGCGTTATGTGTAAAGGGCATTACAATATGTTGCTTTATGTGTAAAGGGAATTACAATATATCGCATTATGTGTAAAGGGCATGGCAGTTTGTGTATAGGGCATTACAATATGTGGCAATATGTGTAAAGAGCATTACAATATGTGTATAGGGCATTACAATATGTGGAATTATGGGTAAAGTGTATTACAATATGTGGCATAATGTGGAAAAGCAATTACAATATGTGACATTATGTGTAAAGGGCATTACAATATGTGGCATTATGTGTAAAGGGCATTGCAATATGTGGCATTATGTCTAAAGGGCATTACAATTTGTGGCATTATGTGTAAAGGGCATTACAATATGTGGCATTATATGTAAAGGGCATTACAATATATAGCATTATGTGTAAATGGCATAACAATTTGTGTATAGGGCATTACAATATGTGGCATTATATGTAAAGACTAAATAGCACTACAATATGTTGCATTATGTGTAAAGGGCATTACAATTTGTGTATAGGACATTACAATATGTAGCATTTTGTGTAAAGACTAAAGAGCACTACAATATGTAGCATTATGTGTAAAGGGTATTACAATATGTGGCATTATGTGGAAAGGTCATTACTATATGTGACATTATGTGTAAAGGGCATTACAATATGTGGCATTATGTGTAAAGGGAATTGCCATATGTGGAATTATGTGTAAAGGGCATTGCAATATGTGGCATTATGTGTAAAGGACATTACAATTTGTGGCATTATGTGTAAAGGGCATTACAATGTGTGGCATTATGTGCAAAGGGCATTACAATATATAGCATTATGTGTAAAGGGCATTACAATTTGTGTATAGGGCATTACAATATGTGGCATTATGTGTAAAGTTTAAAGACCACTACAATATGTAGCATTATGTGTAAAGGGCAATGCAATATGTGTCATTATGTGTAAACGACATTACACTACGTGACATGTGTAAAGGGCATTACAATCTATAGCATTATGTGTGAAGGGCATTACAGTATTTAGCATTATGTGTAAAGGGCATTACAATATGTGTATAGGGCATTTTAATATGTGGCATTCTGTGGAAAGGCCATTACAATATGTGAAATTATGTGTAAAGGGCATTACAATATGTGGCATTACATTAAAAGGGCATTACAATATGTGGCAGTATGTGTAAAGGGCATTACAATTTGAGGTAAATTGTGTAAATGGCATTACAATGTGTGGCATTATGTGTAAAGGGCATTACAATATATAGCATTATGTGTAAAGGGCATTACAATTTGTGTATAGGGCATTACAATATGTGGCATTATGTGTAAAGGCTAAAAAGCACTACAGTATGTAGCATTATGTGTATATGGTATTACAATATATGGCATTATGTGTAAATGCCATTACACTATGTGACATTATGTGTAAAGGGCATTACAATAAGTAGCATTAAATGTAAAGGGCATTACAATATGTGGCATTATGTGTAAAGGGCATTTCAAAATGTAGAATTATGTGTAAAGGGCATTACAATATATAGCATTATGTGAAAAGGGCAATACAATATGTGAATAGGGCATTACAATATGTGGCATTCTGTGTAAAGACTATAGAGCATTACAATAAGTAGCATTATGTGTAAAGAGCATTACAATATGTAGCATTATGTGTAAAGGGTATTACAATAAGTGGCATTATGTGGAAAGGCCATTACAATATGTGACATTATGTGTAAAGGGCATTAAAATATGTGGCATTATGTGTAAAGTGCATTGCAATATGTGGCATTATGTGTAAAGGGCATTACAATATGTGACATTATGTGTAAAGGGCATTGCAATATTTGGCATTATATGTAAAGGGCATTACAATATAAAGCATTATGTGTAAAGGGCATTACATTTTTTGTAAAGGGCATTACAATATGTGGCATTATGAGCAAAGACTAAAGAGCACTAGTATATGTAGCATTATGTGTAAAGGCCATAAAATTTGTGTAAAGGCCATTACAATATGTAGCATTATGTGTAAAGACTAAAGAGCACTACAATATGTAGCATTATGTGTAAAGGGTATTACAATATATGGCATTATGTGTAAATGCCATTACACTATGTGACATTATGTGTAAAGGGCATTACAATATATAACATTATATGTAAGGGCATTACAATATGTGGCATTATGTGTAAAGGGCATTACAATATGTGGCATTATGTTTAAAGGGCATGACAATATGTGGCATTATGTGTAAATGGCAATACAATATGTGGCATTATGTGTAAAGGGCATTACAATTTGTGGCGTTATGTGTAAAGGGCATTACAATATGTGTCATTATGTGTAAAGGGCATTACAATATGTGGCATTATGTGTAAAGGGCATTACAATTTGTGGCATTATGTGTAAAGGGCATTAAAATATGTGGCATTATGTGTAAAGGGCATTACAATATGTGGCATTATGTGTAAAGGGAATTACAATATATAGCATTATGTGTAAAGGGCAATACAATTTGTGTATAGGGCATTAAAATATATGGCAATATGTGTAAAGACTAGAGAGCACTACAATATGTAGAATTATGTGTAAAGGGTATTACAATATACGGCATTATATGTAAACGCCATTACACTATGTGACATTATGTGTAAAGGGCATTACAATATGTGGCATTATGTGTAAAGGGCATTACAATATGTAGAATTATGTGTAAAGGGCATTACAATATATAGCATAATATGTATAGGGCATTTCAATATGTGTATAGGGCATTACAATATATAACATTATGTGTAAAGGGTATTACAATATATAGCATTATGTGCAAAAGGGCATTACAATATGTGTATAGGGCATTACAATATGTGGCATTATGTGTAAAAGGTATTACAATATGTGGCATTATGTGGAATGGCCATTACAATATGTGACATTATGTGTAAAGGGCATTACAATATGTGGCATTATGTGTAAAGGGCATTGCAATATGTGGCATTATGTGTAAAGACTAAATAGCCCTACAATATGTAGCAATATGTGTAAAGGGAATTGCAATTTGTGTATAGGGCATTACAATATGTAGCATTATGTGTAAAGACTAAAGAGCACTACAATATGTAGCATTATGTGTAAAGGGTATTACAATATATGGCATTATGAGTAAACGCCATTACACTATGTGACATTATGTGTAAAGGGCATTACAATATGTAGCATTATATGTAAAGGGCAATACAATTTGTGGCATTATGTGTAAAGGTCATTACAATATGTGGCATTATGTATAAAGGGCATTACAATATGTGGCATTATGTGTAAATGGCATTACAATATGTGGCATTATGTGTAAAGGTCATTACAATATGTGGCATTATGTATAAAGGGCATTACAATATGTAGCATTATGTGTAAAGAGCATTACAATATGTAGCATTATGTGTAAAGGGCATTACAATATGTGGCATTATGTGTAAAGAGCATTACAATATGTAGCATTATGTGTAAAGGGTATTACAATATGTGGCATTATGTGGAAAGGCCATTACAATATTTGACATTATGTGTAAAGGGCATTACAATATGTGGCATTATGTGTAAAGTGCATTGCAATATGTGGCATTATGTGTAAAGGGAATTACAATATGTGGCATTATGTGTGAAGGGCATTACAATTTGTGGCATTATGTGTAAAGGGCATTACAATATGTCTTTAGTCAATATTAAATGCAGTTCGCAGTAAAAGCAGATGATGGTGGAAGATTATTTCGGTGGTAATCAGCGCTGGTGTGTATAAGGTAAGTAGCCTGACATGTTTCCCTGTCTACAGATACAGTAGCTTATCTCCCCCCTTAGTTTCCTCCACCTCATTATCCCCCTCTCCTCTTCTTTTTCTGCCTTTCACCCTTCTGGTACTCTCCACCACCTCTCTCCTTACTCCATTTCAATCACTTCTCTTCCTCCATATTCCTGCTACCCCGCTACTAAAACCTGCACCCTCCCTTCTTTCCCAGTCACCTCTCCTCACCTCCACTCATATAACACTAAACTTCCACCCTGCCCTCTAACTGCAATTGCCCTTTCTCAGTCAGGAGCCCACACCATTCTAATACTCATTCATTCCCTTGCTCCAAATCAATATCACCTCCACATTACAGCAACCCTCAGTCACATCTCTTTCCTTATCTCTGTCTCTCTCTCCTGTGTCCACTGGAATTCCAGATCTGTCTGTAAAAAACTGTCCCCCACCGATGATCTTTTTATCTCCAACTCCTTGAGTTTCCTTGCCATCACCGAATCCTGGAGTCAGATACCATTCTCCCACTGCTCTCTTCCATGGTGGCCTCACCTTCTCTTATAACCTCTGCCATGGCCATCCGCATAGTTGTGGTGTAGGGGTCCTTCTATAAACCTCCTCCTTCTTCCAACACATACCCTGATAACCTTTTACTCCTTCCAACACATATCCTCAGAACAAGGCTGCTGGTCTGCGTAGGCGTTGGGGTGTTAGTATCTTAAGTGTTTTGTTCTAAAGTGTTATGAACATTTAAATTATACCAGTGTTCCTGTTAGCTGTGATGTGACACTGTCTTTTTGTCATCCACAGGTAAACTGATCAGTTACTACTCCCATCAGATGCAAGTGATCTATGATTTTTTAGTATAGCAGTGATTGCATTGCATAGGTAAAATCTTAATAGTTGTTATTATAAGTTGTTTAACATATGTACTCTGTTAAAAAAAGTGTGATATGCTGAGATTGTAATGTTTAGATTTAATTAGAACCTTTTGCTGTGGGTGGAGGGTTGTTTGTGTGGGGATGGGGTTGAATCAGGAAGCACACATGTCTGTAGTCTTATTTATCTAAGATAGATTAGGCTGCTAGGCCATACTGCAGACCAACAATACTACAGATGGATTGCATTACATCCACAAAAGTGAGTTCACAAAATATCAACAAAAACCTGCTGGCTGCATAACCTGGCCACTCTACACTGAATTCCCTATTCTGGACTCTGCAAATTCATTCCACTTCACCTACAACTACTGTACTTGTATTTGTACTTTTTCACAAACATCTTAATATACATCTGAATAGGGTTACCATACTATGGGCCAGATTTAGCAAGGAACACAGTTGCTAATATGCATGCAGTCGGCTGATTGTTGTGTACTGCTCATGTGTATGCATTGCAGTGCATGTGCGTGAACTAGCCATTGCATTTGGAACTGTGATTGCAGCGGCTAAGCAGACCTATCGCAGAGTGATTGACAAGAAGTGCTGTTTCTGCATTTTAATGGGGGGTGGTCGGCCGAACGTGAGCGTGCCAGTGTGTTTGAATGCAGTTGCATGGGCATACATAAATTATCCACTGCGATGCCCTATGCAGCCTGAGGCCTCATAGCGTGTACTGAAGTTTGCAATTTCTGAGTAAGCGTGAATAGAGCAAAAAGAAGAAAGAAGGCTCTCTTTTTAACAGTTTAACAGAAAAGGAACAAATGGCACTGAAAATATTGGAAGAATTGGAGGAAGAGAATACATCAACAACATTATCCAATCCACCAAAACGACCATTGTGCAAAAATAAATCAGAATTCTTTCCCCAAGAACAAATATGCCCAGAAGTTAGAATTTTTCAGGAATTGGTATCCCGTGATCTTGATACCTTACACAACCAAAGTAGGAGGAAAAAATTAACATATGGCAATTTGACCAGTCAAGAAACAGAAACACTTAAAGATATGAACAAATGGCAAGATGTGGTCATCAAGCCCTCAGATAAAGAGGGCAACATCATGATTTGGCCTACAGACATGTATACTAAGGAAGCTCTACGTCAATTGGAGGATACAAAGTGTTATAGAAGAATTATATTCAATCCCACTGACAACTCCAATATAATCTTCAATAGGATATTGGACTAAGCCTTTTCAGATGGGATAATTCTCAAACGAGAACATGAATATCTTAAAATACCATACCCCAAAACACCAACATTCTACCTTCTCCCAAAAGTACACAAAAACCTCTCTGAACCACCAGGAAGACCTATTGTTTCTGGGATAGGGGGAGTATCAGAAAAGGTTGGAAAATTCATTGACTTACATCTGAGACACCATGACCTAGGCTTACCATCTTATATCCAAGACACAGCAGATGTGCTGCGAAAATTGAATGATGTAAGATTGGATGAACAACATCTACTAGTGACATTGGATATAGAATCACTGTATACCAGCATAGAACATGCACTAGGATTGAAAGCAGTGAAATACTTCTTAATGATGGAAGGGTATAATGATTTCCACCGTTTCCTAATGGAACTACTGGAATTCGTACTAACTAGAAATAGTTTTACATTTGGTGACCAGCACTACCTCCAAATTAAGGGAACAGCTATGGGGGCAGCATGCGCCCCGACCTACGCAAATCTTTTTCTGGGATGGTGGGAGAAAGAAATTGTATTCTGTGACAAAAATGACAACTTCACAAACCACGTAACTGCATGGTGGAGATATATAGACGATATCATCATGATCTGGGAAGGTGATGAAGATGCTATTCATTGGAAGTTTAAATATAAATTCCATAAACCTGAAATTGACACAATACATTAGTCATCAATCAGTTCCCTTCATGGATTTAAGAATCTATAAAGACCCCACTGGTATGGTTCAAACAGAATTATTCTGAAAGGAAACTGCAACAAATAATCTTCTACATCAAACCAGTGCGCACTTTCCACCCACTATAGAGAATTTACCTAAGGGTGAATTCTTAAGATTAAGATGCAACTGTTCCGACAAAAAGATCTTTGAGGAGAAATGTATGGAACTTACTGAGAGACTTCTGGAGAGAGGTTACAGCAAAAGGTTGATCAAAAGAGCTAATAAAATCACATCTGACATACCAAGGGAGTCCCCAATCTTCCCAAATAAAGACAACAAAGATAATAAGACCCCAGATAAACTCCGCTTTGTCGGTGACTTCTGTCAAGAATGGAGGCAGATACAGGAGATTATACAAAAACATTGGCACACTCTACACCTTGACTGGGACCTTTCAAATATTCTTGATGACAAAGTCTCTATGAGCTGGTGACGGTCCAAACACCTACATGATGGATTGGTAAGAAGTAATTTCATTAAAAATCCATCAAGACCAATGAAATTAACAGGAACCTTTCCATGTGGCGCTTGCAAAGCATGCCAATTCATACTAAAGATGAATAAGGTGGAAGATAAATTTGGCCAAACTCTACATATAAAAAACTTCATGAACTGCAACGCGGTAGGGGTAATCTACTGCATAATGTGTAGTTGCAATAAAAAATATGTGGACATGACAACTAGAGCACTCAAACACAGAATCCAGAAACACATTGGATCCATTAGAAATGCACCCTCGGATTTAGAAAAACATAGAAAGCTAACCTCGGTAGCCCGACACTTCTTAAGATATTATCAAGGATCCAACCAGTATTTTAAATGCTTTGGTCTAGAGAAGATCAGTCTTGGTATACGTGGAGGAGATATGACATGGGAGTTGCTCAAGAAAGAGAGTGCCTGGACCTTCAAACTGGGAGCATTAACTCCTGATGGCTTAAATGAATATATAAATTACAGTGCTTGTATCAAATTTACTGTTTGACCCTGTAAAATTTTTATGTGGGATTACCTACTAAGTAATCATATTCTTTATATAGATAGTCAATAATACTCCTTTATCTCAGCATAGATAAAACTTCTTCAAGCACATAGGTAACCACGATTAATTCATAATATTTTTCTTTGTTTATTATTATTCACACTAATCCTATTTTAATCTTTCTTATTACATTCTTTATATTCCTTTTGTTGGAAGTACTTTAACACCTAAGAGTCCAACGAATAATACTTATTTTCTTCCCCTTTCATTCGGAACACTAGCTCACATAATTCTTGGCACACACACTTCACCCTCATATTAAAAACTTTTTCTAACAAGACTTCAAATTAGATCTTCATACTAATCTTATCCACGATAAGATCATATGGAATCTATAGAATTCCTCATAATAAATTGTATAAAAATTTATTTCTAAACTTTTTCACACTTATGCTCTGACACTGTCCATTTCCATACTATTAAATGAACTATTTTATAAGCGCTGACATTTCCCTGGACCCAGAGATATCATCTTATTTTCTACATGCAACACCTACAGGAAAACAGGAATTGTGACTCTGCAATGCTATTAGCAACAGAGCCATCTTCGTATTAGTACTGTCGGAAGTTTCATTGTACTCTCTTTCTTCATCTTACTCCATGCATGACCCCTATGTTCATCAATCACCAATGCCCTTCAGGACATATGATGGAAAGAAACTTGGCCAACTGCCACTGTAGTAAGACTTATCTCAAACCACATTACTCCTATATGGGTACTCTCATTATAGACTTTCAGGGAGGATTCCTGCAATGGTATCAACAGGTCTTCCTCCTGCTGATACAATGTAACAGCAGATACCCAATGTACTCATTTGTGCACCCAATCACACAGGTGATATGCTCACATGCCATTCAATACATGATATAATGGCATGCAGCAGCTGTCACCTGTGCTAGTTATCTGGTGTCCACTTCATTATCATTCCTAATACTGTATACTACAATCTGTCCTATCCCTGTGTTTGAGGACCCCACATATATACAGTATACCACACACTCCCTTGGTATATTACACTAATTTAATACATGACATTAAAGAAGTATACATATTATATCATAAATGGCATTGTATAAGATCTGACCACTAGGGAATTGTGGATATATAAAATGCCATCAATTATGCTATAACAAAATTTCCCATGCACTAATTTTTAGTAGTACTCCTCACGTACCACTAAGATGACACATGAGGATGAATAATAAACTTCATCTGCTTGTCATTATTATCGCTTCAGAATATATGAAATTCATTGTCATTTTCTTCTCCACCTCTCCCTTAGATAGAATGGTTAATACTATTTATACATGTTGAAAATTCAACCAGCAATAAACAAGTGCCCTCATGGAAGGATCATTCTTACACTCTGGCCAATGCTGACCAGAGAACACACATGACTTAATCAATTAAATTAATTTACAATAGTGTATCCTCTTACCCTTAACCATTCCTTACCTTTATAGAAAAAATAGAAGTTTAATACTTGCATAAAAATAACTATTTTATACCCCTTTAGGATGACTTATGCACTGTGATTATCAGCTAGTGCAATTTGAGCACACCAGCATTTTAGGAGTCAATCCTAT
Organism: Taudactylus pleione; assembly: GCA_031769625.1. Taxonomy (NCBI): domain Eukaryota; kingdom Metazoa; phylum Chordata; class Amphibia; order Anura; family Myobatrachidae; genus Taudactylus; species Taudactylus pleione. The sequence continues at coordinate 13,522,934 of JAUIMM010000384.1, forward strand.
ATCCCAGTTATTAATTTCATCAGCTTATCATTATTATTGCTCCACAATATATGATACTTAAGGTTATCTACCTCTCCCTTGGACAGGATGATAAACACTATTTATATGTGTTGAAAAATTCAACCAGCACTGAACAAGTGCCCTCATGGAAGGATAATCCTTACACTCTGGCCAATGCTGACCAGAGAACACACATGATTTAATCAATGAAATTAACTCATTATCGTGTATCCTCTCACCCTTAACCACTCCTTACCTCTATAGGAAAGATAGAAGTGTAATCTTGCTATAATAATAACCATATCATACTCCTTTGGGATGAACTATGCACTGCGATTATCAGCTAGTGCATTTTGAGCACACCAGCACTTTAGGAGTTAATCCCATAAGAATAGGAGACTGATACCTTGTTTTAATGGATGTCCATCACATTTGTGACAGACATAGAATAATAGATGCTGGATGGCTCTGTTAATACATGTGACCAAGACAGGTGAACACGGCTGCGACTGAGCCAATGAAAATAGATGTCCCGCGATCATGTGATCGGGACACTGACCGGAAAACGTGTACAAAAGGTAAGAGCAGAGATCCTGCATTACATGCGATGGTGAACAAGCCTGCAATGGGCGAAACACGCATCCAGGGACTGTGATGAACCTGGTCAGGCTAGTGCACTAGCCGACCATCTCCCTCCATCCTGATTCACTACAAGGGTAACTGTATCACATCATGCAGACCGCCGTACCTGCACCTCAAAATGTTATAACTCTGCCTGTTTATTTATTGTTGTATCTGGACAACTGCAGATTCCACACATGTTGCGGATGTTCAATGATCGCAAGGACACACTATCCTATACATATGCCTCAATAGAAATGTCATATAACAACTGTGTTTTGGAGGTGCGCACTGTGGTAGAAACAAGATACAACTTAACCATATAATCTCTGTTATTAACATGTATCATTGACAAACATGTCTTACATAACAGCAGATATTACTGTCATTTAGACGATTGGATAATTTCTCTTAAAAGGAATTACAGACTAAGAATTGATTTACTATCACATGCTAGTCTATCTATACAATTATACCTAAAAACATTGTATTATAAAGTTGTTCCTAAATGAGAAAATCATTCTAAACTCAGCATATCGTATCATTTTTGCCTCTCTGGGGTCCCTATATGCATTACCATAGGTAGACTGTGGATGTGAGAGTCATATGTATAAATGTGTGTAGATACACACACTGGATATACCGTATAAATCATTTTTATGGTACTTAAGATTGATGAGTTCTTATATATCCCTTGTAAAGATTCATACTGGAGGTTTATGAACATGGTGAACAAATTGTTCTAAGATATAAACTAATATGTTCGCTCCTCGCTGTCTTATTTATGATGTTGCATATGTGTCCCAATGGTGAATTACCAAACCAATAGAAGGAATTTCTGTGGATGCAGTGTCTCTACTGCATATCAAACATTATATTCTTGCCTATCTGATTAGGAATTTGGACTCACCTATATTCTAGGACACAGCTTCAATATATTGCAGCATAAAACTATATGTGTTATGTGTAATTCTTGTTTTGTAGTGTTTTGTATTGTCCTTACATACCTTGAAGCTCAAATTTTAATGGATTTAATAAATGCTAAATTTTATTCTTAAAAATTGTACATAAAGAGTGCCCCAAAAAGAGAGCCTTCTTTCTTCTTTTTGCTCTATTCACACATATGCATTTGGGCTCTGGGGAGCACCACCAATAGGAGTCACTTTTGAGATCTAACTTGTGTTGGATATATACAGGTTTTGACTTTGGTAATCACTATATCGCATTACAAATAGATATCTTTCTGTGTGGATACAACCCCTCTCCCTTTCAGAATTTCTGAGTAAGGTCGGGGCTTGTGCAAGTGTGCGTGAGGCTGTGATGGTACTCGAGTGTACCAATGGTTTCGCAGTCTTGCTGCACATTATGGATGTGTGTAAGGTAAAGTGGGCATCCTTACGTTGTGCTGAGATTGCATTGCGATCACAATGGACTTTCGTAGTGAGACTGCGTGCGTAATCACTATTGCATTTGCATCTATGTTCCTTGCTGAACCAATCTCTTTAAACTAGGACACTCATGAATTACACAGGTTCTGTGGCTGGGTGACTTCAAGCCTGAATTTCACTTGGTTTTAATGTAATCCATGAGTATCCCAGTTTGAAAGGATGATATAGTAAACCTACATCTGAACAAATGTAATTTTTTCTTCTATACTCTTGACAGTGCTGTCTGATTATACCACTTACCATTTTACAGTACTGTCACTACTCTTAATTTTAATTTTAAACATTCTACAAATCAACCTACACTCTATAACTACCTCAATGTCTGATTGCACTGCCCAATTGTCTGCCTCTGTGTTTGCCTTTTACCTGCCTCCCCTCTAAATACCTGTATTCTCTACTGTGCTTTCCTGCCCACCTCCCATTTGTACACATACCATCTTTCTCTGTCCCCCTCCTAACCCCCACTCCCTACTCCCCGAGTCAGCCACAATGACTCATCACCCGTGTTCTATACCAATTCTCTCCTCCGGCTCTCACCTTCACCCCATATCCGGCCAACACCCCTCAGTCACAACCCAGCCAATCTCATCCACATATCCCCCATCCCCTCCTTCCCATTCTCCTGTGTCCTTCTGGATACCGGATCCATCTGCAGTAAACTGCTATCCATGACCTCTTAATTTCCCACTCTCTTCTGGCAATCACCAAAAATGGCTCTCCCCCTCTGACACTGCCTCCCATGCTGCCCTATGGAGGCCTCTCCTTCACCCACCCTATCAGACATGAAAACTGCCAAGGTGGCGAAGTGGGCTTTCTCTTATTCCTCAACTGCACTTTTTGCATCATCCCACCTGAGCCCTTCCTTTCTTTCTCCACATCTACCATCCCCCAGGCTCCTCCTTCCAATTTCTTGACAACTTTGCTACTTGGCACCCCCACATTTTCTCTCTACAGATCTCCCCTTTCTCATCTTTGGCAACTTTAACATCCCTATTGACATTACTAATCCCACATCCACCAATATTCTTGCCCTTTCCTCTTCCTTTTGGCCATTCTCAATGGCCCTCCACCCCCACCCACTGTCTTGCCCTCTCCCTTGACCTTGTCTTCACCCATGTGTGTGCTCTCTCTGACTTCTCTAACTCTCCCTTCCCCCTCTCTGACCACATCTATGCTTCTTCATTCTCTCATCTCCAACTCGCTCCAAAACCATCATCACCAGGTGCATTCTCAAAACTCTTAACCCTGCTGTCCTGTCCTCCTCACTTGATACTCTCCTCTCTGCACTATCAACCAGAGCTTGCTCCAACCAGACAGCCTCCATCTACAATACCACCCTCACCTCTGCACTTGATTCCATTGCCCCATCTTCTCTGTCTCCTCTGCCTTTCCAAACCCCAACACTGGCACTCCAAACTGACCCGGTTCCTACAAAAATGCTCGCACACTGCAAAACACCTCTGGAAGAAATCTCACTCTCTGGTGGACTTCAAGTTCATCCATTCTTCCTACAGCTCGGCCCTCACCAAGCAATCCTTCTTCCAGTCATTCTTTCAACACTCTCCTTCTCTCCTTCCACTGCTCTATACATCTCCAACCTCATCTCCTGACATACTCCCTCCCACCCTCTCTGGTCGGTCAATGGCCATTGCCACTACTATACCCTGGTTACTGTATTTCATGCTCATATCCAAGATTTTGGAATGTGCTCCCTCGCTCTACCATGCTCTCCCCAACCTTGCATAACTTCAAACATGCACTAAAACCGATGTGTTCAAGAAATTGTAACCTTCCACCACATAACTTTGTCACCATGTTGCTCACCCCACCCTCTTACTTCAGTCATCTCTACCTTGCCAACTTCCTACCCTCAGGTCCTGATGCACCTGTATGTGCCCCATGTCATCTGTCTGTCTTCCCTCTCCCTTAAATTGTAAGCTCCTAGGAACAGGGTCCTCCTTCCTTTTGTTCTTACAGCCCTCTTCTCTAGCACTTCAATGATAACCTTCACCTACTCAGTGGCTATTTAGCCCAGAATTGCTTTAGCTCATAGCCATTTGTCTCTTCCAGTGGCTCTACTCCTGCTAGTCGTGGTGACACTTTTGGAAACTTTTTCCACCTTTTGCAGATTACTCCATCGCTCACCTTGCTTCCCAGCTGTATTGTGTACTGGGAATTTTGGTGCTAATTGTTACTTGTGTGCTGTTTATGTTTTGCTCACTGTAATGTAATGTAATATGTTCTGTGTGCCCTATACTGTCCTATTGTTGCTGTATGTATGGTGCTGCGGACCACTTGCAGTGCATTATAAATAAAATGTAATAATAATAATAATAACAACCATCCATTTCATTTTCTTCCTTTGAGGTTCATGCTATTATCCTCTTCAAAAGCAGTTGCTATTTTCCATTCATAGACATTGTGACAGGGTCAGCATAATTCCACATGCGGTAAATGTGGAATATCCAGATCTCCCAGGGTTGACAGAGCAAAGGCATTAGGAATGTGTAATGTCCAGTTCAGGTGTTTCCTCAATCGGAATCTGGAATGCAGCTGTTAACAGACACCTGTGTGAGGCTGGATTAAGAACTGCTGAGACACTGAGGAAACTGAGCCTGATGGTGAGATAGTCACCCAGTTTATAGGCCCGGGAGTGACTAGTGTTAGGGTTCCTGGACCTGCGAGTCCACTGAAGAAAATATTGCTGTTTGGAAGACTGTATAACATCTTGCCTGTGAAACTGCCATATCCTGTGTACCTGCCTGTGGTGAGCAATAAAGCTACTGATGGATTTTACCAGGTCTGTGTGATTCTTGTCACATTTGGCGCCCAAACAGGGACTTGCTGGAAATAACTATGCAGCAATAGCCTGGATGCAATGACCAGATCCACCCATAGCGGCAGTGAGATGCATTGCAGGACTCTACCTGCTGCACATTGGCTTGGTGAGTCTGAGTCACTTTACTAGCAGCTGGGTAGGTAAGTGTGACAGGCCAGCCATAGTTGTTCACAGTGATAATTTGTCTGTGTGTATGCAAATTGTGCACAATGTAAAAACTGCTTAATCCCTGTGTGTGTGGGTGAATGGCCAGGGAATGTGGTGCAGTTTTAAGAGAAGCAAGCTGATATAGATTGCTGGGAATCTGGCTTCCAAAAGAGAATTTATAAAGCCTCCTAAGTTTGTCCATAAAGGGATAAAGCAGTGTAATATGGAGGAGCTTTTGATAAGTTTTGCTGAATTAGCTGCAGGGCAACAAACTGAAATTCAGTTATTACATGCCCAGTTAACTGAAATAAGGAAAGGTGGACAGGAGCAAGAGGTGTTACAGAAGCTTACACCATCTGATGACATTGATGCTTTCTGTGCACCTTTGAGCATACTGTGGCATGTTTAAAATGGCCTGAGGATGAGTGGGCTGCCAGACTTGCTCCCTGTCTCACAGGGGAACTTCAGAGAGCATATGTTGATTTAAATGTGACTGAGGCAAATCCCTATCCGCACTTGAAAAAGGCCATATTAGGCAGAAATGGAGTGACTGGACCTAGCAAAGCTCAGGAGTTTCAGGAATGGCGGCTAAACCCCTCTGAAGCTCCAAGGGTCCAGCTGGCCAAATTAGCCAGTCTGAGTGATGCGTGGTTGCAGCCAGATAAGAACTCTGCTCAGTGATTAGTAGAGATGGTGGCTTTGGACCATGCTGTACAGGTACTAGATCGTGTGGTGCAACAGTGTGCTCTACAGGCTGATCCTCAAACATTTGAGGAGTTAGCAGTGGTGATTGAATGGTACCTGACTATTGGGAAGTTAAACAGAGCCAAACAGTGACTCCAGCCAGTGAGCAACCGGAGGGGAGTGAGACCGAGACACAGTGAGTTCCCACTGGCAAGGAAGTGTCCTTGCAGGACTTTGGCCAGCATCAACAGAATGATGGGAACTTGATAAATGCATTTGAAAATGTTGTAGAGATAAATGGTAGAGTAATCATGGCTTTACCAGCAGAAGGTGTACCATATTTTGGATTGAAAAATGATTTGCTATATTGTGTAACCTATTTGCAGGGTAGGAGAGTAAACCAATTGTTGGTTCCCCAGAAACACGAGCATTTGGTGTTAAGGGTGGCTTATACACACCTGTGGGGTGGCCATTTGGGGGAGGTGAAAACTCTCCAGTGGTTAAGATTCTTCTGGCCCGGCATTCATGCAGCAGTAAAAACGTATTGTCCAGTCTGTCAGAAGACAGCAACCTGGCCAGGGTTTCAGGCACTCCTGGTTCCCCTTCCTGTCATTTCCATACCCTTTGAGATAATTGGTATGGCTCTGACAGAGCTGGTGGAAAAATCTGCTCATTGGGCATCAACACATATTGGTGGTTGTTGATTATGCCACAAGGTACCCGGAGATCATCCCGCTATGTAACATGAAATCTAGCACTATTGCCTGGGAATTGTTGATGCTATATACCTGCTTGGGAATACTAAAGGAGGTCTTAATGGACCAAGGTACCCCTTTTGTCTCTATATTTATGAAAGATATGTGCCGACTGTTAAAGGTGGATAGGATTACTACCTCAGATTACCACCCACAAACAGATGGGCTTGTTGAACGCTTTAACCAGACCCTTAAACAAATGATAAAAAGGGCGGTGTCTGAGGGGCTTCCGGTTCCAGTATGACAGAGTGAGCAGCTCTGTAGCTGATCTCCGCTGATAACCCGGCTTATTCCTTCTCTCGGCTGCACCCCCAGCCTCCATACCAACTCGGCAATTGATCATTGCCTCTTGTGACAGGCATGGATAAATATCTGACACAGCAGCAGCTTCCGAAACAACCCCTGACACCGCTACACCAGAGACAGGAGAAGCGACGCACCGATCCCAACATGGCACCGGACGCTGAGACAACCGCTGTGTCTCCAGCAGTTAAGAAGTCGGCAGCCTCTCTGGTGGATCATGCTGACACCCTGCAGGTACGAAGGGCTTTAGATTCCCCTATTACATATGGTGATCTCGTGGAGGCCATTAAAACAGCTATGACCCCGCTCTTACATCAAGCAGTGACTGACATCACAGCCCAACTTCAGCTTCTCTCTATTAAAGTAACAGAGGCTGAGGAAAAAATTGAGGCAAACTCTCATGATATTTCTCTCCTTAAACACTCTGTGCATAAACAGCAAAAGGAAAACTTCCAGTTATGGAATAAAAGTGAAGACCTAGAAAACAGGTCCCGCCGCAATAACATAAGGGTGGTTGGCATCCCGGAATCTGTTAAAAACTCTTCCCTTGCACACTTTGTACGCAATACTCTGCTGGCATTACTAGAAATAGAAAGAGAATGCGCAGACCTGGTCATAGAGAGAGTGCATAGAGTGGGACAGGCACCTTCTAATCCATCCTCTCGTCCAAGGGTCACCTTGTTCAAATGCTTAAATTATGTACACAAATCTATAATTTGGTCAGCCTCTCGCAAGAAGATTCCTCTCATTTGGGAAGGACATCGCATTTATATTTTTCAAGACTTTTCAGCTGAAATGCCCGGAAGGCATTTGCTCCAGCCTGCAAAGTGTTATCTCAGAACAAATTCAAGTTCGCCCTTATATATCCAGCGAAACTTCGTATATTTGAAGATGGTGCATTTCAATATTTCACAGATCCTGCTGCTGCAGATACCTACTTGAAAGAGAAATTTCATGATTTAAATCGTGACATATCTGATCATCAAGATCAGAACATCTGAGCGTCTCCACATCCGACATCATTATTTTTCAAAACCTCCCCATATAGGTCTTGTTGCTTATGTTTGACCCATGGGGTTCTGTTTTGTATTACCCATCCAATGTTAATGTTACATGCCATAATTTCTCTTGATAAGAGAAATGTAAAAATATTTTTCTACTTTTTTGTATTTTATATTCTACTGTTAACACACTTGGAATTACCACGACTACCCTTTATTCTGGTCGTGATTTTTCATGTGACATCACCGAAGGTATCTCTCAGTTAAATTCAGCATTTATAGCCGGAATACAGTCGATAGATCAGCTCATACCGACAGTTATGGTTTATTGCATAGGTATTCAGTTGACGTACCTGAAGTCTATATTTCTTCTATTTGTTACGTCAACTCTCGGCGCTCTCTGCTCATGTCCCCCCCTTAGAATCTTATCTTGTTTTGTCTCTTCCCCTTGTTCTATCCCAACCCTATTTCTTTGAATCTAGATTCAGTAATTGCAGGCTTCATGCCTAACAGCTCTTTAGCTTATGGATAAGGTTAAAATAGGCACGTTTAATGTTGGAGGTATCAATTCACCGGTCAAAAGACGTAAAGGCCTCATGTACCTAAACAAACAAGGTATAGATTTAGCCTTTTTACAAGAAACACATCTTGTCCAAGATGAGATCAAGAAATTACAAATGTTAAATTGGTCTCTGGTGGCGGCCGCCCCCTATAATTCTAAATTCAGAGGTGTAGTAATTCTGGCAAGAAAACACATGCAAATAGAAATCCTATCCATTGATGCAGATCTAGGCAGCAGATATGTAATAGCTGAGATGAAGCTACAAACAACTAAATTTACTCTATGCAATATATATGCCCCCAACATATACCAAAGGTCCTTTTTTAGATCTCTGTTGGTCAAACTAGTGCTCTTTGATCCTGCCTCTTTAATAGTATGTGGGGACCTTTATCTCATTTATTCTCAATATCTAGATAAATCACAAAATGCATCAGGCCCATCCTCACTCCCAAAGTTAGGAGTTCCTCTTTTTTCCAAGAAACTTCATATTTTAGACATATAGAGAACACTTAATCCAATTGGAAGAGAGTATACATGCCTCTCAGCGGCGCATCACACTCTATCTAGGATAGATTACACATTCATCTCAGAAATTCTTTTCCATAGAGTTCTCTCTTCCAATATAGAACCTGTATTTCTCTCAGACCATGCACTGGTCTGGTTTCTATTGCAATTATCAGCAGACAAGAATACTTATAAGTCATGGCGTTTTCCATCACACTAAGCTCAATCGTTGAAATTCTGCAAAGCATTAGAGACTTCGTGGGAAGAATACAGGATGAATAATATATCCTTTGCTGAATCTAACCCTGCACTTTACTGGCAAACTTCCAAAGCTGTCCTTCGGGGTAATATCATTTCTTATGTCTCATCGCTACATAAACACTATTCAGACACCTACCTGAAGCTCCAGCAAGAGCTTACAACTACATATCAACAATTTAAGATATGCCCTAACACTTCTACAAAACACGATTACCAAACTGCTAAGCTTCACTTCAATGAATTTCTTAAAACAAAAGGTGATAGATATGTCTACAATATAAATTACAAATTTCCTAAATTCGGTAACAAAACTGGCAAATTACTCACTAATCTTCTCACTGGTACCCGCCCTCCAATGGTGGTCCACCCCCTAAAACTCCCAGACGACACTCTCATACAATCCAGTAGTCAGATCACCGATGTCATGAAATCATTTTATCAATCTCTATACTCTACAGAATCAATTACACCCAGTAGCAATACTTCCATTTTCACCCCTTCCACCCCCTCCCTTACCCCACCTCCTCCCACTGAGGCACATTGCTCACCTACACCCCTACTGCACCACATGGGCTTCCCATGGAGTGATATATCTCTCCCAAAAATTCCTTCTGATTTAGAAAACCTCCTGCTAATGCCAATCACTGAAGAAGAGGTTATGAAAGCAATCCAACAACTTAAACCAACTAAAGCTCCAGGCCTAGATGGCCTATAAGGAGAATATTACAAATTATTAACACCTAAAATAGTCCTCCCTTTAACATCCTTATTCAATAATATTATGCAGTCTAAAACTATACCTTTATATTTTAACTCTGCAATAATAAAAGTTCTCCCCAAGCCAGGAAGAGATCTCTCTTCACCCAGCTCATACAGACCCGTATCTCTCCTGAACGTTGATTTTAAATTATTTTCAAAAATCCTGTCTGAAAGATTTAAGATTATACTACCAAATGTTATTCACCCTGATCAAACAGGATTTATACAGGGTAGAAATTCAGTGGTAAATGTCAGGAGAGTAATATCGGCTATCCAACATATCGGCTATCCAACATATTAACTCTCACCCCAAATCTGAACCTAGTGCTATAATAACCCTAGACGCCGAAAAGGCTTTTGATCTCATACTTTGGCCTCATCTCTTCACAACATTGCAAAAATTTGGATTCCCACTTCTTTTCATTGACCTTCTCCGTACTCTATATTCCTCCTCTCACTCCCAAGTCTTATGTAATGGGTATATTTCCTCCCCTTTCCAGATACACAGAGGTACTAGACAGGGTTGCCCCTTATCCCCTCTCTTATTTGACATAGCAATAGAGCCATTAGCAATTGCAAACCGCTCCATTATCAGGGGAATCTCAATTGGTGATAGTGATCTTCGCATATCCCTCTTTGCAGACGATATGCTCCTATTTCTGACTGATCCCGAGCACTCTCTCACGGCAGTCATGGACATTATCGCATCATTTGGCGGTATCTCCAGATACAGGATTAATGTCACCAAATCTGAAATCCTCTTTATAAATGGACCTCATAATCTTTCCACTTCTATCTTAAATATGCTCCCTTTTAAAATCACTCAAGCACAATTCCGATATTTAGGTGTTAACATAACCTCAAACTTGTCAATCCTTTACAAGGCAAATTTTACCCCTCTAATTATCAAATTATCTGATCTGATGGATAGCTGGAGATCCCTCCCATTATCACTCCTGCTCCGCTTAGCGGTTGTCAAAAGTATAATATTTCCCAAAATTTTCTACATTATGCAAATGTTGCCTATCTCACTAACAAAATTTGACATTTCCAAACTCCATAATCTTATTTCCCGCTTTGTTTGGCAGAACAAACGTCCCAGAATTGCATGGAAAAAATTAATAGCAACTCGTTCTAATGGTGGTTTAGGCGCCCCGGATCTAACATCCTACTCACTATCAGTTTTCTTCAGGTACATCGGTGACTGGCAACTGGAAAAAAGTACACATACAGATCGCCAATTGGATAGAAATCTTTTTACTCCTTTTTCACCAAGCTCCCTGTTGCACACCCAAAAAATCAGACATCCCACCCCATATTCAACAACATATTATATTTCAAGACACCTATTTTGCCTGGATATCTATTAACAAAAGGCTTAACAGAAATTATCTCTCCTCTCCATATGTTCCGCTTTGGGGCAATCTTGCATTCACTCCCTCCTTATCCAATTCTAACTTTCTGCTTTGGAGAAACAGGGGTCTCACATGTGCCTTCAAGGTATTTGATCCTGGAGGCAATCTGATCTCCTTCAACGAGCTTCAACAATTATATCACATCCCAAATCAACACTTCTATATGTATTTGCAAGCTAGGCATTATATCTCCTCCCTCTCTATAGCCCCTCCCTCTTTGACCATCAGAGATCTTCTAATATCCCTATTGCATTTTCTCAAAAGTAATTCCTATAGAACTAAGTACTTATATCCCCACCTTTTAACACATCCACCTCATAAACAATGGGATCATCTGGGAGACAGATGGAAGGATGATATCCCTCAATTAACCTCAGTTTCAGACTTGATCTTACACTATGATAGCACTCTCAGAAGACTACAATCTGCATATTAACAGGAAGTTCACATACGCACTATCCACAGAGCATATATATCCCCTGCTCAGCGTAAATATATGTCACCGGAAGAAACCGGTACCTGTTTAAAATGTAAAGTGCTTTCAGCTAATTTTATGCATTGTATGTTACACTGTGGTAAAATCAAAAAATTTTGGAACAAGGTTGTTAATTTTGTTAATTCCATATTTTCAATCAACGTGCACCCTGATTCGTTAGTATGCTTATGTTCGAATTTTAGAAACTGGAATTTAGGAACACATGGGAAAGATATTTTACCGCTCCTCACGATTATGGTCACCCTAGCAAAAAAATTAATACTGATCCATTGGACATCAAAATCTTCCCCATCCTTATGCGAACTCAAACAGCAAATGTTACAGCTGATTTATTTTGACAGGCGTTCCACACTTCCAGATGTTAACAAAAATGTTAGAAATTTTTATACAAAATGGGAAAGATATATAAACACTGTAGACACCCCAACTCAAAACCACATCTCTAAAATATTTGAAGATACAGATTGGTTAATAATAAAACGTCTGACTACAGATTGACAGATACCCAATGTCGCAACTCTCTGATAGGTAGGTTGTATCCTCCAAATATCTCATACTGTATTGAATCCTAGTCACTTCAGATGATGTAGGAATTCAAACCTTACTCGCAAAACTACTGAACATCCCCCCCCTTTACCCCGTATGTGTTTTCCTTTCTTGTCATTCCCCTATTACCCTCCCCCAATTGCTACACTGCAGTACATACTTTATATTGTTACATTCCTTTTTTGTATTTTTTTTTTCTCTCTCTTCTTCTTTTCGTAATATTTTATATGTACAATTTATATATGTTAACAATCATCTGTATTAAGGCTGTTAGCCAGGTTTGTCATGATATAATGACTGTTTATTGGATATCTAGATCCCTAGATGATATTATAATTATCGTTACTGGCATGCGAATATGAAGATTATTCCTTGTAATGCTTCTATTTCATATTACTGTTTTAGTAATATATCTACTACATATGTAAGATGTACGACACAATATTTTGAAAAATTAATAAAAAACTATATTTAAAAAAAAAAAGGTTGGTGTCTGAGGAAAAGCAAGATTTGGACTTACTCCTACCCCATTTAATGTTTGCAGTGCGAGAGGTACCCCAATCCTCTACGGAATTTAGGCCCTCATTCAGAGGTGGTCGTTAGATGCAAGTGGTCGCACTGAATCAGGGTGGCCGCTTGCATCCTGAACGGCCGCCTCCTTGTCGATCATTAAGCTGTGGGTTACCACCCACAGCTTAACGACTGACTAGGTTGATGGTCGCGATGGTGATCACCATCGCGACCATCGGGGCTTATGACCAGACCCTAAGGTTGGGTCTGGGCACTCGTAACCCCCGGGGAGCTTTCTGCTCTGATGGAGCAGTAAGCTCCCCACTGACATCACTGATGATGTCAGTGCAGCCACCCACAAAATGGTAGGCGTTCGTAAAGGAACTCCTCTGTTTTGGAAGCCACCCCCCGGCCCGCCTACCAAACGGGGGCAGCTGTCAATCAACATCGACAGCCACCCCTTTGGTAGCGAGTTGGAGTGCGACAGAGTTTCACTGTCACTCCGGGAGTTGCACACATGCAGTGCAGCCGCTGCTCGAGCGCAGGCCTAACCATCGAGTCAGTTACAAGCGCATCGGTGCTCGCGACCGACTCTGAATAAGGTCCTTAGTCCCTTTGAACTCCTCAAATGGAGGCAACTTAGAGGGATTTTAGATCTGTTGAAAGAAGGGTGGGAAGAACAGTCTTGCCAAAAGCCTAACATCGTTCAGTTTATGACCTAATTATTATTGTTTAGGGCAAATTGTGCCACTCGTGAACAAGCACATGGATAGGGAACAACAGTGGCAAAAATGATGATATGATGTGACCACGGTCTTTTAAACTGGGAGACAAGGTACTGGTTCTGGTACCCACCACTGAAAGCAAAATGTATTCCCAGTGGTGAGGCCCTTATGAAGTTATAGAGGCAGTGGGACATGTTAAGTACAAGTTTCGACAGGAGGGTAGTAGGAAAGAAGTAAAAATCTACCATGTAAACCTGTTAAAACCCTGGAAAGAGAGCACTGGTCAGCCCTCTTTGATTGCCAAGAAAACCCCGGAATGTCATGTATCCATTGAAGTTACCCTTAATCCCCGCCAGAAACAGGAGGTGGTGAGTTTAGTAGCACGGCACCAAGATGTGTTTTTTGCTATTCCGGGAAAAATCCAAATTATCCAGCATGATATAGTTACTCCTCCCGGGGTGGTAATAAAACAGAGGCCATACTGTATACCCAAGGCAAAGCAGGCAGCAATGAAACAGGAAGTAGAGGAGATGCTGAGCCTAGGGGTCATAGATGAATCAAATAGCGAAAGGAATAATCCCATAGTTTTAGTGCCTAAGCCTTCAGGTGCTTTAAGATTCTGCAATGATTTTCGCAAATTAAATAAAGTGCCACAGTTTGATTCCTATCCGATGCCCTGGGTGGACAAGCTGGTAGAGAATTTAGCAAACAGCCAGTATCTCACCACACTAGATTTGACAAAAGGGTGTTGGCAGATTCTTTAACTGAGACTGCTAAGGCCAAAACAGCCTTCTCTACCCCAGTAAGTTTGTTTCAGTATAAAATGCTGCTGTTTGGTTTGCATGGGGCTCCGGCAACCTTCCAGAGGGATATGAACAGATTGCTGTGACCTCACAAGGAATATGGAGCTGCATATCTAGATGACATAGTCAGCTTTAGCCCTGACTGGGAGTCATACCTACTAAGAGTAGAAACATGGTTGCAATCTGTACGGGCACATGGGTTTACTGCTAATCCTTATAAGTGTGCCATTGGAATGGTAGAGGCAAAATATTTGGGATATATTGTAGGCAGAGCGCAGATAAAACCTGAGCCCAGTAAGGTGGAGGTGGTCCTCACATGACCTAAGCCCAAATGGAAATCCCAGCTCAGAACATTCCTTGGCCTAGTGGGTTACTACCACAGATTCATTCGTGATTTTGCCTCTAGGGCCATACCATTAAAAGAGTATCTTAAAAAACAGTCCCCAGACAAGATAGTACGGTCTAGAGCAGCAGAAGCTGCATGACAGGATTTAAGGTATGCCTTGTTTGCAGAACCTGTTTTGAAGGCTCCTAACTTTAAAAAGCAGTTTATATTGCAGACAGATGCCTCACTCAGGTACAGGATTGGGGGCAGTCCTTTCCCAAGTGGTAGGAGGGGAAAAGAAACCCATCCTCTACCATAGCCGGAAATTGCTGCCCAGGGAACGCAAGTAGTCAACTGTGGAGCAAGAGTGCTTGGCAATTAATTGGGCAGCAGACTCATTAAAATATTATTTGTTGGGGCAGGAGCTTTTGTTGGTTACAGATCATGCCCCTTTACAGAGAATGTACATGAACAAAGAAGTGAATGCTCGTGTAACCCGGTGGTTTTTGTCTTTGCAGCCATTTAAGTTTGCGGTGCAGCATCATCTGGGGAAATAGCACCTCAATACTGATGCCCTTTCCGGAAGGTTTGTTTGGCCCAATCCTCCAAGCAACCCTATGGTGAAGCTAGAGGAGGAGGAGGAAGAGGGTGAGGATGGCGAACGATGAAATATGGTAGAGAGCTGTGTACCCGGATTTATGGCACAAATAGATGTGGGTGAGGCAGATTGCTCTCCTGAAAGTGTTTTAGCTTCACCACGGTGGTTGAAGCTAAGGGGGAGGAGTGTGACAGGGTCAGCATAATTCCACATGAGGTAAATGTGGTATATCCAGATCTCCCAGGTTTGGCAGAGCAAAGGCATTAGGAATGTGTAATGCACAGTTCAGGTGTTGCCTCAATCAGAATCTGGTAGGCAGCTGTTAACAGACACCTTTGTGAGGCTGGTTTAAGAACTGCAGAGATACTGGGGAAACTGAGCCTGATGGTGAGATAGTCGCTCAGCTTATTTGCCCGGGGTGACTAGCGTTAGTGTTCCTGGACCTGCGAGTCCACTGAAGAAAATATTGCTATTTGGAAGACTGTATAACATCTTGCCTGTGAAACTGCCATATCCTGTGTACCTGCCTGTGGTGAGCAATAAAGCTACTGATAGATTTTACCAGGTCTATGTGATTCTTGTCACGACATATAACTCTTATGTGGCATTCCACTGTGAGCCAAGCATTTTAGTTGTTATTACCCAGTTACATAACCTCGTAATAGTTAGTATTCTCAAGTATTGTGTATACGTAAAATTGACACCTAAATGGCAGTTTTGATCATGAAGCGTATTATTCTTGAATAAGGAAGTGTTGGTGTTATTGGTTATTGATGTGTATCTTTATGGTTTAGTGTTTTTCACTTGGGTGGGCTGTGTTTTATACCCATCTGCCTCATTGGTTGTTTTAATTTAATATTATTATTATCCTTTATTTATATGGTGCCACAAGGGTTCCGCAGCACCTTTCAAAGTATATAGACAAATGAGCACACAAGAAAAACAGTTATTAACAGTACAAACAATGCAGGACAAATACATGATTTATACATTGCTGCATAACACTTAAATAAGCAGCATGGCGTCAGCAACCAAGGGTTAGGTGCTGTTGTAATTAAAGTAGGAGTAAGTGAGGGAGAAGCACATGAGGGAAGAGGGCCCTGCTCATGAGAGCTTACATTCTAAAGGGGAGGGGCAGACAAACAGGGGTGACACAGTTGGGCTGGATTGTGAGGAAGGGCCAAGGAGTAGTGGGTTAGAATGAGAGCTGGAAAGCTTTGAGGAAGAAAGGGGTCTTGAGAGCCCATTTCAAGGTTAGGAGCCAAGAAGCAAAGTTAACATGGAATTTTGAGTTAAGGCCAGGGGGATTAGGAAAGTCAGCTACTCAAGGAAGTTGGAAAAGGCAACTGATATGAGCAATGAATGCAAATACTGAAGTGGAGAGTTTAGAAGGTAAGAGTTTGTGGGAATGACCAGATGATAGAAGTAACCAACACCAACACTGTGGCAACCTCCAGTCCAGGGAGTGTGAAAGAATGTGAGGCTCCCAAAGGAGATAGCTGCAGGAGAAGTGGTGTCAGATGGGTAAGTCCAGGATTTGGTGATGGCTAGGAGATTGAAGGAGTTGAATATGAAGCCGTAATTCACAGGGACCAGTTGATTATAGACAGGACTGGCATTCTAGAGGAGACAGGAGAGAGGGACAGAGTTGGGAGGAGAGAGATGGAGTTTGTTAGAGTTGCTGTAGTGTGGGGTTGAGATTGATTTAGAGCAGGGGGATAATGTGGTGGGCTTCTAAGTGAGGAAGAGTGACAGCAGATGGCGGGCAAGGAGGGGGTATGTGGTGGGCTTCTAAGTGAGGAAGGGTGACAGCAGGTGGTGGGCAAGGTGGAGGTTTAATGTGGTGTGGGTTGAGAAGAAGAGGTGTAACTTGGAGATAAGGGAGAGTGCAGGGCTTATGAGTTATGGGAGATGCAGTGGAGAGTACTAGATGGGATGAAGGGAGATAGAGGAGAGGAGGGAGGGAGAGGAGAAAGTGGAGGAGACTATGGATGTAGAAAATAAATCCACCCATTATCTGGATGCAGTGCTGTGGATTGGCATGATGTCCAGGTGGGTTGTTGAAAAAGATGTGTAGTAGCAACAGTAGGGGGAGGGTGATTAAAGTAGCAGTGCTGCTTGGCTATAAGTTGCTGTGGAAGACTAGGTAGACATCCAAGGCCAATATGAATGATGTGGTGATGTGGCTTCCGCTTTGCTGTTTGTTAAAATATATCTTGTTGGTTAACATGGTATGAGCTACGGATGGTTGGAAATGATCCTATGATCTCTCTTAGCTAAGTTTACCAGAACATTCATTTTATGATTGTATGCTAGTGGAATTGGGGGTCCCCCCTGGGCGTATGGGTATATTCACAATCATATTGTATTATATTTCTGTGCACTACTCTAAGTTTTGATTGGCGGCAGATTCTTTTCCACTTACATATTTTCTAATTATGTTTCATACACCTAAAGAGTAATCATTTTTGTTACTTTGCAGAATTGTATCTAATTGTATGATGCTAATTTCACCTGATGCATGTAGATTCAAGTATTGTTATTTATTATGTATTCATTGTCAAATTATCTTCACCATATTACAAAAAAAATTATATACAGTATATATATATATTGTGATAGGATCACTGGTAAAGTGGTCTGTGGCAGGTACATTTGTCCCAGATTCCTGTCTTATGTGTTTTAAACCACCAGGAGAAAGTCTGCAGTGTAGCAGGCTTGAGTTTCGGCTTTTTGAAAAGCCGGTTTGGGACCTGGGGGTTGTGGGTGAGAGGAGAGGGAGGGCTCCACCCACGGCCACTCCAGGTTTTGGATCTTGCAGCCTGGTAACAGGCTTGTTAAGGTTTCCACCTGAGAGTGGCCAATATAAGCCTAGTGTGTTGAGGGCTGATTGTCTCACCTGGGAAAGCAGACAGGGAGTTTGCTCAGAGACACTTGAAAACCTAACTGTGAGTGTTGTGCTGTGCTTTTGTTGCTGGCGAGGGCATTAGGCCCTGCCAGGTTCTGGTAGTGAGGGAACTACCTGTGAAGTTAGTGCCCTGACAGGGCTAGGATTTATATTTATGTTTTCTTTATATTTCTGACATTGTATAATAAAGACTGGCGCCGACCAGCTTGTACTTGCATCCAGACTGGTGTGCTGCTTCCCTGCTGCTGTGTGTGTGTGTAAGGAAGGAGTCCTCTACCCAGGAGAGGGACCCCCTAACCTAACTGTGTCACAATATGGTGGAGAATGCGGGCAACCACACACACTAAAGTTGCAGCAAGAGGAAAACTTTCCATTTAAAAATTAAAGGGACAGACACCCAATTTGTGAGTGTGGAAATAACACTGTGTCCTTGGAGTCCAATAGAGGAGACGTCCGCCAATGCTCAGAGAGGCAAGGTTCAGCTTCCAACCTACACCCCAGGACAAAATGGAGGACATTATTAAGGCCTTGCTACAAGCTACAGCAGCTCAGCTGGAATCTACCAGGGCTCAGCAGGAAGCTACAGCAGCTCAGCAGGAGACTAACAGACTTCAACAGGTCTCCATTGACGAAACCCGCCGGGCCTTAGCGGAAAACAGCCAGGCCATAAGAGAGGTGGTACAGCACCTGGTCGCCCAGCCCAGAGATGTTGCTACTGGTCCTCCCACCCCCACTCACTCCATACGAGCCAGTCACTTCCTTCAAAAGATGACTTCAGGCGATGATGTGGAGGCCTATCTCGCCGCATTTGAAAGAACGGCCGAAAGGGAGAGTTGGCCCAAGGAGCAGTGGGCAAGTCTGGTGGCACCTTTTTTGTCTGGGGAGCCACAAAAAGCATATTTTGACTTATGCCTGGCTGATGCAAAGGACTATAAAAAACTAAAACAGGAGATCCTAACTCACTTGGGAGTCACCACCTTTGTTCGTGCCCAACGGGTCCACCGCTGGGAGTTCCATAGGGACAAGCCTCCACGTTCACAGATGCATGACCTCGTCCATCTGTCCTCAAAATGGCTACAGCCTGAGACGCTGACAGGACCACAGATCATGGAAAGGGTCGTGATGGACCGGTACCTGCGATCATTACCTGTGACTCTGCGCAAGTGGGTGAGCCATGCAGACCCTAAGTCCGCGGACCAGTTGGTCGAGCTGGTGGAGAGGTACGTGGCGGCTGAGGAGCTGATGAGTATGCCCCACCGAGCCCCGATGGCGCACCGGCGAACTGCCTCAGACACTGGTAAGACTGTTCCAGGGGAGAAGGGTGCTGGGCGGTGGAATGTACCTAAGACTGAGGGTGTCGAACCTGGAGACAGGCCTGCCAGGCCAGGAAGGTTCTTGCCCCATAAACGACTAGACATTAATATGACTCAGTGTTTCCGATGTGGTGGCTTCGGCCATATTGCCGCTAATTGTTCACTTACAACTGAACCTATGCAATGTGATACTGCTCATGTCTACCGCAGGGGGTCTTTCTTTGCACAGACAGCCTGTATGGCTGACCGGCAGGCTGAGACTGATAAGCACATGTGTGTACTCACTGTAGATGGCAACCGAGTAGAGGCACTGTTAGACTCTGGTAGCTTGGTGACACTTATAAAAGCTGAGCTGATGAACCCCTTGAGGCACACAGGGAAAACTGTTGGTGTGACCTGCATTCATGGGGATACTCGATATTATGTTACGGCCGAGGTGAACATCGAGACACCATGTGGCTCTGCTATAGTTTCTGTGGGTTTGGTGCATGGTCTGGTGTACGATGCAATATTGGGGAGAGACTTTGCTCACTTCTGGAAGTTGTGGGAAAGCCGTTTTGTTCCAGAGGTGAACAACCCCAATCCATTTGAGAAGGTTGTAGATGTAGTGGAGGAGGGAGTTTCTTCTGAGTCAGAGTTATTCCCTTTTTCTACTATGGTTGGCGAACTAGAGAATGCGGAATGTGACGGTGGCCCACCAACTGATGTGCCTCCCATTGAGGTGGGAAGTGTTGTTGGGCCAAGTGATCATCTGCCTGATTTAGAGGTCAGAAGAGAGGTCTTTGCCGTGGAGCAGTTGAATGACCCTACTTTGGTAAAAGCCAGGGAGAATGTAAAAGTAATTGATGGTAAACCCGTAGACCCTGATAGTACTTTGTCCTATCCCCACATGGCAATGTGTCAGGATTTGTTATATCAGGTGACTCAGAAGGGGGAAGATATTGTGGAACAACTAATAGTTCCCAAAGCCTACAGAAGAACAGTGTTGGATCTGGCCCATGGTCATATAACGGCAGGCCATCTAGGGGTAGAGAAAACCACTGAGCGAATAATGCAGAGGTTTTTCTGGCTCGGGCTTCATAAAGAGGTGTCTGACTTTTGCGCATCCTGCCCTGAGTGTCAGTATCATACTCCCAGGCCACATTTTAAGGGTCCACTAGTTCCATTGCCTATTATAGAGGTGCCGTTTGAAAGAATAGCGATGGATTTGGTTGGACCCTTAATGAAGTCTGCCAGGGGACACCAGTATATTCTGGTCATAATGGATTACGCTACCAGGTACCCGGAAGTGATCCCGTTGCGCAATACGTCAACCAAGAGCATTGCCAGAGAGCTAGTTCATGTCTTTAGCAGGCTGGGTGTACCCAAGGAGATACTAACTGACCAGGGTACACTGTTTATGTCAAAAGACATGAAAGAGTTATGTCGCCTGTTCAAAATTGAACAGTTAAGAACTTTGGTTTATCACCCCCAAACCGATGGGCTGGTCGAGAGGTTTATCAAGACGTTAAAACACATGCTTAGGAAAGTGGTCGACAAGGATGGTAGGGATTGGGATTACTTATTGCCGTATTTATTGTTGGCCATAAGAGAAGCTCCCCAGTCCTCCACCGGGTTTTCACCCTTCGACTTGTTGTATGGGAGACACCCAAGGGGGTTACTAGACATTGCCAAAGAGACATGGGAGAGGCAGTCTAGTCCTTACAAAACCGTGATTGAGTATGTTTCTCAAATGCAGGAGAGAATTGCTGCGGTAGTGCCAATAGTGAGAGAGCACCTGGAACAGGCTCAACAGGCACAGCAGAGGGTATACAACCGCAATGCTCAGTTACGCGGCTTTGCTCCTGGGGACAGAGTGTTAGTATTGGTTCCCATTGTGGAAAATAAACTTTTGGCTAAATGGCAAGGGCCCTTTGAAATCTTAGAAAGAGTGGGGCAGGTCAATTACAAAGTTTACCAGCCGGGGAAAAGAAAGCCGGAACAGATATATCATATAAATCTGTTAAAGCCCTGGAAAGATAGAACGGTACTGTCGGCCGTCCGAGACCCTCCAGTAAGTCCAGGGCCCTTAGTTCCCGAAGTGACAGTGGCAAAAACCCTGTCGGCAATTCAACAACAAGAAGTCAAGGAGTTTCTGATCAGAAATAGGGTGCTGTTCTCTGATGTACCTGAGAAGACCTCGGTCATTAAACATGACATCATCACTGACCCAGGGGTTAAAGTTAATCTAAAGCCCTATAGGTTGCCAGAAGCACAAAGAGAATCGGTGTCGAAAGAAATTAAAAATATGCTAGAGTTAGGGTTATTGAAGTATCACATAGTGAATGGTCAAGTCCCATTGTGTTGATTCCAAAGCCCGACGGTAGTGTGCGTTTCTGCAATGACTTCCGAAAGTTGAACAGTGTTTCAAAATTTGATGCCTACCCGATGCCAAGAGTGGATGAATTGATTGAGAGACTAGGGACGGCAAGGTATTTAACCACTCTTGACCTAACCAAAGGGTATTGGCAAGTACCGTTAACCGAGAGCGCCAAACAAAAGACAGCTTTTTCAGCACCAGAGGGCTTGTTTCAGTACAAGATGTTGCCCTTCGTTTTACATGGGGCACATGCTACCTTCCAAAGAATGATGGACAGGATTCTAAGGCCCCATAGACGGTATGCGGCTGCTTATCTGGATGACGTGGTCATTCATAGTCCTGAATGGCAGTCTCACTTACCCAGGGTACAAGCAGTTTTGGACTCCATCTATAAGGCAGGTTTGACAGCCAACCCAAAAAAGTGTTGTCTAGGCATGGAGGAAGTAAAATATCTGGGATACACCATTGGCAGAGGCCTGATAAAGCCTCAGCTCAATAAAGTTGATGCCATACAAAACTGTCCACGGCCTCTGAATAAGAAGCAGGTGAGAGCCTTCTTGGGAATTACGGGGTACTACACAAGGTTTATACCCAACTTTGCCACCATGGCAGTCCCACTGACTGACCTGACCAAAGGCAACCAAAAAGTCATGGTAGAATGGAGTCCTGAGGCGGAGAAAGCTTTTCAGGAGTTGAAAGTAGCGTTGTGTTCCCAACCAGTCCTGATGACTCCTAATTTTGACAGGGAATTCATAGTACAAACCGATGCATCAGATCCTAGGTATAGGAGCGGTCCTGTCCCAGAACAAGGAGGGTGAGGAACACCCTATTTTCTATCTAAGCAGAAAGTTGAATGTACATGAGAGAAACTATGCCACAGTGGAGAAGGAGGCGTTGGCCATAAAGTGGGCGTTAGAGGCTCTCAGGTACTACTTGGTTGGAAGAAAGTTCAAATTGATCACTGACCATGCCCCTTTGAAGAGGATGTCCGAAAATAAGGACAGTAATGCGAGAATTACGAGATGGTTCTTGGCATTACAAACTTTTAAATTTTCAGTGGAACACAGGCCAGGAAGCCAGCTGGCCAATGCTGACGCGTTGTCACGCGTTCATTGTTTGGGGGCTTCAGTTGTTCTGCCCCACAGGTCGAAACAATGGGGGGGATATGTGATAAGATCACTGGTAAAGTGGTCTGTGGCAGGTACATTTGTCCCAGATTCCTGTCTTATGTGTTTTAAACCCCCAGGAGAAAGTCTGCAGTGTAGCAGGCTTGAGTTTCGGCTTTTTGAAAAGCCGGTTTGGGACCTGGGGGGTGAGAGGAGAGGGAGGGCTCCACCCACGGCCACTCCAGGTTTTGGATCTTGCAGCCTGGTAACAGGCTTGTTAAGGTTTCCACCTGAGAGTGGCCAATATAAGCCTAGTGTGTTGAGGGCTGATTGTCTCACCTGGGAGAGCAGACAGGGAGTTTGCTCAGAGACACTTGAAAACCTAACTGTGAGTGTTGTGCTGTGCTTTTGTTGCTGGCGAGGGCATTAGGCCCTGCCAGGTTCTGGTAGTGAGGGAACTACCTGTGAAGTTAGTGCCCCAACAGGGCTAGGATTTATATTTATGTTTTCTTTATATTTCTGACATTGTACAATAAAGACTGGTGCCGACCAGCTTGTACTTGCATCCAGACTGGTGTGCTGCTTCCCTGCTGCTGTGTGTGTGTGTAAGGAAGCAGTCCTCTACCCAGGAGAGGGACCCCCTAACCTAACTGTGTCACAATATATATTTTTATATATGTAAGTGAAGTTTGGAAAGAAAATGCGCCTGATAGTGTAGTAATTTCAAAGTAAGAAATGCACGTGCTTTTAGAGTAGAGTAGGTCGGCTGCTATACACTCTTTACTCT
Source organism: Taudactylus pleione (assembly GCA_031769625.1). NCBI lineage: Eukaryota > Metazoa > Chordata > Amphibia > Anura > Myobatrachidae > Taudactylus > Taudactylus pleione. The sequence goes on from JAUIMM010000384.1 coordinate 13,546,709, forward strand.
GGAGTAAAGAGTGTATAGCAGCTGACCTACTCTACCTGTTTGCAAACTATTGGGGCCATCATGGGATATTGAAGGATCTACCAGGATACACAGCATTATATGCAGTTACTCAAGTATTGTTCCGGTACGCAATATATACTAATTACGTTATTGGTTTTTAAACAAAATACTACACTATATATGTGTTTCATCTGGCAATTTTTGAGCCCCTCCTATTAAGGTTTCTGGATATATTTGGAGTCTCATGTCTTAGGGTTAGGTTAGGTTTAGGCGTAGGTTAGGGTTAGGGTTAGTTTAAGGTTAGGGTTAGCATTAGGTTACGGTTAGGGGTAGGGTTAGTTGAGGGTTAGGGTTAGATTTAAGGTTAGGGTTTGGCTTAGGTTATGGTTAGACGTAGGGTTTAGAGGTAGGTTAGAGGTAGGGTTTAGGGTTAGGGTGATGGTTAGGCTTAGGTTAGGGTTAGGGTTAGAATAGGGTTAAGGTTAGGGTTAGGTTAAGGTTAGGGTTAGGTAAGGATAGGGTTAGGGTTAGGTTAGGGTTAGGGTTAGAATAGGGTTAAGGTTAGGTTTAGGATTAGTTAGGGTTAGGCTCAGGTTAGGTTTAGGTTAGGGTTATGGTTAGGGTAAGGGTTAGAAAAGGGTTAAAGTAAGGGTTAGGGTAAGGTTAGGGTTAGGTTAGGTTTAGGCTAGTGTTAGGGGTAGGGTTAGTTTTGGGTTAGGGTTAGGCTTAGGGTTAGGGTTAGGGTTAGAATAGGGTTAAGGTTAGGGTTATGTTAAGGTTAGGTTAGAGAAAGGGTTATTTAGGGTTAGGGTTAGGCTTAGGTTAGGTTTAGGTTAGGGTTTTGGTAGGGTTAGGGTAAAAAAAGGGATAAAGTTAGGGTTAGGTTAAGGTTAGGTTAGTTTTAGCTTAGGGTTAAGCTTAGGTTAGGGTTAGGGGTAGGGTTAGGGTTAGGCTTAGGGTTAGGGGTAGGCTTAGGGTTAGGGGTAGGCTTAGGTTTGGGTTACGACTAGGTTATTGTTAGGTTAGGCTTAGGCTTATATTAGTGTTAGGTTTAGAATAGGTTTAAGGTTAGCATTAGGTTAGGTTTATGGTTAGTTAGGGTTAGGGTTAGGCTTAGGTTAGGTTTAGGCTTTGGTTAGGGTTAGAGTTATTGCTAGGGTTAGGCTTAAGGTTAAGGGTAGGCTTAGAATAGGTTTATGGTTACCGTTGGGTTAGGGTTAGGGTTAGTTAGGGTTAGGGTTAGTAAGGGTTAGGTTTAGGCTTAGGTTACGGTTAGGTTAGGGTTGTGGTTAGGGTTAGGGTTAGAAAAGGGTTAAGGTTATGGTTAGGTTACTTTTAGGTTAGGGTTTGGCTAAGGTTAGGGTTATGGTTTAATGTTAGGATAGGGTTAGGCTTAGGTTTAGAGGTAGGCTTAGGTTAGGGTTAGTCTTATGGTTAGGAGTAGGCTTAGGTTAGGGTTAGGACTAGGATATGATTAGGTTTGGGTTAGTCTTAGGCTTAGGATAATGTTAGGGTTAGAATAGGGTTAAGGTTATGGTTAGGTTATGGTTAGGGTTAGTTATGGGTTAGGGATCAAGTTAGGATTAGGTTAGGGTTAGGCTTAGGTTAGGGTTAGTTTAAGGTTAGGTTTAGGCTTAGGTAAGGGTTAACTGTAGGGTTTAGAGGTAGAATAGAGGTAGGGTTTAGGGTTAGGGTGATGGTTGGGCTTAGGTTAGGGTTAGGGTTAGAATAGATTTAAGGTTAGGGTTAGGTTAAGGTTAGGGTTAGGTTAGGATAGGGTTAGGGATAGAATAGGCTTAAGGTTAGGGGTATTGTTAGTAAGTGTTAGGGTTAGGCTTAGGTTAGGTTTAGGTTAGGGTTATGGATAGGGTTAGGGTTAGTGTTAGAAAAGGGTTACAGTTAGGGTTAGGTTAAGGTTAGGGTTTGGCTAGTTTTAGGTTAGGGTTAGGGTTAGGCTTAGGTTAGGGGTAGGGGTAGGGTTAGTTTAGGCTTAGGGTTAGGCTTAGGGTTAGGGTTCGGTTACAGCTAGACTTAGGTTTTAGGGTTAGGTTATTGTTAGGGTTTAGGTTTAGGCTTAGGTTAGGGTTAGGGTTAGGCTTATGTTAGGGTTAGGGCTAGGTTAGGGTTAGGTTAGGGTTAGGCTTAGGGTTAGCCTTAGGTTAGGTTTAGGTTAGGTTTATGGTTAGGGTTAGGCTTAGGTTTGTGTTAGAGTGGGGTTAGGGTTAGGCTTAGGGTTAGGGGTAAGCTTCGAATAGGTTTAAGGTTAGCGTTAGGTTAGGGTTAGGGTTAATTAGGTTTAGGGTTAGTAAGGGTTAGGGTTGGGCTTAGGTTAGGGCTTGGTTAGGGTTGTGGTTAGGGTTAGGATTAGAAAAGGGTTAAAGCTAGGGGTAGGTTAAGGTTAGGGTTAGGTTAGTTTTAGGTTAGGGTTTGGCTTATGTTTCATGTTAGGATAGGGTTAGGCTTAGGTTTAGAGGTAGGCTTAGGTTAGGGTTAGGGTTAGGCTTAGTTTAGGGTTAGGGTTAGTCTTAGGGTTAGGGGTAGGCTTAGGTTAGGGTTAGAGCTAGGTTATGGTTTCGTTAGGTTTAGGCTTAGGTTAGGGTTAGGGTTAGAAAAGGGATAAGGTTATGGTTAGGTTAGGGTAAGTTATGGGTTAGGGATCGTGTTAGGGTTAGGTTAGGGTTAGGCTTAGGTTAGGGTTATGGTTAGTTTAAGGTTAGGGTTAGGCTTAGGTTAGGGTTAGTGGTAGGGTTAGTTTAGGGTTAGGGTTAGGCTTAGGTTTAGGGTTTGGCATAGGTTATGGTTAGACATAAGGTTTAGAGGTAGGTTAGAGGTAGGATTTAGGGTTAGGGTGATGGTTAGGCTTAGGTTAGGGTTAGGGTTAGAATAGGGTTAAGGTTAGATTAAGGTTTAGGTTAGGTTAGGTTAGGGTTAGGGTTAGAATAGGGATAAGGTTAGGGTTAGGGTTAGATAGTGTTAGGGTTAGGCTTTGGCTAGGTTTAGGTTAGGGTTAAGGATAGGATTTAGGGTTAGGGTTAGAAAAGGGTTAAAGTTAGGGTTAGGTTAAGGTTAGGGATAGGTTAGTTTTAGGTTATGGTTAGGGTTAGGCTTAGGTTAGGGTTAGGGGTAGGGTTAGTTTAGGGTTAGGGTTAGGCTTAGGGTTAGGGTTAGTTTATGGCTAGACTTAGTGTTTAGGGTTAGGTTATAGTTAGGGTTTAGGGTTAGGCTTAGGTTAGGGTTAATGTTAGTCTAAGGTTAGGGTTAAGGCTAGGTTAGGGTTAGGTTAGGGTTAGGCTTAGGGTTAGGCTTAGGTGAGGTTTAGCTTAGGGTTATGGTTAGGGTTAGGGTTAGGTTTAGAAAAGGGTTAAAGTTAGGGTTAGGGATAGGTTAGGGTTAGGGCTAGGTTTGGGTTAGGTTAGGGAGGGTTAGGCTTAGGTTAGGGTTAGGGTTAGAATAGGGTTAAGGTTAGGGTTAGGTTAGTGTTAGGGCTAGGTTAGGGTTAGGCTTAGGTTAGGGTTAGTTTATTGTTGTGGTTAGGGTTAGGGTTAGAAAAGGGTTAAAGTTAGGGTTAGGTTAAGGTTAGTGTTTGGTTAGGATTATGGGTAGAGTTAGTTTAGACTTATTCTGAGGGTTAGGGTTAGGTTATGGTTAGACTTAGGGTTTAGGGTTAGGCTTAGGTTAGGTTTAGGTTAAGGTTGTGGTTAGGGTTAGTGTTTGGGTTAGGGTTAGGGTTTGCGTTACTAATGGGTTAGGGATAATGTTAGGGTTAGGCTTAGGTTAGGCTTAGGTTAGGGATAGGGTTGGAAAAGGGTTAAGGTTAGGGTTAGGCTTAGGTTAGTGTTAGGGTAAGGTTTATGTTAGGGTTAAAGTTAGGTTTCGGTTAGGGTTAGAGTTTGGGATAGGGTTAGGTTAGAGTTAGGGTTTGGGTTAAAAATGGGTTAAAGTTAGGGTTAGGTTAGTTTTAGGTTAGGGGTAGGTTAGGGTTAGGCTTAGTTAGGGTTAGGCTTAGATTAGGGTTGGGTTAGGGTTAGGGTTAGAAAAGGGTTAAAGTTAGGGTTAGGTTAAGGTTAGGGTGAGGTTAGTTTTAGGTTAGGGTTAGGTTAGGGTTAGTTAGGGTTAGGTTTAGGTTAGGTTTAGGTTAGGGTTGTGGTTAGGGTTAGAAAAGGGTTAAAGTTAGGGTTAGGTTAAGGTTATGGTGAGGTTAGTTTTAGGTTAGGGTTAGGTTAGGGTTAGGGTTAGTTAGGGTTAGGCTTAGTTTAGAGTTAGGCTAGGGTTGTGGTTAGGGTTAGGGTTAGAAAAGGGTTAAAGTTAGTGTTAGGTTAAGTTTAGGGTGAGGTTAGTTTTAGGTTAGGGATAGGCTTAGGTTAGGGTTAGTTATAGGGTTAGTTTAGCATTAGGGTTAGGCTTGGGGTTAGGGTTAGGTTATGGTTAGACTTAGGGTTCTGGTTTAGGTTAGAGTTAGGGTTTTGGGTTAGGGTTAGGGCTAGGTTAGGGTTAGTTTAGGGTTAGGCTTAGGTTAGTTTTAGGTTAGGGTTTTGGTTAGAAAAGGGTTAAAGGTAGGGTTAGGGTTAGGTTAGGTTAGGGTTAGGGCTAGGTTAGTGTTAGGTTTAGGTTAGGGTTAGGTTAGGGTTGTGGTTTGGGTTAGGTTTAGATAAGGGTTAAAGTTAGGGTTAGGTTAGGGTTAGGGTTATTCTTAGGTTTGGGTTAGGGCTAGGCTTAGGTTAGGGTTAGACTTTGGGATAGCGTTAGAATATGGTTAAGGTTAGGGTTAGGTTAGAGTTAGGTTAGGGTTAGGTTAGGGTTAGATTAGGGTTAGTCTTAGTTTAGGGTTAGTGTTTATGGTTAGGATAGGGTTAGGGTTAGGGTTTACGGTTAGGATAGGGTTACGGTTAGGGTTAGGTTAGGGTTAGGTTAGGGTAAATCTTAGTTTAGGATTAGGGTTTATGGTTAGGATAAGGGTAGGGTTAGGCTTAGGTTAGGTTTAGAGTTAGGGTTAGGGTTAGTCTTAGGGGTAGGGGTAGACTTAGGTTATGGTTAGGTTTGCGTTAGGCTTTGGTTAGGGTTAGGGTTAGTTTAGGATTAGGGTTAGTTAGGGGTTAGGGTTATGGTTAGGGTTAGGGTTATTTAGGGTTTAGGGATAATGTTAGGGTTAGGTTAGGGTTAGGGTTGATTTATGGTTAGGGTTTAGCTCAGGTTAGGGTTAAGGGTAGGGTTAGTTTAAGGTTAGGGTTAGGCAAAGGTTAGGTTTAGCTTAGGGTTATGGTTAGGGTTAGGGTTAAAAAATGGTTAAAGTTATGGTTAGTTTAAAGTTATGGTTAGGGTTAGTTATGGGTTAGCGTTCATGTTAGGGTTAGGTTAGGGTGAGGCTTTGGTTAGGGTTAGGGTTAGTTTAAGGTTAGGGTTAGGCTTAGCCCTAGGGTTAGTGTTTGGCTTAGGTTATGGTTAGACATAAGGTTTAGAGGTAGGTTAGAGGTAGGGTTTAGTGTTAGGGTGATGGTTAAGCTTAGGTTAGGGTTAGGGTTAGAATAGGGTTAAGGTTAGGGTTAGGTTAAGGTTAGGGTTAGGTTAGGATTGTGATAGGGTTAAGTTAGGGTTAGGGTTACAATAGGGTTAAGGTTAGGGTTAGTTACTGTTAGGGTTAGGCTTAGGTTAGGTTTAGGTTAGGGTTATGGATAGGGTTAGGTTTAGAAAAGGGTCAGGGTTAGGTTAGTTTTAGGTTAGGGTTAGGGGTAGGGGTAGAGTTAGTTTAGGGTTAGGGTTATTCTTAGAGTTAAGGTTAGGTTATGGCTAGACTTAGAGTTTAGGGTTAGGTTATAGTTAGGGTTTAGAGTTAGGGTTAGGCTTAGGTTAGCATTAGGGATGGCTAAGGTTAGGGTTTGGGCTAGGTTAGGGTTAGGTTAGGGTTAGGCTTAGGGTTAGGCTTAGGTTAGGTTTAGGTTATGGTTATGGTTAGGGTTAGAGTTAGGTTTAGAAAAGGGTTAAAGTTAGAGTTAGGGTTAGGTTAGGGTTAGGGCTAGGTTAGGGTTTGGTTAGGGTTATTCTTAGGTTAGAGTTAGGGTTAGAATAGGGTTAAGTTTAGGGTTAGGTTAGGTTTAGGGCTAGGTTAGGGTTAGGCTTTGGTTAGGGTTAGGTTATTTTTGTGGTTAGGGTTAGAAAAGGGTTAAAGTTAGGGTTAGGTTAAGGTTAGGGTTAGGTTAGTTTTAGGTTAGGGTTAGGCTTAGGTTAGGGTTAGGGTTTAATGTTAGGAAAGTTTTAGACTTAAGTTTAGGGGTAGGCTTAGGTTAGGTTTATGGGTAGGGTAAGTTTAGGGTTAGAGTTAGGCTTAGGGTTAGTGTTAGGATATGGTTAGATTTAGGGTTTAGGGTTAGGTTAGAGTTAGGGTTTAGGGTTAGGGTTATGCTTAGGTTAGGGTTAGGGTTAGAATAGGTTTAAGGTTAGCATTAGGATAGGGTTAGGGCTAGGTTAGGGTTAGGCTTAGGTTAGGGTTAGGTTATTTTTGTGGTTAGGGTATGGGTTAGGGATCATGTTAGGGTTAGGTTAAGGTTAGGCTTAGGTTAGGGTTAGGGATAGTTTAAGTTTAGTGTTAGGCTTTGGTTAGGGTTAGGGGTAGGGTTAGTTGAGGGTTAGGGTTAGCCTTAGGGATAGGGTTTGGCTTAGGCTATGGTTAGACATAGGGTTTAGAGGTAGGTTAGAGGTAGGGTTTAGGGTTAGGGTGATTGTTATGCTTAGGTTAGGGTTAGGGTTAGAATAGGGTTAAGGTTATGGTTAGGGTTAGTTATGGGTTAGCGTTCATGTTAGGGTTAGGTTAGGGTGAGGCTTAGGTTAGGGTTAGGGTTAGTTTAAGGTTAGGGTTAGGCTTAGCCCTAGGGTTAGTGTTTGGCTTAGGTTATGGTTAGACATATGGTTTAGAGGTAGGTTAGAGGTAGGGTTTAGTGTTAGGGTGATGGTTAAGCTTAGGTTAGGGTTAGGGTTAGAATAGGGTTAAGGTTAGGGTTAGGTTAAGGTTAGGGTTAGGTTAGGATTGGGATAGGGTTAAGTTAGGGTTAGGGTTACAATAGGGTTAAGGTTAGGGTTAGGGTTAGTTACTGTTAGGGTTAGGCTTAGGTTAGGTTTAGGTTAGGGTTATGGATAGGGTTAGGTTTAGAAAAGGGTTAGGCTTAGGTTTGGTTTAGGTTAGGGTTAGGGTTAACGTTAGGGTTAGGTTTAGAAAAGGATTAAAGTTTGGGTTAAGGATAGGTTAGGGTTAGGGTTAGGGATATGTTTGGGTTAGGTTAGGGTTAGGCTTACGTTAGGCTTAGTGTTAGAATAGTGTTAAGGTTAGGGTTAGGTTAGGGTTAGGGCTAGGTTAGTGTTAGGCTTAGGTTAGGGTTAGATTATTTTTGTGGTTAGGGTTAGGGTTAGAAAAGGGTTAAAGTTAGGGTTAGGTTAGGGTTATGGGTAGGGTAAGTTTAGGCTTAGGCTGAGGGTTAGGGTTAGGTTATGGTTAGACTTAGAGTTTAGGGTTAGGTTAGAGTTAGGGTTTAGGATTAGGGTTAGGCTTAGGTTAGGGTTAGGGTTAGAATAGGGTTAAGGTTAGGGTTAGGTTAGGGTTATGCTTAGGTTTGGGTAATGATAGGGAGAGGCTTAAAGTTAGGTTAGGGATAGGGTTAAGTTTAGGGTTTGGGCAGGGATAGGGATAGGCTTAAGTTTAGAATTAGGTTAGAGTTAGGGTTTAGGGTTAGGGTTAGGCTTAGGTTAGGGTTAGGCTTAGGGTTAAGTATTGAATAGGGTTAAGGTTAGGGTCAGGTTAGGGTTAGGATTTTGCTTAGGTTAGGTCTAGGGATTAGGGTTAGGATAGTGTTAGGGTTAGGTTAGGGTTAGAATAGGATTAAGGCTATGGTTAGGGTTATTGTTAGTGTTTGGGTTAGGGTTAGTTAGGGGTTAGGGATGATGTTAGGGATAGGCTTAGGTTAAGGCTAGGCTTAGGCTTAGGTTAGGGTTAGGGTTAGAATAGGGTTAAGGTTATGTTTAGGGTTAGTTATGGGTTAGGGATAATGTTAGGGTTAGGCTTAGGTGAGGCTTAGGTTAGGGTTAACTTAAGGCTAGGGTTAGGCTTAGTGTTAGGGTTTGGCTTAGGTTATGGTTAGATTTAGGGTTTAGCAGTAGGTTAGAGGAAGGGTTTAGGGTTAGGGTTAGGCTTAGGTTAGGGATAGGGTTAGAATAGGGTTAAGGTTAGGGTTAGGTTAGGGTTAGAATAGTAATAGGGTTAGGTTTAGGTTAGGGTAAGGGTTAGAATAGGGTTAATGTTAGGTTTATTTTAAGGTTAGGGTTAGGTTAGGGATATGGTTAGTTAGGGTTAGGTTAGGGTTAGGCTTAGGTTAGGTTAAGGTTAGGTTAGGGTTAGGGTAAGAAAAGGGTTAAGTTAGGGTTAGGTTAAGGTTAGGGTTAAGTTAGTTTTAGGGTTAGGCTTGTGTTAGGGTTAGGTTATGACTAGACTTCAGGTTTAGGGTTAGGGTAGAGTTAGGGTTTAGGGTTAGCGTTAAGCTTAGGTTAGGGTTAGGCTTATGTTAGGGTTAGATTTAGGCTTCGGTTAGGGTTAGAGTTAGGGTTAGGGATAGGTTAGGGTTAGGGCAAAGTTAGGGTTAGGTTAAGGTTAGAAAAGGGTTAAGGTTAGAAAAGGGTTAAGGTTAGAAAAGGGTTAAGGTTAGAGTTAGGTTAAGGTTAGGCTTAGGTTAGTTTTAGGTTAGGGTTAGGTTAGGGTTAAGGTTAGTTAGGGTTAGACTTATGTTAGGGTTAGTATAGGGTTGTGGTTAGGGTTAGAAAAGGGTTAAAGTTAGGGTTAGGTTAAGGTTAGGGAGAGGTTAGTTTTAGGTTAGGGATAGGCTTAGGTTAGGGTTAGTTATAGTGTTAGTTTTGGGTTAGGGTTAGGCTTAGGGTTAGGTTATGGTTAAACTTAGGGTTTAGGGTTAGGTTAGAGTTAGGGTTTAGGGTTTGGGTTAGGGTTAGGCTTAGGTTAGGGTTAGGGTTAGGCTTAGGTTAGGGTTTGGGCTAGGTTAGGGTTAGGTTAGGGTTAGGTTTAGGTTATGGTTATGGTTAGGGTTAGGTTTAGAAAAGGGTTAAAGTTAGGGTTAGGGTTAGGTTAGGTTAGGGTTAGGGCTAGGTTATTGTTAGGAGTAGGGTTATTAATGGTTAGGCTTAGGGTTAGTGTTTGGGTTAGAATAGGGTTAAGGTTAGGGTGATGTTAAGGTTAGGTTAGGGTTAGGGTTATTTAGTGTTATGGTTAGGCTTAGGTTAGGTTTTGGTTAGGGTTAAGGTTAGGGTTAGAAAAGGGTTAAAGTTAGGGATAGGTTAAGGTTAGGGTTAGGTCAGTTTTAGTTTAGGGTTAGGCTTAGGTTAGGGTTAGGGATAGGGTTAGGCTTAGGGTTAGGGGTAGGCTTAGGTTAGGGTTATGGCTAGGTTAGGGTTAGCTTAGGGTTAGGCTTAGGCTAATATTAGAGTTAGGGTTAGAATAGCTTTAAGGTTAGTGTTAGGTTAGAGAAAGGGTTAGTTAGGGTTAGGGTTAGTTAGGGTTAGTCTTAGGCTTAGGATAGGGTTAGAGTTAGAGTTAGGGTTTTGGTTAGTTAGGGTTAGGATTAGTTAGGGTTAGGGTTAGGATTAGGTTAGGGTTAGGTTAGGGTTGTGGTTAGGGTTAGGGTTAGAAAAGGGTTAAAGTTAGGGTTAGGTTAAGGTTAGCGTTAGGTTAGGTTTAGGGTAGGGTTTGGTTTAGGTTAGGGTTAGGGGTAGGTTTAGGGTTTGGGTTAGGGTTAGGGGTAGGCTTAAGTTAGGTTTAGGTTAGGGTTAGTCTTAGGCTTATATTAGGGTTAGGGTTGGAATAGGTTTAAGGTTAGCATTAAGGTTAGGGTTAGGGTTATAGGTAGGCTTAGAATAGGTTTAAGGTTAGAGTTAGGTTAGGGTTAGTGTTAGTTAGGGTTTGGCTTAGATTAGGGTTTGGTAAGGGTTTTGGTTAGGGTTAGAAAAGGGTTAAAGTTAGGGTTAGGTTAAGGACAGGGTTAGGTTAGTTTTAGGTTAGGGTTAGGCTTAGTTTAGGGTTAAGAGTAGGGTTAGGGTTAGGCTTAGAGTTAGGGGTAGGCCTAGGTTAGGGTTAGAATAGGGTTAAGATTAGGGTTAGGTTAAGGTTAGGGTTTGGTTAGGCTAGGGTTAGGGTTTGGTTAGGTTTATGGTTAGAATAGGGTTAAGGTTAGGGTTAGGGTTAGTTAGTGTTAGGTTTAGGCTTAGGTTAGGTTTAGTTTAGGGTCATAAATAGGGTTAGGGTTAGAAAAGTGTTAAAGTTAGGGTTAGGTTAAGGTCAGGGTTAGGTTAGTTTTAGGTTAGGTTTAGGGTTAGGCTTAGGTTAGTGTTAGGGGAAGGGTTAGATTTGGTATAGGGTTAGGTTAAGGTTAGGGTTAGATTAGCTTTAAGTAAGGGTTAGTGTTAGTTAGGGTTAGGCTTAGGTTAGGGTTAGGTTAGGGTTGTGGTTAGGCATAAAAAATCGTTAAAGTTAGAGTTAGGCTTAGTTTAGGGTAAGGGGTAGGGTTAGTGTTAGGCTTAGGGTTAGGGGTAGGCTTAGGTTAGGGTTAGGGTTAGAATAGGGTTAAGGTAAGGGTTAGGTTAAGGTTAGGGTTAGGTTAGGATAGGGTTAGGGTTAAAGATAGAAAAGGGTTAAGGTTAGGGTTAGTTAGTGTTATATGTTTAGGCTTAGGTTAGGTTTAGGTTTAGGTTATGGATAGGGTTAGGGTTATGGTTAGAAAAGGGTTAAAGTTAGGGTTAGGCTTAGAATAGGTTTAAAGTTAGAGTTAGGTTAGGGTTAGGGTTAGTTAGGGTTAGGCTTAGGTTAGGGTTAGGTTAGGGTTTTGGTCAGGGTTAGAAAATGGTTAAAGTTAGGGTTAGGTTAAGGTTAGGGTTAGGTAAGTTTTAGGTTAGGCTTAGTTTATGGTTAAGGGTATGGTTAGGGTTAGGCTTAGGGTTAGGAGTAGGCTTAGGTTAGGGATAGAATTTGGTTAAGGTTAGGGTTAGGTTAAGGTTAGGGTTAGGTTAGGCTAGGGTTAGGGTTAGGGTTAGGTTAGGTTTAGGGTTAGAATAGGGTTAAGGTTAGGGTTAGGGTTAGTTAGTGCTAGGTTTAGGCTTAGGTTAGGTTTAGGTTAGGGTTATGGATAGAAAAGGGTTAAAGTTAGGATTAGGTTAAGGTCAGGGTTAGGTTAGTATTAGGTTAGGTTTATGGTTAGGCTTAGGTTAGTTTTAGGGGTAGGGTTAGATTAGTGTTAGGGTTATGGTTAGGTTAAGGTTAGGGTTAGGTTAGTTTTAAGTTATCGTTAGTGTTAGTTAGGGTTAGGTTTAGGTTAGGGTTAGGGTAAGGTTGTTGAAAGGGTTAGAAAAGGGTTAGTGTTAGGTTAAGGTTAGGGTTAGGTTAGTTTTAAGTTAGGGTTAGTTAGGGTTAGGCTTAGGTTAGGGTTAGGTTAGTTCTGTGCTTAGGGTTAGAAAATGGTTAAAGTTAGGGTTAGGTTAAGGTTAGAGTTAGGTTAAGGTTAGGAGTAGGTTAGTTTTAAGTTAGGGTTAGGATTAGTTAGGCTTAGGCTTATGTTAGGCTTAGTTTAGGGTAAGGGGTAGGGTTAGGTTAGGGTTAGGTTAGGATAGGGTTAGGGTTAAAGTTAGAATAGGGTTAAGGTTAGGGTTAGGGTTAGTTAGTGTCAGGTTTAGGCTTATGTTAGGTTTAGGTTAGGGTTATGTATAGGGTTAGGGTTATGGTAAGAAAAGGGTTAAAGTTAGGGTTAGGTTAAGGACAGGGTTGGTTTCATTTAAGGTTAGGGTTAGGGTTAGGCTTAGCTTAGTGTTAGGGGTTGGGTTAGTTTAGGGTTAGGCTTAGGGTTAGAATAGGGTTAAGGTTAGGGCTATGTTAAGGTTAGGTTAGGTTTAGGGTTATTTAGGATAGGGTTAGGCTTAGGTTAGGTTTAGGTTAGGGTTATGGTTAGGGTTAAAAAAAAGGTTAAAGTTAGGGTTAGGCTAAGGTTAGTGTTAGGTTGGTTTTAAGTTAGGGTTAGGCTTATGTTAGGGTTAGTGGTAGGGTTATGGTTAGGCTTAGGGTTAGGGGGTAGGCTTAGGTTAGGGTTAGGGTTAGAATAGGGTTAAGGTTAGGGTTAGGATGAGGTTAGGGTTAGATTAGTTTTAAGTTAGGGTTAGGGTTAGATATGGGTTAGGCTTAGGTTATGGTTAGACATAGGGTTTAGAGGTAGGTTAGAGGTAGGATTTAGGGTTAGGGTGATGGCTAGGCTTAGGTTAGGGTTAGGGTTAGAATAGGGTTAAGGTTAGGGTTAGAATTAGTTTAGGGTTAGGTTTGGATAGGGTTAGGGTTAGGTTAGGGTAAGGGTTAGAATAGGGTTAAATTTAGGGTTAGGGTTAGTTAGTGGTAAGGTTAGGCTTAGGGTTTGGGTTACGTTTAGGCTTAGAATAGGTTTAAGGTTAGCGTTAGGTTAGGGTTAGGGTTAGTTAGGGTTAGGGTTAGGCTTTGGTTAGGGTTAGGTAAGGGTTGAGGTTAGGGTTAAGTTTATGGGTAGAAAAAGATTAAAGTTATTGTTAGGTTAAGGTTATGGTTAGGTTAGGGTTAAGGTTTGGGTTAGGGTTAGAATAGGGTTAAGGTTATGGTTAGGTTAGGGTCAGGGTTAGTTAGGGTTAGGGTTAGGCTAGGTTAGGGTTGTGGTTTGGGTTAGGTTTAGGGTTAGAAAAAGGTTAAAGTTAGGGTTAGGTTAAGGTTATGGTTAGGTTAGGGTTAAGCTGAGGCTTAGGATAGGGTTAGGGTTAGAATAGGGTTAAGGTTATGGTTAGGTTAGGGTTAGTTATGGTTTAGGGATCATGTTAGGGTTAGGTTAGGGTTAGGCTTAGGTTAGGGTTAGAGTTATTTTAAGTTTAGGGTTAGGCTTAGGTTAGGGTTAGGGGTAGGTTTAGTTGACGGTTAGGGTTAGGCTTAGGTTTAGGGTTTGGCTTATATTTTGGTTAGACATTGGGTTTAGAGGTAGGTTAGAGGTAGGGATTAAGGTTAGGGGGATGGTTAGGCTTAGGTTAGGGTTAGGGTTATGTTAAGGTTAGGGTTAGGTTAGGATAGGTTTTGGGTTAGGGTTAGGGATAGGTTAGGGTTTGGGTTACAATAGGGTTAAGGTTAGGGTTTGTTAGGGTTAGTCTTAGGTTAGGTTTAGGTTAGGGTTATGGTTAGAGTTAGGGTTAGAAAAGGTTTAAAGTTAGGGTTAGGTTAAGGTTAGGGTTAGCGGTAGGGTTAGGGTTAGTCTTAGGATTAGGGGTAGTCTTATGTTAGGGTTACGGCTATATTAGGGTTAGGTTAGGGTTTGGCTTAGGCTTATATTAGGGTTAGGGTTAGGTTAAGGTTAGGGTTAGGTTGGCACTGGCTTAGGGCTAGTGGTAGGTTAGGGTTAGGGTTAGATTTGGGTTAAGGTTAGGGTTAGTTAGTGTTAGGGTTACGCTTAGGTTACATTTAGGTTAGGACTATGGTTAGGGTAAGGGTTAGGGTTAGAAAAGGGTTAAAGTTAGGGGTAGGTTAAGGTTCGGGTTAGGTTAGTTTTAGGTTAGGGTTTGGGTTAGGCTTAGGTTAGTATTAGGGCTAGGGTTAGGCTTAGGGTTAGGGTTAGAATAGGGTTAAGGTTAGGGTTATGTTAAGGTTAGGTTAGGTTTAGGGTTATTTAGGGTTAGGCTTAGGTTAGGTTTAGGTTAGTTTTATGGTTAGGGTTAAAGAAATTAGTTAAAGTTAGAGTTAGGTTAAGGTTAGTGTTAGGTTGGTTTATTTTAGGGTTAGGCTTAGGTTAGGGTTAGGTGTATGGTTAGGGTTAGGCTTAGGGTTAAGGGTAGGCTTAGGTTAGGGTTATGGTTAGAATAGGGTTAAGGTTAGAGTTAGGTTAGTTTTAAGTTAGGGTTAGGGTTAGTTAGGGTTAGGCTTAGGTTATGGTTAGACATAGTGTTTAGACGTAGGTTAGAAGTAGGGTTTAGGGTTAGGGTGATGGCTAGGCTTAGGTTAGGGTTAGGGTTAGAATAGGGTTAAAGTTAGGGTTAGGATTAGTTTAGGGGTAGGTTTGGATAGGGTTAATGTTAGGTTAGGGTAAGGGTTAGAATAGGGTTAAGGTTAGGGTTTCGGTTAATTAGTGTTAGGGTTAGGCTTAGGTTAGGTTTTGGTAAGGGTTATGGATAGGGTTAGGGTTAGAAAAGGGTTAAAGTTAGGGTTAGGCTAAGGTTAGGGTTAGGTTAGTTTTAGGTTAGGGTTAGGCTTAGGCTTAGGTTAGGGTTAGGGGTATTTGGTAGGGTTAGTTTAGGGTTAGGCTTAGGGTTAGGGAAATGGTTAAAATAGCGTTACGGTTAGGGTTATGTTAAGATTAGGTAACGGTTAGGGTTATTTAGGGTTGGGGTTAGGCTTAGGTTAGGTTTAGGTTAGGGTTATGGTTAGGGTTAGGGTTTAAAAAAGGGTTAAAGTTAGGGTTAGGTTAAGGTTAGGGTTAGTTTTAGGTTAGGGTTAGGCTTTGGTTAGGGTTAGGGGTAGGGTTATGGTTTGTCTTAGGGTTAGGGGTAGGCTTAGGTTAGGTTTAGGTTAGGGTTAGGCCTAGACTTATATTAGGGTTAGGGTTAGGGTTAGGGTTATTTTAAGTTTAGGGTTAGGCTTAGGTTAGGGTTAGCGGTAGGGTTACTTGAGGGTTAGGGTTAGGCTTAAGGTTAGGGTTTGGCTTATGTTTTGGTTAGACATTGGGTTTAGAGGTAGTGATTAAGGTTTGGGTGATGGTTAGGCTTAGGTTAGGGTTAAGGTTATGTTAAGGTTAGGTTTAGGTTTGGATAGGTTTTGGGTTAGGGTTAGGGATAGGTTAGGGTTTGGGTTACAATAGGGTTAAGGATAGGGTTAGTTAGTGTTAGGGTTAGGCTTAGGTTAGGTTTAGGTTTAGGTTAGGGTTAGAAAAGGTTTAAAGTTAGGGTTAGGTTAAGGTTAGGGTTAGCGGTAGGGTTAGGGTTAGGCTTAGGGTTCGGCGTAGTCTTATGTTAGGGTTACGTCTATATTAGGGTTAGGTTAGGGTTTGGCTTAGGCTTATATTAGGGTTAGGGTTAGGTTAAGGTTAGGGTTAGGTTAGGATCGGCTTAGGGCTAGGGCTAGGTTAGGGTTAGGGTTAGATTAGGGTTAAGGTTAGGGTTAGTTAGTGTTAGCGTTAGGCTTAGGTTACTTTTAGGTTAGGGTTATGGTTAGGGTTAGGGTTAGAAAAGGGTTAAAGTTAGGGTTAGGTTAAGGTTACAGTTAGGTTAGTTTTAGGATAGGGTTTGGGTTAGGCTTAGGTTAGTGTTAGGGGTAGGGTTAGTTTAGGGTTAGGGTTAGGCTTAGGGTTAGGGTTAGAATAGTGTTAAGGTTAGGGTTATGTTTAAGGTTAGGTTAGGTTTAGGGTTAGTTAGGGTTAGGCTTAGGTTAGGTTTAGGTTAGTTTTATGGTTAGGGTTAGGGTTAAAAAAATGGGTTAAAGTTAGGGTTATTTTAAGGTTAGTTTTAGGTTGGTTTATTTTAGGGTTAGGCTTAGGTTTGGGTAAGGTGTAGGGTTAGGGTTAGGCTTAGGGTTAGGGGTAGGCTTAGGTTAGGGTTACGGTTAGAATAGGGTTAAGGTTAGGGTTAGGAAAAGGTTAGGGTTAGTTAGGGATAGGCTTAGGTTAAGGTTAGACATAGGGTTTAGACGTAGGTTAGTGGTAGGTTTTAGGGTTAGGGTGATGGCTAGGCTTAGGTTAGGGTTAGGGTCATAATAGGGTTAAAGTTAGGGTTAGGATTAGGTTAGGGGTAGGTTTGGATAGGATTAGGGTTAGGTTAGGGTAAGGGTTAGAATAGGGTTAAGGTTAGGGTTAGGGTTAGTTAGTGTTAGGGTTAGGCTTAGGTTAGGTTTAGGTTAGGGTTATGGATAGGGTTAGAAAAGGGTTAAAGTTAGGGTAAGGTTAAGGTTAGGGTTAGGTTACTTTTATGTTAGGGTTAGGCTTAGGCTTAGGTTAGGGTTAGGGGTAGTGGTAGGGTTAGTTTAGGCTTAGGCTTAGAGTTAGGGAAAGGGTTAAAATAGGGTTAAGGTTAGGGTTATGTTAAGATTAGGTAACGGTTAGGGTTATTTAGTGTTGGGGTTAGGTTTAGGTTAAGGTTATGTTTAGGGTTAGGGTTTAAAAAAGTGTTAAAGTTAGGGTTAGGTTAAGGTTAGGGCTAGTTTTAGGTTAGGGTTAGGCTTTGGTTAGGGTTAGGGGTAGGGTTAGGGTTTGGCTTAGGGTTAGGGGTAGGCTTAGGTTATGTTTAGGTTAGGGTTAGGCTCAGGCTTATATTAGGGTTAGGTTTAGAATAGGTTTAAGGTTAGCGTTAATTTAAAGTTAGGGTTAGTTAGGGTTAGGGTTAGTTACGGTTATGGTTAGGCTTACGTTAGTGTTAGATTTAGGGTTAGGCTTAGGGTTTGGGTTAGGGGTACGCTTAGAATAGGTTTAAGGTTAGAGTTAGGTTAGGGTTAGCTTTAGTTAGGGTTAGCATTAGGCTTAGGTTAGGGTTAGGTTAGGGTTGTAGTTAGGGTTAGGTTTAGGGTTAGAAGAAGATTAAAGTTAGGGTTAGGTTAAGGTTATGGTTAGGTTAGGGTTAAGCTTAGGCTTAGTTTAGGGTTAGGGTTAGAATAGGGTTAAGGTTATGGTTAGGTTATGGTTAGGGTTAGTTAGGGTTAGTGTTAAGCTTAGATTAGGGTTAGGTTAGGGTTGTGGTTTGGGTTAGGTTTAGGGTTAGAGAAAGGTTAAAGTTAGGGTTAGGTTAAGGTTATGGTTAGGTTAGGGTTAAGCTTAGGCTTAGGTTATGGTTAGGGTTAGAATAGGGTTAAGGTTAGGGTTAGGATGAGGTTAGGGTTAGGTTAGTTTTAAGTTAGGGTTAGGGTTAGATATGGGTTAGGCTTAGGTTATGGTTAAACATAGGGTTTAGAGGTAGGTTAGAGGTAGGATTTAGGGTTAGGGTGATGGCTAGGCTTAGGTTAGGGTTAGGGTTAGAATAGGGTTAAGGTTAGGGTTAGAATTAGTTTAGGGTTAGGTTTGGATAGGGTTAGGGTTAGGTTAGGGTAAGGGTTAGAATAGGGTTAAATTTAGGGTTAGGGTTAGTTAGTGGTAAGGTTAGGCTTAGGGTTTGGGTTACGTTTAGGCTTAGAATAGGTTTAAGGTTAGCGTTAGGTTAGGGTTAGGGTTAGTTAGGGTTAGGGTTAGGCTTTGGTTAGGGTTAGGTAAGGGTTGAGGTTAGGGTTAAGTTTATGGGTAGAAAAAGATTAAAGTTAGGGTTAGGTTAAGGTTATGGTTAGGTTAGTGTTAAGCTTAAGCTTAGGTTTGGGTTAGGGTTAGAATAGGGTTAAGGTTATGGTTAGGTTAGGGTTAGTTATGGTTTAGGGATCATGTTAGGGTTAGGTTAGGGTTAGGCTTAGGTTAGGGTTAGAGTTATTTTAAGTTTAGGGTTAGGCTTAGGTTAGGGTTAGGGGTAGGGTTAGTTGACGGTTAGGGTTAGGCTTAGGTTTAGGGTTTGGCTTATGTTTTGGTTAGACATTGGGTTTAGAGGTAGGTTAGAGGTAGGGATTAAGGTTAGGGGGATGGTTAGGCTTAGGTTAGGGTTAGGGTTATGTTAAGGTTAGGGTTAGGTTAGGATAGGTTTTGGGTTAGGGTTAGGGATAGGTTAGGGTTTGGGTTACAATAGGGTTAAGGTTAGGGTTTGCTAGGGTTAGTCTTAGGTTAGGTTTAGGTTAGGGTTATGGTTAGAGTTAGGGTTAGAAAAGGTTTAAAGTTAGGGTTAGGTTAAGGTTAGGGTTAGCGGTAGGGTTAGGGTTAGTCTTAGGATTAGGGGTAGTCTTATGTTAGGGTTACGGCTATATTAGGGTTAGGTTAGGGTTTGGCTTAGGCTTATATTAGGGTTAGGGTTAGGTTAAGGTTAGGGTTAGGTTGGCACTGGCTTAGGGCTAGGGGTAGGTTAGGGTTAGGGTTAGATTTGGGTTAAGGTTAGGGTTAGTTAGTGTTAGGGTTACGCTTAGGTTACATTTAGGTTAGGACTATGGTTAGGGTAAGGGTTAGGGTTAGAAAAGGGTTAAAGTTAGGGGTAGGTTAAGGTTCGGGTTAGGTTAGTTTTAGGTTAGGGTTTGGGTTAGGCTTAGGTTAGTATTAGGGCTAGGGTTAGGCTTAGGGTTAGGGTTAGAATAGGGTTAAGGTTAGGGTTATGTTAAGGTTAGGTTAGGTTTAGGGTTATTTAGGGTTAGGCTTAGGTTAGGTTTAGGTTAGTTTTATGGTTAGGGTTAAAGAAATTAGTTAAAGTTAGAGTTAGGTTAAGGTTAGTGTTAGGTTGGTTTATTTTAGGGTTAGGCTTAGGTTAGGGTTAGGTGTATGGTTAGGGTTAGGCTTAGGGTTAAGGGTAGGCTTAGGTTAGGGTTATGGTTAGAATAGGGTTAAGGTTAGAGTTAGGTTAGTTTTAAGTTAGGGTTAGGGTTAGTTAGGGTTAGGCTTAGGTTATGGTTAGACATAGTGTTTAGACGTAGGTTAGATGTAGGGTTTAGGGTTAGGGTGATGGCTAGGCTTAGGTTAGGGTTAGGGTTAGAATAGGGTTAAAGTTAGGGTTAGGATTAGTTTAGGGGTAGGTTTGGATAGGGTTAATGTTAGGTTAGGGTAAGGGTTAGAATAGGGTTAAGGTTAGGGTTTCGGTTAATTAGTGTTAGGGTTAGGCTTAGGTTAGGTTTTGGTAAGGGTTATGGATAGGGTTAGGGTTAGAAAAGGGTTAAAGTTAGGGTTAGGCTAAGGTTAGGGTTAGGTTAGTTTTAGGTTAGGGTTAGGCTTAGGCTTAGGTTAGGGTTAGGGGTATTTGGTAGGGTTAGTTTAGGGTTAGGCTTAGGGTTAGGGAAATGGTTAAAATAGGGTTACAGTTAGGGTTATGTTAAGATTAGGTAACGGTTAGGGTTATTTAGGGTTGGGGTTAGGCTTAGGTTAGGTTTAGGTTAGGGTTATGGTTAGGGTTAGGGTTTAAAAAAGGGTTAAAGTTAGGGTTAGGTTAAGGTTAGGGTTAGTTTTAGGTTAGGGTTAGGCTTTGGTTAGGGTTAGGGGTAGGGTTATGGTTTGTCTTAGGGTTAGGGGTAGGCTTAGGTTAGGTTTAGGTTAGGGTTAGGCTTAGGCTTATATTAGGGTTAGGGTTATTTTAAGTTTAGGGTTAGGCTTAGGTTAGGGTTAGCGGTAGGGTTACTTGAGGGTTAGGGTTAGGCTTAAGGTTAGGGTTTGGCTTATGTTTTGGTTAGACATTGGGTTTAGAGGTAGTGATTAAGGTTTGGGTGATGGTTAGGCTTATGTTAGGGTTAAGGTTATGTTAAGGTTAGGTTTAGGTTAGGATAGGTTTTGGGTTAGGGTTAGGGATAGGTTAGGGTTTGGGTTACAATAGGGTTAAGGTTAGGGTTAGTTAGTGTTAGGGTTAGGCTTAGGTTAGGTTTAGGTTTAGGTTAGAAAAGGTTTAAAGTTAGGGTTAGGTTAAGGTTAGGGTTAGCGGTAGGGTTAGGGTTAGGCTTAGGGTTAGGGGTAGTCTTATGTTAGGGTTATGTCTATATTAGGGTTAGGTTAGGGTTTGGCTTAGGCTTATATTAGGGTTAGGGTTAGGTTAAGGTTAGGGTTAGGTTAGGATCGGCTTAGGGCTAGGGCTAGGTTAGGGTTAGGGTTAGATTAGGGTTAAGGTTAGGGTTAGTTAGTGTTAGCGTTAGGCTTAGGTTACATTTAGGTTAGGGTTATGGTTAGGGTTAGGGTTAGAAAAGGGTTAAAGTTAGGGTTAGGTTAAGGTTACAGTTAGGTTAGTTTTAGGATAGGGTTTCGGTTAGGCTTAGGTTAGTGTTAGGGGTAGGGTTAGTTTAGGGTTAGGGTTAGGCTTAGGGTTAGGGTTAGAATAGTGTTAAGGTTAGGGTTATGTTAAGGTTAGGTTAGGTTTAGGGTTAGTTAGGGTTAGGCTTAGGTTAGGTTTAGGTTAGTTTTATGGTTAGGGTTAGGGTTAAAAAAATGGGTTAAAGTTAGGGTTATTTTAAGGTTAGTTTTAGGTTGGTTTATTTTATGGTTAGGCTTAGGTTTGGGTAAGGTGTAGGGTTAGGGTTAGGCTTAGGGTTAGGGGTAGGCTTAGGTTAGGGTTACGGTTAGAATAGGGTTAAGGTTAGGGTTAGGAAAAGGTTAGGGTTAGTTAGGGATAGGCTTAGGTTAAGGTTAGACATAGGGTTTAGACGTAGGTTAGTGGTAGGGTTTAGGGTTAGGGTGATGGCTAGGCTTAGGTTAGGGTTAGGGTCATAATAGGGTTAAAGTTAGGGTTAGGATTAGGTTAGGGGTAGGTTTGGATAGGATTAGGGTTAGGTTAGGGTAAGGGTTAGAATAGGGTTAAGGTTAGGGTTAGGGTTAGTTAGTGTTAGGGTTAGGCTTAGGTTAGGTTTAGGTTAGGGTTATGGATAGGGTTAGAAAAGGGTTAAAGTTAGGGTAAGGTTAAGGTTAGGGTTAGGTTACTTTTATGTTAGGGTTAGGCTTAGGCTTAGGTTAGGGTTAGGGGTAGTGGTAGGGTTAGTTTAGGCTTAGGCTTAGGCTTAGGGAAAGGGTTAAAATAGGGTTAAGGTTAGGGTTATGTTAAGATTAGGTAACGGTTAGGGTTATTTAGTGTTGGGGTTAGGCTTAGGTTAGGTTTAGGTTAAGGTTATGTTTAGGGTTAGGGTTTAAAAAAGGGTTAAAGTTAGGGTTAGGTTAAGGTTAGGGCTAGTTTTAGGTTAGGGTTAGGCTTTGGTTAGGGTTAGGGGTAGGATTAGGGTTTGGCTTAGGGTTAGGGGTAGGCTTAGGTTATGTTTAGGTTAGGGTTAGGCTTAGGCTTATATTAGGGTTAGGGTTAGAATAGGTTTAAGGTTAGCGTTAATTTAAAGTTAGGGTTAGTTAGGGTTAGGGTTAGTTACGGTTATGGTTAGGCTTACGTTAGTGTTAGATTTAGGGTTAGGCTTAGGGTTTGGGTTAGGGGTACGCTTAGAATAGGTTTAAGGTTAGAGTTAGGTTAGGGTTAGCTTTAGTTAGGGTTAGCATTAGGCTTAGGTTAGGGTTAGGTTAGGGTTGTAGTTAGGGTTAGGTTTAGGGTTAGAATAAGATTAAAGTTAGGGTTAGGTTAAGGTTATGGTTAGGTTAGGGTTAAGCTTAGGCTTAGTTTAGGGTTAGGGTTAGAATAGGGTTAAGGTTATGGTTAGGTTATGGTTAGGGTTAGTTAGGGTTAGTGTTAAGTTAGCTTAGGGTTAGGTTAGGGTTGTGGTTTGGGTTAGGTTTAGGGTTAGAGAAAGGTTAAAGTTAGGGTTAGGTTAAGGTTATGGTTAGGTTAGGGTTAAGCTTAGGCTTAGGTTATGGTTAGGGTTAGAATAGGGTTAAGCTTATGGTTAGGTTAGGGTTAGTTATGGTTTAGGGATCATGTTAGGGTTAGGTTAGGGTTAGGCTTAGGTTAGGGTTAGGGTTATTTTAAGTTTAGGGTTAGGCTTAGGTTAGGGTTAGGGGTAGGGTTCGTTGAGGGTTAGGCTTAGGTTTAGGGGTAGGCTTAGGTTAGGGTTACGGTTAGAATAGGGTTAAGGTTAGGGTTAGGAAAAGGTTAGGGTTAGGTTATATTTAAGTTAAGGTTAGGGTTAGTTAGGGTTAGGTTTAGGTTAAGGTTAGACATAGGGTTTAGACGTAGGTTAGTGGTAGGGTTTAGGGTTAGGGTGATGGCTAGGCTTAGGTTAGGGTTAGGGTTAGAATAGGGTTAAGGTTAGGGTTAGAATTAGTTTAGGGTTAGGTTTGGATAGGGTTAGGGTTAGGTTAGGGTAAGGGTTAGAATAGGGTTAAATTTAGGGTTAGGGTTAGTTAGTGGTAAGGTTAGGTTTAGGGTTTGGGTTACGTTTAGGCTTAGAATAGGTTTAAGGTTAGCGTTAGGTTAGGGTTAGGGTTAGTTAGGGTTAGGGTTAGGCTTTGGTTAGGGTTAGGTAAGGGTTGAGGTTAGGGTTAAGTTTAGGGGTAGAAAAAGATTAAAGTTAGGGTTAGGTTATTGTTATGGTTAGGTTAGGGTTAAGCTTAAGCTTAGGTTTGGGTTAGGGTTAGAATAGGGTTAATGTTATGGTTAGGTTAGGGTTAGGGTTAGTTAGGGTTAGGGTTTGGCTTGGTTAGGGTTGTGGTTTGGGTTAGGTTTAGGGTTAGAAAAAGGTTAAAGTTAGGGTTAGGTTAAGGTTATGGTTAGGTTAGGGTTAAGCTGAGGCTTAGGATAGGGTTAGGGTTAGAATAGGGTTAAGGTTATGGTTAGGTTAGGGTTAGTTATGGTTTAGGGATCATGTTAGGGTTAGGTTAGGGTTAGGCTTAGGTTAGGGTTAGAGTTATTTTAAGTTTAGGGTTAGGCTTAGGTTAGGGTTAGGGGTAGGGTTAGTTGACGGTTAGGGTTAGGCTTAGGTTTAGGGTTTGGCTTATGTTTTGGTTAGACATTGGGTTTAGAGGTAGGTTAGAGGTAGGGATTAAGGTTAGGGGGATGGTTAGGCTTAGGTTAGGGTTAGGGTTATGTTAAGGTTAGGGTTAGGTTAGGATAGGTTTTGGGTTAGGGTTAGGGATAGGTTAGGGTTTGGGTTACAAAAGGGTTAAGGTTAGGGTTTCTTAGGGTTAGGCTTAGGTTAGGTTTAGGTTAGGGTTAGGTTAGGGTTAGGGTTAGTTAGGGTTAGGCTTAGGTTAGGGTTAGGTTAGGGTTTTGGTCAGGGTTAGAAAATGGTTAAAGTTAGGGTTAGGTTAAGGTTAGGGTTAGGTAAGTTTTAGGTTAGGCTTAGTTTAGGGTTAAGGGTATGGTTAGTGTTAGGCTTAGGGTTAGGAGTAGGCTTAGGTTAGGGTTAGAATTTGGTTAAGGTTAGGGTTAGGTTAAGGTTAGGGTTAGGTTAGGCTAGGGTTAGGGTTAGGGTTAGGTTAGGTTTAGGGTTAGAATAGGGTTAAGGTTAGGGTTAGGGTTAGTTAGTGCTAGGTTTAGGCTTAGGTTAGGTTTAGGTTAGGGTTATGGATAGAAAAGGGTTAAAGTTAGGGTTAGGTTAAGGTCTGGGTTAGGTTTGTATTAGGTTAGGTTTAGGGTTAGGCTTAGGTTAGTTTTAGGGGTAGGGTTAGATTACTGTTAGGGTTATGGTTAGGTTAAGGTTAGGGTTAGGTTAGTTTTAAGTTAGCGTTAGTGTTAGTTAGGGTTAGGTTTAGGTTAGGGTTAGGGTAAGGTTGTGGAAAGGGTTAGAAAAGGGTTAAAGTTAGGGTTAGGTTAAGGTTAGGGTTAGGTTAGTTTTAAGTTAGCGTTAATGTTAGTTAGGGTTAGGTTTAGGTTAGGGTTAGGGTAAGGTTGTGGAAAGGGTTAGAAAAGGGTTAAAGTTAGGGTTAGGTTAAGGTTAGGGTTAGGTTAGTTTTAAGTTAGGGTTAGTTAGGGTTAGGCTTAGGTTAGGGTTAGGTTAGTTTTGTGCTTAGGGTTAGAAAATGGTTAAAGTTAGGGTTAGGTTAAGGTTAGAGTTAGGTTAAGGTTAGGAGTTGGTTAGTTTTAAGTTAGGGTTAGGATTAGTTAGGCTTAGGCTTATTTTAGGCTTAGTTTAGGGTAAGGGGTAGGGTTAGGTTAGGTTAGGATAGGGTTAGGGTTAAAGTTAGAATAGGGTTAAGGTTAGGGTTAGGGTTAGTTAGTGTTAGGTTTAGGCTTATGTTAGGTTTAGGTTAGGGTTAAGTATAGGGTTAGGGTTATGGTTAGAAAAGGGTTAAAGTTAGGGTTAGGTTAAGGACAGGGTTGGTTTCATTTTAGGTTAGGGTTAGGGTTAGGCTTAGCTTAGTGTTAGGGGTTGGGTTAGTTTAGGGTTAGGCTTAGGGTTAGAATAGGGTTAAGGTTAGGGTTATGTTAAGGTTAGGTTTAGGGTTATTTAGGAAAGGGTTAGGCTTAGGTTAGGTTTACGTTAGGGTTATGGTTAGGGTTAAAAAAAAGGTTAAAGTTAGGGTTAGGCTAAGGTTAGTGTTAGGTTGGTTTTAAGTTAGGGTTAGGCTTAGGTTAGGGTTAGTGGTAGGGTTATGGTTATGCTTAGGCTTAGGGGGTAGGCTTAGGTTAGGGTTAGCATTAGAATAGGGTTAAGGTTAGGGTTAGGATGAGGTTAGGGTTAGGTTAGTTTTAAGTTAGGGTTAGGGTTAGATATGGGTTAGGCTTAGGTTATGGTTAGACATAGGGTTTAGAGGTAGGTTAGAGGTAGGATTTAGGGTTAGGGTGATGGCTAGGCTTAGGTTAGGGTTAGGGTTAGAATAGGGTTAAGGTTAGGGTTAGAATTAGTTTAGGGTTAGGTTTGGATAGGGTTAGGTTTAGGTTAGGGTAAGGGTTAGAATAGGGTTAAATTTAGGGTTAGGGTTAGTTAGTGGTAAGGTTAGGCTAAGGGTTTGGGTTACATTTAGGCTTAGAATAGGTTTAAGGTTAGCGTTAGGTTAGGGTTAGGGTTAGTTAGGGTTAGGGTTAGGCTTTGGTTAGGGTTAGGTAAGGGTTGAGGTTAGGGTTAAGTTTAGGGGTAGAAAAAGATTAAAGTTAGTGTTAGGTTAAGGTTATGGTTAGGTTAGGGTTAAGCTTAAGCTTAGGTTTGGGTTAGGGTTAGAATAGGGTTAAGGTTATGGTTAGGTTAGGGTTAGGGTTAGTTAGGGTTAGGGTTAGGCTAGGTTAGGGTTGTGGTTTGGGTTAGGTTTAGGGTTAGAAAAAGGTTAAAGTTAGGGTTAGGTTAAGGTTATGGTTAGGTTAAGGTTAAGCTGAGGCTTAGGATAGGGTTAGGGTTAGAATAGGGTTAAGGTTATGGTTAGGTTAGGGTTAGTTATGGTTTAGGGATCATGTTAGGGTTAGGTTAGGGTTAGGCTTAGGTTAGGATTAGAGTTATTTTAAGTTTAGGGTTAGGCTTAGATTAGGGTTAGGGGTAGGGTTAGTTGACGGTTAGGGTTAGGCTTAGGTTTATGGTTTGGCTTATGTTTTGGTTAGACATTGGGTTTAGAGGTAGGTTAGAGGTAGGGATTAAGGTTAGGGGGATGGTTAGGCTTTGGTTAGGGTTAGGGTTATGTTAAGGTTAGGGTTAGGTTAGGATAGGTTTTGGGTTAGGGTTAGGGATAGGTTAGGGTTTGGGTTACAATAGGGTTAAGGTTAGGGTTTGTTAGGGTTAGGCTTAGGTTAGGTTTAGGTTAGGGTTATGGTTAGGGTTAGGGTTAGAAAAGGTTTAAAGTTAGGGTTAGGTTAAGGTTAGGGTTAGCGGTAGGGTTAGGGTTAGGCTTAGGATTAAGTGTAGTCTTATGTTAGGGTTATGGCTATATTAGGGTTAGGTTAGGGTTTGGCTTAGGCTTATATTAGGGTTAGGGTTAGGTTAAGGTTAGGGTTAGGTTGGCACTGGCTTAGGGCTAGGGGTAGGTTAGGGTTAGTGTTAGATTTGGGTTAAGGTTAGGGTTAGTTAATGTTAGGGTTATGCTTAGGTTACATTTAGGTTAGGATTATGGTTAGGGTAAGGGTTAGGGTTAGAAAAGGGTTAAAGTTAGGGTTAGGTTAAGGTTCGGGTTAGGTTAGTTTTAGGTTAGGGTTTGGGTTAGGCTTAGGTTAGTGTTAGGGCTAGGGTTAGGCTTAGGGTTAGGGTTAGAATAGGGTTAAGGTTAGGGTTATGTTAAGGTTAGGTTAGGTTTAGGATCGGCTTAGGGCTAGGGTTAGGTTAGGGTTAGGGTTAAAAAAAAGGGTTAAAGTTAGGGTTAAGTTAAGGTTAGGGTTAGGTTAGTTTTAGGTTAGGGTTAGGCTTAGGTTAGGGTTAGCGGTAGGGTTAGGGTTAGGCTTAGGGTTAGGGGTAGTCTTATGTTAGGGTTATGTCTATATTAGGGTTAGGTTAGGGTTTGGCTTAGGCTTATATTAGGGTTAGGGTTAGGTTAAGGTTAGGGTTAGGTTAGGATCGGCTTAGGGCTAGGGCTAGGTTAGGGTTAGGGTTAGATTAGGGTTAAGGTTAGGGTTAGTTAGTGTTAGGGTTAGGCTTAGGTTACGTTTAGGTTAGGGTTATGGTTAGGGTTAGGGTTAGAAAAGGGTTAAAGTTAGGGTTAGGTTAAGGTTACAGTTAGGTTAGTTTTAGGATAGGGTTTGGGTTAGGCTTAGGTTAGTGTTAGGGGTAGGGTTAGTTTAGGGTTAGGGTTAGGCTTAGAGTTAGAATAGGGTTAAGGTTAGGGTTATGTTAAGGTTAGGTTAGGTTTAGGGTTATTTAGGGTTAGGCTTAGGTTAGGTTTAGGTTAGTTTTATGGTTAGGGTTAAAAAAATGGGTTAAAGTTAGGGTTATTTTAAGGTTAGTTTTAGGTTGGTTTATTTTAGGGTTAGGCTTAGGTTTGGGTATGGTGTAGGGTTAGGGTTAGGCTTAGGGTTAGGGGTAGGCTTAGGTTAGGGTTACGGTTAGAATAGGGTTAAGGTTAGGGTTAGGAAAAGGTTAGGGTTAGGTTATATTTAAGTTAGGGTTAGGGTTAGTTAGGGTTAGGTTTAGGTTAAGGTTAGACATAGGGTTTAGACGTAGGTTAGTGGTAGGGTTTAGGGTTAGGGTGATGGCTAGGCTTAGGTTAGGGTTAGGGTTATAATAGGGTTAAGGTTAGGGTTAGGATTAGGTTAGGGGTAGGTTTGGATAGGATTAGGGTTAGGTTAGGGTAAGGGTTAGAATAGGGTTAAGGTTAGGGTTAGGGTTAGTTAGTGTTAGGGTTAGGCTTAGGTTAGGTTTAGGTTAGGGTTATGGATAGGGTTAGAAAAGGGTTAAAGTTAGGGTAAGGTTAAGGTTAGGGTTAGGTTACTTTTATGTTAGGGTTAGGCTTAGGCTTAGGTTAGGGTTAGGGGTAGTGGTAGGGTTAGTTTAGGGTTAGGCTTAGGGTTAGGGAAAGGGTTAAATAGGGTTAAGGTTAGGGTTATGTTAAGATTAGGTAACGGTTAGGGTTATTTAGTGTTGGGGTTAGGCTTAGGTTAGGTTTAGGTTAAGGTTATGGTTAGGGTTAGGGTTTAAAAAAGGGTTAAAGTTAGGGTTAGGTTAAGGTTAGGGTTAGTTTTAGGTTAGGGTTAGGCTTTGGTTAGGGTTAGGGGTAGGGTTAGGGTTTGGCTTAGGGTTAGGGGTAGGCTTAGGTTATGTTAAGGTTAGGGTTAGGCTTAGGCTTATATTAGGGTTAGGGTTAGAATAGGTTTAAGGTTAGCGTTAATTTAAAGTTAGGGTTAGTTAGGGTTAGGGTTAGTTACGGTTATGGTTAGGCTTACGTTAGTGTTAGATTTAGGGTTAGGCTTAGGGTTTGGGTTAGGGGTACGCTTAGAATAGGTTTAAGGTTAGAGTTAGGTTAGGGTTAGCTTTAGTTAGGGTTAGCATTAGGCTTAGGTTAGGGTTAGGTTAGGGTTGTGGTTAGGGTTAGGTTTAGGGTTAGAAGAAGATTAAAGTTAGGGTTAGGTTAAGGTTATGGTTAGGTTAGGGTTAAGTTTAGGCTTAGGTTAGGGTTAGGGTTAGAATAGGGTTAAGGTTATGGTTAGGTTATGGTTAGGGTTAGTTAGGGTTAGTGTTAAGCTTAGCTTAGGGTTAGGTTAGGGTTGTGGTTTGGGTTAGGTTTAGGGTTAGAGAAAGGTTAAAGTTAGGGTTAGGTTAAGGTTATGGTTAGGTTAGGGTTAAGCTTAGGCTTAGGTAAGGGTTAGGGTTAGAATAGGGTTAAGGTTATGGTTAGGTTAGGGTTAGTTATGGTTTAGGGATCATGTTAGGGTTAGGTTAGGGTTAGGCCTAGGTTAGG
The DNA here is from genome assembly GCA_031769625.1 of Taudactylus pleione. Classification (NCBI taxonomy): domain Eukaryota; kingdom Metazoa; phylum Chordata; class Amphibia; order Anura; family Myobatrachidae; genus Taudactylus; species Taudactylus pleione. Next base: position 13,574,491 of record JAUIMM010000384.1, read on the forward strand.
GTTAGGGGTAGGGTTAGTTGAGGGTTAGGCTTAGGTTTAGGGGTAGGCTTAGGTTAGGGTTACGGTTAGAATAGGGTTAAGGTTAGGGTTAGGAAAAGGTTAGGGTTAGGTTATATTTAAGTTAGGATTAGGGTTAGTTAGGGTTAGGTTTAGGTTAAGGTTAGACATAGGGTTTAGACGTAGGTTAGTGGTAGGATTTAGGGTTAGGGTGATGGCTAGGCTTAGGTTAGGGTTAGGGTTAGAATAGGGTTAAGGTTAGGGTTAGAATTAGTTTAGGGTTAGGTTTGGATAGGGTTAGGGTTAGGTTAGGGTAAGGGTTAGAATAGGGTTAAATTTAGGGTTAGGGTTAGTTAGTGGTAAGGTTAGGCTTAGGGTTTGGGTTACGTTTAGGCTTAGAATAGGTTTAAGGTTAGCGTAAGGTTAGGGTTAGGGTTAGTTAGGGTTAGGGTTAGGCTTTGGTTAGGGTTAGGTAAGGGTTGAGGTTAGGGTTAAGTTTAGGGGTAGAAAAAGATTAAAGTTAGGGTTAGGTTATTGTTATGGTTAGGTTAGGGTTAAGCTTAAGCTTAGGTTTGGGTTAGGGTTAGAATAGGGTTAAGGTTATGGTTAGGTTAGGGTTAGAGTTAGTTAGGGTTAGGGTTAGGCTAGGTTAGGGTTGTGGTTTGGGTTAGGTTTAGGGTTAGAAAAAGGTTAAAGTTAGGGTTAGGTTAAGGTTATGGTTAGGTTAGGGTTAAGCTGAGGCTTAGGATAGGGGTAGGGTTAGAATAGGGTTAAGGTTATGGTTAGGTTTGGGTTAGTTATGGTTGAGGGATCATGTTAGGGTTAGGTTAGGGTTAGGCTTAGGTTAGGGTTAGAGTTATTTTAAGTTTAGGGTTAGGCTTAGGTTAGGGTTAGGGGTAGGGTTAGTTGACGGTTAGGGTTAGGCTTAGGTTTAGGGTTTGGCTTATGTTTTGGTTAGACATTGGGTTTAGAGGTAGGTTAGAGGTAGGGATTAAGGTTAGGGGGATGGTTAGGCTTAGGTTAGGGTTAGGGTTATGTTAAGGTTAGGGTTAGGTTAGGATAGGTTTTGGGTTAGGGTTAGGGATAGGTTAGGGTTTGGGTTACAATAGGGTTAAGGTTAGGGTTTGTTAGGGTTAGGCTTAGGTTAGGTTTAGGTTAGGGTTATGGTTAGGGTTAGGGTTAGAAAAGGTTTAAAGTTAGGGTTAGGTTAAGGTTAGGGTTAGCGGTAGGGTTAGGGTTAGGCTTAGGATTAAGTGTAGTCTTATGTTAGGGTTATGGCTATATTAGGGTTAGGTTAGGGTTTGGCTTAGGCTTATATTAGGGTTAGGGTTAGGTTAAGGTTAGGGTTAGGTTGGCACTGGCTTAGGGCTAGGGGTAGGTTAGGGTTAGTGTTAGATTTGGGTTAAGGTTAGGGTTAGTTAATGTTAGGGTTATGCTTAGGTTACATTTAGGTTAGGATTATGGTTAGGGTAAGGGTTAGGGTTAGAAAAGGGTTAAAGTTAGGGTTAGGTTAAGGTTCGGGTTAGGTTAGTTTTAGGTTAGGGTTTGGGTTAGGCTTAGGTTAGTGTTAGGGCTAGGGTTAGGCTTAGGGTTAGGGTTAGAATAGGGTTAAGGTTAGGGTTATGTTAAGGTTAGGTTAGGTTTAGGATCGGCTTAGGGCTAGGGTTAGGTTAGGGTTAGGGTTAAAAAAAAGGGTTAAAGTTAGGGTTAAGTTAAGGTTAGGGTTAGGTTAGTTTTAGGTTAGGGTTAGGCTTAGGTTAGGGTTAGCGGTAGGGTTAGGGTTAGGCTTAGGGTTAGGGGTAGTCTTATGTTAGGGTTATGTCTATATTAGGGTTAGGTTAGGGTTTGGCTTAGGCTTATATTAGGGTTAGGGTTAGGTTAAGGTTAGGGTTAGGTTAGGATCGGCTTAGGGCTAGGGCTAGGTTAGGGTTAGGGTTAGATTAGGGTTAAGGTTAGGGTTAGTTAGTGTTAGGGTTAGGCTTAGGTTACGTTTAGGTTAGGGTTATGGTTAGGGTTAGGGTTAGAAAAGGGTTAAAGTTAGGGTTAGGTTAAGGTTACAGTTAGGTTAGTTTTAGGATAGGGTTTGGGTTAGGCTTAGGTTAGTGTTAGGGGTAGGGTTAGTTTAGGGTTAGGGTTAGGCTTAGAGTTAGAATAGGGTTAAGGTTAGGGTTATGTTAAGGTTAGGTTAGGTTTAGGGTTATTTAGGGTTAGGCTTAGGTTAGGTTTAGGTTAGTTTTATGGTTAGGGTTAAAAAAATGGGTTAAAGTTAGGGTTATTTTAAGGTTAGTTTTAGGTTGGTTTATTTTAGGGTTAGGCTTAGGTTTGGGTATGGTGTAGGGTTAGGGTTAGGCTTAGGGTTAGGGGTAGGCTTAGGTTAGGGTTACGGTTAGAATAGGGTTAAGGTTAGGGTTAGGAAAAGGTTAGGGTTAGGTTATATTTAAGTTAGGGTTAGGGTTAGTTAGGGTTAGGTTTAGGTTAAGGTTAGACATAGGGTTTAGACGTAGGTTAGTGGTAGGGTTTAGGGTTAGGGTGATGGCTAGGCTTAGGTTAGGGTTAGGGTTATAATAGGGTTAAGGTTAGGGTTAGGATTAGGTTAGGGGTAGGTTTGGATAGGATTAGGGTTAGGTTAGGGTAAGGGTTAGAATAGGGTTAAGGTTAGGGTTAGGGTTAGTTAGTGTTAGGGTTAGGCTTAGGTTAGGTTTAGGTTAGGGTTATGGATAGGGTTAGAAAAGGGTTAAAGTTAGGGTAAGGTTAAGGTTAGGGTTAGGTTACTTTTATGTTAGGGTTAGGCTTAGGCTTAGGTTAGGGTTAGGGGTAGTGGTAGGGTTAGTTTAGGGTTAGGCTTAGGGTTAGGGAAAGGGTTAAATAGGGTTAAGGTTAGGGTTATGTTAAGATTAGGTAACGGTTAGGGTTATTTAGTGTTGGGGTTAGGCTTAGGTTAGGTTTAGGTTAAGGTTATGGTTAGGGTTAGGGTTTAAAAAAGGGTTAAAGTTAGGGTTAGGTTAAGGTTAGGGTTAGTTTTAGGTTAGGGTTAGGCTTTGGTTAGGGTTAGGGGTAGGGTTAGGGTTTGGCTTAGGGTTAGGGGTAGGCTTAGGTTATGTTAAGGTTAGGGTTAGGCTTAGGCTTATATTAGGGTTAGGGTTAGAATAGGTTTAAGGTTAGCGTTAATTTAAAGTTAGGGTTAGTTAGGGTTAGGGTTAGTTACGGTTATGGTTAGGCTTACGTTAGTGTTAGATTTAGGGTTAGGCTTAGGGTTTGGGTTAGGGGTACGCTTAGAATAGGTTTAAGGTTAGAGTTAGGTTAGGGTTAGCTTTAGTTAGGGTTAGCATTAGGCTTAGGTTAGGGTTAGGTTAGGGTTGTGGTTAGGGTTAGGTTTAGGGTTAGAAGAAGATTAAAGTTAGGGTTAGGTTAAGGTTATGGTTAGGTTAGGGTTAAGTTTAGGCTTAGGTTAGGGTTAGGGTTAGAATAGGGTTAAGGTTATGGTTAGGTTATGGTTAGGGTTAGTTAGGGTTAGTGTTAAGCTTAGCTTAGGGTTAGGTTAGGGTTGTGGTTTGGGTTAGGTTTAGGGTTAGAGAAAGGTTAAAGTTAGGGTTAGGTTAAGGTTATGGTTAGGTTAGGGTTAAGCTTAGGCTTAGGTAAGGGTTAGGGTTAGAATAGGGTTAAGGTTATGGTTAGGTTAGGGTTAGTTATGGTTTAGGGATCATGTTAGGGTTAGGTTAGGGTTAGGCCTAGGTTAGGGTTAGGGGTAGGGTTAGTTGAGGGTTAGGCTTAGGTTTAGGGGTAGGCTTAGGTTAGGGTTACGGTTAGAATAGGGTTAAGGTTAGGGTTAGGAAAAGGTTAGGGTTAGGTTATATTTAAGTTAGGATTAGGGTTAGTTAGGGTTAGGTTTAGGTTAAGGTTAGACATAGGGTTTAGACGTAGGTTAGTGGTAGGATTTAGGGTTAGGGTGATGGCTAGGCTTAGGTTAGGGTTAGGGTTAGAATAGGGTTAAGGTTAGGGTTAGAATTAGTTTAGGGTTAGGTTTGGATAGGGTTAGGGTTAGGTTAGGGTAAGGGTTAGAATAGGGTTAAATTTAGGGTTAGGGTTAGTTAGTGGTAAGGTTAGGCTTAGGGTTTGGGTTACGTTTAGGCTTAGAATAGGTTTAAGGTTAGCGTTAGGTTAGGGTTAGGGTTAGTTAGGGTTAGGGTTAGGCTTTGGTTAGGGTTAGGTAAGGGTTGAGGTTAGGGTTAAGTTTAGGGGTAGAAAAAGATTAAAGTTAGGGTTAGGTTATTGTTATGGTTAGGTTAGGGTTAAGCTTAAGCTTAGGTTTGGGTTAGGGTTAGAATAGGGTTAAGGTTATGGTTAGGTTAGGGTTAGAGTTAGTTAGGGTTAGGGTTAGGCTAGGTTAGGGTTGTGGTTTGGGTTAGGTTTAGGGTTAGAAAAAGGTTAAAGTTAGGGTTAGGTTAAGGTTATGGTTAGGTTAGGGTTAAGCTGAGGCTTAGGATAGGGGTAGGGTTAGAATAGGGTTAAGGTTATGGTTAGGTTTGGGTTAGTTATGGTTGAGGGATCATGTTAGGGTTAGGTTAGGGTTAGGCTTAGGTTAGGGTTAGAGTTATTTTAAGTTTAGGGTTAGGCTTAGGTTAGGGTTAGGGGTAGGGTTAGTTGACGGTTAGGGTTAGGCTTAGGTTTAGGGTTTGGCTTATGTTTTGGTTAGACATTGGGTTTAGAGGTAGGTTAGAGGTAGGGATTAAGGTTAGGGGGATGGTTAGGCTTAGGTTAGGGTTAGGGTTATGTTAAGGTTAGGGTTAGGTTAGGATAGGTTTTGGGTTAGGGTTAGGGATAGGTTAGGGTTTGGGTTACAATAGGGTTAAGGTTAGGGTTTGTTAGGGTTAGGCTTAGGTTAGGTTTAGGTTAGGGTTATGGTTAGGGTTAGGGTTAGAAAAGGTTTAAAGTTAGATTTAGGTTAAGGTTAGGGTTAGCGGTAGGGTTAGGGTTAGGCTTAGGATTAGGGGTTGTCTTATGTTAGGGTTACGGCTATATTAGGGTTAGGTTAGGGTTTGGCTTAGGCTTATATTAGGGTTAGGGTTAGGTTAAGGTTAGGGTTAGGTTGGCACAGGCTTAGGGCTAGGGGTAGGTTAGGGTTAGGGTTAGATTTGGGTTAAGGTTAGGTTTAGTTAGTGTTATGGTTACGCTTAGGTTACATTTAGGTTAGGATTATGGTTAGGGTAAGGGTTAGGGTTAGAAAAGGGTTAAAGTTAGGGTTAGGTTAATGTTCAGGTTAGGTTAGTTTTAGGTTAGGGTTTGGGTTAGGCTTAGGTTAGTGTTAGGGCTAGGGTTAGGCTTAGGGTTAAGGTTAGAATATGGTTAAGGTTAGGGTTATGTTAAGGTTAGGTTAGGTTTAGGGTTATTTAGGGTTAGGCTTAGGTTAGGTTTAGGTTAGTTTTATGGTTAGGGTTAGGGTTAAAGAAATTAGTTAAAGTTAGAGTTAGGTTAAGGTTAGTGTTAGGTTGGTTTATTTTAGGGTTAGGCATAGGTTAGTGTTAGGTGTAGGGTTAGAGTTAGGCTTAGGGTTAAGGGTAGGCTTAGGTTAGGGTTATGGTTAGAATAGGGTTAAGGTTAGAGTTAGGTTAGTTTTAAGTTAGGGTTAGGGTTAGTTAGGGTTAGGCTTAGGTTATGGTTAGACATAGTGTTTAGACGTAGGTTAGATGTAGGGTTTAGGGTTAGGGTGATGGCTAGGCTTAGGTTAGGGTTAGGGTTAGAATAGGGTTAAAGTTAGGGTTAGGATTAGTTTAGGGGTAGGTTTGGATAGGGTTAATGTTAGGTTAGGGTAAGGGTTAGAATAGGGTTAAGGTTAGGGTTTCGGTTAATTAGTGTTAGGGTTAGGCTTAGGTTAGGTTTTGGTAAGGGTTATGGATAGGGTTAGGGTTAGAAAAGGGTTAAAGTTAGGGTTAGGCTAAGGTTAGGGTTAGGTTAGTTTTAGGTTAGGGTTAGGCTTAGGCTTAGGTTAGGGTTAGGGGTATTTGGTAGGGTTAGTTTAGGGTTAGGCTTAAGGTTAGGGAAAGGGTTAAAATAGGGTTACGGTTAGGGTTATGTTAAGATTAGGTAACGGTTAGGGTTATTTAGGGTTGGGGTTAGGCTTAGGTTAGGTTTAGGTTAGGGTTATGGTTAGGGTTAGGGTTTAAAAAAGGGTTAAAGTTAGGGTTAGGTTAAGGTTAGGGTTAGTTTTAGGTTAGGGTTAGGCTTTGGTTAGGGTTAGGGGTAGGGTTATGGTTTGTCTTAGGGTTAGGGGTAGGCTTAGGTTAGGTTTAGGTTAGGGTTAGGCTTAGGCTTATATTAGGGTTAGGGTTAGGGTTAGGGTTATTTTAAGTTTAGGGTTAGGCTTAGGTTAGGGTTAGGGGTAGGGTTAGTTGAGGGTTAGGGTTAGGCTTAGGGTTAAGGTTTGGCTTATGTTTTGGTTAGACATTGGGTTTAGAGGTAGTGATTAAGGTTTGGGTGATGGTTAGGCTTAGGTTAGGGTTAAGGTTATGTTAAGGTTAGGTTTAGGTTAGGATAGGTTTTGGGTTAGGGATAGGGATAGGTTAGGGTTTGGGTTACAATAGGGTTAAGGTTAGGGTTAGTTAGTGTTAGGGTTAGGCTTAGGTTAGGTTTAGGTTAGGGTTAGGGTTAGAAAAGGTTTAAAGTTAGGGTTAGGTTAAGGTTAGGGTTAGCGGTAGGGTTAGGGTTAGGCTTAGGGTTAGGGGTAGTCTTATGTTAGGGTTACGTCTATATTAGGGTTAGGTTAGGGTTTGGCTTAGGCTTATATTAGGGTTAGGGTTAGGTTAAGGTTAGGGTTAGGTTAGGATCGGCTTAGGGCTAGGGCTAGTTTAGGGTTAGGGTTAGATTAGGGTTAAGGTTAGGGTTAGTTAGTGTTAGGGTCAGGCTTAGGTTACGTTTAGGTTAGGGTTATGGTTAGATTTAGGGTTAGAAAAGGGTTAAAGTTAGGGTTAGGTTAAGGTTACAGTTAGGTTAGTTTTAGGATAGGGTTTGGGTTAGGCTTAGGTTAGTGTTAGGGGTAGGGTTAGTTTAGGGTTAGGGTTAGGCTTAGGGTTAGGGTTAGAATAGGGTTAAGGTTAGGGTTATGTTAAGGTTAGGTTAGGTTTAGGGTTATTTAGCGTTAGGCTTAGGTTAGGTTTAGGTTAGTTTTATGGTTAGGGTTAGGGTTAAAAAAATGGGTTAAAGTTAGGGTTATTTTAAGGTTAGTTTTAGGTTGGTTTATTTTAGGGTTAGGCTTAGGTTTGGGTAAGGTGTAGGGTTAGGGTTAGGCTTAGGGTTAGGGGTAGGCTTAGGTAAGGGTTAGGGTTAGAATAGGGTTAAGGTTATGGTTAGGTTAGGGTTAGTTATGGTTTAGGGATCATGTTAGGGTTAGGTTAGGGTTAGGCTTAGGTTAGGTTTAGGGGTAGGGTTAGTTGAGGGTTAGGCTTAGGTTTAGGGGTAGGCTTAGGTTAGGGTTACGGTTAGCATAGGGTTAAGGTTAGGGTTAGGAAAAGGTTAGGGTTAGGTTATATTTAAGTTAGGGTTAGGGTTAGTTAGGGTTAGGTTTAGGTTAAGGTTAGACATAGGGTTTAGACGTAGGTTAGTGGTAGGGTTTAGGGTTAGGGTGATGGCTAGGCTTAGGTTAGGGTTAGGGTTATAATAGGGTTAAGGTTAGGATTAGGATTAGGTTAGGGGTAGGTTTGGATAGGATTAGGGTTAGGTTAGGGTAAGGGTTAGAATAGGGTTAAGGTTAGGGTTAGGGTTAGTTAGTGTTAGGGTTAGGCTTAGGTTAGGTTTAGGTTAGGGTTATGGATAGGGTTAGAAAAGGGTTAAAGTTAGGGTAAGGTTAAGGTTAGGGTTAGGTTACTTTTACTTTAGGGTTAGGCTTAGGCTTAGGTTAGGGTTATGTTAAGATTAGGTAACGGTTAGGGTTATTTAGTGTTGGGGTTAGGCTTAGGTTAGGTTTAGCTTAAGGTTATGGTTACGGTTAGGGTTTAAAAAAGTGTTAAAGTTAGGGTTCGGTTAAGGTTAGGGTTAGTTTTAGGTTAGGGTTAGGCTTTGGTTAGGGTTAGGGGTAGGGTTAGGGTTTGGCTTAGGGTTAGGGGTAGGCTTAGGTTATGTTTAGGTTAGGGTTAGGCTTAGGCTTATATTAGGGTTAGGGTTAGAATAGGTTTAAGGTTAGCGTTAATTTAAAGTTAGGGTTAGTTAGGGTTAGGGTTAGTTACGGTTATGGTTAGGCTTACGTTAGTGTTAGATTTAGGGATAGGCTTAGGTTTTGGGTTAGGGGTATGCTTAGAATAGGTTTAAGGTTAGAGTTAGGTTAGGGTTAGCTTTAGTTAGGGTTAGCATTAGGCTTAGGTTAGGGTTAGGTTAGGGTTGTGGTTAGGGTTAGGTTTAGGGTTAGAAGAAGATTAAAGTTAGGGTTAGGTTAAGGTTATGGTTAGGTTAGTGTTAAGTTTAGGCTTAGGTTAGGGTTAGAATAGGGTTAAGGTTATGGTTAGGTTATGGTTAGGGTTAGTTAGGGTTAGTGTTAAGCTTAGCTTAGGGTTAGGTTAGGGTTATGGTTTGGGTTAGGTTTAGGGTTAGAGAAAGGTGAAAGTTAGGGTTAGGTTAAGGTTATGGTTAGGTTAGGGTTAAGCTTAGGCTTAGGTTAGGGTTAGGGTTAGAATAGGGTTAAGGTTATGGTTAGGTTAGGGTTAGTTATGGTTTAGGGATCATGTTAGGGTTAGGTTAGGGTTAGGCTTAGGTTAGGGTTAGGGGTAGGGTTAGTTGAGGGTTAGGCTTAGGTTTAGGGTTTGGCTTAGGTTTTGGTTAGACATTGGTTTTAGAGGTAGGTTAGAGGTAGGGTTTAAGGTTAGGTTGATGGTTAGGCTTAGGTTAGGTTTAGGTTAGGGTTATGGCTAGGGTTAAAAAAAGGTTAAAGTTAGGGTTAGGCTAAAGTTAGTGTTAGGTTAGTTTTAAGTTAGGGTTAGGCTTAGGTTAGGGTTAGGGGTAGGGTTATGGTTAGGCTTAGGGTTAGGTTGTATGCTTAGGTTAGGGTTAGGGTTAGAATAGTGTTAAGGTTAGGGTTAGGATAAGGTTAGGGTTAGGTTAGTTTTACGTTAGGGTTAGGGTTAGTTAGGGTTACGCTTAGGTTGGGGTTAGACATAGGGTTTAGAGGTAGGTTAGAGGTAGGGTTTAGGGTTAGTGTGATGACTAGGCTTAGGTTAGGTTTAGGGTTAGAATAGGGTTAAGGTTAGGGTTAGAATTAGGTTAGGGTTAGGTATGGATAGGGTTAGGGTTAGGTTAGGGTAAGGGTTAGAATATGGTAAAGGTTAGGTTTAGTTAGTTTTAAGGTTATGCTTAGGGTTTGGGTTACGGGTAGACTTAGAATAGGTTTAAGGTTAGAGTTAGGTTAGGGTTAGGGTTAGTTAGGGTTAGGGTTAGGCTTAGGTTAGGGTTAGGTAATGGTTGTGGTTAGGGTTAAGTTTAGGGGTAGAAAAAGATTAAAGTTAGGGTTAGGTTAAGGTTATGGTTAGGTTAGGGTTAAGCTTAAGCTTAGGTTAGGGTTAGAATAGGGTTAAGGTTATGGTTAGGTTAGGGTTAGGGTTAGTTAGGGTAAGGGTTAGGCTTAGGTTAGGGTTAGGTTAGGGTTGTGGTTTGGGTCAGGTTTAGGGTTAGAAAAAGGTTAAAGTTAGGGTTATGTTAAGGTTATGGTTAGGTTAGGGTTAAGCTTAAGCTTAGGTTAGTGTTAGAATAGGTTTAAGGTTAGAGTTAGGTTAGGGTTAGCTTTAGTTAGGGTTAGCATTAGGCTTAGGTTAGGGTTAGGTTAGGGTTGTGGTTAGGGTTAGGTTTAGGGTTAGAAGAAGATTAAAGTTAGGGTTAGGTTAAGGTTATGGTTAGGTTAGGGTTAAGCTTAGGCTTAAGTTAGGGTTAGGGTTAGAATAGGGTTAAGGTTATGGTTAGGTTATGGTTAGGGTTAGTTAGGGTTAGTGTTAAGCTTAGCTTAGGGTTAGGTTAGGGTTGTGGTTTGGGTTAGGTTTAGGGTTAGAGAAAGGTTAAAGTTAGGGTTAGGTTAAGGTTATGGTTAGGTTACAGTTAAGCTTAGGCTTAGGTTAGGTTTAGGGTTAGAATAGGGTTAAGGTTATGGTTAGGTTAGGGTTAGTTATGGTTTAGGGATCATGTTAGGGTTAGGTTAGGGTTAGGCTTAGGTTAGGGTTAGGGTTATTTTAAGTTTAGGGTTAGGCTTAGGTTAGGGTTAGGGGTAGGGTTAGTTGAGGGTTAGGCTTAGGTTTAGGGTTTGGCTTAGGTTTTGGTTAGACATTGGTTTTAGAGGTAGGTTAGAGGTAGGTTTTAAGGTTAGGTTGATGGTTAGGCTTAGGTTAGGTTTAGGTTAGGGCTATGGTTAGGGTTAAAAAAAAGTTAAAGTTAGGGTTAGGCTAAAGTTAGTGTTAGGTTGGTTTTAAGTTAGGGCTAGGCTTAGGTTAGGGTTAGGGGTAGGGTTATGGTTAGGCTTAGGGTTAGGGGGTATGCTTAGGTTAGGGTTAGGGTTAGAATAGTGTTATGGTTAGGGTTAGGATAATGTTAGGGTTAGGTTAGTTTTATGTTAGGGTTAGGGTTAGTTAGGGTTAGGCTTAGGTTATGGTTAGACATAGGGTTTAGAGGTAGGTTAGAGGTAGGGTTTAGGGTTAGTGTGATGGCTAGGCTTAGGTTAGGTTTAGGGTTAGAATAGGGTTAAGGTTAGGGTTAGAATTAGGTTAGGGTTAGGTTTGGATAGGGTTAGGGTAAGGTTAGGGTAAGGGTTAGAATAGGGTAAAGGTTAGGGTTAGTTAGTGTTAAGGTTAGGCTTAGGGTTTGGGTTACGGGTAGGCTTAGAATAGGTTTAAGGTTAGAGTTAGGTTAGAGTTAGGGTTAGTTAGGGTTAGGGTTAGGCTTAGGTTAGGGTTAAATAAGGGTTGTGGTTAGGGTTAAGTTTAGGGGTAGAAAAAGATTAAAGTTAGGGTTAGGTTAAGGTTATGGTTAGGTTAGGGTTAAGCTTAAGCTTAGGTTAGGGTTAGAATAGGGTTAAGGTTATGGTTAGGTTAGGGTTAGGGTTAGTTAGGGTAAGGGTTAGGCTTAGGTTAGGGTTAGGTTAGGGTTGTGGTTTGGGTCAGGTTTATGGTTAGAAAAAGGTTAAAGTTAGGGTTATGTTAAGGTTATGGTTAGGTTAGGGTTAAGCTGAGGCTTAGGATAGGGTTAGGGTTAGAATAGGGTTAAGGTTATGGTTAGGTTAGGGTTAGTTATGGTTTAGGGATCATGTTAGGGTTAGGTTAGGGTTAGGCTTAGGTTAGGATTAGGGTTATTTTAAGTTTAGGGTTAGACTTAGTTTAGGGTTAGGGGTAGGGTTAGTTGAGGGTTAGGGTTAGGCTTTGGGTTAGGGTTTGGCTTATGTTTTGGTTAGACATTGGGTTTAGAGGTAGGTTAGAGGTAGGGATTAAGGTTAGGGTGATGGTTAGGCTTAGGTTAGGGTTAAGGTTATGTTAAGGTTAGGGTTAGGTTAGGATAGGTTTTGGGTTAGGGTTAGGGATAGGTTAGGTTTTGGGTTACAATAGGGTTAAGGTTAGGGTTAGTTAGTGTTAGGGTTAGGCTTAGGTTAGGTTTAGGTTAGGGTTATGGTTAGGGATAGGGTTAGAAAAGGTTTAAAGTTAGGGTTAGGTTAAGGTTAGGGTTAGCAGTAGGGTTAGGGTTAGGCTTAGGGTTAGGGGTAGTCTTATGTTAGGGTTACAGCTATATTAGGGTTAGGTTAGGGTTAAGCTGAGGCTTAGGATAGGGTTAGGGTTAGAATAGGGTTAAGGTTATGGTTAGGTTAGGGTTAGTTATGGTTTAGGGATCATGTTAGGGTTAGGTTAGGGTTAGGCTTAGGTTAGGATTAGGGTTATTTTAAGTTTAGGGTTAGACTTAGTTTAGGGTTAGGGGTAGGGTTAGTTGAGGGTTAGGGTTAGGCTTTGGGTTAGGGTTTGGCTTATGTTTTGGTTAGACATTGGGTTTAGAGGTAGGTTAGAGGTAGGGATTAAGGTTAGGGTGATGGTTAGGCTTAGGTTAGGGTTAAGGTTATGTTAAGGTTAGGGTTAGGTTAGGATAGGTTTTGGGTTAGGGTTAGGGATAGGTTAGGTTTTGGGTTACAATAGGGTTAAGGTTAGGGTTAGTTAGTGTTAGGGTTAGGCTTAGGTTAGGTTTAGGTTAGGGTTATGGTTAGGGATAGGGTTAGAAAAGGTTTAAAGTTAGGGTTAGGTTAAGGTTAGGGTTAGCAGTAGGGTTAGGGTTAGGCTTAGGGTTAGGGGTAGTCTTATGTTAGGGTTACAGCTATATTAGGGTTAGGTTAGGGTTAAGGTTATGTTATGGTTAGTGTTAAGTTAGGATAGGTTTTGGGTTAGGGTTAGGTATAGGTTAGGGTTTGGGTTACAATAGCGTTAAGGTTAGGGTTAGTTAGTGTTAGGGTTAGACTTAGGTTAGGTTTAGGTTAGGGTTATGGTTAGGGTTAGGGTTAGAAAAGGTTTAAAGTTAGGGTTAGGTTAAGGTTAGGGTTAGCGGTAGGGTTACGGTTAGGCTTAGGGTTAGGGGTATTCTTATGTTAGGGTTACGGCTATATTAGGGTTAGGTTAGGGTTTGGCTTAGGCTTATATTAGGGTTAGGGTTAGGTTAAGGTTAGGGTTAGGTCAACACCGGCTTAGGGCTAGGGTTAGGTTAGGGTTAGGGTTAGATTAGGGTTAAGGTTAGGGTTAGTTAGTGTTAGGGTTAGGCTTAGGTTACGTTTAGGTTAGGGTTATGGTTAGGGTTAGGGTTAGAAAAGGGTTAAAGTTAGGGTTAGGTTAATGTTAGGGTTAGGTTAGTTTTAGGTTAGGGTTTGGGTTAGGCTTAGGTTAGTGTTAGGGGTAGGGTTAGTTTAGGGTTAGGGTTAGGCTTAGGGTTAGAATAGGGTTAAGGTTAGGGTTATGTTAAGGTTAGGTTAGGTTTAGGGTTATATAGGGTTAGGCTTAAGTTAGGTTTAGGTTAGTTTTTTGGTTAGGGTTAGGGTTAAAAAAATGGGTTAAAGTTAGGGTTAGGTTAAGGTTAGTGTTTGGTTGGTTTATTTTAGGGTTAGGCTTAGGTTAGGGTAAGGTGTAGGGTTAGGGTTAGGCTTAGGGTTAGGGGTAGGCTTAGTTTAGGGTTACGGTTAGAATAGTGTTAATGTTAGGGTTAGGAAAAGGTTAGGGTTAGGTTAGATATTAGTTAGGGTTAGGGTTAGTTAGGGTTTGGTTTAGGTTATGGTTAGACATAGGGTTTAGACGTAGGTTAGAGGTAGGGTTTAGGGTTAGGGTGATGGCTAGGCATAGGTTAGGGTTAGGGTTAGAATAGGGTTAAGGTTAGGGTTAGGATTAGGTTAGGGGTAGGTTTGGATAGGGTTATGGTTAGATTAGGGTAAGGTTAGAATAGGGTTAAGGTTAGGGTTAGGGTTAGTTAGTGTTAGGGTTAGGCTTAGGTTAGGTTTAGGTTAGGGTTATGGATAGGGTTAGAAAAGGGTTAAAGTTAGGGTTAGGTTAAGGTTAGGGTTAGGTTAGTTTTAGGTTAGGGTTAGGCTTAGGCTTAGGTTAGGGTTAGGGGTAGTGGTAGGGTTAGTTTAGGGTCAGGCTTAGGGTTAGGGAAAGGGTTAAAATAGGGTTAAGGTTAGGGTTATGTTAAGATTAGGTAACAGTTAGGGTTATTTAGGGTTGGGGTTAGGCTTAGGTTAGGTTTAGGGTAGGGTTATGGTTAGGGTTAGGGTATAGAAAAGGGTTAAAGTTAGGGTTAGGTTAAGGTTAGGGTTAGTTTTAGGTTAGGGTTAGGCTTTGGTTAGGGTTAGGGGTAGGGTTAGGGTTTGGCTCAGGGTTAGGGTCAGGCTTAGGTTATGTTTAGGTTAGGGTTAGGTTTAGGCTTATATTAGGGTTAGGGTTAGAATAGGTTTAAGGTTAGCGTTAATTTAGCGTTACGGTTAGTTAGGGTTAGGGTTAGTTATGGTTATGGTTAGGCTTAAGTTAGTGTTAGAGTTAGGGTTAGGCTTAGGGTTTGGGTTAGGGGTATGCTTAGAATAGGTTTAAGGTTAGAGTTAGGTTAGGGTTAGTTTTAGTTAGGGTTAGCGTTAGGCTTAGGTTTGGTTTAGGTTAGGGTTGTGGTTAGGGTTAGGTTTAGGGTTAGAAAAAGATTAAAGTTAGGGTTAGGTTAAGGTTATGATTAGGTTAGGGTTAAGCTTAGGCTTAGGTTAGGGTTAGGGTTAGAATAGGGTTAAGGTTATGGTTAGGTTAGGGTTAGTTATGGTTTAGGGATCATGTTAGGGTTAGGTTAGGGTTAGGCTTAGGTTAGGGTTAGGGTTATTTTAAGTTTAGGGTTAGGCTTAGGTTAGGGTTAGGGGTAGGGTTAGTTGAGGGTTAGGCTTAGGTTTAGAGTTTGGCTTAGGTTTTGGTTAGACATTGGTTTTAGAGGTAGGTTAGAGGTAGGGTTTAAGGTCAGGTTGATGGTTAGGCTTAAATTAGTGTTAGGGTTATGTTAAGGTTAGGGTTAGGTTAGGATAGGGTTTGGGTTAAGGTTAGGGCTAGGTTAGTGTTAGCATTAGAATAGGGTTAAGGTTAGGGTTAGTTAGTGTTAGGGTTTGGCTTAGGTTTGGTTTAGGTTAGGGTTATGGTTAGTGTTAGGGTTAGAAAAAGGTTAAAGTTAGGGTTAGGTTAAGGTTAGGGTTAGGGGTAGGGTTAGGGTTAGGGTTAGGGGTAGTCTTATGTTAGGGTTACGGCTATATTAGGGTTAGGTTAGGGTTTGGCTTAGGCTTATATTAGGGTTAGGGTTAGGTTAAGGTTAGGGTTAGGTTAGGATCTGCTTAGGGTTAGGTTAGGGTTAGGGTTAGAAAAGGGTTAAACTTAGAGTTAGGTTAAGGTTAGGGTTAGGTAAGTTTTAGGTTAGGCTTAGTTTAGGGTTAAGGGTATGGTTAGGGTTAGGCTTAGGGTTTAGGAGTAGGCATAGGTTAGGGTTAGAATTTGGGTTAAGGTTAGGGTTAGGTTAAGGTTAGGGTTAGGTTAGGCTAGGGTTAGGGTTAGGGTTAGGTTAGGTTTAGGGTTAAAATAGGGTTAAGGTTAGGGTTAGGGTTAGTTAGTGCTAGGTTTAGGCTTAGGTTAGGTTTAGGTTAGGGTTATGGATAGAAACGGGTTAAAGTTAGGGTTAGGTTAAGGTTAGGGTTAGGTTAGTTTTAGGTTAGGTTTAGGGTTAGGCTTAGGTTAGTTTTAGGGGTAGGGTTAGATTAGTGTTAGGGTTATGGTTAGGATAAGGTTAGGGTTAGGTTAGTTTTAAGTTAGCGTTAGTGTTAGTTAGGGTTAGGCTTAGGTTAGGGTTAGGTTAAGGTTGTGGAAAGGGTTAGAAAAGGGTTAAAGTTAGGGTTAGGTTAAGGTTAGGGTTAGGTTAGTTTTAAGTTAGGGTTAGTTAGGGTTAGGCTTAGGTTAGGGTTAGGTTAGTTTTGTGCTTAGGGTTAGAAAATGGTTAAAGTCAGGGTTAGGTTAAGGTTAGAGTTAGGTTAAGGTTAGGGGTAGGTTAGTTTTAAGTTAGGGTTAGGTTTAGTTAGGCTTAGGCTTAGGTTAGGCTTAGTTTAGGGTAAGGGGTAGGGTTAGGTTAGGGTTAGGTGAGGATAGGGTTAGGGTTAAAGTTAGAATAGGGTTAAGGTTAGAGTTAGGGTTAGTTAGTGTTAGGTTTAGGCTTAGGTTAGGTTTAGGTTAGGGTTATGTATAGGGTTAGGGTTATGGTTAGAAAAGGGTTAAAATTAGGGTTAGGTTAAGGTCAGGGTTGGGTTCATTTTAGGTTAGGGTTAGGGTTAGGCTTAGGTTAGTGTTAGGGTTTGGGTTAGTTTAGGGTTAGGCTTAGGGTTAGGGTTAGAATATGGTTAAGTTTAGGGTTATGTTAAGGTTAGGTTAGGTTTAGGGTTATTTAGGATAGGGTTAGGTTTAGGTTAGGTTTAGGTTAGGGTTATGGTTAGGGTTAAAAAAAAGGTTAAAGTTAGGGTTAGGATAAGGTTAGTGTTAGGTTGGTTTTAAGTTTGGTTTAGGCTTAGGTTAGGGTTAGGGGTAGGGTTATGGTTAGGCTTAGGTTTAGGGGGTAGGCTTAGGTTAGGGTTACGGTTAGAATAGGGTTAAGGTTAGGGTTAGGATAAGGTTAGGGTTAGGTTAGTTTTAAGTTAGGGTTAGGGTTAGTTAGGGTTAGGCTTAGGTTATGGTTAGACATAGGGTTTAGAGGTAGGTTAGAGGTAGGGTTTAGGGTTAGGGTGATGGCTAGGCTTAGGTTAGGTTTAGGGTTAGAATAGGGTTAAGGTTAGGGTTAGAATTAGGTTAGGGTTAGGTTTGGATAGGGTTAGGGTTATGTTAGGGTAAGCGTTAGAATAGGGTTAAGGTTAGCGTTAGGGTTAGATAGTGTTAAGGTTAGGCTTAGGGTTTGGGTTACGGGTAGGCTTAGAATAGGTTTAAGGTTAGAGTTAGGTTAGGGTTAGTTAGGGTTAGGGTTAGGCTCAGGTTAGGGTTAGGTAAGGGTTGTGGTTAGGGTTAAGTTTAGTGGTAGAAAAAGATTAAAGTTAGGGTTAGGTTAAGGTTATGGTTAGGTTAGGGTTAAGCTTAAGCTAGGTTAGTGTTAGGGTTAGAATAGGGTTAAGGTTATGGTTAGGTTAGGGTTTGGGTTAGTTAGGGTTAGGGTTAGGCTTAGCTTAGAGTTAGGTTAGGGTTGTGGTTTGGGTTAGGTTTAGGATTAGAAAAAGGTTAAAGTTAGGGTTGGGTTAAGGTTATGGTTAAGTTAGGGTTAAGCTGAGGCTTAGGATAGGGTTAGGGTTAGAATAGGGTTAAGGTTATGGTTAGTTTAGGGTTAGTTATGGTTTAGGGATCATGTTAGGGTTAGGTTAGGGTTAGGCTTAGGTTAGGGTTAGGGTTATTTTAAGTTTAGGGTTAGGCTTAGGTTAGGGTTAGGGGTAGGGTTAGTTGATGGTTAGGGTTAGGCTTAGGGTTAGGGTTTGGCTTATGTTTTGGTTAGACATTGGGTTTAGAGGTAGGTTAGAGGTCGGGATTAAGGTTAGGGTGATGGTTAGGCTTAGGTTAGTGTTAAGGTTATGTTAAGGTTATGTTAAGGTTAGAGTTAGGTTAGGAAAGGTTTTGGGTTAGGGTTAGGGATAGGTTAGGGTTTGGGTTACAATAGGGTTAAGGTTAGGGTTAGTTAGTGTTAGGGTTAAGCTAAGGTTAGGTTAGGGTTATGGTTAGGGTTAGGGTTATAAAAGGTTTTAAGTTAGGGTTAGGTTTAGGTTAGGGAAGTGGTAGAATTAGGGTTAGGCTTAGGGTTAGGGGTAGTCTTATGTTAGGGTTACAGCTATATTAGGGTTAGGTTAGGGTTTGGCTTAGGCTTATATTAGGGTTAGGGTTAGGTTAAGGTGAGGGTTAGGTTAGGATCGGCTTAGGGCTAGGGTTAGGTTAGGGTTAGGGTTAAAAAAAGGGTTAAAGTTAGGGTTAAGTTAAGGTTAGGGTTAGGTTAGTTTTAGGTTAGGGTTAGGCTTAGGTTAGGGTTAGGGGTTGGGTTACGGTTAGGCTTAGGGTTAGGGTTAGGCTTAGGTTAGGGTTAGAATAGGGTTAAGCTTAGGTTTAGGGCTAGTTAGTGTTAGGTTTAGGCTTAGGTTAGGTGTAGGTTAGGTTTATGGATAGGGTTAGGGTTAGAAAAGTGTTAAAGTTAGGGTTAGGTTAAGGTTAGGGTGAGTTTTGTTTTAAGTTAGGGATAGGCTTAGGTTATGGTTAGGGTTGTTGTTAGGGTTAGGTTGAGAAAATGGTTAAAGTTAGGGTTAGGCTTAGGTTAGGGTTGGGGTTAGTTTAAGATTAGGGTTAGGCTTAGGTTAGTGTTAGGGGTAGGGTTAGTTTAGGGTTAGGTTTAGGCTTAGGGTTAGGGTTTGGCTTGTGTTATGGTTAGACGTAGGGTTTAGAGGTAGGTTAGAGGTATTGTTTAGGGCTAGGGTGATGGTTAGGCTTAGGTTAGGGTTAGGGTTAGGCTTAGGTTAGTGTTAGGGGTAGGTTTAGTTTTGGGTTAGGGTTAGGCTTAGGGTTAGGGTAGGAATAGGGTTAAGGTTAGGGTTATGTTAAGGTTAAGTTAGGTTTAGGGTTATTTAGGGTTAGGCTTAGGTTAGGTTTAGGTTAGTGTCATGGTTAGGTTTAGGGTAAAAAAAGGGTTAAATTTAGGGTTAAGTTAAGGTTTGGGTTAGGGTTAGGGTTAGGGGTAGGATTAGAATAGGTTTAAGGTTAGAGTTAGTATAGGGTTAGGGTTAGAATAGGGTTAAGGTTATGCTTAGGTTAGTTTTAGGTTAGGGTTTGGGTTAGGCTTAGGTTAGTGTTAGGGGTAGGGTTAGTTTAGGGTTAGGGTTAGGCTTAGGGTTAGGGTTAGAATAGGGTTAAGGTTGGGGTTATGTTAATGTTAGGTTAGGTTTAGGGTTATTTAGGGTTAGGCTTAGTTTAGGTTTAGGTTAGTTTTATGGTTAGTGTTAGGGTTAAAAAAAAAGGGTTAAAGTTAGGGTTAGGTTAAGGTTAGTGTTTGGTTGGTTTTAGGTTAGGGTTAGGCTTAGGTTAGGGTTAGGTGTAGGGTTAGGGTTAGGCTTAGGGTTAGGGGTAGGCTTAGGTTAGGGTTACGGTTAGAATAATGTTAAGGTTAGGGTTAGGATAAGGTTAGGGTTAGGTTAGTTTTAAGTTATGGTTAGGGTTAGTTAGGGTTAGGCATAGGTTATGGTTAGACATAGTATTTAGACGTAGGTTAGAGGTAGGGTTTAGGGTTAGGGTAATGGCTAGGCTTAGGTAAGGGTTAGGGTTAGAATAGGGTTAAGGTTAGGGGTAGGATTAGGTTAGGGTTAGGTTAGGGTAAGGGTTAGAATAGGGTTAAGGTTAGGGTTAGTTAGTGTTAGGGTTAGGCTTAGGTTAGGTTTAGGTTAGGGTTATGGATAGGGTTAGGGTTAGAAAAGGTTTAAAGTTTGGGTTAGGTTAAGGTTAGGGTTAGGTTAGTTTTAGGTTAGGGTTTGGCTTAGGCTTAGGTTAGGGTTAGGGGTAGTGGTAGGGTTAGTATAGGGTTAGGCTTAGGGTAAGGTATAGGGTTAAAATAGGGTTAAGGTTATGGTTATGTTAAGATTAGGTAACGGTTAGGGTTATTTAGGGTTGGAGTAAGGCTTAGGTTAGGTTTAGGTTAGTGTTATGGTTAGGGTTAGGGTTTAAAAAAAGGTTAAAGTTAGGGTTAGGTTAAGGTTAGGCTTAGTTTTAAGTTAGGCTTTGGCTTTGGTTAGGGTTAGGGGTAGGGTTAGGGTTTGACTTAGGGTTATATTAGGGTTAGGGTTAGAATTGGTTTAAGGTTAGTGTTAATTTACAGTTAGGGATAGTTAGGGTTAGGGTAAGTTAGGGTTATGGTTAGGCTTAAGTTAGTGTTAGAGTTAGGGTTCGGCTTAGGGTTTGGGTTAGGGGTAGGCTTAGAATAGGTTTAAGGTTAGAGTTAGGTTAGGGTTAGGGTTAGTTAGGGTTAGCATTAGGCTTAGGTTAGGTTTAGGTTAGGGTTAGGCTTAGGCTTATATTAGGGTTAGGGTTAGAATTGGTTTAAGGTTAGTGTTAATTTAGAGTTAGGGATAGTTAGGGTTAGGGTAAGTTAGGGTTATGGTTAGGCTTAAGTTAGTGTTAGAGTTAGGGTTAGGCTTAGGCTTTGGGTTAGGGGTAGGCTTAGAATAGATTTAAGGTTAGAGTTAGGTTAGAGTTAGGGTTAGTTAGTTTTAGCATTAGGCTTAGGTTATGGTTAGGGTTAGTTAGGGTTAGGGTTAGGATTAGGCTTAGCTTAGGGTTAGGTTAGGGTTGTGGTTTGGGTTAGGTTTAGGGTTAGAGAAAGGTTAAAGTTAGGGTTAGGTTAAGGTTATGGTTAGGTTAGGGTTAAGCTTAGGCTTAGGTTATGGTTAGGGTTAGAATAGGGTTAAGGTTGTGGTTAGGTTAGGGTTAGTTTTGGTTTAGGGATCTTGTTAGGGTTAGGTTAGGGTTAGGCTTAGGTTAGGGTTAGGGTTATTTTAAGTTTAGGGTTAGGCTTAGGTTAGGGTTAAGGGTAGGGTTAGTTGAGGGTTAGGCTTAGGTTTAGGGTTTGGCTTAGGTTTTGGTTAGACTTTGGTTTTAGAGGTAGGTTAGAGGTAGGGTTTAAGGTTAGGTTGATGGTTAGGCTTAGGTTAGTGTTAGGGTTATGTTAAGGTTAGGGTTAGGTTAGGATAGGGTTTGGGTTAGGGTTAGGGATAGGTTAGGGTTAGCGTTAAAATAGGGTTAAGGTTAGGGTTAGTTAGTGTTAGGGTTTGGCTTAGGTTAGGTTTAGGTTAGGGTTAGGGTTAGTGTTAGAAAAGGGTTTTAGTTAGGGTTAGGTTAGGGTTAGGGGTAGGGTTAGGGTTAGGCTTAGGGTTAGGTATAGTCTTATATTAGGGTTACGGCTATATTAGGGTTAGGTTAGGGTTTGGCTTAGGCTTATATTAGGGTTAGGGTTAGGTTAAGGTTAGGGTTAGGTTAGGATCAGCTTAGGGTTAGGTTAGGGTTAGGGTTAGTATAGGGTTAAGGTTAGGGTAAGGGTTAGAATAGGCTTAAGGTTTTGGTTAGGTTAGGGTTAGTTATGGGTTAGTGATCATGTTAGGGTTAGGCTAGGGTTAGGCTTAGGTTAGGGTTTGGGTTAGTTTAAGGTTAGGGTTAGGCTTAGGTTAAGGTTAGTGGAAGTGTTATTTAAGGCTAGGGTTAGGCTTAGGGTTAGAGTTTGGCTTAGGTTATGGTACGACATTGGGTTTATAGGTAGGTTAGAGGAAGGGTTTAGGGTTAGGGTGATGGTTAGGCTTATGTTAGGGTTAAGGTTAGAATAGGGTTAAGGTTAGGGTTATGTTAAGGTTAGGGTTAGGTTAGGATAGGGTTAGGGTTAGGTTAGGGTTAGAATAGGGTTAAGTTTAGGGTTAGTTGGTGTTAGGGTTAGGCTTATTTTAGGTTTAGGTTAGGGTTATGGTTAGGGTTAGGGTTCAGGTTAGAAAAGGGTTAAAGTTACGGTTAGGTTAAGGTTAGGGTTAGTGGAAGGGTTACGGTTAATCTTAGGGTTAGGGGTAGTCTTAGGATAGGGTTACGGCTATATTAGGTTTAGTTTAGGGTTAGACTTAGGCTTATATTAGTGGTAGAGTTAGGGTTAATGTTAGAGTTAGGTTAGAATAGAGTTAGGGTTAGGTTAGGGTTAGGGTTAGAATAGGGTTAAGGTTAGGGTTAGTTAGTGTTAGGGTTAGGCTTAGGTTACGTTTAGGTTAGGGTTATGGTTAAGATTAGGGTTAGGGTTAGAAAAGGGTTAAAGTTATGGTTAGGTTAAGGTTAGGGTTAGGTTAGTTTTAGGTAAGGGTTTGGGTTAGGTTTACATTAGTGTTAGGGGAGGGTTAGTTTAGGGTTAGGGTTAGGCTTAGGGTTAGGGTTAGAATAGGGTTAAGGTTAGGGTTATGTTAAGGTTAGGTTAGGTTTAGGGTTATTTAGGGTTAGGGTTAGGCTTATGTTAGGTTTAGGTGAGTGTTATGGTTAGGGTTAGGGTTAAAACAAAGGGTTAAAGTTAGGGTTAAGTTAAGGTTAGGGATAGGTTAGTTTTAGGTTAGGGTTAGGCTTAGGTTAGGGTTAGGGGTAAGGTTACGGTTAGGCTTAGGGTTAGGGTTAGGCTTAGGTTAGGGTTAGAATAGGGTTAAGCTTAGGGTTAGGGTTAGTTAGTTTTATGTTTAGGCTTAGGTAAGGTTTAGGTTAGGTTTATGGATAGGGTTAGGGTTAGAAAAGTGTTAAAATTAGGGTTAGGTTAAGGATAGGGTGAGGTTTGTTTTAGGTTAGGGATAGGCTTAGGTTATGGTTAGGGTTGTTGTTAGGGTTAGGTTTAGAAAATGGTTAAAGTTAGGGTTAGGCTTAGGTTAGGGTTGGGGTTAGTTTAAGATTAGGGTTAGGCTTAGGGTTAGGGTTTGGCTTGTGTTATGGTTAGACGTAGGGTTTAGTGGTAGGTTAGAGGTATTGTTTAGGGCTAGGGTGATGGTTAGGCTTAGGTTAGGGTTAGGGTTAGAATAGGGTTAAGGTTAGGGTTAGGTTAAGGTTATGCTTAGGTTAGTTTTAGGTTAGGGTTAGTGTTAGGCTTAGGGTAGTGTTAGGGGTAAGTTTAGTTTAGGTTCAGGGTTAGGCTTAGGGTTAGGGTTGGAATAGGGTTAAGGTTAGGGTTATGTTAAGGTTAGGTTAGGTTTAGGGTTATTTAGGGTTAGGCTTAGGTTAGGTTTAGGTTAGTGTTATGGTTAGGGTTAGGGTTAAAAAAAGGGTTAAAGTTAGGGTTAGGTTAAGGTTAGTGTTAGGTTGGTTTTAGGTTAGGGTTATGCTTAGGTTAGGGTTAGGTGTAGGGTTAGGGTTAAGCTTAGGGTTAGGGGTAGGATTAGAATAGGTTTAAGGTTAGAGTTAGGTTAGGGATAGGGTTAGTTAGGGTTAGGCTTAGGTTAGGGTTAGGTAAGGGTTGTGGTTAGGGTTAATGTTAGGGGTAGAAAAAGATTAAAGTTAGGGTTAGGTTAAGGTTATGTTTAGGTTAGGGTTAAGCTTAAGCTTAGGTTAGGGTTAGGGTTAGAATAGGGTTAAGGTTAAGGTTAGGTTAGGGTTAGGGTTAGTTAGGGTTAGGGTTAGGCTTAGGTTAGGGTTAGGTTAGGGTTGTGGTTTGGGTTAGGTTTAGGGTTAGAAAAAGGTTAAAGATAGTGTTAGGTTAAGGTTATGGTTAGGTTAGTGTTAAGCTGAGGCTTAGGTTAGGGTTAGGGTTAGAATAGGGTTAAGGTTATGGTTAAGTTAGGGTTAGTTATGGTTTAGGGATCATGTTAGGGTTATGTTAGGGTTAGGCATAGGTTAGGGTTAGGGTTATTTAAGTTTAGGGTTAGGCTTAGGTTAGGGTTAGGGTTAGTTGAGGGTTAGGGTTAGGCTTATGGTTAGGGTTTGGCTTATGTTTTGGTTAGACATTGGGTTTAGAGGTAGGTAAGAGGTAGGGTTTAAGGTTAGGGTGATGGTTAGTCTTAAGTTAGGGTTAGGGTTATGTTAAGGTTAGGGTTAGGTTAGGATAGGTTTTGGGTTAGGGTTTGGGATAGGTTAGGGTTTGGGTTACAATATTGTTAAGGTTAGGGTTAGTTAGTGTTAGGGTTAGGCTTAGGTTAGGTTTAGGTTAGGGTTATGGTTAGGGTTAGGGTTAGAAAAGGATTAAAGTTAGGGTTAGGTTAAGCTTTGGGTTTGCGGTAGGGTTAGGGTTAGGCTTATGGTTAGGGGTAGTCTTATGTTACGGTTTCGGCTATATTAGGGTTAGGTTAGGGTTTGGCTTTGGCTTATATTAGGGTTAGGGTTAGGTTAAGATTTTGGTTAGGTTAGGATCGGCTTAGGGCTAGGGTTAGGTTAGGGTTAGTGTTAGATTAGGGTTAAGGTTAGGGTTAGTTAGTGTTAGGGTTAGGCTTAGGTTACGTTTAGGTTAGGGTTATGGTTAGGGTTAGGGTTAGAAAAGGGTTAAAGTTAGGGTTAGGTTAAGGTTATGGTTAGGTTAGTTTTAGGATAGGGTTTGGGTTAGGCTTAGGTTAGTGTTAGGGGTAGGGTGAGTTTAGGGTTAGGGTTAGGGTTAGGGTTAGAATAGGGTTAAGGTTATGGTTATGTTAAGGTTAGGTTAGGTTTAGGGTTATTTAGGGTTAGGATTAGTTGAGGTTTAGGTTAGTTTTATGGTTAGTGTTAGGGTTAAAAAAAGGGTTAAAGTTAGGGTTAGGTTAAGGTTAGTGTTAGGTTAGTTTTAGGTTAGGGTTAGGCTTAGGTTAGGGTTAGGTGTAGGGTTACGGTTAGGCTTAGGGTTAGGGGTAGACTTAGGTTATGGTTATGGTTAGAATAGTATTAAGGTTAGGGTTAGGATAAGGTTAGGGTTAGGTTAGTTTTAAGTAAGGGTTAGGATTAGTTAGGGTTAGGCTTAGGTTATGGTTAGACATAGGGTTTAGGCGTAGGTTAGAGGTAGAGTTTAGGGTTAGGGTGATGGCTAGGCTTAGGTTAGGGTTAGGGTTAGAATAGGGTTAAGGTTAGGGTTAGGATTAGGTTAGGGTTATGTTTGGATAGGGTTAGAGTTAGGTTAGGGTAAGGGTTAGAATAGGGTTAACATTAGGGTTAGTTAGTGTTAGGGTTAGGCTTAGGTTAGGTTTAGGTTAGGGTTATGGATAGGGTTAGGGTTAGAAAAGGGTTAAAGTTAGGGTAAGGTTAAGGTTAGGGTTAGGTTAGTTTTAGGTTAGGGTTAGGCTTAGGCTTATATTAGGGTTAGGGGTAATGGTAAGGTTAGTTTAGGGTTAGGCTTAGGGTTAGGGAAAGGGTTAAAATAGGGTTAAGGTTAGGGTTATGTTAAGATTAGGTAACGGTTAGGGTTATTTAGGGTTTGAGTTAGGCTTAGGTTAGGTTTAGGTTAGGGTTATGGTTAGGGTTATGGTTAAAAAAAGGGTTAAAGTTAGGGTTAGGTTAAGGTTAGGGTTAGTTTTAGGTTATGGTTAGGCTTTGGTTAGGGTTAGGGGTAGGGATAGGGTTTGGCTTAGGGTTAGGGGTAGGCTTAGGTTAGGTTTAGGTTAGGGTTAGGCTTAGGCTTATATTAGGGTTAGGGTTAGAATAGGTTTAAGTTTAGCTTTAATTTAGAGTTAGGATTAGTTAGGGTTAGGGTTAGTTAGGGTTATGGTTAAAAAAAGGGTTAAAGTTAGGGTTAGGTTAAGGTTAGGGTTAGTTTTAGGTTATGGTTAGGCTTTGGTTAGGGTTAAGGGTAGGGATAGGGTTTGGCTTAGGGTTAGGGGTAGGCTTAGGTTAGGTTTAGGTTAGGGTTAGGCTTAGGCTTATATTAGGGTTAGGGTTAGAATAGGTTTAAGTTTAGCTTTAATTTAGAGTTAGGATTAGTTAGGGTTAGGGTTAGTTAGGGTTATGGTTAAGCTTAAGTTAGTGTTAGAGTTAGGGTTAGGCTTAGGGTTTGGGTTAGGGGTAGGCTTAGAATAGGTTTAAGGCTAGTGTTAGGTTAGGGTTAGGGTAAGTTAGGGTTAATATTAGGCTTATTTAAGGGTTAGGTTAGGGTTGTGGTTAGGGATAGAAAAGGGTTAAAGTTAGAGTTAGGCTTAGTTTAGGGTAAGGGGTAGGGTTAGGGTTAGGCTTAGGGTTAGGGGTAGGCTTAGGTTAGGGTTAGGGTTAGAATAGGGTTAAGGTTAGGGTAATGTTAAGGTTTGGGTTAGGTAAGGATAGGGATAGGGATAAGGTTAGGGTAAGGCTTAGGTTAGGGTTAGGGTTAGAATAGGGTTAAGGTTAGGGTTAGTTAGTGTTAGGTTTAGGCTTAGGTTAGGTTTAGGTTAGGGTAATGGATAGGGTTAGGGTTATGGTTAGAAAAGGCTTAAAGATAGGGTTAGGTTAAGGTTAGGAATAGGTTAGTTTTAGGTTAGGGTTAGGCTTAGGTTAGTGTTAGGGGTAGGGATATTTTAGGGTTAGGGTTAGGCTTAGGCTTAGAATAGGGTTAAGGTTAGGGTTATGTTAAGGTTAGGTTATGTTTAGGGTTATTTAGGGTTAGGGTTTGGCTTAGGTTAGTTTTTGGTTAGGGTTAGCATTAAAAAAAGGTTAAAGTTACGGTTAGGTTAAGGTTAGGGTTAGGTTAGTTTTAGGTTAGGGTTAGGCTTAGGTTAGGGTTAGGCTTAGGTTAGGGTTAGGGCTAGGTTAGGGTTAGGTTAGGGTTAGGCTTAGGGTTAGGCTTAGGTTAGGTTTAGGATAGGGTTATAGTTAGGGTTAGGTTTAGAAAAGGGCTAAAGTTAGAGTTAGGGTTAGGTTAGGGTTTGGGCTAGGTTAGGGTTAGGTTAGGGTTAGAAAAGGGTTAAGGTTACGGTAAGGTTAAGGTTAGGTTTAGTTTAGTTTTAGTTTAGGGTTAGGGTTAGGGTTAGATAGGGTTATGCTTAGGTTAGGGTTAGGTTAGGGTTGTGGTTAGGGTTAGGGTTTGAAAAGGGTTAAACTTAGGGTTAGGTTAAGGTTAGGGTGAGGTTTGTTTTAGGTTAGGGATAGGCTTAGGTTATGGTTAGGTTAGGGTTGTTGTTAGGGTTAGGGTTAGAATAGGGTTAAAGTTAGGGTTAGGGTTAGGATAGGGTTAGGGCTAGGTTAGGGTTAGGTTAGGGTTAGGGTTTGGGCTAGGTTAGGGTTAGGTTAGGGTTAGAAAAGGGTTAAGGTTACGGTAAGGTTAAGGTTAGGTTTAGTTTAGTTTTAGTTTAGGGTTATGGTTAGGGTTAGATAGGGTTAGGCTTAGGTTAGGGTTAGGTTAGGGTTGTGGTTAGGGTTAGGGTTTGAAAAGGGTTAAAGTTAGGGTTAGGTTAGGGTTAGGGTTAGGTTAGTTTTAGGGTAGGGTTTGGGTTAGGCTTAGATTAGTGTTAGGGGTGGGGTTAGTTTAGGGTTAGGTTTAGGCTTAGGTTTAGGGTGTGGCTTAGGTTATGGTTAGATGTAGGGTTTAGAGGCAGGTTAGAGGTAGGGTTTAGGGTTAGGGTGACGGTTAGGCTTAGCTTAGGGTTAGAATAGGGTTAAGATTAGGGTTTGGTTAAGGTTAGTGTTAGGTTTAGAGTAGTGTTAGGGGTAGGGTTAGTTTAGGGTTAGGGTTAGGGTTAGAATAGGGCTAAGGGTAGGGTTATGTTAATGTTAGTTTATGTTTAGATTTTTTTAGGGTTAGGTTTAGGCTTAAGTTAGGTTTAGGTTCGAGTTATGGTTAGGGTTAAAAAAGGGTTAGGTTAAGTTTAGGTTAAGGTTAGGGTTAGGTTAGTTTAGGTTAGGGTTAGGCTTAGTTTAGGGTTAGGGGTAGGGTTAGGGTTAGGCTTAGGGTTAGGGGTAGACTTAGGTTAGGGTTAGAATAGGGTTAAGGTTAGGGTTAGGTTAGGCAAGGGTTAAGGTTAGGGTTAGGTAAGGTTTAGGGTTAGAATAGGGTTAAGGTTAGGGTTAGAGTTAGTTAATGCTAGGTTTAGGCTTAGGTTAGGTTTAGGTTAGGGTTATGGATAGAAAAGGGTTAAAGTTAGGGTTAGGTTAAGGTTAGGGTTAGGTTAGTTTTAGGTTAGGTTTAGGGTTAGGCTTAGGTTAGTTTTAGGGGTAGTGTTAGATTAGTGTTAGGGTTATGGTTAGGATAAGGTTAGGGTTAGGTTAGTTTTAAGTTAGCGTTAGTGTTAGTTAGGGTATGGCTTAGGTTAGGGTTAGGTTAAGGTTGTGGAAAGGGTTAGAAAAGGGTTAAAGTTAGGGTTAGGTTAAGGCTAGGGTTAGGTTAGTTTTAAGTTAGGGTTAGTTAGGGTTAGGCTTAGGTTGGGGTTAGGTTAGTTTTGTGCTTTGGGTTAGAAAATGGTTAAAGTTAGGGTTAGGTTAAGGTTAGAGTTAGGTTAAGCTTAGGGGTAGGTTAGTTTTAAGTTAGGGTTAAGTTTAGTTAGGCTTAGGCTTAGGTTAGGCTTAGTTTAGGGTAAGGGGTAGGGTTAGGTTAGGGTTAGGTTAGGAAAGGGTTAGGTTTAAAGTTAGAATAGGGTTAAGGTTAGTGTTAGGGTTAGTTAATGTTAGGTTTACACTTAGGTTAGGTTTAGGTTAGGGTTATGTATAGGGTTAGGGTTATGGTTAGAAAAAGGTTAAAGTTAGGGTTAGGTTAAGGTCAGGGTTGGGGTCATTTTAGGTTAGGGTTAGGGTTAGGCTTAGGTTAGTGTTAGGGGTTGGGTTAGTTTAGGGTTAGGCTTAGGGTTAGGGTTAGAATAGGGTTAAGGTTAGGGTTATGTTAAGGTTAGGTTAGGTTTAGGGTTAATTAGGATAGGGTTAGGAATGGGTTAGGTTTAGGTTAGGGTTATGGTTAGGGTTAAAAAAAAGGTTAAAGTTAGGGTTAGGCTAAGGTTAGTGTTAGGTTGGTTTTAAGTTAGGGTTAGGCTTAGGTTAGGGTTAGGGGAAGGGTTATTGTTAGGCTTAGGGTTAGGGGGTAGGCTTAGGTTAGGGTTGCGGTTAGAATAGTATTAAGGTTAGGGTTAGGACAAGGTTAGGGTTAGGTTTGTTTTAAGTTTGGGTTAGGGTTAGTTAGGGTTAGGCTTAGGTTATGGTTAGACATAGGGTTTAGAGGTAGGTTAGAGGTAGGGTTTAGGGTTAGGGTGATGGCTAGGCTTAGGTTAGGTTTAGGGTTAGAACAGGGTTGAGGTTAGGGTTAGAATTAGGTTAGGATTAGGTTTGGATAGGGTTAGGGTTAGGTTAGGGTAAGGGTTAGAATAGGGTTAAGGTTAGGGTTAGGGTTAGTTAGTGTTAAGTTTAGGCTTAGGGTTTGGGTTACGGGTAGGCTTAGAATAGGTTTAAGGTTCGAGTTATGTTAGGGTTAGTTACGGTTAGGGTTAGGTTTAGGATTAGGGTTAGAATAGGGTTAAGGTTAGGGTTATGTTAAGGTTAGGTTAAGTTTAGGGTTATTTAGGGTTAGGGTTAGGCTTATGTTAGGTTTAAGTGAGTGTTAGGGTTAGGGTTAAATAAAGGGTTAAAGTTAGGGTTAAGTTAAGGTTAGGGTTAGGTTAGTTTTAGGTTAGGGTTAGGCTTAGGTTAGGGTTAGGGGTAGGGTTACAGTTAGGCTTAGGGTTAGGGTTAGGCTTAGGTTAGGGTTAGAATAGGGTTAAGCTTAGGGTTAGGGCTTAGTTAGTGTTAGGTTTAGGCTTAGGTTAGGTGTAGGTTAGGTTTATGGATAGGGTTAGGGTTAGAAAAGTGTTAAAGTTAGGGTTAGGTTAAGGTTAGGGTGAGTTTTGTTTTAGGATAGGGATAGGCTTAGGTTATGGTTAGGTTAGGGTTGTTGTTAGGGTTAGGGTTAGAATAGGGTTAAAGTTATGGTTAGGGTTAGGATAGGGTTAGGGCTAGGTTAGGGTTAGGTTTTGGTTAGAAAAGGGTTAAGGTTACGGTAAGGTTAAGGTTAGGTTTAGTTTAGTTTTAGTTTAGGGTTAGGGTTAGGGTTAGATAGGGTTAGGCTTAGGTTAGGGTTAGGTTAGGGTTGTGGTTAGGGTTAGGGTTTGAAAAGGGTTAAAGTTAGGGTTAGGTTAGGGTTAGGGTTAGGTTAGTTTTAGGTTAGGGTTTGGGTTAGGCTTAGATTAGTGTTAGGGGTAGGGTTAGTTTAGGGTTAGGTTTAGGCTTAGGTTTAGGGTGTGGCTTAGGTTATGGTTAGATGTAGGGTTTAGAGGCAGGTTAGAGGTAGGGTTTAGGGTTAGGGTGACGGTTAGGCTTAGCTTAGGGTTAAAATAGGGTTAAGATTAGGGTTTGGTTAAGGTTAGTGTTAGGTTTAGAGTAGTGTTAGGGGTAGGGTTAGTTTAGGGTTAGGGTTAGGGTTAGAATAGGGCTAA
Source organism: Taudactylus pleione (assembly GCA_031769625.1). NCBI lineage: Eukaryota > Metazoa > Chordata > Amphibia > Anura > Myobatrachidae > Taudactylus > Taudactylus pleione. Next base: position 13,603,850 of record JAUIMM010000384.1, read on the forward strand.
GGGTAGGGTTATGTTAATGTTAGTTTATGTTTAGATTTTTTTAGTGTTAGGGTTAGGCTTAGGTTAGGTTTAGGTTCGAGTTATGGTTAGGGTTAAAAAAGGGTTAGGTTAAGTTTAGGTTAAGGTTAGGGTTAGGTTAGTTTAGGTTAGGGTTAGGCTTAGTTTAGGGTTAGGGGTAGGGTTAGGGTTAGGCTTAGGGTTAGGGGTAGACTTAGGTTAGGGTTAGAATAGGGTTAAGGTTAGGGTTAGGTTAGGCAAGGGTTAAGGTTAGGGTTAGGTAAGGTTTAGGGTTAGAATAGGGTTAAGGTTAGGGTTAGTTAATGCTAGGTTTAGGCTAAGGTTAGGTTTAGGTTAGGGTTATGGATAGAAAAGGGTTAAAGTTAGGGTTAGGTTAAGGTTAGGTTAGGTTAGTTTTAGGTTAGGTTTAGGGTTAGGCTTAGGTTAGTTTTAGGGGTAGTGTTAGATTAGTGTTAGGGTTATGGTTAGGATAAGGTTAGGGTTAGGTTAGTTTTAAGTTAGCGTTAGTGTTAGTTAGGGTATGGCTTAGGTTAGGGTTAGGTTAAGGTTGTGGAAAGGGTTAGAAAAGGGTTAAAATTAGGGTTAGGTTAAGGTTAGGGTTAGGTTAGTTTTAAGTTAGGGTTAGTTAGGGTTAGGCTTAGGTTGGGGTTAGGTTAGTTTTGTGCTTAGGGTTAGAAAATGGTTAAAGTTAGGGTTAGGTTAAGGTTAGAGTTAGGTTAAGCTTAGGGGTAGGTTAGTTTTAAGTTAGGGTTAAGTTTAGTTAGGCTTAGGCTTAGGTTAGGCTTAGTTTAGGGTAAGGGGTAGGGTTAGGTTAGGGTTAGGTTAGGAAAGGGTTAGGTTTAAAGTTAGAATAGGGTTAAGGTTAGTGTTAGGGTTAGTTAGTGTTAGGTTTACACTTAGGTTAGGTTTAGGTTAGGGTTATGTATAGGGTTAGGGTTATGGTTAGAAAAAGGTTAAAGTTAGGGTTAGGTTAAGGTCAGGGTTGGGGTCATTTTAGGTTAGGGTTAGGGTTAGGCTTAGGTTAGTGTTAGGGGTTGGGTTAGTTTAGGGTTTGGCTTAGGGTTAGGGTTAGAATAGGGTTAAGGTTAGGGTTATGTTAAAGTTAGGTTAGGTTTAGGGTTAATTAGGATAGGGTTAGGAATGGGTTAGGTTTAGGTTAGGGTTATGGTTAGGGTTAAAAAAAAGGTTAAAGTTAGGGTTAGGCTAAGGTTAGTGTTAGGTTGGTTTTAAGTTAGGGTTAGGCTTAGGTTAGGGTTAGGGGAAGGGTTATTGTTAGGCTTAGGGTTAGGGGGTAGGCTTAGGTTAGGGTTGTGGTTAGAATAGTATTAAGGTTAGGGTTAGGACAAGGTTAGGGTTAGGTTTGTTTTAAGTTTGGGTTAGGGTTAGTTAGGGTTAGGCTTAGGTTATGGTTAGACATAGGGTTTAGAGGTAGGTTAGAGGTAGGGTCTAGGGTTAGGGTGATGGCTAGGCTTAGGTTAGGTTTAGGGTTAGAACAGGGTTGAGGTTAGGGTTAGAATTAGGTTAGGATTAGGTTTGGATAGGGTTAGGGTTAGGTTAGGGTAAGGGTTAGAATAGGGTTAAGGATAGGGTTAGGGTTAGTTAGTGTTAAGGTTAGGCTTAGGGTTTGGGTTACGGGTAGGCTTAGAATAGGTTTAAGGTTCGAGTTATGTTAGGGTTAGTTACGGTTAGGGTTAGGCTTAGGATTAGGGTTAGAATAGGGTTAAGGTTAGGGTTATGTTAAGGTTAGGTTAAGTTTAGGGTTATTTAGGGTTAGGGTTAGGCTTATGTTAGGTTTAAGTGAGTGTTAGGGTTAGGGTTAAAAAAAAGGGTTAAAGTTAGGGTTAAGTTAAGGTTAGGGTTAGGTTAGTTTTAGGTTAGAGTTAGGCTTAGGTTAGGGTTAGGGGTAGGGTTACAGTTTGGCTTAGGGTTAGGGTTAGGCTTAGGATAGGGTTAGAATAGGGTTAAGCTTAGGGTTAGGGCTAGTTAGTGTTAGGTTTAGGCTTAGGTTAGGTGTAGGTTAGGTTTATGGATAGGGTTAGGGTTAGAAAAGTGTTAAAGTTAGGGTTAGGTTAAGGTTAGGGTGAGTTTTGTTTTAGGTTAGGGATAGGCTTAGGTTATGGTTAGGGTTGTTGTTAGGGTTAGGTTTAGAAAATGGTTAAAGTTAGGGTTAGGCTTAGGTTAGGGTTGGGGTTAGTTTAAGATTAGGGTTAGGCTTAGGTTAGTGTTAGGGGTAGGGTTAGTTTAGGGTTAGGTTTAGGCTTAGGGTTAGGGTTTGGCTTGTGTTATGGTTAGACGTAGGGTTTAGAGGTAGGTTAGAGGTATTGTTTAGGGCTAGGGTGATGGTTAGGCTTAGGTTAGGGTTAGGGTTAGAATAGGGTTAAGGTTAGAATTAGGTTAAGGTTATGCTTAGGTTAGTTTTAGGTTAGGGTTAGGGTTAGGCTTAGGTTAGTGTTAGGGGTAGGTTTAGTTTAGGGTTAGGGTTAGGCTTAGGGTTAGGGTAGGAATAGGGTTAAGGTTAGGGTTATGTTAAGGTTAAGTTAGGTTTAGGGTTATTTAGGGTTAGGCTTAGGTTAGGTTTAGGTTATTGTCATGGTTAGGTTTAGGGTTAAAAAAAGGGTTAAATTTAGGGTTAAGTTAAGGTTTGTGTTAGGTTGGTTTTAGGTTAGGGTTAGGCTTAGGTTAGGGTTAGGTGTAGGGTTAGGGTTAGGCTTAGGGTTAGGGGTAGGATTAGAATAGGTTTAAGGTTAGAGTTAGTATAGGGTTAGGGTTAGAATAGGGTTAAGGTTATGCTTAGGTTAGTTTTAGGCTAGGGTTTGGGTTAGGCTTAGGTTAGTGTTAGGGGTAGGGTTAGTTTAGGGTTAGGGTTAGGCTTAGGGTTAGGGTTAGAATAGGGTTAAGGTTAGGGTTATGTTAAGGTTAGGTTAGGTTTAGGGTTATTTAGGGTTAGGCTTAGATTAGGTTTAGGTTAGTTTTATGGTTAGTGTTAGGGTTAAAAAAAGGGTTAAAGTTAGGGTTAGGTGAAGGTTAGTGTTTGGTTGGTTTTAGGTTAGGGTTAGGCTTAGGTTAGGGTTAGGTGTAGGGTTAGGGTTAGGCTTAGGGTTAGGGGTAGGCTTAGGTTAGGGTTACGGTTAGAATAATGTTAAGGTTAGGGTTAGGATAAGGTTAGGGTTAGGTTAGTTTTAAGTTATGGTTAAGGTTAGTTAGGGTTAGGCTTAGGTTATGGTTAGACATAGGATTTAGAGGTAGGGTTTAGGGTTAGAGTAATGGCTAGGCTTAGGTAAGGGTTAGGGTTAGAATAGGGTTAAGGTTAGCGGTAGGATTAGGTTAGGGTTAGGGTTAGGTTAGGGTAAGGGTTAGAATAGGGTTAAGGTTAGGGTTAGTTAGTGTTAGGGTTAGGCTTAGGTTAGGTTTAGGTTAGGGTTATGGATAGGGTTAGGGTTAGAAAAGGGTTAAAGTTTGGGTTAGGTTATGGTTAGGGTTAGGTTAGTTTTAGGTTAGGGTTTGGCTTAGGCTTAGGTTAGGGTTAGGGGTAGTGGTAGGGTTAGTATAGGGTTAGGCTTAGGGTTAGGTATAGGGTTAAAATAGGGTTAAGGTTATGGTTATGTTAAGATTAGGTAACGGTTAGGGTTATTTAGGGTTAGAGTAAGGCTTAGGTTAGGTTTAGGTTAGAGTTATGGTTAGGGTTGGGGTTTAAAAAAAGGTTAAAGTTAGGGTTAGGTTAAGGTTAGGCTTAGTTTTAAGTTAGGGTTTGGCTTTGGTTAGGGTTAGGGGTAGGGTTAGGGTTTGACTTAGGGTTATATTAGGGTTAGGGTTAGAATTGGTTTAAGGTTAGCGTTAATTTACAGTTAGGGATAGTTAGGGTTAGGGTAAGTTAGGGTTATGGTTAGGCTTAAGTTAGTGTTAGAGTTAGGGTTAGGCTTAGGGTTTGGGTTAGGGTTAGGCTTAGAATATTTTTAAGGTTAGAGTTAGGTTAGGGTTAGGGTTAGTTAGGGTTAGCAAAAGGCTTAGGTTAGGTTTAGGTTAGGGTTAGGCTTAGGCTTATATTAGGGTTAGGGTTAGAATTGGTTTAAGGTTAGCGTTAATTTAGAGTTAGGGATAGTTAGGGTTAGGGTAAGTTAGGGTTATGGTTAGGCTTAAGTTAGTGTTAGAGTTAGGGTTAGGCTTAGGGTTTGGATTAGGGGTAGGCTTAGAATAGATTTAAGGTTAGAGTTAGGTTAGGGTTAGTTAGTTTTAGCATTAGGCTTAGGTTAGGGTTAGGTTAGGGCTGGTTAGGGTTGTGGTTAGGTTTAGGGTTAGAAAAAGATTAAAGTTATGGTTAGGTTAAGGTTATGGTTAGGTTAGGGTTAAGCTTAGGCTTAGGTGAGGGTTAGGGTTAGAATAGGGTTAAGGTTATGGTTAGGTTAGGGTTAGGGTTAGTTAGGGTTAGGGTTAGGCTTAGCTTAGGGTTAGGTTAGGGTTGTGGTTTGGGTTAGGTTTAGGGTTAGAGAAAGGTTAAAGTTAAGGTTAGGTTAAGGTTATGGTTAGGTTAGGGTTAAGCTTAGGCTTAGGTTATGGTTAGGGTTAGAATAGGGTTAAGGTTGTGGTTAGGTTAGGGTTAGTTTTGGTTTAGGGATCTTGTTAGGGTTAGGTTAGGGTTAGGCTTAGGTTAGGGTTAGGGTTATTTTAAGTTTAGGGTTAGGCTTAGGTTAGGGTTAAGGGTAGGGTTAGTTGAGGGTTAGGCTTAGGTTTAGGGTTTGGCTTAGGTTTTGGTTAGACTTTGGTTTTAGAGGTAGGTTAGTGGTATTGTTTAAGGTTAGGTTGATGGTTAGGCTTAGGTTAGTGTTAGGGTTATGTTAAGGTTAGGGTTAGGTTAGGATAGGGTTTGGGTTAGGGTTAGGGATAGGTTAGGGTTAGCATTAAAATAGGGTTAAGGTTAGGGTTAGTTAGTGTTAGGGTTTGGCTTAGGTTAGGTTTAGGTTAGGGTTAGGGTTAGGGTTAGAAAAGGGTTTTAGTTAGGGTTAGGTTAGGGTTAGGTTTAGGGGTAGGGTTAGGGTTAGGCTTAGGGTTAGGGATAGTCTTATATTAGGGTTACGGCTATATTAGGGTTAGGTTAGGGTTTGGTTTAGGCTTATATTAGGGTTAGGGTTAGGTTAGGATCAGCTTAGGGTTAGGTTAGGGTTAGGGTTAGAATAGGGTTAAGGTTAGGGTAAGGGTTAGAATAGGCTTAAGGTTTTGGTTAGGTTAGGGTTAGTTATGGGTTAGTGATCATGTTAGGGTTAGGCTAGGGTTAGGCTTAGGTTAGGGTTTGGGTTAGTTTAAGGTTAGGGTTAGGCTTAGGTTAAGGTTAGTGGAAGTGTTATTTAAGGCTAGGGTAAGGCTTAGGGTTAGGGTTTGGCTTAGGTTATGGTACGACATTGGGTTTATAGGTAGGTTAGAGGAAGGGTTTAGGGTTAGGGTGATGGTTAGGCTTATGTTAGGGTTAAGGTTAGAATAGGGTTAAGGTTAGGGTTATGTTAAGGTTAGGGTTAGGTTAGGATAGGGTTAGGTTAGTGTTAGAATAGGGTTAAGTTTAGGGTTAGTTGGTGTTAGGGTTAGGCTTATTTTAGGTTTAGGTTAGGGTTATGGTTAGGGTTAGGGTTCAGGTTAGAAAAGGGTTAAAGTTAGGGTTAGGTTAAGGTTAGGGTTAGTGGAAGGGTTAGGGTTAATCTTAGGGTTAGGGGTAGTCTTAGGATAGGGTTACGGCTCTATTAGGTTTAGTTTAGGGTTAGGCTTAGGCTTATATTAGTGGTAGAGTTATGGTTAATGTTAGGGTTAGGTTAGGATAGAGTTAGGGTTAGGTTAGGGTTAGGGTTAGAATAGGGTTAAGGTTAGGGTTAGTTAGTGTTAGGGTTAGGCTTAGGTTACGTTTAGGTTAGGGTTATGGTTAAGATTAGGGTTAGGGTTAGAAAAGGGTTAAAGTTATGGTTAGGTTAAGGTTAGGGTTAGGTTAGTTTTAGGTAAGGGTTTGGGTTAGGTTTACATTAGTGTTAGTGGGAGGGTTAGTTTAGGGTTAGGGTTAGGCTTAGGGTTAGGGTTAGAATAGGGTTAAGGTTAGGGTTATGTTAAGGTTAGGTTAGGTTTAGGGTTATTTAGGGTTAGGGATAGGCTTATGTTAGGTTTAGGTGAGTGTTATGGTTAGGGTTAGGGTTAAAACAAAGGGTTAAAGTTAGGGTTAAGTTAAGGTTAGGGATAGGTTAGTTTTAGGTTAGGGTTAGGCTTAGGTTAGGGTTAGGGGTAGGGTTAGTTAGGGTTATGGTTAAGCTTAAGTTAGTGTTAGAGTTAAGGTTAGGCTTAGGGTTTGGGTTAGGGGTAGGCTTAGAATAGGTTTAAGGCTAGAGTTAGGTTAGGGTTAGGGTAAGTTAGGGTTAGCATTAGGCTTATTTAAGGGTTAGGTTAGGGTTGTGGTTAGGGATAGAAAAGGGTTAAAGTTAGAGTTAGGCTTAGTTTAGGGTAAGGGGTAGGGTTAGGGTTAGAATAGGGTTAAGATTAGGGTAATGTTAAGGTTTGGGTTAGGTAAGGATAGGGATAGGGATAAGGTTAGGGTAAGGCTTAGGTTAGGGTTAGGGTTAGAATAGGGTTAAGGTTAGGGTTAGTTAGTGTTAGGTTTAGGCTTAGGTTAGGTTTAGGTTAGGGTAATGGATAGGGTTAGGGTTATGGTTAGAAAAGGCTTAAAGATAGGGTTAGGTTAAGGTTAGGAATAGGTTAGTTTTAGGTTAGGGTTAGGCTTAGGTTAATGTTAGGGGTAGGGATATTTTAGGGTTAGGGTTAGGCTTAGGGTTAGGCTTAGAATAGGGTTAAGGTTAGGGTTATGTTAAGGTTAGGTTAGGTTTAGGGTTATTTAGGGTTAGGGTTTGGCTTAGGTTAGGTTTAGGTTAGGTTTTTGGTTAGGGTTAGCATTAAAAAAAGGTTAAAGTTACGGTTAGGTTAAGGTTAGGGTTAGGTTACTTTTAGGTTAGGGTTAGGCTTAGGTTAGGGTTAGGGCTAGGTTAGGGTTAGGTTAGGGTTAGGCTTAGGGTTAGGCTTAGGTTAGGTTTAGGTTAAGGTTATGGTTAGGGTTAGGTTTAGAAAAGGGCTAAAGTAAGGTTAGGTTAAGGTTAGGGTTAGGTTAGGATAGGGATAGGGAACGGGTTAGGGTTAGGCTTAGGGTTAGGCTTAGGTTAGGTTTAGGTTAGGGTTATGGTTAGGGTTAGGTTTAGAAAAGGGCTAAAGTTAGAGTTAGGGTTAGGTTAGGGTTAGGGCTAGGTTAGGGTTAGGTTAGGGTTAGAAAAGGGTTAAGGTTATGGTAAGGTTAAGGTTAGGTTTAGTTTAGTTTTAGTTTAGGGTTAGGGTTAGGGTTCGATAGGGTAAGGCTTAGGTTAGGGTTAGGTTAGGGTTGTGGTTAGGGTGAGGGTTTGAAAAGGGTTTAAGTTAGGGTTAGGTTAAGGTTAGGGTGAGGTTTGTTTTAGGTTAGGGAAAGGCTTAGGTTATGGTTAGGTTAGGGTTGTTGTTAGGGTTAGGGTTAGAATAGGGTTAAAGTTAGGGTTAGGGTTAGGATAGGGTTAGGGCTAGGTTAGGGTTAGGTTAGGGATAGAAAAGGGTTAAGGTTACGGTAAGGTTAAGGTTAGGTTTAGTTTAGTTTTAGTTTAGGGTTAGGGTTAGGGTTAGATAGGGTTAGGCTTAGGTTAGGGTTAGGTTAGGGTTGTGGTTAGGGTTAGGGTTTGAAAAGGGTTAAAGTTAGGGTTAGGTTAGGGTTAGGGTTAGGTTAGTTTTAGGTTAGGGTTTGGGTTAGGCTTAGATTAGTGTTAGGGGTAGGGTTAGTTTAGGGTTAGGTTTAGGCTTAGGTTTAGGGTGTGGCTTAGGTTATGGTTAGATGTAGGGTTTAGAGGCAGGTTAGAGGTAGGGTTTAGGGTTAGGGTGATGGTTAGGCTTAGCTTAGGGTTAGAATAGGGTTAAGATTAGGGTTTGGTTAAGGTTAGTGTTAGGTTTAGAGTAGTGTTAGGGGTAGGGTTAGTTTAGGGTTAGGGTTAGGGTTAGAATAGGGCTAAGGGTAGGGTTATGTTAATGTTAGTTTATGTTTAGATTTTTTTAGGGTTAGGGTTAGGCTTAGGTTAGGTTTAGGTTCGAGTTATGGTCAGGGTTAAAAAAGGGTTAGGTTAAGTTTAGGTTAAGGTTAGGGTTAGGTTAGTTTAGGTTAGGGTTAGGCTTAGTTTAGGGTTAGGGGTAGGGTTAGGGTTAGGCTTAGGGTTAGGGGTAGACTTAGGTTAGGGTTAGAATAGGGTTAAGGTTAGGGTTAGGTTAGGCAAGGGTTAAGGTTAGGGTTAGGTAAGGTTTAGGGTTAGAATAGGGTTAAGGTTAGGGTTAGGGTTAGTTAATGCTAGGTTTAGGCTTAGGTTAGGTTTAGGTTAGGGTTATGGATAGAAAAGGGTTAAAGTTAGGGTTAGGTTAAGGTTAGGGTTAGGTTAGTTTTAGGTTAGGTTTAGGGTTAGGCTTAGGTTAGTTTTAGGGGTAGTGTTAGATTAGTGTTAGGGTTATGGTTAGGATAAGGTTAGGGTTAGGTTAGTTTTAAGTTAGCATTAGTGTTAGTTAGGGTATGGCTTAGGTTAGGGTTAGGTTAAGGTTGTGGAAAGGGTTAGAAAAGGGTTAAAGTTAGGGTTAGGTTAAGGTTAGGGTTAGGTTAGTTTTAAGTTAGGGTTAGTTAGGGTTAGGCTTAGGTTGGGGTTAGGTTAGTTTTGTGCTTAGGGTTAGAAAATGGTTAAAGTTAGGGTTAGGTTAAGGTTAAAGTTAGGTTAAGCTTAGGGGTAGGTTAGTTTTAAGTTAGGGTTAAGTTTAGTTAGGCTTAGGCTTAGGTTAGGCTTAGTTTAGGGTAAGGGGTAGGGTTAGGTTAGGGTTAGGTTAGGATAGGGTTAGGTTTAAAGTTAGAATAGGGTTAAGGTTAGTGTTAGGGTTAGTTAGTGTTAGGTTTACACTTAGGTTAGGTTTAGGTTAGGGTTATGTATAGGGTTAGGGTTATGGTTAGAAAAGGGTTAAAGTTAGGGTTAGGTTAAGGTCAGGGTTGGGGTCATTTTAGGTTAGGGTTAGGGTTAGGCTTAGGTTAGTGTTAGGGGTTGGGTTAGTTTAGGGTTAGGCTTAGGGTTAGGGTTAGAATAGGGTTAAGGTTAGGGTTATGTTAAGGTTAGGTTAGGTTTAGGGTTAATTAGGATAGGGTTAGGAATGGGTTAGGTTTAGGTTATGGTTAGGGTTAAAAAAAAGGTTAAAGTTAGGGTTAGGCTAAGGTTAGTGTTAGGTTGGTTTTAAGTTAGGGTTAGGCTTAGGTTAGGGTTAGGGGAAGGGTTATTGTTAGGCTTAGGGTTAGGGGGTAGGCTTAGGTTAGGGTTGCGGTTAGAATAGTATTAAGGTTAGGGTTAGGACAAGGTTAGGGTTAGGTTTGTTTTAAGTTTGGGTTAGGGTTAGTTAGGGTTAGGCTTAGGTTATGGTTAGACATAGGGTTTAGAGGTAGGTTAGAGGTAGGGTTTAGGGTTAGGGTGATGGCTAGGCTTAGGTTAGGTTTAGGGTTAGAACAGGGTTGAGGTTAGGGTTAGAATTAGGTTAGGATTAGGTTTGGATAGGGTTAGGGTTAGGTTAGGGTAAGGGTTAGAATAGGGTTAAGGTTAGGGTTAGGGTTAGTTAGTGTTAAGGTTAGGCTTAGGGTTTGGGTTACGGGTAGGCTTAGAATAGGTTTAAGGTTCGAGTTATGTTAGGGTTAGTTACGGTTAGGGTTAGGCTTAGGATTAGGGTTAGCATAGGGTTAAGGTTAGGGTTATGTTAAGGTTAGGTTAAGTTTAGGGTTATTTAGGGTTAGGGTTAGGCTTATGTTAGGTTTAAGTGAGTGTTAGGGTTAGGGTTAAAAAAAGGGTTAAAGTTAGGGTTAAGTTAAGGTTAGGGTTAGGTTAGTTTTAGGTTAGGGTTAGGCTTAGGTTAGGGTTAGGGGAAGGGTTACAGTTAGGCATAGGGTTAGGGTTAGGCTTAGGTTAGGGTTAGAATAGGGTTAAGCTTAGGGTTAGGGCTAGTTAGTGTTAGGTTTAGGCTTAGGTTAGGTGTAGGTTAGGTTTATGGATAGGGTTAGGGTTAGAAAAGTGTTAAAGTTAGGGTTAGGTTAAGGTTAGGGTGAGTTTTGTTTTAGGATAGGGATAGGCTTAGGTTATGGTTAGGGTTGTTGTTAGGGTTAGGTTTAGAAAATGGTTAAAGTTAGGGTTAGGCTTAGGTTAGGGTTGGGGTTAGTTTAAGATTACGGTTAGGCTTAGGTTAGTGTTAGGGGTAGGGTTAGTTTAGGGTTAGGTTTAGGCTTAGGGTTAGGGTTTGGCTTGTGTTATGGTTAGACGTAGGGTTTAGAGGTAGGTTAGAGGTATTGTTTAGGGCTAGGGTGATGGTTAGGCTTAGGTTAGGGTTAGGGTTAGAATAGGGTTAAGGTTAGGGTTAGGTTAAGGTTATGCGTAGGTTAGTTTTAGGTTAGGGTTTGGGTTAGGCTTAGGTTAGTGTTAGGGGTAGGTTTAGTTTAGGGTTAGGGTTAGGCTTAGGGTTAGGGTAGGAATAGGGTTAAGGTTAGGGTTATGTTAAGGTTAAGTTAGGTTTAGGGTTATTTAGGGTTAGGCTTAGGTTAGGTTTAGGTTAGTGTCATGGTTAGGTTTAGGGTTAAAAAAAGGGTTAAATTTAGGGTTAAGTTAAGGTTTGTGTTAGGTTGGTTTTAGGTTAGGATTAGGCTTAGGTTAGGGTTAGGTGTAGGGTTAGGGTTAGGCTTAGGGTTAGGGGTAGGATTAGAATAGGTTAAGGTTAGAGTTAGTATAGGGTTAGGGTTAGAATAGGGTTAAGGTTATGCTTAGGTTAGTTTTAGGCTAGGGTTTGGGTTAGGCTTAGGTTAGTGTTAGGGGTAGGGTTAGTTTAGGGTTAGGGTTAGGCTTAGGGTTAGGGTTAGAATAGGGTTAAGGTTAGGGTTATGTTAAGGTTAGGTTAGGTTTAGGGTTATTTAGGGTTAGGCTTAGATTAGGTTTAGGTTAGTTTTATGGTTAGTGTTAGGGTTAAAAAAAGGGTTAAAGTTAGGGTTAGGTGAAGGTTAGTGTTTGGTTGGTTTTAGGTTAGGGTTAGGGTTAGGTTAGGGTTAGGTGTAGGGTTAGGGTTAGGCTTAGGGTTAGGGGTAGGCTTAGGATAGGGTTACGGTTAGAATAATGTTAAGGTTAGGGTTAGGATAAGGTTAGGGTTAGGTTAGTTTTAAGTTATGGTTAGGGTTAGTTAGGGTTAGGCTTAGGTTATGGTTAGACATAGGATTTAGACGTAGGTTAGAGGTAGGGTTTAGGGTTAGAGTAATGGCTAGGCTTAGGTAAGGGTTAGGGTTAGAATAGGGTTAAGGTTAGGGGTAGGATTAGGTTAGGGTTAGGGTTAGGTTAGGGTAAGGGTTAGAATAGGGTTAAGGTTAGTGTTAGTTAGTGTTAGGGTTAGGCTTAGGTTAGGTTTAGGTTAGGGTTATTGATAGGGTTAGGGTTAGAAAAGGGTTAAAGTTTGGGTTAGGTTAAGGTTAGGGTTAGGTTAGTTTTAGGATAGGGTTTGGCTTAGGCTTAGGTTAGGGTTAGGGGTAGTGGTAGGGTTAGTATAGGGTTAGGCTTAGGGTTAGGTATAGGGTTAAAATAGGGTTAAGGTTATGGTTATGTTAAGATTAGGTAACGGTTAGGGTTATTTAGGGTTGGAGTAAGGCTTAGGTTAGGTTTAGGTTAGAGTTATGGTTAGGGTTAGGGTTTAAAAAAAGGTTAAAGTTAGGGTTAGGTTAAGGTTAGGCTTAGTTTTAAGTTAGGGTTTGGCTTTGGTTAGGGTTAGGGTTAGGGTTTGACTTAGGGTTATATTAGGGTTAGGGTTAGAATTGGTTTAAGGTTAGCGTTAATTTACAGTTAGGGATAGTTAGGGTTAGGGTAAGTTAGGGTTATGGTTAGGCTTAAGTTAGTGTTAGAGTTAGGGTTAGGCTTAGGGTTTGGGTTAGGGTTAGGCTTAAAATAGGTTTAAGGTTAGAGTTAGGTTAGGGTTAGGTTTAGTTAGGGTTAGCAAAAGGCTTAGGTTAGGTTTAGGTTAGGGTTAGGCTTAGGCTTATATTAGGGTTAGGGTTAGAATTGGTTTAAGGTTAGCGTTAATTTAGAGTTAGGGATAGTTAGGGTTAGGGTAAGTTAGGGTTATGGTTAGGCTTAAGTTAGTGTTAGAGTTAGGGTTAGGCTTAGGGTTTGGATTAGGGGTAGGCTTAGAATAGATTTAAGGTTAGAGTTAGGTTAGGGTTAGGGTTAGTTAGTTTTAGCATTAGGCTTAGGTTAGGGTTAGGTTAGGGTTGTGGTTAGGTTTAGGGTTAGAAAAAGATTAAAGTTATGGTTAGGTTAAGGTTATGGTTAGGTTAGGGTTAAGCTTAGGCTTAGGTGAGGGTTAGGGTTAGAATAGGGTTAAGGTTATGGTTAGGGTTAGGGTTAGTTAGGGTTAGGGTTAGGGTTAGGGTTAGGCTTAGCTTAGGGTTAGGTTAGGGTTGTGGTTTGGGTTAGGTTTAGGGTTAGAGAAAGGTTAAAGTTAAGGTTAGGTTAAGGTTATGGTTAGGTTAGGGTTAAGCTTAGGCTTAGGTTATGGTTAGGGTTAGAATAGGGTTAAGGTTGTGGTTAGGTTAGGGTTAGTTTTGGTTTAGGGATCTTGTTAGGGTTAGGTTAGGGTTAGGCTTAGGTTAGGGTTAGGGTTATTTTAAGTTTAGGGTTAGGCTTAGGTTAGGGTTAAGGGTAGGGTTAGTTGAGGGTTAGGCTTAGGTTTAGGGTTTGGCTTAGGTTTTGGTTAGACTTTGGTTTTAGAGGTAGGTTAGAGGTAGGGTTTAAGGTTAGGTTGATGGTTAGGCTTAGGTTAGTGTTAGGGTTATGTTAAGGTTAGGGTTAGGTTAGGATAGGGTTTGGGTTAGGGTTAGGGATAGGTTAGGGTTAGCGTTAAAATAGGGTTAAGGTTAGGGTTAGTTAGTGTTAGGGTTTGGCTTAGGTTAGGTTTAGGTTAGGGTTAGGGTTAGGGTTAGAAAAGGGTTTTAGTTAGGGTTAGGTTAGGGTTAGGGTTAGGGGTAGGGTTAGGGTTAGGCTTAGGGTTAGGGATAGTCTTATATTAGGGTTACGGCTATATTAGGGTTATGTTAGGGTTTGGTTTAGGCTTATATTAGGGTTAGGGTTAGGTTAGGATCAGCTTAGGGTTAGGTTAGGGTTAGGGTTAGAATAGGGTTAAGGTTAGGGTAAGGGTTAGAATAGGCTTAAGGTTTTGGTTAGGTTTTGGTTAGTTATGGGTTAGTGATCATGTTAGGGTTAGGCTAGGGTTAGGCTTAGGTTAGGGTTTGGGTTAGTTTAAGGTTAGAGTTAGGCTTAGGTTAAGGTTAGTGGAAGTGTTATTTAAGGCTAGGGTTAGGCTTAGGGTTAGGGTTTGGCTTAGGTTATGGTACGACATTGGGTTTATAGGTAGGTTAGAGGAAGGGTTTAGGGTTAGGGTGATGGTTAGGCTTATGTTAGGGTTAAGGTTAGAATAGGGTTAAGGTTAGGGTTATGTTAAGGTTAGGGTTAGGTTAGGATAGGGTTAGGTTAGGGTTAGAATAGGGTTAAGTTTAGGGTTAGTTGGTGTTAGGGTTAGGCTTATTTTAGGTTTAGGTTAGGGTTATGGTTAGGGTTAGGGTTCAGGTTAGAAAAGGGTTAAAGTTAGGGTTAGGTTAAGGTTAGGGTTAGTGGAAGGGTTAGGGTTAATCTTAGGGTTAGGGGTAGTCTTAGGATAGGGTTACGGCTATATTAGGTTTAGTTTAGGGTTAGGCTTAGGCTTATATTAGTGGTAGAGTTAGGGTTAATGTTAGGGTTAGGTTAGGATAGAGTTAGGGTTAGGTTAGGGTTAGGGTTAGAATAGGGTTAAGGTTAGGGTTAGTTAGTGTTAGGGTTAGGCTTAGGTTACGTTTAGGTTAGGGTTATGGTTAAGATTAGGGTTAGGGTTAGAAAAGGGTTAAAATTATGGTTAGGTTAAGGTTAGGGTTAGGTTAGTTTTAGGTAAGGGTTTGGGTTAGGTTTACATTAGTGTTAGTGGGAGGGTTAGTTTAGGGTTAGGGTTAGGCTTAGGGTTAGGGTTAGAATAGGGTTAAGGTTAGGGTTATGTTAAGGTTAGGTTAGGTTTAGGGTTATTTAGGGTTAGGGATAGGCTTATGTTAGGTTTAGGTGAGTGTTATGGTTAGGGTTAGGGTTAAAACAAAGGGTTAAAGTTAGGGTTAAGTTAAGGTTAGGGATAGGTTAGTTTTAGGTTAGGGTTAGGCTTAGGTTAGGGTTAGGGGTAGGGTTAGTTAGGGTTATGGTTAAGCTTAAGTTAGTGTTAGAGTTAGGGTTAGGCTTAGGGTTTGGGTTAGGGGTAGGCTTAGAATAGGGTTAAGGTTAGGGTTATGTTAAGGTTAGGTTAGGTTTAGGGTTATTTAGGGTTAGGGTTTGGCTTAGGTTAGGTTTAGGTTAGGTTTTTGGTTAGGGTTAGCATTAAAAAAAGGTTAAAGTTACGGTTAGGTTAAGGTTAGGGTTAGGTTAGTTTTAGGTTAGGGTTAGGCTTAGGTTAGGGTTAGGCTTAGGTTAGGGTTAGGGCTAGGTTAGGGTTAGGTTAGGGTTAGGCTTAGGGTTAGGCTTAGGTTAGGTTTAGGTTAAGGTTATGGGTAGGGTTAGGTTTAGAAAAGGGCTAAAGTAAGGTTAGGTTAAGGTTAGGGTTAGGTTAGGATAGGGATAGGGAACGGGTTAGGGTTAGGCTTAGGGTTAGGCTTAGGTTAGGTTTAGGTTAGGGTTATGGTTAGGGTTAGGTTTAGAAAAGGGCTAAAGTTAGAGTTAGGGTTAGGTTAGGGTTAGGGCTAGGTTAGGGTTAGGTTAGGGTTAGAAAAGGGTTAAGGTTACGGTAAGGTTAAGGTTAGGTTTAGTTTAGTTTTAGTTTAGGGTTAGGGTTAGGGTTCGATAGGGTTAGGCTTAGGTTAGGGTTAGGTTAGGGTTGTGGTTAGGGTTAGGGTTTGAAAAGGGTTTATGTTAGGGTTAGGTTAAGGTTAGGGTGAGGTTTGTTTTAGGTTAGGGAAAGGCTTAGGTTATGGTTAGGTTAGGGTTGTTGTTAGGGTTAGGGTTAGAATAGGGTTAAAGTTAGGGTTAGGGTTAGGATAGGGTTAGGGCTAGGTTAGGGTTAGGTTAGGGATAGAAAAGGGTTAAGGTTACGGTAAGGTTAAGGTTAGGTTTAGTTTACTTTTAGTTTAGGGTTAGGGTTAGGGTTAGATAGGGTTAGGCTTTGGTTAGGGTTAGGTTAGGGTTGTGGTTAGGGTTAGGGTTTGAAAAGGGTTAAAGTTAGGGTTAGGTTAGGGTTAGGGTTAGGTTAGTTTTAGGTTAGGGTTTGGGTTAGGCTTAGATTAGTGTTAGGGGTAGGGTTAGTTTAGGGTTAGGTTTAGGCTTAGGTTTAGGGTGTGGCTTAGGTTATGGTTAGATGTAGGGTTTAGAGGCAGGTTAGAGGTAGGGTTTAGGGTTAGGGTGATGGTTAGGCTTAGCTTAGGGTTAGAATAGGGTTAAGATTAGGGTTTGGTTAAGGTTAGTGTTAGGTTTAGAGTAGTGTTAGGGGTAGGGTTAGTTTAGGGTTAGTGTTAGGGTTAGAATAGGGCTAAGGGTAGGGTTATGTTAATGTTAGTTTATGTTTAGATTTTTTTAGGGTTAGGGTTATGCTTAGGTTAGGTTTAGGTTCGAGTTATGGTTAGGGTTAAAAAAGGGTTAGGTTAAGTTTAGGTTAAGGTTAGGGTTAGGTTAGTTTAGGTTAGGGTTAGGCTTAGTTTAGGGTTAGGGGTAGGGTTAGGGTTAGGCTTAGGGTTAGGGGTAGACTTAGGTTAGGGTTAGAATAGGGTTAAGGTTAGGGTTAGTTTAGGCAAGGGTTAAGGTTAGGGTTAGGTAAGGTTTAGGGTTAGAATAGGGTTAAGGTTAGGGTTAGGGTTAGTTAATGCTAGGTTTAGGCTTAGGTTAGGTTTAGGTTAGGGTTATGGATAGAAAAGGGTTAAAGTTAGGGTTAGGTTAAGGTTAGGGTTAGGTTAGTTTTAGGTTAGGTTTAGGGTTAGGTTTAGGTTAGTTTTAGGGGTAGTGTTAGATTAGTGTTAGGGTTATGGTTAGGATAAGGTTAGGGTTAGGTTAGTTTTAAGTTAGCATTAGTGTTAGTTAGGGTATGGCTTAGGTTAGGTTAGGTTAAGGTTGTGGAAAGGGTTAGAAAAGGGTTAAAGTTAGGGTTAGGTTAAGGTTAGGGTTAGGTTAGTTTTAAGTTAGGGTTAGTTAGGGTTAGGCTTAGGTTGGGGTTAGGTTAGTTTTGTGCTTAGGGTTAGAAAATGGTTAAAGTTAGGGTTAGGTTAAGGTTAGAGTTAGGTTAAGCTTAGGGGTAGGTTAGTTTTAAGTTAGGGTTAAGTTTAGTTAGGCTTAGGTTAGGCTTAGTTTAGGGTAAGGGGTAGGGTTAGGTTAGGGTTAGGTTAGGATAGGGTTAGGTTTAAAGTTAGAATAGGGTTAAGGTTAGTGTTAGTGTTAGTTAGTGTTAGGTTTACACTTAGGTTAGGTTTAGGTTAGGGTTATGTATAGGGTTAGGGTTATGGTTAGAAAAGGGTTAAAGTTAGGGTTAGGTTAAGGTCAGGGTTGGGGTCATTTTAGGTTAGGGTTAGGGTTAGGCTTAGGTTAGTGTTAGGGGTTGGGTTAGTTTAGGGTTAGGCTTAGGGTTAGGGTTAGAATAGGGTTAAGGTTAGGGTTATGTTAAGGTTAGGTTAGGTTTAGGGTTAATTAGGATAGGGTTAGGAATGGGTTAGGTTTAGGTTATGGTTATGGTTAGGGTTAAAAAAAAGGTTAAAGTTAGGGTTAGGCTAAGGTTAGTGTTAGGTTGGTTTTAAGTTAGGGTTAGGCTTAGGTTAGGGTTAGGGGAAGGGTTATTGTTAGGCTTAGGGTTAGGGGGTAGGCTTAGGTTAGGGTTGCGGTTAGAATAGTATTAAGGTTAGGGTTAGGACAAGGTTAGGGTTAGGTTTGTTTTAAGTTTGGGTTAGGGTTAGTTAGGGTTAGGCTTAGGTTATGGTTAGACATAGGGTTTAGAGGTAGGTTAGAGGTAGGGTTTAGGGTTAGGGTGATGGCTAGGCTTAGGTTAGGTTTAGGGTTAGAACAGGGTTGAGGTTAGGGTTAGAATTAGGTTAGGATTAGGTTTGGATAGGGTTAGGGTTAGGTTAGGGTAAGGGTTAGAATAGGGTTAAGGTTAGGGTTAGGGTTAGTTAGTGTTAAGGTTAGGCTTAGGGTTTGGGTTACGGGTAGGCTTAGAATAGGTTTAAGGTTCGAGTTATGTTAGGGTTAGTTACGGTTAGGGTTAGGCTTAGGATTAGGGTTAGAATAGGGTTAAGGTTAGGGTTATGTTAAGGTTAGGTTAAGTTTAGGGTTATTTAGGGTTAGGGTTAGGCTTATGTTAGGTTTAAGTGAGTGTTAGGGTTAGGGTTAAAAAAAGGGTTTAAGTTAGGGTTAAGTTAAGGTTAGGGTTAGGTTAGTTTTAGGTTAGGGTTAGGCTTAGGTTAGGGTTAGGGGTAGGGTTACAGTTAGGCATAGGGTTAGGGTTACGCTTAGGTTAGGGTTAGAATAGGGTTAAGCTTAGGGTTAGGGCTAGTTAGTGTTAGGTTTAGGCTTAGGTTAGGTGTAGGTTAGGTTTATGGATAGGGTTAGGGTTAGAAAAGTGTTAAAGTTAGGGTTAGGTTAAGGTTAGGGTGAGTTTTGTTTTAGGATAGGGATAGGCTTAGGTTATGGTTAGGGTTGTTGTTAGGGTTAGGTTTAGAAAATGGTTAAAGTTAGGGTTAGGCTTAGGTTAGGGTTGGGGTTAGTTTAAGATTACGGTTAGGCTTAGGTTAGTGTTAGGGGTAGGGTTAGTTTAGGGTTAGGTTTAGGCTTAGGGTTAGGGTTTGGCTTGTGTTATGGTTAGACGTAGGGTTTAGAGGTAGGTTAGAGGTATTGTTTAGGGCTAGGGTGATGGTTAGGCTTAGGTTAGGGTTAGGGTTAGAATAGGGTTAAGGTTAGGGTTAGGTTAAGGTTATGCTTAGGTTAGTTTTAGGTTAGGGTTAGGGTTAGGCTTAGGTTAGTGTTAGGGGTAGGTTTAGTTTAGGGTTAGGGTTAGGCTTAGGGTTAGGGTAGGAATAGGGTTAAGGTTAGGGTTATGTTAAGGTTAAGTTAGGTTTAGGGTTATTTAGGGTTAGGCTTAGGTTAGGTTTAGGTTAGTGTCATGGTTAGGTTTAGGGTTAAAAAAAGGGTTAAATTTAGGGTTAAGTTAAGGTTTGTGTTAGGTTGGTTTTAGGTTAGGGTTAGGCTTAGGTTAGGGTTAGGTGTAGGGTTAGGGTTAGGCTTAGGGTTAGGGGTAGGATTAGAATAGGTTTAAGGTTAGAGTTAGTATAGGGTTAGGGTTAGAATAGGGTTAAGGTTATGCTTAGGTTAGTTTTAGGCTAGGGTTTGGGTTAGGCTTAGGTTAGTGTTAGGGGTAGGGTTAGTTTAGGGTTAGGGTTAGGCTTAGGGTTAGGGTTAGAATAGGGTTAAGGTTAGGGTTATGTTAAGGTTAGGTTAGGTTTAGGGTTATTTAGGGTTAGGCTTAGATTAGGTTTAGGTTAGTTTTATGGTTAGTGTTAGGGTTAAAAAAAGGGTTAAAGTTAGGGTTAGGTGAAGGTTAGTGTTTGGTTGGTTTTAGGTTAGGGTTAGGGTTAGGTTAGGGTTAGGTGTAGGGTTAGGGTTAGGCTTAGGGTTAGGGGTAGGCTTAGGATAGGGTTACGGTTAGAATAATGTTAAGGTTAGGGTTAGGATAAGGTTAGGGTTAGGTTAGTTTTAAGTTATGGTTAGGGTTAGTTAGGGTTAGGCTTAGGTTATGGTTAGACATAGGATTTAGACGTAGGTTAGAGGTAGGGTTTAGGGTTAGAGTAATGGCTAGGCTTAGGTAAGGGTTAGGGTTAGAATAGGGTTAAGGTTAGGGGTAGGATTAGGTTAGGGTTAGGGTTAGGTTAGGGTAAGGGTTAGAATAGGGTTAAGGTTAGGGTTAGTTAGTGTTAGGGTTAGGCTTAGGTTAGGTTTAGGTTAGGGTTATTGATAGGGTTAGGGTTAGAAAAGGGTTAAAGTTTGGGTTAGGTTAAGGTTAGGGTTAGGTTAGTTTTAGGATAGGGTTTGGCTTAGGCTTAGGTTAGGGTTAGGGGTAGTGGTAGGGTTAGTATAGGGTTAGGCTTAGGGTTAGGTATAGGGTTAAAATAGGGTTAAGGTTATGGTTATGTTAAGATTAGGTAACGGTTAGGGTTATTTAGGGTTGGAGTAAGGCTTAGGTTAGGTTTAGGTTAGAGTTATGGTTAGGGTTAGGGTTTAAAAAAAGGTTAAAGTTAGGGTTAGGTTAAGGTTAGGCTTAGTTTTAAGTTAGGGTTTGGCTTTGGTTAGGGTTAGGGTTTGACTTAGGGTTATATTAGGGTTAGGGTTAGAATTGGTTTAAGGTTAGCGTTAATTTACAGTTAGGGATAGTTAGGGTTAGGGTAAGTTAGGGTTATGGTTAGGCTTAAGTTAGTGTTAGAGTTAGGGTTAGGCTTAGGGTTTGGGTTAGGGTTAGGCTTAGAATAGGTTTAAGGTTAGAGTTAGAGTTAGGTTAGGGTTAGGTTTAGTTAGGGTTAGCAAAAGGCTTAGGTTAGGTTTAGGTTAGGGTTAGGCTTAGGCTTATATTAGGGTTAGGGTTAGAATTGGTTTAAGGTTAGCGTTAATTTAGAGTTAGGGATAGTTAGGGTTAGGGTAAGTTAGGGTTATGGTTAGGCTTAAGTTAGTGTTAGAGTTAGGGTTAGGCTTAGGGTTTGGATTAGGGGTAGGCTTAGAATAGATTTAAGGTTAGAGTTAGGTTAGGGTTAGGGTTAGTTAGTTTTAGCATTAGGCTTAGGTTAGGGTTAGGTTAGGGTTGTGGTTAGGTTTAGGGTTAGAAAAAGATTAAAGTTATGGTTAGGTTAAGGTTATGGTTAGGTTAGGGTTAAGCTTAGGCTTAGGTGAGGGTTAGGGTTAGAATAGGGTTAAGGTTATGGTTAGGGTTAGGGTTAGTTAGGGTTAGGGTTAGGGTTAGGCTTAGCTTAGGGTTAGGTTAGGGTTGTGGTTTGGGTTAGGTTTAGGGTTAGAGAAAGGTTAAAGTTAAGGTTATGGTTAGGTTAGGGTTAAGCTTAGGCTTAGGTTATGGTTAGGGTTAGAATAGGGTTAAGGTTGTGGTTAGGTTAGGGTTAGTTTTGGTTTAGGGATCTTGTTAGGGTTAGGTTAGGGTTAGGCTTAGGTTAGGGTTAGGGTTATTTTAAGTTTAGGGTTAGGCTTAGGTTAGGGTTAAGGGTAGGGTTAGTTGAGGGTTAGGCTTAGGTTTAGTTTTTGGCTTAGGTTTTGGTTAGACTTTGGTTTTAGAGGTAGGTTAGAGGTAGGGTTTAAGGTTAGGTTGATGGTTAGGCTTAGGTTAGTGTTAGGGTTATGTTAAGGTTAGGGTTAGGTTAGGATAGGGTTTGGGTTAGGGTTATGGATAGGTTAGGGTTAGCGTTAAAATAGGGTTAAGGTTAGGGTTAGTTAGTGTTAGGGTTTGGCTTAGGTTAGGTTTAGGTTAGGGTTAGGGTTAGGGTTAGAAAAGGGTTTTAGTTAGGGTTAGGTTAGGGTTAGGGGTAGGGTTAGAGTTAGGCTTAGGGTTAGGGATAGTCTTATATTAGGGTTACGGCTATATTAGGGTTAGGTTAGGGTTTGGTTTAGGCTTATTTTAGGGTTAGGGTTAGGTTAAGGTTAGGGTTAGGTTAGGATCAGCTTAGGGTTAGGTTAGGGTTAGGGTTAGAATAGGGATAAGGTTAGGGTAAAGGTTAGAATAGGCTTAAGGTTTTGGTTAGGTTAGGGTTAGTTATGGGTTAGTGATCATGTTAGGGTTAGGCTATGGTTAGGCTTAGGTTAGGGTTTGGGTTAGTTTAAGGTTAGGGTTAGGCTTAGGTTAAGGTTAGTGGAAGTGTTATTTAAGGCTAGGGTTAGGCTTAGGGTTAGGGTTTGGCTTAGGTTATGGTACGACATTGGGTTTATAGGTAGGTTAGAGGAAGGGTTTAGGGTTAGGGTGATGGTTAGGCTTATGTTAGGGTTAAGGTTAGAATAGGGTTAAGGTTAGGGTTATGTTAAGGTTAGGGTTAGGTTAGGATAGGGTTAGGGTTAGGTTAGGGTTAGAATAGGGTTAAGTTTAGGGTTAGTTGGTGTTAGGGTTAGGCTTATTTTAAGTTTAGGTTAGGGTTATGGTTAGGGTTAGGGTTCAGGTTAGAAAAGGGTTAAAGTTAGGGTTAGGTTAAGGTTAGGGTTAGTGGAAGGGTTAGGGTTAATCTTAGGGTTAGGGGTAGACTTAGGATAGGGTTACGGCTATATTAGGTTTAGTTTAGGGTTAGGCTTAGGCTTATATTAGTGGTAGAGTTAGGGTTAATGTTAGGGTTAGGTTAGGATAGAGTTAGGGTTAGGTTAGGGTTAGGGTTAGAATAGGGTTAAGGTTAGGGTTAGTTAGTGTTAGGGTTAGGCTTAGGTTACGTTTAGGTTAGGGTTATGGTTAAGATTAGGGTTAGGGTTAGAAAAGGGTTAAAGTTATGGTTAGTTTAAGGTTAGGGTTAGGTTAGTTTTAGGTAAGGGTTTGGGTTAGATTTACATTAGTGTTAGGGGGAGGGTTAGTTTAGGGTTAGGGTTAGGCTTAGGGTTAGGGTTAGAATAGGGTTAAGGTTAGGGTTATGTTAAGGTTAGGTTAGGTTTAGGGTTATTTAGGGTTAGGGTAAGGCTTATGTTAGGTTTAGGTGAGTGTTATGGTTAGGGTTAGGGTTAAAACAAAGGGTTAAAGTTAGGGTTAAGTTAAGGTTAGGGATAGGTTAGTTTTAGGTTAGGGTTAGTTTTAGGTTAGGGTTAGGCTTAGGTTAGGGTTAGGGGTAGGGTTACAGTTAGGCTTAGGGTTAGGGTTAGGCTTAGGTTAGGGTTAGAATAGGGTTAAGCTTAGGGTTAGGGTTAGTTAGTGTTAGATTTAGGCTTAGGTAAGGTTTAGGTTAGGTTTATGGATAGGGTTAGGGTTAGAAAAGTGTTAAAATTAGTGTTAGGTTAAGGATAGGGTGAGGTTTGTTTTAGGTTAGGGATAGGCTTAGGTTATGGTTAGGGTTGTTGTTAGGGTTAGTTTTAGAAAATTGTTAAAGTTAGGGTTAGGCTTAGGTTAGGGTTGGGGTTAGTTTAAGATTAGGGTTAGGCTTAGGTTAGTGTTAGGGGTCGGGTTAGTTTAGGGTTAGGTTTAGGCTTAGGGTTAGGGTTTGGCTTGTGTTATGGTTAGACGTAGGGTTTAGAGGTAAGTTAGAGGTATTGTTTAGGGCTAGGGTGATGGTTAGGCTTAGGTTAGGGTTAAGGTTAGGGATAGGTTAAGGTTATGCTTAGGTTAGTTTTAGGTTAGGGTTAGGGTTAGGCTTAGGTTAGTGTTAGGGGTAAGTTTAGTTTAGGGTCAGGGTTAGGCTTAGAGTTAGGGTTGGAATAGGGTTAAGGTTAGGGTTATGTTAAGGTTAGTTTAGGTTTAGGGTTATTTAGGGTTAGGCTTAGGTTAGGTTTAGGTTAGTGTTATGGTTAGGGTTAGGGTTAAAAAAAGGGTTAAAGTTAGGGTTAGGTGAAGGTTAGTGTTTGGTTGGTTTTAGGTTAGGGTTAGGGTTAGGTTAGGGTTAGGTGTAGGGTTAGGGTTAGGCTTAGGGTTAGGGGTAGGCTTAGGATAGGGTTACGGTTAGAATAATGTTAAGGTTAGGGTTAGGATAAGGTTAGGGTTAGGTTAGTTTTAAGTTATGGTTAGGGTTAGTTAGGGTTAGGCTTAGGTTATGGTTAGACATAGGATTTAGACGTAGGTTAGAGGTAGGGTTTAGGGTTAGAGTAATGGCTAGGCTTAGGTAAGGGTTAGGGTTAGAATAGGGTTAAGGTTAGGGGTAGGATTAGGTTAGGGTTAGGGTTAGGTTAGGGTAAGGGTTAGAATAGGGTTAAGGTTAGGGTTAGTTAGTGTTAGGGTTAGGCTTAGGTTAGGTTTAGGTTAGGGTTATTGATAGGGTTAGGGTTAGAAAAGGGTTAAAGTTTGGGTTAGGTTAAGGTTAGGGTTAGGTTAGTTTTAGGATAGGGTTTGGCTTAGGCTTAGGTTAGGGTTAGGGGTAGTGGTAGGGTTAGTATAGGGTTAGGCTTAGGGTTAGGTATAGGGTTAAAATAGGGTTAAGGTTATGGTTATGTTAAGATTAGGTAACGGTTAGGGTTATTTAGGGTTGGAGTAAGGCTTAGGTTAGGTTTAGGTTAGAGTTATGGTTAGGGTTAGGGTTTAAAAAAAGGTTAAAGTTAGGGTTAGGTTAAGGTTAGGCTTAGTTTTAAGTTAGGGTTTGGCTTTGGTTAGGGTTAGGGTTTGACTTAGGGTTATATTAGGGTTAGGGTTAGAATTGGTTTAAGGTTAGCGTTAATTTACAGTTAGGGATAGTTAGGGTTAGGGTAAGTTAGGGTTATGGTTAGGCTTAAGTTAGTGTTAGAGTTAGGGTTAGGCTTAGGGTTTGGGTTAGGGTTAGGCTTAGAATAGGTTTAAGGTTAGAGTTAGAGTTAGGTTAGGGTTAGGTTTAGTTAGGGTTAGCAAAAGGCTTAGGTTAGGTTTAGGTTAGGGTTAGGCTTAGGCTTATATTAGGGTTAGGGTTAGAATTGGTTTAAGGTTAGCGTTAATTTAGAGTTAGGGATAGTTAGGGTTAGGGTAAGTTAGGGTTATGGTTAGGCTTAAGTTAGTGTTAGAGTTAGGGTTAGGCTTAGGGTTTGGATTAGGGGTAGGCTTAGAATAGATTTAAGGTTAGAGTTAGGTTAGGGTTAGGGTTAGTTAGTTTTAGCATTAGGCTTAGGTTAGGGTTAGGTTAGGGTTGTGGTTAGGTTTAGGGTTAGAAAAAGATTAAAGTTATGGTTAGGTTAAGGTTATGGTTAGGTTAGGGTTAAGCTTAGGCTTAGGTGAGGGTTAGGGTTAGAATAGGGTTAAGGTTATGGTTAGGGTTAGGGTTAGTTAGGGTTAGGGTTAGGGTTAGGCTTAGCTTAGGGTTAGGTTAGGGTTGTGGTTTGGGTTAGGTTTAGGGTTAGAGAAAGGTTAAAGTTAAGGTTATGGTTAGGTTAGGGTTAAGCTTAGGCTTAGGTTATGGTTAGGGTTAGAATAGGGTTAAGGTTGTGGTTAGGTTAGGGTTAGTTTTGGTTTAGGGATCTTGTTAGGGTTAGGTTAGGGTTAGGCTTAGGTTAGGGTTAGGGTTATTTTAAGTTTAGGGTTAGGCTTAGGTTAGGGTTAAGGGTAGGGTTAGTTGAGGGTTAGGCTTAGGTTTAGTTTTTGGCTTAGGTTTTGGTTAGACTTTGGTTTTAGAGGTAGGTTAGAGGTAGGGTTTAAGGTTAGGTTGATGGTTAGGCTTAGGTTAGTGTTAGGGTTATGTTAAGGTTAGGGTTAGGTTAGGATAGGGTTTGGGTTAGGGTTATGGATAGGTTAGGGTTAGCGTTAAAATAGGGTTAAGGTTAGGGTTAGTTAGTGTTAGGGTTTGGCTTAGGTTAGGTTTAGGTTAGGGTTAGGGTTAGGGTTAGAAAAGGGTTTTAGTTAGGGTTAGGTTAGGGTTAGGGGTAGGGTTAGGGTTAGGCTTAGGGTTAGGGATAGTCTTATATTAGGGTTACGGCTATATTAGGGTTAGGTTAGGGTTTGGTTTAGGCTTATTTTAGGGTTAGGGTTAGGTTAAGGTTAGGGTTAGGTTAGGATCAGCTTAGGGTTAGGTTAGGGTTAGGGTTAGAATAGGGATAAGGTTAGGGTAAAGGTTAGAATAGGCTTAAGGTTTTGGTTAGGTTAGGGTTAGTTATGGGTTAGTGATCATGTTAGGGTTAGGCTATGGTTAGGCTTAGGTTAGGGTTTGGGTTAGTTTAAGGTTAGGGTTAGGCTTAGGTTAAGGTTAGTGGAAGTGTTATTTAAGGCTAGGGTTAGGCTTAGGGTTAGGGTTTGGCTTAGGTTATGGTACGACATTGGGTTTATAGGTAGGTTAGAGGAAGGGTTTAGGGTTAGGGTGATGGTTAGGCTTATGTTAGGGTTAAGGTTAGAATAGGGTTAAGGTTAGGGTTATGTTAAGGTTAGGGTTAGGTTAGGATAGGGTTAGGGTTAGGTTAGGGTTAGAATAGGGTTAAGTTTAGGGTTAGTTGGTGTTAGGGTTAGGCTTATTTTAAGTTTAGGTTAGGGTTATGGTTAGGGTTAGGGTTCAGGTTAGAAAAGGGTTAAAGTTAGGGTTAGGTTAAGGTTAGGGTTAGTGGAAGGGTTAGGGTTAATCTTAGGGTTAGGGGTAGACTTAGGATAGGGTTACGGCTATATTAGGTTTAGTTTAGGGTTAGGCTTAGGCTTATATTAGTGGTAGAGTTAGGGTTAATGTTAGGGTTAGGTTAGGATAGAGTTAGGGTTAGGTTAGGGTTAGGGTTAGAATAGGGTTAAGGTTAGGGTTAGTTAGTGTTAGGGTTAGGCTTAGGTTACGTTTAGGTTAGGGTTATGGTTAAGATTAGGGTTAGGGTTAGAAAAGGGTTAAAGTTATGGTTAGTTTAAGGTTAGGGTTAGGTTAGTTTTAGGTAAGGGTTTGGGTTAGATTTACATTAGTGTTAGGGGGAGGGTTAGTTTAGGGTTAGGGTTAGGCTTAGGGTTAGGGTTAGAATAGGGTTAAGGTTAGGGTTATGTTAAGGTTAGGTTAGGTTTAGGGTTATTTAGGGTTAGGGTAAGGCTTATGTTAGGTTTAGGTGAGTGTTATGGTTAGGGTTAGGGTTAAAACAAAGGGTTAAAGTTAGGGTTAAGTTAAGGTTAGGGATAGGTTAGTTTTAGGTTAGGGTTAGTTTTAGGTTAGGGTTAGGCTTAGGTTAGGGTTAGGGGTAGGGTTACAGTTAGGCTTAGGGTTAGGGTTAGGCTTAGGTTAGGGTTAGAATAGGGTTAAGCTTAGGGTTAGGGTTAGTTAGTGTTAGATTTAGGCTTAGGTAAGGTTTAGGTTAGGTTTATGGATAGGGTTAGGGTTAGAAAAGTGTTAAAATTAGTGTTAGGTTAAGGATAGGGTGAGGTTTGTTTTAGGTTAGGGATAGGCTTAGGTTATGGTTAGGGTTGTTGTTAGGGTTAGTTTTAGAAAATTGTTAAAGTTAGGGTTAGGCTTAGGTTAGGGTTGGGGTTAGTTTAAGATTAGGGTTAGGCTTAGGTTAGTGTTAGGGGTCGGGTTAGTTTAGGGTTAGGTTTAGGCTTAGGGTTAGGGTTTGGCTTGTGTTATGGTTAGACGTAGGGTTTAGAGGTAAGTTAGAGGTATTGTTTAGGGCTAGGGTGATGGTTAGGCTTAGGTTAGGGTTAAGGTTAGGGATAGGTTAAGGTTATGCTTAGGTTAGTTTTAGGTTAGGGTTAGGGTTAGGCTTAGGTTAGTGTTAGGGGTAAGTTTAGTTTAGGGTCAGGGTTAGGCTTAGAGTTAGGGTTGGAATAGGGTTAAGGTTAGGGTTATGTTAAGGTTAGTTTAGGTTTAGGGTTATTTAGGGTTAGGCTTAGGTTAGGTTTAGGTTAGTGTTATGGTTAGGGTTAGGGTTAAAAAAAGGGTTAAAGTTAGGGTTAGGTTAAGGTTAGTGTTAGGTTGGTTTTAGGTTAGGGTTATGCTTAGGTTAGGGTTAGGTGTAGGGTTAGGGTTAAGCTTAGGGTTAGGGGTAGGATTAGAATAGGTTTAAGGTTAGAGTTAGGTTAGGGATAGGGTTAGTTAGGGTTAGGCTTAGGTTAGGGTTAGGTAAGGGTTTTGGTTAGGGTTAATTTTAGGGGTAGAAAAAGATTAAAGTTAGGGTTAGGTTAAGGTTATGTTTAGGTTAGGGTTAAGCTTAAGCTTAGGTTAGGGTTAGGGTTAGAATAGGGTTAAGGTTATGGTTAGGTTAGGGTTAGGGTTAGTTAGGGTTAGGGTTAGGCTTAGGTTAGGGTTAGGTTAGGGTTGTGGTTTGGGTTAGGTTTAGGGTTAGAAAAAGGTTAAAGATAGTGCGAGGTTAAGGTTATGGTTAGGTTAGTGTTAAGCTGAGGCTTAGGTTAGGGTTAGGGTTAGAATAGGGTTAAGGTTATGGTTAAGTTAGGGTTAGTTATGGTTTAGGGATCATGTTAGGGTTATGTTAGGGTTAGGCTTAGGTTAGGGTTAGGGTTATTTAAGTTTAGGGTTAGGCTTAGGTTAGGGTTAGGGTTAGTTGAGGGTTAGGGTTAGGCTTATGGTTAGGGTTTGGCTTATGTTTTGGTTAGACATTAGGTTTAGAGGTATTTAAGAGGTAGGGTTTAAGGTTAGGGTGATGGTTAGGCTTAAGTTAGGGTTAGGGTTATGTTAAGGTTAGGGTTAGGTTAGGATAGGTTTTGGGTTAGGGTTAGGGATAGGTTAGGGTTTGGGTTACAATAGGGTTAAGGTTAGGGTTAGTTAGTGTTAGGGTTAGGCTTAGGTTAGGTTTAGGTTAGGGTTATTGTTAGGGTTAGGGTTAGAAAAGGATTAAAGTTAGGGTTAGGTTTAGGTTTGGGTTTGTGGTAGGGTTAGGGTTAGGCTTATGGTTAGGGGTAGTCTTATGTTAGGGTTACGGCTATATTAGGGTTAGGTTAGGGTTTGGCTTTGGCTTATATTAGGGTTAGGGTTAGGTTAAGGTTAGGGTTAGGTTAGGATCGGCTTAGGGCTAGGGTTAGGTTAGGGTTAATGTTAGATTAGGGTTAAAGTTAGGGTTAGTTAGTGTTAGGGTTAGGCTTAGGTTACGTTTAGGTTAGGGTTATGGTTAGGGTTAGGGTTAGAAAAGGGTTAAAGATAGGGTTAGGTGAAGGTAATGGTTAGGTTAGTTTTAGGATAGGGTTTGGGTTAGGCTTAGGTTAGTGTTAGGGGTAGGGTTAGTTTAGGGTTAGGGTTAGGGTTAGGGTTAGAATAGGGTTAAGGTTAGGGTTATGGTTAGGGTTTGGCTTATGTTTTGGTTAGACATTAGGTTTAGAGGTATTTAAGAGGTAGGGTTTAAGGTTAGGGTGATGGTTAGGCTTAAGTTAGGGTTAGGGTTATGTTAAGGTTAGGGTTAGGTTAGGATAGGTTTTGGGTTAGGGTTAGGGATAGGTTAAGGTTTGGGTTACAATAGGGTTAAGGTTAGGGTTAGTTAGTGTTAGGGTTAGGCTTAGGTTAGGTTTAGGTTAGGGTTATTGTTAGGGTTAGGGTTAGAAAAGGATTAAAGTTAGGGTTAGGTTTAGGTTTGGGTTTGCGGTAGGGTTAGGGTTAGGCTTATGGTTAAGGGTAGTCTTATGTTAGGGTTACGGCTATATTAGGGTTAGGTTAGGGTTTGGCTTTGGCTTATATTAGGGTTAGGGTTAGGTTAAGGTTAGGGTTAGGTTAGGATCGGCTTAGGGCTAGGGTTAGGTTAGGGTTAGTGTTAGATTAGGGTTAAAGTTAGGGTTAGTTAGTGTTAGGGTTAGGCTTAGGTTACGTTTAGGTTAGGGTTATGGTTAGGGTTAGGGTTAGAAAAGGGTTAAAGTTAGGGTTAGGTTAAGGTTATGGTTAGGTTAGTTTTAGGATAGGGTTTGGGTTAGGCTTAGGTTAGTGTTAGGGGTAGTGTTAGTTTAGGGTTAGGGTTAGGGTTAGAATAGGGTTAAGGTTAGGGTTATGTTAAGGTTAGGTTAGGTTTAGGGTTATTTAGGGTTAGGATTAGTTTAGGTTTAGGTTAGTTTTATGGTTAGTGTTAGGGTTAAAAAAAGGGTTAAAGTTAGGGTTAGGTTAAGGTTAGTGTTAGGTTAGTTTTAGGTTAGGGTTAGGCTTAGGTTAGGGTTAGGTGTAGGGTTACGGTTAGGCTTAGGGTTAGGGGTAGGCTTAGGTTAGGGTTATGGTTAGAATAGTATTAAGGTTAGGGTTAGGATAAGGTTAGGGTTAGGTTAGTTTTAAGTAAGGGTTAGGATTAGTTAGGGTTAGGCTTAGGTTATGGTTAGACATAGGGTTTAGACATAGGTTAGAGGTAGAGTTTAGGGTTAGGGTGATGGCTAGGCTTAGGTTAGGGTTAGGGTTAGAATAGGGTTAAGGTTAGGGTTAGGATTAGGTTAGGGTTAGGTTTGGATAGGGTTAGGGTTAGGTTAGGGTAAGGGTTAGAATAGGGTTAACGTTAGGGTTAGGGTTAGGCTTAGGTTAGGTTTAGGTTAGGGTTATGGATAGGGTTAGGGTTAGAAAAGGGTTAAAGTTAGGGTTAGGTTAGTTTTAGGTTAGGGTTAGGCTTAGGCTTATATTAGGGTTAGGGGTAGTGGTATGGTTAGTTTAGGGTTAGGCTTAAGGTTAGGGAAAGGGTTAAAATAGGGTTAAGGTTAGGGTTATGTTAAGATTAGGTAACGGTTAGGGTTATTTAGGGTTAGAGTTAGGCTTAGGTTAGGTTTAGGTTAGGGTTATGGTTAGGTTTATGGTTAAAAAAAGGGTTAAAGTTAGGGTTAGGTTAAGGTTAGGGTTAGTTTTAGGTTAGGGTTAGGCTTTGGTTAGGGTTAGGGGTAGGGATAGGGTTTGTCTTAGGGTTAGGGGTAGGCTTAGGTTAGGTTTAGGTTAGGGTTAGGCTTAGGCTTATATTAGGGTTAGGGTTAGAATAGGTTTAAGTTTAGCTTTAATTTAGAGTTAGGATTAGTGAGGGTTAGGGTTAGTTAGGGTTATGGTTAAGCTTAAGTTAGTGTTAGAGTTAGGGTTAGGCTTAGGGTTTGGGTTAGGGGTAGGCTTAGAATAGGTTTAAGGTTAGAGTTAGGTTAGGGTTAGGGTAAGTTAGGGTTAGCATTAGGCTTATTTAAGGGTTAGGTTAGGGTTGTGGTTAGGGATAGAAAAGGGTTAAAGTTAGAGTTAGTTTAGGGTAAGGGGTAGGGTTAGGGTTAGGCTTAGGGTTAGGGGTAGGCTTAGGTTAGGGTTAGGGTTAGAATAGGGTTAAGGTTAGGGTAATGTTAAGGTTTGGGTTAGGTAAGGATAGGGATAGGGATAAGGTTAGGGTAAGGCTTAGGTTAGGGTTAGGGTTAGAATAGGGTTAAGGTTAGGGTTAGTTAGTGTTAGGTTTAGGCTTAGGTTAGGTTTAGGTTAGGGAAATGGATAGGGTTAGGGTTATGGTTAGAAAAGGCTTAAAGATAGGGTTAGGTTAAGGTTAGGAATAGGTTAGTTTTAGGTTAGGGTTAGGCTTAGGTTAGTGTTAGGGTTAGGGTTAGGCTTAGGGTTAGGCTTAGGGTTAGGCTTAGAATAGGGTTAAGGTTAGGGTTATGTTAAGGTTAGGTTAGGTTTAGGGTTATTTAGGGTTAGGGTTTGGCTTAGGTTAGGTTTAGGTTAGGTTTTTGGTTAGGGTTAGCATTAAAAAATGTTAAAGCTACGGTTAGGTTAAGGTTAGGGTTAGGTTAGTTTTAGGTTAGGGTTAGGCTTAGGTTAGGGTTAGGCTTAGGTTAGGGTTAGGGCTAGGTTAGGGTTAGGTTAGGGTTAGGCTTAGGGTTAGGCTTAGGTTAGGTTTAGGTTAAGGTTATGGTTAGGGTTAGGTTTAGAAAAGGGCTAAAGTAAGGTTAGGTTAAGGTTAGCGTTAGGTTAGGATAGGGATAAGGAACGGGTTAGGGTTAGGCTTAGGGTTAGGCTTAGGTTAGGTTTAGGTTAGGGTTATGGTTAGGGTTAGGTTTAGAAAAGGGCTAAAGTTAGAGTTAGGGTTAGGTTAGGGTTAGGGCTAGGTTAGGGTTAGGTTAGGGTTAGAAAAGGGTTAAGGTTACGGTAAGGTTAAGGTTAGGTTTAGTTTAGTTTTAGTTTAGGGTTAGGGTTAGGGTTAGATAGGGTTAGGCTTAGGTTAGGGTTAGGTTAGGGTTGTGGTTAGGGTTAGGGTTTGAAAGGGTTAAAGTTAGGGTTAGGTTAAGGTTAGGGTGAGGTTTGTTTTAGGTTAGGGATAGGCTTAGGTTATGGTTAGGTTAGGGTTGTTGTTAGGGTTAGGGTTAGAATAGGGTTAAAGTTAGGGTTAGGGATAGGATAGGGTTAGGGCTAGGTTAGGGTTAGGTTAGGGTTAGAAAAGGGTTAAGGTTACGGTAAGGTTAAGGTTAGGTTTAGTTTAGTTTTAGTTTAGGGTTAGGGTTAGGGTTAGATAGGGTTAGGCTTAGGTTAGGGTTAGGTTAGGGTTGTGGTTAGGGTTAGGGTTTGAAAAGGGTTAAAGTTAGGGTTAGGTTAGGGTTAGGGTTAGGTTAGTTTTAGGTTAGGGTTTGGGTTAGGCTTAGAATAGTGTTAGGGGTAGGGTTAGTTTAGGGTTAGCTTTAGGCTTAGGTTTAGGGTGTGGCTTAGGTTATGGTTAGATGTAGGGTTTAGAGGCAGGTTAGAGGTAGGGTTTAGGGTTAGGGTGATGGTTAGGCTTAGCTTAGGGATAGAATAGGGTTAAGATTAGGGTTTGGTTAAGGTTAATGTTAGGTTTAGAGTAGTGTTAGGGGTAGGGTTAGTTTAGGGTTAGGGTTAGGGTTAGAATAGGGCTAAGGGTAGGGTTATGTTAATGTTAGTTTATGTTTAGATTTTTTTAGGGTTAGGGTTAGGCTTAGGTTAGGTTAAGGTTCGAGTTATGGTTAGGGTTAAAAAAGGGTTAGGTTAAGTTTAGGTTAAGGTTAGGGTTAGGTTAGTTTAGGTTAGGGTTAGGCTTAGTTTAGGGTTAGGGGTAGGGTTAGGGTTAGGCTTAGGGTTAGGGGTAGACTTAGGTTAGGGTTAGAATAGGCTTAAGGTTAGAGTTAGGTTAGGCAAGGGTTAAGGTTAGGGTTAGGTAAGGATTAGGGTTAGAATAGGGTTAAGGTTAGGGTTAGGGTTAGTTAATGCTAGGTTTAGGCTTAGGTTAGATTTAGGTTAGGGTTATGGATAGAAAAGGGTTAAAGTTAGGGTTAGGTTAAGGTTAGGGTTAGGTTAGTTCTAGGTTAGGTTTAGGGTTAGGCTTAGGTTAGTTTTAGGGGTAGTGTTAGATTAGTGTTAGGGTTATGGTTAGGATAAGGTTAGGGTTAGGTTAGTTTTAAGTTAGCATTAGTGTTAGTTAGGGTATGGCTTAGGTTAGGGTTAGGTTAAGGTTGTGGAAAGGGTTAGAAAAGGGTTAAAGTTAGGGTTAGGTTAAGGTTAGGGTTAGGTTAGTTTTAAGTTAGGGTTAGTTAGGGTTAGGCTTAGGTTGGGGTTAGGTTAGTTTTGTCCTTAGGGTTAGAAAATGGTTAAAGTTAGGGTTAGGTTAAGGTTAGAGTTAGGTTAAGCTTAGGGGTAGGTTAGTTTTAAGTTAGGGTTAAGTTTAGTTAGGCTTAGGCTTAGGTTAGGCTTAGTTTAGGGTATGGGGTAGGGTTAGGTTAGGGTTAGGTTAGGATAGGGTTAGGTTTAAAGTTAGAATAGGGTTAAGGTTAGTGTTAGGGTTAGTTAGTGTTAGGTTTACACTTAGGTTAGGTTTAGGTTAGGGTTATGTATAGGGTTAGGGTTATGGTTAGAAAAGGGTTAAAGTTAGGGTTAGGTTAAGGTCAGGGTTGGGGTCATTTTAGGTTAGGGTTAGGCTTAGGTTAGTGTTAGGGGTTGGGTTGGGTTAGTTTAGTTTAGGGTTAGGCTTAGGGTTAGGGTTAGAATAGGGTTAAGGTTAGGGATATGTTAAGGTTAGGTTAGGTTTAGGGTTAATTAGGATAGGGTTAGGAATGGGTTAGGTTTAGGTTAGTTTTATGGTTAGGGTTAAAAAAAGGTTAAAGTTAGGGTTAGGCTAAGGTTAGTGTTAGGTTGGTTTTAAGTTAGGGTTAGGCTTAGGTTATGGTTAGGGGAAGGGTTATTGTTAGGCTTAGGGTTAGCGGGTAGGCTTAGGTTAGGGTTGCGGTTAGAATAGTATTAAGGTTAGGGTTAGGACAAGGTTAGGGTTAGGTTTGTTTTAAGTTTGGGTTAGGGTTAGTTAGGGTTAGGCTTAGGTTATGGTTAGACATAGGGTTTAGAGGTAGGTTAGAGGTAGGGTTTAGGGTTAGGGTGATGGCTAGGCTTAGGTTAGGTTAGGGTTAGAACAGGGTTGAGGTTAGGGTTAGAATTAGGTTAGGATTAGGTTTGGATAGGGTTAGGGTTAGGTTAGGGTAAGGGTTAGAATAGGGTTAAGGTTAGGGTTAGGGTTAGTTAGTGTTAAGGTTAGGCTTAGGGTTTGGGTTACGGGTAGGCTTAGAATAGGTTTAAGGTTCGAGTTATGTTAGGGTTAGTTACGGTTAGGGTTAGGCTTAGGATTAGGGTTAGAATAGGGTTAAGGTTAGGGTTATGTTAAGGTTAGGTTAAGTTTAGGGTTATTTAGGGTTAGGGTTAGGCTTATGTTAGGTTTAAGTGAGTGTTAGGGTTAGGGTTAAAAAAAAGGGTTAAAGTTAGGGTTAAGTTAAGGTTAGGGTTAGGTTAGTTTGAGGTTAGGGTTAGGCTTAGGTTAGGGTTAGGGGTAGGGTTACAGTTAGGCTTAGGGTTAGGGTTAGGCTTAGGTTAGGGTAAGGGTTAGAATAGGGTTAAGGTTAGGGTTAGGGTTAGTTAGTGTTAAGGTTAGGCTTAGGGTTTGGGTTACGGGTAGGCTTAGAATAGGTTTAAGGTTCGAGTTATGTTAGGGTTAGTTACGGTTAGGGTTAGGCTTAGGATTAGGGTTAGAATAGGGTTAAGGTTAGGGTTATGTTAAGGTTAGGTTAAGTTTAGGGTTATTTAGGGTTAGGGTTAGGCTTATGTTAGGTTTAAGTGAGTGTTAGGGTTATTGTTAAAAAAAAGGGTTAAAGTTAGGGTTAAGTTAAGGTTAGGGTTAGGTTAGTTTGAGGTTAGGGTTAGGCTTAGGTTAGGGTTAGGGGTAGGGTTACAGTTAGGCTTAGGGTTAGGGTTAGGCTTAGGTTAGGGTTAGAATAGGGTTAAGCTTAGGGTTAGGGCTAGTTAGTGTTAGGTTTAGGCTTAGGTTAGGTGTAGGTTAGGTTTATGGATAGGGTTAGGGTTAGAAAAGTGTTAAAGTTAGGGTTAGGTTAAGGTTAGGGTGAGTTTTGTTTTAGGTTAGGGATAGGCTTAGGTTATGGTTAGGGTTGTTGTTAGGGTTAGGTTTAGAAAATGGTTAAAGTTAGGGTTAGGCTTAGGTTAGGGTTGGGGTTAGTTTAAGATTAGGGTTAGGCTTAGGTTAGTGTTAGGGGTAGGGTTAGTTTAGGGTTAGGTTTAGGCTTAGGGTTAGGGTTTGGCTTGTGTTATGGGTAGACTTAGGGTTTAGAGGTAGGTTAGAGGTATTGTTTAGGGCTAGGGTGATGGTTAGGCTTAGGTTAGGGTTAGGGTTAGAATAGGGTTAAGGTTAGGGTTAGGTTAAGGTTATGCTTAGGTTAGTTTTAGGTTAGGGTTAGGGTTAGGCTTAGGTTAGTGTTAGTGGTAGGTTTAGTTTAGGGTTAGGGTTAGGCTTAGGGTAGGAATAGGGTTAAGGTTAGGGTTATGTTAAGGTTAGGTTAGGTTTAGGGTTATTTAGGGTTAGGCTTAGGTTATGTTTAGGTTAGTGTCATGGTTAGGTTTAGGGTTAAAAAAAGGGTTAAATTTAGGGTTAAGTTAAGGTTTGTGTTAGGTTGGTTTTAGGTTAGGGTTAGGCTTAGGTTAGGGTTAGGTGTAGGGTTAGGGTTAGGCTTAGGGTTAGGGGTAGGATTAGAATAGGTTTAAGGTTAGAGTTAGTATAGGGTTAGGGTTAGAATAGGGTTAAGGTTATGCTTAGGTTAGTTTTAGGTTAGGGTTTGGGTTAGGCTTAGGTTAGTGTTAGGGGTAGGGTTAGTTTAGGGTTAGGGTTAGGCTTAGGGTTAGGGTTAGAATAGGGTTAAGGTTAGGGTTATGTTAAGGTTAGGTTAGGTTTAGGGTTATTTAGGGTTAGGCTTAGTTTAGGTTTAGGTTAGTTTTATGGTTAGTGTTATGGTTAAAAAAAAGGGTTAAAGTTAGGGTTAGGTGAAGGTTAGTGTTTGGTTGGTTTTAGGTTAGGGTTAGGCTTAGGTTAGGGTTAGGTGTAGGGTTAGGGTCAGGCTTAGGGTTAGGGGTAGGCTTAGGTTAGGGTTACGGTTAGAATAATGTTAAGGTTAGGGTTAGGATAAGGTTAGGGTTAGGTTAGTTTTAAGTTATGGTTAGGGTTAGTTAGGGTTAGGTTATGGTTAGACATAGGATTTAGACGTAGGTTAGAGGTAGGGTTTAGGGTTAGGGTAATGGCTAGGCTTAGGTAAGGGTTAGGGTTAGAATAGGGTTAAGGTTAGGGGTAGGATTAGGTTAGGGTTAGGGTTAGGTTAGGGTAACGGTTAGAATAGGGTTAAGGTTAGGGTTAGTTAGTGTTAGGGTTAGGCTTAGGTTAGGTTTAGGTTAGGGTTATGGATAGGGTTAGGGTTAGAAAAGGGTTAAAGTTTGGGTTAGGTTAAGGTTAGGGTTAGGTTAGTTTTAGGTTAGGGTTTGGCTTAGGCTTAGGTTAGGGTTAGGGGTAGTGGTAGGGTTCGTATAGGGTTAGGCTTAGGGTTAGGTATAGGGTTAAAATAGGGTTAAGGTTATGGTTATGTTAAGATTAGGTAACGGTTAGGGTTATTTAGGGTTGGAGTAAGGCTTAGGTTAGGTTTAGGTTAGAGTTATGGTTAGGGTTAGGGTTTAAAAAAAGGTTAAAGTTAGGGTTAGGTTAAGGTTAGGCTTAGTTTTAAGTTAGGGTTTGGCTTTGGTTAGGGTTAGGGGTAGGGTTAGGGTTTGACTTAGGGTTATATTAGGGTTAGGGTTAGAATTGGTTTAAGGTTAGTGTTAATTTACAGTTAGGGATAGTTAGGGTTAGGGTAAGTTAGGGTTATGGTTAGGCTTAAGTAAGTGTTAGAGTTAGGGTTAGGCTTAGGGTTTGGGTTAGGGGTAGGCTTAGAATAGGTTTAAGGTTAGAGTTAGGTTAGGGTTAGGGTTAGTTAGGGTTAGCATTAGGCTTAGGTTAGGTTTAGGTTAGGGTTAGGCTTAGGCTTATATTAGGGTTAGGGTTAGAATTGGTTTAAGGTTAGCGTTAATTTAGAGTTAGGGATAGTTAGGGTTAGGGTAAGTTAGGGTTATGGTTAGGCTTAAGTAAGTGTTAGAGTTAGGGTTAGGCTTAGGGTTTGGGTTAGGTGTAGGCTTAGAATAGATTTAAGGTTAGAGTTTGGTTAGGGTTAGGGTTAGTTAGTTTTAGCATTAGGCTTAGGTTAGGGTTAGGTTAGGGTTGTGGTTAGGTTTAGGGTTAGAAAAAGATTAAAGTTATGGTTAGGTTAAGGTTATGGTTAGGTTAGGGTTAAGCTTAGGCTTAGGTTAGGGTTAGGGTTAGAATAGGGTTAAGGTTATGGTTAGGTTAGGTTAGGGTTAGGGTTAGGGTTAGTTAGGGTTAGGGTTAGGGTTAGGCTTAACTTAGGGTTAGGTTAGGGTTGTGGTTTGGGTTAGGTTTAGGGTTAGAGAAAGGTTAAAGTTAGGGTTAGGTTAAGGTTATGGTTAGGTTAGGGTTAAGCTTAGGCTTAGGTTATGGTTAGGGTTAGAATAGGGTTAAGGTTGTGGTTAGGTTAGGGTTAGTTTTGGTTTAGGGATCTTGTTAGGGTTAGGTTAGGGTTAGGCTTAGGTTAGGGTTAGGGTTATTTTAAGTTTAGGGTTAGGCTTAGTTTAGGGGTTAAGGGTAGGGATAGTTGAGGGTTAGGCTTAGGTTTAGTTTTTGGCTTTGGTTTTGGTTAGACTTTGGATTTAGAGGTAGGTTAGAGGTAGGGTTTAAGGTTAGGTTGATGGTTAGGCTTAGGTTAGTGTTAGGGTTATGTTAAGGTTAGGGTTAGGTTAGGATAGGGTTTGGGTTAGGGTTAGGGATAGGTTAGGGTTAGCTTTAAAATAGGGTTAAGGTTAGGGTTAGTTAGTGTTAGGGTTTGACTTAGGTTAGGTTTAGGTTAGGGTTAGGGTTAGAAAAGGGTTTTAGTTAGGGTTAGGTTAGGGTTAGGGTTAGGGTTAGGCTTAGGGTTAGGGATAGTCTTATATTAGGGTTACGGCTATATTAGGGTTAGGTTAGGGTTTTGTTTAGGCTTATATTAGGGTTAGGGTTAGGTTAAGGTTAGGGTTAGGTTAGGATCAGCTTAGGGTTAGGTTAGGGTTAGGGTTAGAATAGGGTTAAGGTTAAGGTAAGGGTTAGAATAGGCTTAAGGTTTTGGTTAGGTTAGGGTTAGTTATGAGTTAGTGATCATGTTAGGGTTAGGCTAGGGTTAGGCTTAGGTTAGGGTTTGGGTTAGTTTAAGGTTAGGGTTAGGCTTAAGTTAAGGTTAGTGGAAGTGTTATTTAAGGCTAGGGTTAGGCTTAGGGTTAGGGTTTGGCTTAGGTTATGGTATGACATTGGGTTTATAGGTAGGTTAGAGGAAGGGTTTAGGGTTAGGGTGATGGTTAGGCTTATGTTAGGGTTAAGGTTAGAATAGGGTTAAGGTTAGGGTTATGTTAAGGTTAGGGTTAGGTTAGGATAGGGTTAGGGTTAGGTTAGGGTTAGAATAGGGTTAAGTTTAGGGTTAGTTGGTGTTAGGGTTAGGCTTATTTTAGGTTTAGGTTAGGGTTATGGTTAGGGTTAGGGTTCAGGTTAGAAAAGGGTTAAAGTTAGGGTTAGGTTAAGGTTAGGGTTAGTGGAAGGGTTAGGGTTAATCTTAGGGTTAGGGGTAGTCTTAGGATAGGGTTACGGCTATATTAGGTTTAGTTTAGGGTTAGGCTTAGGCTTATATTAGTGGTAGAGTTAGGGTTAATGTTAGAGTTAGGTTAGGATAGAGTTAGGGTTAGGTTAGGGTTAGGGTTAGAATAGGGTTAAGGTTAGGGTTAGTTAGTGTTAGGGTTAGGCTTAGGTTACGTTTAGGTTAGGGTTATGGTTAAGATTAGGGTTAGGGTTAGAAAAGGGTTAAAGTTATGGTTAGGTTAAGGTTAGGGTTAGGTTAGTTTTAGGTAAGGGTTTGGGTTAGATTTACATTAGTGTTAGGGGGAGGGTTAGTTTAGGGTTAGGGATAGGCTTAGGGTTAGGGTTAGAATAGGGTTAAGGTTAGGGTTATGTTAAGGTTAGGTTAGGTTTAGGGTTATTTAGGGTTAGGGTAAGGCTTATGTTAGGTTTAGGTGAGTGTTATGGTTAGGGTTAGGGTTAAAACAAAGGGTTAAAGTTAGGGTTAAGTTAAGGTTAGGGATAGGTTAGTTTTATGTTAGGGTTAGGCTTAGGTTAGGGTTAGGGGTAGGGTTACAGTTAGGCTTAGGGTTAGGGTTAGGCTTAGGTTAGGGTTAGAATAGGGTTAAGCTTAGGGTTAGGGTTAGTTAGTGTTAGGTTTAGGCTTAGGTAAGGTTTAGGTTAGGTTTATGGATAGGGTTAGGGTTAGAAAAGTGTTAAAATTAGGGTTAGGTTAAGTATAGGGTGAGGTTTGTTTTAGGTTAGGGTTAGGCTTAGGTTAGGGTTGGGGTTAGTTTAAGATTAGGGTTAGGCTTAGGTTAGTGTTAGGGGTAGGGTTAGTTTAGGGTTAGGTTTAGGCTTAGGGTTAGGGTTTGGCTTGTGTTATGGTTAGACGTAGGGTTTAGAGGTAAGTTAGAGGTATTGTTTAGGGCTAGGGTGATGGTTAGGCTTAGGTTAGGGTTAGGGTTAGAATAGGGTTAAGGTTAGGGTTAGGTTAAGGTTATGCTTAGGTTAGTTTTAGGTTAGGGTTAGGGTTAGGCTTAGGTTAGTGTTAGGGGTAAGTTTAGTATAGGGTTAGGCTTAGGGTTAGGGTTGGAATAGGGTAAAGGTTAGGGTTATGTTAAGGTTAGTTTAGGTTTAGTGTTATTTAGGGTTAGGCTTAGGTTAGGTTTAGGTTAGTGTTATGGTTAGGGTTAGGGTTAAAAAAAGGGTTAAAGTTAGGGTTAGGTTAAGGTTAGTGTTAGGTTGGTTTTAGGTTAGGGTTATGCTTAGGTTAGGGTTAGGTGTAGGGTTAGGGTTAAGCTTAGGGTTAGGGGTAGGATTAGAATAGGTTTAAGGTTAGAGTTAGGTTAGGGATAGGGTTAGTTAGGGTTAGGCTTAGGTTAGGGTTAGGTAAGGGTTTTGGTTAGGGTTAATTTTAGGGGTAGAAAAAGATTAAAGTTAGGGTTAGGTTAAGGTTATGTTTAGGTTAATGTTAAGCTTAAGCTTAGGTTAGGGTTAGGGTTAGAATAGGGTTAAGGTTATGGTTAGGTTAGGGTTAGGGTTAGTTAGGGTTAGGGTTAGGCTTAGGTTAGGGTTAGGTTAGGGTTGTGGTTTGGGTTAGGTTTAGGGTTAGAAAAAGGTTAAAGATAGTGCGAGGTTAAGGTTATGGTTAGGTTAGTTTTAAGCTGAGGCTTAGGTTAGGGTTAGGGTTAGAATAGGGTTAAGGTTATGGTTAAGTTAGGGTTAGTTATGGTTTAGTGATCATGTTAGGGTTATGTTAGGGTTAGGCTTAGGTTAGGGTTAGGGTTATATAAGTTTAGGGTTAGGCTTAGGTTAGGGTAAGGGTTAGTTGAGGGTTAGGGTTAGGCTTATGGTTAGGGTTTGGCTTATGTTTTGGTTAGACATTGGGTTTAGAGGTATTTAAGAGGTAGGGTTTAAGGTTAGCGTGATGGTTAGGCTTAAGTTAGGGTTAGGGTTATGTTAAGGTTAGGGTTAGGTTAGGATAGGTTTTGGGTTAGGGTTAGGGATAGGTTAGGGTTTGGGTTACAATAGGGTTAAGGTTAGGGTTAGTTAGTGTTAGGGTTAGGCTTCTGTTAGGTTTAGGTTAGGGTTATGGTTAGGGTTAGGGTTAGAAAAGGATTAAAGTTAGGATTAGGTTAAGGTTTGGGTTTGCGGTAGGGTTAGGGTTAGGCTTATGGTTAGGGGTAGTCTTATGTTAGGGTTACGGCTATATTAGGGTTAGGTTAGGGTTTGGCTTTGGCTTATATTAGGGTTAGGGTTAGGTTAAGGTTAGGGTTAGGTTAGGATCGGCTTAGGGCTAGGGTTAGGTTAGGGTTAGTGTTAGATTAGGGTTAAGGTTAGGGTTAGTTAGTGTTAGGGTTAGGCTTAGGTTACGTTTAGGTTAGGGTTATGGTTAGGGTTAGGGTTAGAAAAGGGTTAAAGTTAGGGTTAGGTTAAGGTTATGGTTAGGTTAGTTTTAGGATAGGGTTTGGGTTAGGCTTAGGTTAGTGTTAGGGGTAGTGTTAGTTTAGGGTTAGGGTTAGGGTTAGAATAGGGTTAAGGTTAGGGTTATGTTAAGGTTAGGTTAGG
The DNA here is from genome assembly GCA_031769625.1 of Taudactylus pleione. NCBI lineage: Eukaryota > Metazoa > Chordata > Amphibia > Anura > Myobatrachidae > Taudactylus > Taudactylus pleione. Next base: position 13,644,064 of record JAUIMM010000384.1, read on the forward strand.
TTTAGGGTTATTTAGGGTTAGGATTAGTTTAGGTTTAGGTTAGTTTTATGGTTAGTGTTAGGGTTAAAAAAGGTTAAAGTTAGGGTTAGGTTAAGGTTAGTGTTAGGTTAGTTTTAGGTTAGGGTTAGGCTTAGGTTAGGGCTAGGTGTAGGGTTACGGTTAGGCTTAGGGTTAGGGGTAGGCTTAGGTTAGGGTTATGGTTAGAATAGTATTAAGGTTAGGGTTAGGATAAGGTTAGGGTTAGGTTAGTTTTAAGTAAGGGTTAGGATTAGTTAGGGTTAGGCTTAGGTTATGGTTAGACATAGGGTTTAGACATAGGTTAGAGGCAGAGTTTAGGGTTAGGGTGATGGCTAGGCTTAGGTTAGGGTTAGGGTTAGAATAGGGTTAAGGTTAGGGTTAGGATTAGGTTAGGGTTAGGTTTGGATAGGGTTAGGGTTAGGTTAGGGTAAGGGTTAGAATAGGGTTAACGTTAGGGTTAGTTAGTGTTAGGGTTAGGCTTAGGTTAGGTTTAGGTTAGGGTTATGGATAGGGTTAGGGTTAGAAAAGGGTTAAAGTTAGGGTAAGGTTAAGGTTAGGGTTAGGTTAGTTTTAGGTTAGGGTTAGGCTTAGGCTTATATTAGGGTTAGGGGTAGTGGTAAGGTTAGTTTAGGGTTAGTCTTAAGGTTAGGGAAAGGGTTAAAATAGGGTTAAGGTTTGGGTTATGTTAAGATTAGGTAACGGTTAGGGTTATTTAGTGTTAGAGTTAGGCTTAGGTTAGGTTTAGGTTAGGGTTATGGTTAGGGTTATGGTTAAAAAAAGGGTTAAAGTTAGGGTTAGGTTAAGGTTAGGGTTAGTTTTTGGTTAGGGTTAGGCTTTGGTTAGGGTTAGGGGTAGGGATAGGGTTTGGCTTAGGGTTAGGGGTAGGCTTAGGTTAGGTTTAGGTTAGGGTTAGGCTTAGGCTTATATCAGGGTTAGGGTTAGAATAGGTTTAAGTTTAGCTTTAATTTAGAGTTAGGATTAGTTAGGGTTAGGGTTAGTTAGGGTTATGGTTAAGCTTAAGTTAGTGTTAGAGTTAGGGTTAGGCTTAGGGTTTGGGTTAGGGGTAGGCTTAGAATAGGTTTAAGGTTAGAGTTAGGTTAGGGTTAGGGTAAGTTAGGGTTAGCATTAGGCTTTTTTAAGGGTTAGGTTAGGGTTGTGGTTAGGGATAGAAAAGGGTTAAAGTTAGATTTAGGCTTAGTTTAGGGTAAGGGGTAGGGTTAGGGTTAGGCTTAGGGTTAGGGGTAGGCTTAGGTTAGGGTTAGGGTTAGAATAGGGTTAAGGTTAGGGTAATGTTAAGGTTTGGGTTAGGTAAGGATAGGGATAGGGATAAGGTTAGGGTAAGGCTTAGGTTAGGGTTAGGGTTAGAATAGGTTTAAGGTTAGGGTTAGTTAGTGTTAGGTTTAGGCTTAGGTTAGGTTTAGGTTATGGAAATGGATAGGGTTAGGGTTATGGTTAGAAATGGCTTAAAGATAGGGTTAGGTTAAGGTTAGGAATAGGTTAGTTTTAGGTTAGGGTTAGGCTTAGGTTAGTGTTAGGGGTAGGGATATTTTAGGGTTAGGGTTAGGCTTAGGGTTAGGCTTAGAATAGTGTTAAGGTTAGGGTTATGTTAAGGTTAGGTTAGGTTTAGGGTTATTTAGGGTTAGGGTTTGGCTTAGGTTAGGTTTAGGTTAGGTTTTTGGTTAGGGTTAGCATTAAAAAATGTTAAAGTTACGGTTAGGTTAAGGTTAGGGTTAGGTTAGTTTTAGGTTAGGGTTAGGCTTAGGTTAGGCTTAGGCTTAGGTTAGGGTTAGGGCTAGGTTAGGGTTAGGTTAGGGTTAGGCTTAGGGTTAGGCTTAGGTTAGGTTTAGGTTAAGGTTATGGTTAGGGTTAGGTTTAGAAAAGGGCTAAAGTAAGGTTAGGTTAAGGTTAGGGTTAGGTTAGGATAGGGATAGGGAACGGGTTAGGGTTAGGCTGAGGGTTAGGCTTAGGTTAGGTTTAGGTTAGGGTTATGGTTAGGGTTAGGTTTAGAAAAGGGCTAAAGTTAGAGTTAGGGTTAGGTTAGGGTTAGGGCTAGGTTAGGGTTAGGTTAGGGTTAGAAAAGGGGTAAGGTTACGGTAAGGTTAAGGTTAGGTTTAGTTTAGTTTTAGTTTAGGGTTAGATAGGGTTAGGCTTAGGTTAGGGTTAGGTTAGGGTTGTGGTTAGGGTTAGGGTTTGAAAAGGGTTAAAGTTAGGGTTAGGTTAAGGTTAGGGTGAGGTTTGTTTTAGGTTAGGGATAGGCTTAGGTTATGGTTAGGTTAGGGTTGTTGTTAGGGTTAGGGTTAGAATAGGGTTAAAGTTAGGGTTAGGGTTAGGATAGGGTTAGGGCTAGGTTAGGGTTAGGTTAGGGTTAGAAAAGGGTTAAGGTTACGGTAAGGTTAAGGTTAGGTTTAGTTTAGTTTTAGTTTAGGGTTAGGGTTAGATAGGGTTAGGCTTAGGTTAGGGTTAGGTTAGGGTTGTGGTTAGGGTTAGGGTTTGAAAAGGGTTAAAGTTAGGGTTAGGTTAGGGTTAGGGTTAGGTTAGTTTTAGGTTAGGGTTTGGGTTAGGCTTAGATTAGTGTTAGGGGTAGGGTTAGTTTAGGGTTAGCTTTAGGCTTAGGTTTAGGGTGTGGCTTAGGTTATGGTTAGATGTAGGGTTTAGAGGCAGGTTAGAGGTAGGGTTTAGGGTTAGGGTGATGGTTAGGCTTAGCTTAGGGATAGAATAGGGTTAAGATTAGGGTTTGGTTAAGGTTAATGTTAGGTTTAGAGTAGTGTTAGGGGTAGGGTTAGTTTAGGGTTAGGGTTAGGGTTAGAATAGGGCTAAGGGTAGGGTTATGTTAATGTTAGTTTATGTTTAGATTTTTTTAGGGTTAGGGTTAGGCTTAGGTTAGGTTTAGGTTCGAGTTATGGTTAGGGTTAAAAAAGGGTTAGGTTAAGTTTAGGTTAAGGTTAGGGTTAGGTTAGTTTAGGTTAGGGTTAGGCTTAGTTTAGGGTTAGGGGTAGGGTTAGGGTTAGGCTTAGGGTTAGGGGTAGACTTAGGTTAGGGTTAGAATAGGGTTAAGGTTAGGGTTAGGTTAGGCAAGGGTTAAGGTTAGGGTTAGGTAAGGTTTAGGGTTAGAATAGGGTTAAGGTTAGGGTTAGGGTTAGTTAATGCTAGGTTTAGGCTTAGGTTAGGTTTAGGTTAGGGTTATGGATAGAAAAGGGTTAAAGTTAGGGTTAGGTTAAGGTTAGGGTTAGGTTAGTTTTAGGTTAGGTTTAGGGTTAGGCTTAGGTTAGTTTTAGGGGTAGTGTTAGATTAGTGTTAGGGTTATGGTTAGGATAAGGTTAGGGTTAGGTTAGTTTTAAGTTAGCGTTAGTGTTAGTTAGGGTATGGCTTAGGTTAGGGTTAGGTTAAGGTTGTGGAAAGGGTTAGAAAAGGGTTAAAGTTAGGGTTAGGTTAAGGTTAGGGTTAGGTTAGTTTTAAGTTAGGGTTAGTTAGGGTTAGGCTTAGGTTGGGGTTAGGTTAGTTTTGTGCTTAGGGTTAGAAAATGGTTAAAGTTAGGGTTAGGTTAAGGTTAGAGTTAGGTTAAGCTTAGGGGTAGGTTAGTTTTAAGTTAGGGTTAAGTTTAGTTAGGCTTAGGCTTAGGTTAGGCTTAGTTTAGGGTAAGGGGTAGGGTTAGGTTAGGGTTAGGTTAGGATAGCATTAGGTTTAAAGTTAGAATAGGGTTAAGGTTAGTGTTAGGGTTAGTTAGTGTTAGGTTTACACTTAGGTTAGGTTTAGGTTAGGGTTATGTATAGGGTTAGGGTTATGGTTAGAAAAGGGTTAAAGTTAGGGTTAGGTTAAGGTCAGGGTTGGGGTCATTTTAGGTTAGGGTTAGGGTTAGGCTTAGGTTAGTGTTAGGGGTTGGGTTAGTTTAGTTTAGTGTTAGGCTTAGGGTTAGGGTTAGAATAGGGTTAAGGTTAGGGTTATGTTAAGGCTAGGTTAGGTTTAGGGTTATTTAGGATAGGGTTAGGAATGGGTTAGGTTTAGGTTAGGGTTATGGTTAGGGTTAAAAAAAAGGTTAAAGTTAGGGTTAGGCTAAGGTTAGTGTTAGGTTGGTTTTAAGTTAGGGTTAGGCTTAGGTTAGGGTTAGGGGAAGGGTTATTGTTAGGCTTAGGGTTAGGGGGTAGGCTTAGGTTAGGGTTATGGTTAGAATAGTATTAAGGTTAGGGTTAGGACAAGGTTAGGGTTAGGTTTGTTTTAAGTTTGGGATAGGGTTAGTTAGGGTTAGGCTTAGGTTATGGTTAGACATAGGGTTTAGAGGTAGGTTAGAGGTAGGGTTTAGGGTTAGGGTGATGGCTAGGCTTAGGTTAGGTTTAGGGTTAGAACAGGGTTGAGGTTAGGGTTAGAATTAGGTTAGGATTAGGTTTGGATAGGGTTAGGGTTAGGTTAGGGTAAGGGTTAGAATAGGGTTAAGGTTAGGGTTAGGGTTAGTTAGTGTTAAGGTTAGGCTTAGGGTTTGGGTTACGGGTAGGCTTAGAATAGGTTTAAGGTTCGAGTTATGTTAGGGTTAGTTACGGTTAGGGTTAGGCTTAGGATTAGGGTTAGAATAGGGTTAAGGTTAGGGTTATGTTAAGGTTAGGTTAAGTTTAGGGTTATTTAGGGTTAGGGTTAGGCTTATGTTAGGTTTAAGTGAGTGTTAGGGTTAGGGTTAAAAAAAAAGGGTTAAAGTTAGGGTTAAGTTAAGGTTAGGGTTAGGTTAGTTTTAGGTTAGGGTTAGGCTTAGGTTAGAGTTAGGGGTAGGGTTAGGGTTAGGCTTAGGGTTACTGGTAGACATAGGTTAGGGTTAGAATAGGGTTAAGTTTAGGGTTAGGTTAAGGTTAGGCTTAGGTTAGTTTTAGGTTATGGTTAGGCTTAGGTTAGGGTTAGGCTTAGGTTAGTGTTAGGGCTAGGTTAGGGTGAGGTTAGGGTTAGGCTTAGAAAAGGGTTAAAGTTAGGGTTAGGGTTAGGGCTAGGTTAGGGTTAGGTTAGGGTTAGAAAAGGGTTAAGGACAGGGTAAGTTTAAGGTTAGGTTTAGCTTAGTTTTAGGTTAGGGTTAGGGATAGTTATGGTTAGGCTTAGGTTATGGTTAGGTTAGGGTTATGGTTAGGGTTAGGGTTATAATAGGGTTAAGGTTAGGGTTAGGTTAAGGTTAGGGTTAGGTTAGGATAGGTATAGGGATTGGGGTAGGGTTAGGCTTAGGGTTAGGATAAGGTTAGGTTTACGTTAGGGTTATGGTTAGGGTTAGGTCTAGAAAAGGGTTAAAGTTATGGTTAGGGTTAGGTTAGGGTTAGGGCTAGGTTAGGTTTAGGTTAGGGTTAGAAAAGGGTTAAGGGTAGGGTAAGGTTAAGGTTAGGTTTAGCTTAGGTTTATGTTAGGGTTAGGGTTAGGCTTAGGTTAGGGTTAGGTTAGGGTTGTGGTTAGGGTTGTGGTTAGGGTTAGGGTTTGAAAAGGGTTAAAGTTAGGGTTAGGTTAAGGTTAGGGTGAGGTTTGTTTTAGGTTAGGGATAGTCTTAGGTTATGGTTAGGTTAGGGTTGTTGTTAGGGTTAGGGTTACAAAATGGTTAAAGTTAGGTTTAGGCTTAGGTTAGGGTTGGGGTTTGTTTAAGGTTAGGGTTAAGTTTAGGTTAGGGTTAGGGGTAGGGTTAGTTTAGGGTTAGGTTTAGGCTTAGGGTTAGGGTTTGGCTTAGGTTATGGTTAGACATAGGGTTTAGAGGTAGGTTAGAGGTAGGGTTTAGGGTTAGGGTGATGGTTAGGCTTAGGTTAGGGTTAGAGTAGGGTTAAGGTTAGGGTTAGGTTAAATTTAGGGTTAGGTTAGTTTTTGATTAGGGATAGGGTTAGGCTTAGGTTAGATTTAGGGGTAGGGTTAGTTTAGGGTTAGAGTTAGGCTTAGGGTTAGGGTTAGAATATGGTTAAGTTTAGGGTTATGTTAAGGTTAGGTTAGGTTTAGGGTTAGGGTTAGGCTTAGGTTAGGGTTAGGGTTAGGTTAGGGTTAGATCTAGGCTTAGGTTAGGTTTAGAGTTAGGGTTAGGTTAGGGTTAGAGATAGGGTTAGCGTAGGTTTAGGGTTTGGCTTAGGGTTAGGTTATGGCTAGACTTACGGCTTATGGTTTGGTTTGACTTAGTGTTTAGGATTAGGGTTAGGCTTAGGTTAGGGTTAGGGTTAAGCTTAGGTTAGGGTTAGAGCTGGGTTAGGTTAGGGTTCGAGTTAGGGTTAGGGTTAGAATAGGGTTAAGGTTAGGGATAGGTTAGGGTTAGTTACGGTTAGGCGTAGGTTAGGGATAGGGTTAAAATAGGGTTAAGGTTAGGGTTAGGTTAGGTTTAGGGTTAGTTAGGGTTAGGGTTAAGGTTAGGGTTAGAATAGGGTTAAGGTTATGGTTAGGGTTAGGTTTAGTTTAGGGTTAGGATTAGTTAGGGGTTAGGGATAATGTTATGGTTAGTTTAGGGTTAGGGTTAGTTTAAGGTTATTGTTAGCCTTAGGTTAGGGTTAGGGGTAGGGTTAGTTTAGGGATATGCTTAGTTTAGGTTTAGGTTAGGGTTAGGCTTAGTTTAGGTTTAGGTTAGGGTTATGGTTAGTGTTAGGTTTAGGTTTAAAGAAGGGTTAAAGATAGGGTTAGGTTAAGGTTAGGGTTAGGTTAGTTTTAGGTTAGGGTTAGGCTTAGGTTAGGGATAGGGGTAGGGTTAGTTTAGGGATAGGCTTAGGGTTAGGGTTAGGTTATGACTAGAATAAGGGTTTAGGGGTATGTTAGAGAGAGGGTTTAAGTCTAAGGTTAGGCTTAGGTTATTGTTATGGTTAGGGTTAGTCTTAGGGATAGGGGTAGGTTTAGGTTAAGGTTAGGGCTAGGTTATGGTTTGGTTAGGGTTAGGGTTAGTTAGGGGTTAGGGTTTGGGTTAGGGTTAGGGTTTGGGTTAGTTAGGGGTTAGGTATAATGTTAGGGTTAGGTTAGGGTTAGGCTTCGGTTAGGGTTAGGGTTAGGCTTATCTTAGGGTTAGGGTTAGTTTAAGGTTAGGGTTAGGCTTAGGTTAGGGTTAGGGGTAGTGTTAATTTTGGGTTAGGGTTAGGCTTAAGGTTAGGGATTGGCTTAGGTAATGGTTAGACTTAAGGTATAGGGGTAGGATAGAGTTAAAGTTTAGGGCTAGACTTAGGGTTTAGGGTTAGGTTAGATTTAGGGTTTATGATTACTGTTAGGCTTAGGTTAGGGTTAGAGTTAGAATAGGGTTAAAGTTATAGTTAGGTTAGGGTTAGTTAGGGTTATGGTTAGGATTAGTGTAGGGTTAGGGTAGGGTTGTGGTTTGGGTTAGGGTTAGAAAAGTGTTAAAGTTAGGGTTAGGTTAAGTTTAGGGATAGGGTTAGTTTAGGGTTAGGGTTAGGCTTAGGGTTAGTTTATGGTTAGACATAGGGTTTAAGGTTAGGTTAGAGTTAGGGATTAGGGTTAGTGTTAGGTTAGGGTTAGGGTTAGCTAGGGGTTAGGGTTAGGTTAGGATAGGGTCAGGGTTAGAGTGTAGGTTTTGGGTTAGGGTTACACTTAGGTTAGGGTTAGGTTAGGGTAGGCTCAGGGTTAGGTTAGGGTTAGTGTTAGGGTTAGAATAGGGTTAAGGTTATGGCTATGTTAAGGTTAGGTTAGGATTAGGGTTATTTAGGGTTAGAGTTAGCCTTAGGTTAGGTTTAGGTTAGGGTTATTGTTAGGGTTAGGGTTAAAAAAAGGGTTAGGGTTAGGTTTAGGTTAGGATTAGGTTACTTTTAGGTTAGGGTTAGGCTTAGGTTAAGGTTAGAGGTAGGGTTAGGGTTAGACTTAGGGTTAGGGGTAGGCTTAGGTTAGGGTGTCGGCTTGGTTAGGGTTAGTTTAGGGTTAGCTTTAGGCTTATACTAGGGTTAGGGTTAGAATAGGTTTAAGGTTAGCATTAGGTTAGGGTTATGGTTAGTTAGGGTTAGGGTTAGTTAGGGTTAGGGCTAGGCTTAGGTTATAGTTAAGTTAGGGTTGTGGTTAGGGTTACGGTTAGGGTTAGAAAAGGGTTAAAGTTAGGGTTAGGTTAAGGTTAGGGTTAGGTAAGTTTTAGGTTAAGGTTTGGCTTAGGATAGGGTTAGGGTTTAATGTTAGGATAGGGTTAGGCTTAGGTTTATATGTAGGCTTAGGTTAGGGTTAGGCTTAGGTTAGGGTTAGGGTTAGTCTTAGTGTTAGGGGTAGGCTTAGGTTAGGGTTAGGCCTAGGTTATGGTTAGGTTAGGGTTAGGCTTAGGCTTAGGTTAGGGTTAGGGTTAGAATAGGTTTAAGGTTATGGTTAGGTTAGGGTTAGGGATAGTTGAGGTTTAGGGGTCATGTTAAGGTTAAATTAGGGTTAGTCTTAGGTTAGGGTTAGGGTTAGTTTAAGGTTAGGGTTAGGGGTAGGGTTAGTTTAGGGTTAGGGTTAGGCTTAGGGTTTGGCTTAGGTTATAGTTAGACATAGGGTTTAGAGGTAGGTTAGAGTTAGGGTTTAGGGGTAGGGTGATGGTTAGGCTTAGGTTAGGGTTAGTGTTAGAATAGGGTTAAGGTTAGGGTTAGGTTAAGGTTAGGGTTAGGTTAGGATAGGGTTAGGGTTAGTGTTAGGTTAGGTTTAGGGTTATAACACGGATAAGGTTAGGGTTAAGGTTAGTTAGTGTTAGGGTTAGGTTTAGGTTATATTTAGGTTAGGGTTATGGTTAGGGTTAGGGTTAGAAAAGGGTTTAAGTTAGGGTTTGGTTAAGGTTAGGGTTAGGTTAGTTTTAGGATAGCGTTTGGCTTAGGTTAGGGTTAGGGTTTAATGTTAGGTTAGCGTTTGTCTTAGTTTTAGAGGTAGGCTTAGTTTAGGGTTAGTGCTAGGCTTAGGATAGGGTTAGGGTTAGTCTTAGGTTTTGAGGTAGGCTTAGGTAATGGTTAGGGCTAGGTTATGGTTAGTTTAGGTTTAGGCTTAGGATTTGGTTAGGGTTAGGGTTAGAATAGGGTTAAGGTTATGGTTAGGTTAGAGTTAGGGTTAGGGTTAGTTATGTGTTATGGATCATGTTAGGGTTAGGTTAGGGTTAGGCTTAGGTTAGGGTTAGGGTTAGTTTAAGGTTAGTGTTAGGCTTAGGTTAGGGTTAGGGGTATGGTTTGTTTAGGGTTAGGGTTAGGCTTAGGGTTAGGGTTTGGCTTAGGTTATGGTTAGACGAAGGGTTTAGAGGTAGGTTAGAGGGTGGGTTTAGGGTTAGGGTGATGGCTAGGCATAGGTAAGGTTAAGGGTTAGAATAGGGAATAAGGTTAGGGTTAGGTTAAGGTTAGGGTTAGGTTAGGATAAGGTTAGGGTTAGGTTAGGGTTAGGGTTAGAATAAATTTAAGGTTAGGGTTAGTTAGTGTTAGGGTTAGGCTTAGGTTAGGTTTAGGTTAGGGTTATGGTTCGGGTAAGGGTTAGGGTTAGAAAAGGGTTAAAGTTAGGGTTAGGTTAAGGTTAGGGTTAGGTTAGTTTTAGGTTAGGGTTAGGGTTAGGCTTATGGTAGTGTTAGGGGTAGGGATATTTAGGGTTAGGGTTAGGCTTAGGTTAGGTTTAGGTTAGGGTGTTGGTTAGGGTTAGGGTTAAAAAAGGGTTTAAGTTAGGGTTAGGTTATGGTTAGGGTTAGGTTAGTTTTAGGTAAGCGTTAGGGTTAGGCTTTGGTTAGGTTTAGGTTAGGGTTAGGCTTAGGCTTATATTAGGGTTAGGGTTACAATAGGTTTAAGGTTAGCATTAGGTTAGGTTTAGGGTTAGTTAGGGTTATGGTTAGGCTTAGGTTAGGGTTAGCGTTAGGTTTAGGTTAGGGTTAGAGTTTGGGTTAGGGTTAGGGGTAGGCTTAGAATAGGTTTAAGGTTAGCATTAGGTTATGGTTAGGGTTAGTAATGGTTAGCGTTAGGCTTAGGTTAGGGTTAGGTTAGGGTTATGGTTAGGGTAATGGTTAAGGTTAAAAAAGGGTTCAAGTTAGGGTTAGGCTTAGGTTAGGGTTAGGGGTAGGGTTTGTTTAGAGTTAAGGTTAGACTTAGGTTAGGGTTAGGTTAGGGCTATGGATAGGGTTAGGGTTAGAAAAGTGTTAAAGTTAGGTTATGGATATGGTTAGATTAGTTTTAGGTTAGGGTTAGGCTTAATTTAGGGTTAGGGTTTAAGGTTAGGATAGGGTTAGGATTAGGTTTAGAGGTAGGCTTAGGTTAGGGTTAGGGTTAGGTTAGGGTTAGATCTAGGCTTAGGTTAGGTTTAGAGTTAGGGTTAGGTTAGGGTTAGAGATAGGGTTAGCGTAGGTTTAGGGTTTGGCTTAGGGTTAGGTTATGGCTAGACTTACGGCTTATGGTTTGGTTTGACTTAGTGTTTAGGATTAGGGTTAGGCTTAGGTTATGGTTAGGGTTAAGCTTAGGTTAGGGTTAGAGCTGGGTTAGGTTAGGGTTCGAGTTAGGGTTAGGGTTAGAATAGGGTTAAGGTTAGGGATAGGTTAGGGTTAGTTACGGTTAGGCGTAGGTTAGGGATAGGGTTAAAATAGGGTTAAGGTTAGGGTTAGGTTAGGTTTAGGGTTAGTTAGGGTTAGGGTTAAGGTTAGGGTTAGAATAGGGTTAAGGTTATGGTTAGGGTTAGGTTTAGTTTAGGGTTAGGATTAGTTAGGGGTTAGGGATAATGTTATGGTTAGTTTAGGGTTAGGGTTAGTTTAAGGTTATTGTTAGCCTTAGGTTAGGGTTAGGGGTAGGGTTAGTTTAGGGATATGCTTAGTTTAGGTTTAGGTTAGGGTTAGGCTTAGTTTAGGTTTAGGTTAGGGTTATGGTTAGTGTTAGGTTTAGGTTTAAAGAAGGGTTAAAGATAGGGTTAGGTTAAGGTTAGGGTTAGGTTAGTTTTAGGTTAGGGTTAGGCTTAGGTTAGGGATAGGGGTAGGGTTAGTTTAGGGATAGGCTTAGGGTTAGGGTTAGGTTATGACTAGAATAAGGGTTTAGGGGTATGTTAGAGAGAGGGTTTAAGTCTAAGGTTAGGCTTAGGTTATTGTTATGGTTAGGGTTAGTCTTAGGGATAGGGGTAGGTTTAGGTTAAGGTTAGGGCTAGGTTATGGTTTGGTTAGGGTTAGGGTTAGTTAGGGGTTAGGGTTTGGGTTAGGGTTAGGGTTTGGGTTAGTTAGGGGTTAGGTATAATGTTAGGGTTAGGTTAGGGTAAGGCTTAGGTTAGGGTTAGGGTTAGGCTTATCTTAGGGTTAGGGTTAGTTTAAGGTTAGGGTTAGGCTTAGGTTAGGGTTAGGGGTAGTGTTAATTTTGGGTTAGGGTTAGGCTTAAGGTTAGGGATTGGCTTAGGTAATGGTTAGACTTAAGGTATAGGGGTAGGATAGAGTTAAAGTTTAGGGCTAGACTTAGGGTTTAGGGTTAGGTTAGATTTAGGGTTTATGATTACTGTTAGGCTTAGGTTAGGGTTAGAGTTAGAATAGGGTTAAAGTTATAGTTAGGTTAGGGTTAGTTAGGGTTATGGTTAGGATTAGTGTAGGGTTAGGGTAGGGTTGTGGTTTGGGTTAGGGTTAGAAAAGTGTTAAAGTTAGGGTTAGGTTAAGTTTAGGGATAGGGTTAGTTTAGGGTTAGGGTTAGGCTTAGGGTTAGTTTATGGTTAGACATAGGGTTTAAGGTTAGGTTAGAGTTAGGGATTAGGGTTAGTGTTAGGTTAGGGTTAGGGTTAGCTAGGGGTTAGGGTTAGGTTAGGATAGGGTCAGGGTTAGAGTGTAGGTTTTGGGTTAGGGTTACACTTAGGTTAGGGTTAGGTTAGGGTAGGGTCAGGGTTAGGTTAGGGTTAGTGTTAGGGTTAGAATAGGGTTAAGGTTATGGCTATGTTAAGGTTAGGTTAGGATTAGGGTTATTTAGGGTTAGAGTTAGCCTTAGGTTAGGTTTAGGTTAGGGTTATTGTTAGGGTTAGGGTTAAAAAAAGGGTTAGGGTTAGGTTTAGGTTAGGATTAGGTTACTTTTAGGTTAGGGTTAGGCTTAGGTTAGGGTTAGAGGTAGGGTTAGGGTTAGACTTAGGGTTAGGGGTAGGCTTAGGTTAGGGTGTCGGCTTGGTTAGGGTTAGTTTAGGGTTAGCTTTAGGCTTATACTAGGGTTAGGGTTAGAATAGGTTTAAGGTTAGCATTAGGTTAGGGTTATGGTTAGTTAGGGTTAGGGTTAGTTAGGGTTAGGGCTAGGCTTAGGTTATAGTTAAGTTAGGGTTGTGGTTAGGGTTACGGTTAGGGTTAGAAAAGGGTTAAAGTTAGGGTTAGGTTAAGGTTAGGGTTAGGTAAGTTTTAGGTTAAGGTTTGGCTTAGGATAGGGTTAGGGTTTAATGTTAGGATAGGGTTAGGCTTAGGTTTATATGTAGGCTTAGGTTAGGGTTAGGCTTAGGTTAGGGTTAGGGTTAGTCTTAGTGTTAGGGGTAGGCTTAGGTTAGGGTTAGGCCTAGGTTATGGTTAGGTTAGGGTTAGGCTTAGGCTTAGGTTAGGGTTAGGGTTAGAATAGGTTTAAGGTTATGGTTAGGTTAGGGTTAGGGATAGTTGAGGTTTAGGGGTCATGTTAAGGTTAAATTAGGGTTAGTCTTAGGTTAGGGTTAGGGTTAGTTTAAGGTTAGGGTTAGGGGTAGGGTTAGTTTAGGGTTAGGGTTAGGCTTAGGGTTTGGCTTAGGTTATGGTTAGACATAGGGTTTAGAGGTAGGTTAGAGTTAGGGTTTAGGGGTAGGGTGATGGTTAGGCTTAGGTTAGGGTTAGTGTTAGAATAGGGTTAAGGTTAGGGTTAGGTTAAGGTTAGGGTTAGGTTAGGATAGGGTTAGGGTTAGTGTTAGGTTAGGTTTAGGGTTATAACACGGATAAGGTTAGGGTTAAGGTTAGTTAGTGTTAGGGTTAGGTTTAGGTTATATTTAGGTTAGGGTTATGGTTAGGGTTAGGGTTAGAAAAGGGTTTAAGTTAGGGTTTGGTTAAGGTTAGGGTTAGGTTAGTTTTAGGATAGCGTTTGGCTTAGGTTAGGGTTAGGGTTTAATGTTAGGTTAGCGTTTGTCTTAGTTTTAGAGGTAGGCTTAGTTTAGGGTTAGTGCTAGGCTTAGGATAGGGTTAGGATTAGTCTTAGGTTTTGAGGTAGGCTTAGGTAATGGTTAGAGCTAGGTTATGGTTAGTTTAGGTTTAGGCTTAGGATTTGGTTAGGGTTAGGGTTAGAATAGGGTTAAGGTTATGGTTAGGTTAGAGTTAGGGTTAGGGTTAGTTATGTGTTATGGATCATGTTAGGGTTAGGTTAGGGTTAGGCTTAGGTTAGGGTTAGGGTTAGTTTAAGGTTAGTGTTAGGCTTAGGTTAGGGTTAGGGGTATGGTTTGTTTAGGGTTAGGGTTAGGCTTAGGGTTAGGGTTTGGCTTAGGTTATGGTTAGACGAAGGGTTTAGAGGTAGGTTAGAGGGTGGGTTTAGGGTTAGGGTGATGGCTAGGCATAGGTAAGGTTAAGGGTTAGAATAGGGAATAAGGTTAGGGTTAGGTTAAGGTTAGGGTTAGGTTAGGATAAGGTTAGGGTTAGGTTAGGGTTAGGGTTAGAATAAATTTAAGGTTAGGGTTAGTTAGTGTTAGGGTTAGGCTTAGGTTAGGTTTAGGTTAGGGTTATGGTTCGGGTAAGGGTTAGGGTTAGAAAAGGGTTAAAGTTAGGGTTAGGTTAAGGTTAGGGTTAGGTTAGTTTTAGGTTAGGGTTAGGGTTAGGCTTATGGTAGTGTTAGGGGTAGGGATATTTAGGGTTAGGGTTAGGCTTAGGTTAGGTTTAGGTTAGGGTGTTGGTTAGGGTTAGGGTTAAAAAAGGGTTTAAGTTAGGGTTAGGTTATGGTTAGGGTTAGGTTAGTTTTAGGTAAGCGTTAGGGTTAGGCTTTGGTTAGGTTTAGGTTAGGGTTAGGCTTAGGCTTATATTAGGGTTAGGGTTACAATAGGTTTAAGGTTAGCATTAGGTTAGGTTTAGGGTTAGTTAGGGTTATGGTTAGGCTTAGGTTAGGGTTAGCGTTAGGTTTAGGTTAGGGTTAGAGTTTGGGTTAGGGTTAGGGGTAGGCTTAGAATAGGTTTAAGGTTAGCATTAGGTTATGGTTAGGGTTAGTAATGGTTAGCGTTAGGCTTAGGTTAGGGTTAGGTTAGGGTTATGGTTAGGGTAATGGTTAAGGTTAAAAAAGGGTTCAAGTTAGGGTTAGGCTTAGGTTAGGGTTAGGGGTAGGGTTTGTTTAGAGTTAAGGTTAGACTTAGGTTAGGGTTAGGTTAGGGCTATGGATAGGGTTAGGGTTAGAAAAGTGTTAAAGTTAGGTTATGGATATGGTTAGATTAGTTTTAGGTTAGGGTTAGGCTTAATTTAGGGTTAGGGTTTAAGGTTAGGATAGGGTTAGGATTAGGTTTAGAGGTAGGCTTAGGTTAGGGTTAGGGTTAGACAAAGGTTAGGGTTATAGTTAGGGTTAGGGTTAGTCTTAGGGTTAGGAGTAGGCTTAGGTTAGTGTTAGGGCTAGGTTATAGTTAGGTTAGGGTTAGGCTTAGGTTAGTGTTAGGGTTAGAATATGGTTAAGGTTATGGTTAGGGTTAGTTTAAGGTTTGGGTTAGGCTTAGGTTAGGGTTAGGGGTAGGGTTAGTTTAGGGTTAGGGTTAGGCTTAGTTTAAGTTTATGTTAGGGTTAGGGTTAAAAAAGAGTTAAAGTTAGGGTTAGGTTAAGGTTAGGGTTAGGCTTGGGTTAGGCTTAGGTTAGGGTTAGTTTAGGGCTAGGGTTAGGAAAATGGTTCGGGTTATGTAATGGCTAGCCTTAGGGTTTAGGGTTAGGTTAGAGTGAGGGTTTATGGTTAGGGTTAGTCTTAGGTTAGGGTTAAGGATATGGTTAGTCTTAGGGTTAGGGGTAGGTTTAGGTTAGGTTTAGGGCTAGGTTATGGTTAGGTTAGGAATAGGTTTAGGCTTAGGTTAGGGTTAGCATTAGAATAGGGTTAAGGTTATGGTTACGTTAGTTTTAGGGTTAGGTTAGGGTTAGAGTAAATTATGGGTTAGGGTTAGGGTTTGGGTTAGGGTTAGGGATAATGTTAGGTTTAGGTGTGGGTTAGGCTTAGGTTAGAGTTAGGGTTAGTTTAATGTTAGGGTAAGGCTTAGGTTAGGGTTAGGGGTAGAATTAGATTAGGGATAGTGTTAGGCTTAGGGTTTAGCTTTGGTTATGGTTAGACATAGGGATTAGGGGTAGGATAGAGTTTGGGTTTAGGGCTAGGTTTACGGTTAGGGTTAGGGATAGGTTAGGTTTAGAGTTAGAATAGGATTAAGGTTAGGGTTAGGTTAGGGTTAGGGTTATTTAGGGTTAGGGTTATTTAGGGTTTGGCTTAGGTTAGGTTTATGTTAGGGTTATAGTTATGGTTAGGGTTAGGGTTATAAAAGGGTTAAAGTTAGGGTTAGGTTAAGGTTAGGGTTAGGTTAGTTTTAGGTTAGGGTTAAGTTAGGGAGGGGGTTAGTTAGGTTTAGGCTTACGTTAGGGTTAGGTTAGGGTTGTGGTTAGGGTTTGAAAAGTTAGGGTTAATTTAAGGTTAGGGTGAGGTTAGTTGTAGGTTACGGATAGGCTTAGTTTAGGGTTAGGGGTAGGGTTTAGTTTAGTTGTAGGGTTAGGCTTAGGGTTAGGTTATGGTTAGACTTAGGGTTTAGGGTTAGTTTAGAGTTACGGTTTAGGGTTAGGGTTAGGCTTCGGTAAGGGTTAGGGTTAGTATAGGGTTAAGGTTAGGGTTAGGTTTAGGTTAGGGTTAGGATTAGGGTTAGTGTTAGGGTTAGGGGTAGGCTTAGGTTAGAGTTAGGGCTAGGTTATGGTTAGGTTAGGGTTAGACTTAGGCTTAGGTTAGGGTTAGAGTTAGAATAGGGTTAGGGTTAGGGTTAGGGTTAGTTTAGGGTTAGTGATAGCCTTAGAGTTAGGGTTAGGTTTTGGTTAGATTTAGGATTTAGGGTTAGGTTAGAGTTAGGGTTTAGGGTTAGGCTTTGGTTAGGGTTAGGCTTTGGTTAGGGTTAGGGCTAGGTTAGGGTTATGTTAGGGTTAGGCTTAGGCTTAGGTTAGGGTTAGGGTTAGAATAGGGTTAAGGTTAGGGTTAGGTTAGGGTTAGGGTTAGATAGGGGTAGGGTAAGGCTTAGGTTAGGGTTATGGTTAGAATAGGTTAAAGTTAGGGTTACTGTTAGTTAGGGTTAGGCTTAGTTTAGAGTTAGGTTAGGGTTGAGGTTAGGGTTAGTGTTAGAAAAAGATTTAAATTAGGGTTAGGTTAAGGTTAGGGTTAGGTTACTTTTAGGTTAGGGTTAGGGGTAGGGTTAGTATATGGTTAGGGTTAGGCTTAGGGTTAGGGTTAGGTTATGGTTAGACTTTGGGTTTAGGGTTAGGTTAGAGTTAGGGTTTAGGGTTAGGGTTAGGCTTAGGTTAGGGTAAGGGTTAGAATAGGGTTAAGGTTAGGGTTAGGTTAAGGTTAGGGTTAGGGTAGGGTTATGCTTAGGTTTGGGTAATGATGGGGAAAGGCTTAGGGTTAGGTTAGGGATAGGGTTAAGTTTAGGGTTTGGGCAGGGATAGGGATAGGCTTAGGGATAGAATTAGGTTAGAGTTAGAGTTTAGGGTTAGGGTTAGGCTTAGGTTAGGGTTAGGCTTAGGGTTAAATTTAGGGTTAGTTTAGGCTCATGGTTATGGTAAGGCTTAGGTTAGGGTTAGGGTTTAAGTTTAAGATAGTATTAGGGTTAGGGTGTTGGTTTAGGGTTAATCTTTTGCTTAAATTAGTGTTAGGCTTAAGGTTAGGCTTAGGTTAGGGTTAGGGTTAGAATAGGGTTAAGGTTAGGGTTAGGTTAGGTTTAGGTTAGGGTTAGGTTAGGTTTAGGCTTAGGTTAGGGTTAGGGTTTAGGGTTAGGATAGAGTTAGGGTTAGGGTTAGTTTAGGGTTAGGGTTAGTTTAGGGTTAGGCTTAGGTTTAGAGTTAGGCTTAGGTTAGGTTTAGGGCTAGGTTATGATTAGGTTAGGGTTAGGCTTAGGCTTAGGTTAGGGTTAGGGTTAGAATAGGGTTAAGATTATGGTTAGGTTAGGGTTAGTTTAGGGTTAGGGTTAGTTGGGGTTAGGGCTGTTGTTAGGGTTAGGTTAGGGTAAGGCTTAGGTTAGGGTTAGGGTTAGTTTAAGGTTAGGGTTCGGCTTAGATTAGGGTTAGGGGTAGGGTTAGTTTAGGGTTAGGGTAAGGCTTAGGGTTATTTTATGGCTAGACTTAGGGTTTAGGGTTAAGTTTTAGTTAGGGTTTAGCGTTATGGTTAGCCTTAGGTTAGGGTTAGGCTTAGGTTAGGGTTAGAGTTAGGGTTAGGTGAGGGTTAGGGATAGGGTTAGTTTAGGGTTAGGGTTAGGCTTAGGGTTAGGTTATGGCTAGACTTAGGGTTTAGGGTTAGGTTCGAGATAGTGTTTAGGGTTAGGGTTTGGCTAACATTAGGGTTAGGCTTAGGCTTAGGTTAGCGTTAGGGTTAGAATAGGGTTAAGGTTAGGTATAGGTTAGGGTTAGGGTTAGTTAGGGTTAGGCTTAGGTTAGGTTTAGAATAGGGTTAAGGTTAGGGTTAGGTTAGGGTTAGGGTTAGTTAGGGTCAGGGTTAAGGTTAGGCTTAGGTTATGGTTAGGGTTAGAATAGGGTTAAGGTTAGGTTTAGGGTTAGTTAGGGGTTAGGGATAATGTTAGGGTTAGGTTAGGGTTAGGGTTAGTTTAAGGTTAGGGTTAGGCTTATGTTAGGGTTAGGGGTAGGGTTAGTTTAGGTTAAGGTTACGGTTAGGTTAGTTTTAGGTTAGGGTTAGGCTTAGGATAAGGATAGGGGTAGGGTTAATTTAGGGTTAGTGTTAGGCTTAGGGTTAGGGGTAGGTTAGAGAAAGGGTTTAGGTCTAGGGTTAGGCTTAGGTTATGGTTAGGGTTAGTCTTAGGGTTAGGGGTAGGATTAGGTTAGGATTAGGGCTAAATTATGGTTAGGTTAGGGATAGGTTTAGGATTAGGTTAGGTTTAGGGTTAGAATAGGGTTACGGCTAGGTTATTTTAAAGGTTAGGGTTTGGTTTAGGATAGGGATAGGGGTAGGGTTAGTTTAGGGTTAGTGTTAGGCTTAGGGTTAGGGGTAGGTTAGAGATAGGGTTTAGGTCTAGGGTTAGGCTTAGGTTATGGTTAGGGTTAGTCTTAGGGTTAGGGGTAGGATTAGGTTAGGATTAGGGCTAAATTATGGTTAGGTTAGGGATAGGTTTAGGATTAGGTTAGGGTTAGGGTTAGAATAGGGTTACGGCTAGGTTATTTTTAGGTTAGGGTTTGGCTTAGGATAGGATTAGGGTTTAATGTTAGGATAGTGTTAGGCTTAGGTTAGGGTTAGTCTTAGGGTTAGGGTTAGGCTTAGGTTACGGTTAGGCCTAGGTTATGGTTAGGTTAAGGTTAGGATTAGGCTTAGGTTAGTATTAGGGTTAGAATAGGGTTATGGTAATGGTTAGGTAAGGGTTAGGGTAAATTATGGTTTAGGGATCATGTTAGGGTTAGGTTAGGGTTAGTCTTAGGTTAGGGTTAGGGTTAGTTTAAGGATAGGGTTAGGGGTAGGGTTAGTTTAGGGTTAAGAGTAGGCTTAGGGTTTGGCTTAGGTTATGGTTAGACATAGGATTTAGAGGTAGGTTAGAGTTAGGGTTTAGGTTTAGGGTGACGGATAGGCTTAGGTGAGGGTTAGGGTAAGAATAGGGTTAAGGTTAGTGTTAGGTTAGGGTTATGGTTAGTTAGGGTTAGGGTTAGTTAGGGTTAGGGTTAGGCTTAGGTTAGGGTTAGGTTAGGGTTGTGGTTAGGGTTATGGTTAGGTTTCAAAAAGTGTTAAAGTTAGGGTTAGGTTAAGGTTAGGGTTAGGTAAGTTTTAGGTTAGGGTTTGGCTTAGAATAGGATTAGGGTTTAATGTTAGGATAGGGTTAGGCTTAGGTTTAGAGGTAGGCTTAGGTTAGGGTTAGGGTTAGTCTTAGGGTTAGGGGTAGGCTTAGGTTATGGTTAGGCCTAGGTTATGGTTAGGTTAAGGTTAGGATTAGGCTAATATTAGTGTTAGGGTTAGAATAGGGTTAAGGTTATGGTTAGGTTAGGGTTAGGGTTAGTTATGGTTTAGGGATCATGTTAGGGTTAGGTTAAAGATAGTCTTAGGTTAGGGTTAGTGTTAGTTTAAGGATAGGGTTAGGGGTAGGGTTAGTTTAGGGTTAGAGATAGGCTTAGGGTTTGGCTTAGGTTATGGTTAGACATAGGGTTTAGAGGTAGGTTAGAGTTAGGGTTTAGGTTTAGGGTGACGGATAGGCTTAGGTTAGAGTTAGGGTTAGAATAGGGTTAAGGTTAGGGTTAGGTTAAGGTTAGAGTTAGGTTAGGATAGGGTTAGGGTTAGTGTTAGGTTAGCGTTAGAACAGGCTTAAGGTTAGGGTTTGGTTAAGCTTAGGGTTAGGTTCGTTTTAGGTTAGGGTTTGGCTTAGGTTAGGGTTAGTGTTTAATGTTAGGTTAGGGTTTGTCTTAGGTTTAGAGGTAGGCTTAGTTTAGGGTTAGGGTTAGGCTTAGGTTAGGGTTAGGGTTAGGGTTAGTCTTAGGGTTATGGGTAGGCTTAGGTTATGGTTAGGGCTAGGTTAGGGTTAGGTTAGGGTTAGGCTTAGGATTTGGTTAGGGTTAGGGTTAGAATCGGGTTACGGTTATGGTTAGGTTAAGGTTAGGGTTAGGTTAGGATAGGGTTAGGTTTAGTTTAGGGTTAGGGTTAGGTTAAGGTTAGGGTTAGGTTAGGGTTAGGGTTAGGCTTAGGTTAGGGTTAGAAGTAGGGTTAAGGTTAGGCTTAGGGTAAGGGGTAGGCTTAGGTTAGGGATACAGCTAGGTTAGTGTTAGGTTAGGGTTAGGCTTAGGCTTATATTAGGGTTAGAGTTAGAATAGGTTTAAGGTTTGCGTTAGGTTAGGTTTAGGTTTTGTTAGTGTTAGGGTTAGGCTTAGTTTAGGGTTAGCATTAGGCTTAGGTTAGGGTTATAGTTACGGTTATGTGTAGGCTTAGAATAGTTTGAAGGTTAGCGTTAGGTTAGGGTTAGGTTAGTAATGGTTAGGGTTAGGCTTAGGTTAGGGTTAGGTTAGGGTTGTGGTTAGGGTTAGGGTTAGAAAAGGGTTAAAGTTAGGGTTAGGTTAAGTTTAGGGTTAGGTTAGTTTTAGGTTAGGGTTTGGCTTAGGTTAGGGTTAGGGTTTAATGTTAGGATAGGGTTAGGCTTAGGTTTAGAGGTAGGCTTAGGTTAGGGTTAGGGTTAGGTTTAGGTTAGGGTTAGGATTAGGGTTAGTGTTCGGGTTAGGGGTGGGCTTAGGTTAGAGTTAAGGCTAGGTTATGGTTAGGTTAAGGTTAGACTTAGGCTTAGGTTAGGGGTAGGGTTAGAATAGGGTTAAGGTTATGGTTAGGTTAGGGTAAGGGTTAGTTTTAGTTATGGGTTAGGGATCATGTTAGGGTTAGGTTAGGGTTAGGCTTAGGTTAGGGTTAGATTAAGGTTAGGGTTAGGTTAGGATTAGTCTTAGGTTAGGGTTATGGTTAGGCTTAGGTTAGGGTTAGGGCTAGGTTAGGGTTAGGCTTAGGTTAGGGTTAGGGCTAGGTTAGGGTTAGGTTAGGGTTAGGCTTAGGGCTAGGCTTAGGTTAGGTTTAGGTTAGGGTTATGGTTAGGGTTAGGGTTAGTTTTAGAAAAGGGTTAAAGTTATGGTTAGGGTTAGGTTAGGGTTAGGCTTAGGTTAGGGTTAGGGTTAGAATAGGGTTAAGGTTAGGGTTATATTAGGGTTAGGGCTAGGTTAGGGTTAGGCTTAGGTTAGGGTTAGGTTATTTTTTTGGTTAGGGTTAAGGTTAGAAAAGGGTTAAAGTTAGGTTTAGGTTAAGGTTACGATTAGGTTAGTTTTAGGTTAGGGTTAGGCTTAGGTTAGGGTTATGGGTAAGGTAAGTTTAGGGTTAGGGTTAGGCTTAGGGTTAGGTTATGGTTAGACTTAGGGTTTAGGGTTAGGTTAGAGTTAGGGTTTAGGGTTAGGGTTAGGCTTAGGTTAGGGTTAGGGTTAGAATAGGTTTATGGTTAGCGTTAGGTTAGGGTTAGGTTTAGTTAGGGTTAGGGTTAGGCTTATGTTAGGGTTAGGATAGGGTTGTGGTTAGGGTTAGGGTTAGTAAAGGGTTAAAGTTAGGGTTAGGTTAAGGTTAGGGTTTGGTTAGGGTTAGGGTTAGGCTTAGGTTAGGGTTAGAAGTAGGGTTAAGGTTAGGCTTAGGGTAAGGTGTAGGCTTAGGTTAGGGATACGGCTAGGTTAGTGTTAGGTTAGGGATAGGCTTAGGCTTATATTAGGGTTAGAGTTAGAATAGGTTTAAGGTTTGAGTTAGGTTAGGTTTAGGGTTAGTTAGGGTTAGGGTTAGGCTTAGTTTAGGGTTAGCATTAGGCTTAGATTAGGGTTAGAGTTAGGGTTAAGGGTAGGCTTAGAATAGGTTGAAGGTTAGCGTTAGGTTAGGGTTAGGGTTAGTAATGGTTAGGGTTAGGCTTAGGTTAGGGTTAGGTTAGGGTTGTGGTTAGGGTTAGGGTTAGGGTTAGAAAAGGGTTAAAGTTAGGGTTAGGTTAAGTTTAGGGTTAGGTTAGTTTTAGGTTAGGGTTTGGCTTAGGTTAGGGTTAGGGTTTAATGTTAGGATAGGGTTAGGCTTAGGTTTAGAGGTAGGCTTAGGTTAGGGTTAAGGTTAGGGTTAGGCTTAGGTTAGGGTTAGGATTAGGGTTAGTGTTAGGGTTAGGGGTAGGCTTAGGTTAGAGTTAGGGCTAGGTTATGGTTAGGTTAGGGTTAGACTTAGGCTTAGGTTAGGGTTAGGGTTAGAATAGGGTTAAGGTTATGGTTAGGTTAGGGTAAGGGTTAGTTTTAGTTATGGGTTAGGGATCATGTTAGGGTTAGGTTAGGGTTAGGCTTAGGTTAGGGTTAGTTTAAGGTTAGGGTTAGGCTTAGGTTAGGGTTAGGGCTAGGTTAGAGTTAGTTTAGGATTAGTCTTAGGTTAGGGTTATGGTTAGGCTTAGGTTAGGGTTAGGGCTAGGTTAGGGTTAGGTTAGGGTTAGGCTTAGGGCTAGGCTTAGGTTAGGTTTAGGTTAGGGTTATGGTTAGGGTTAGGGTTAGTTTTAGAAAAGGGTTAAAGTTACGGTTAGGGTTAGCCTTAGGTTAGGGTTAGGGTTAGAATAGGGTTAAGGTTAGGCTTAGGTTATGGTTAGGTTATTTTTTTGGTTAGGGTTAAGGTTAGAAAAGGGTTAAAGTTAGGTTTAGGTTAAGGTTACGATTAGGTTAGTTTTAGGTTAGGGTTAGGCTTAGGTTAGGGTTATGGGTAAGGTAAGTTTAGGGTTAGTGTTAGGCTTAGGGTTAGGTTATGGTTAGACTTAGGGTTTAGGGTTAGGTTAGAGTTAGGGTTAGGCTTAGGTTAGGGTTAGGGTTAGAATAGGTTTATGGTTAGCATTAGGTTAGTGTTAGGTTTAGTTATGGTTAGGGTTAGGCTTATGTCAGGGTTAGGATAGGGTTGTGGTTAGGGTTAGGGTTAGTAAAGGGTTAAAGTTAGGGTTAGGTTAAGGTTAGAGTTAGGTTAGTTTTAGGTTATTATTTTGCTTAGGTTAGTGTTTAATGTTAGGATAGGGTTAGGCTTAGGTTTAGAGGTAGGCTTAGGTTAGGGTTAGGGTTAAGCTTATGTTAGGGTTAAGGTTAGTTTTAGGATTAGGGGTAGGCTTAGGTTAGGGTTAGGGCTAGGTTATGGTTAGGTTAGGGTTAGGCTTAGGTTAGGGTTAGGGTTAGAATAGGGTTAAGGTTATGGTTAGGTTAGTGTTAGGGTTAGTTATCAGTTAGGGATCCCAGTAAAAGAACTACAGATAAGCCTAAAAGTGTTATTATTTGGTACACACATTTATATTTGAGCACGTGCATTTCTTACTTTAAAATTTCTACACTATCAGGCGCATGTTCTTTCCAAACTTCACTTCCAGATCACATTTGTCCTGATTGCCATTCGGGAACACGGGAAGACTACTGCCACCTTCACCGGAAGGATTAATGTGTCACATCTGTTAGCACTAAATGGATTCTACATATTTATAAAATATTTCCTACACCGCAGTGCAACACTACTTGAGACTTGAACCAGTGCGCCTTTCTATAAATCCTCTACAAGAATATATATATATTCTGTATATATATATATATATATATATATATATTTGCTGTGAGAAATCAGTTGCCAATGTTGTGTATATGTTGCTATGGTGGCACTTGGAAAACAGCATTTGTTGCATGTATAAACAACTAAGGCCATTTAGAATGATGATGGGGTGTATTCTGTTCTGTTGTCTGTCAAATTTGATGCTGCTGTCATGAATCAGCTGCTAATATTTCAATCTGTTACTACACCCATGGCCAAAAGTTTTGAGTGACACAAGTATTGGTTTTCACAAAGTTTGCTGCTTCAGTGTTTTTAGACCTTTTTGTCAGATGTTACTATGGTTTACTGAAGTAAAATTACAAGCATTTCGTAAGTGTCAAAGGCTTTTATTCACAATTACATTGAGTTTATACAAAGAGTCAGTATTTGCAGTGTGGATGGTTGGGAGAAGTTTATCAACTTCTTGGCCACATATTGACTGATGGCCGCCCATTCTTGCCTAGTCAATGCTTGGAGTTTGTAAGAATTTGTGGGTTTTTGTTTGTCCACCCGCCTCTTCAGGATTGACCACAAGTTAGGTCTGGGGAGTTTCCTGGCCATGGACTCAAAATTTTGATGCATTGTTCCCCGAGCCACTTAGTTATCACTTTTTCCTTATGGGAAGGTGCTCCATCATTCCAACAGTAAAGCATCCTGAGACCATACATGTGTGGGGCTGCTTCTCAGCCAAGGGAGTGGGATCACTCACAATTTTGCCTAAGAACACAGCCATGAATAAAGAATGGTGCCAAAACATCCTCCAAGAGCAACTTCTCTCAACCATCCAAGAACAGTTTGGTGACGAACAAGGCTTTTTCCAGCATGATGGAGCACCTTGCCATAAGGCAAAAGAGATAACTAAGTGGCTTTGGGCACAAAACATCGAAATTTTGAGTCAATGGCTAGGAGGTCTGGAAAAAGAAGGGTCAACACTGCAAATAATGACTCTTTGTATAAACTTAATGTATTTGTCAATAAAAGCCTTTGACCCTTATGAAAAGCTTGTAATTTTATTTCAGTATCATAGTAACATCTGACAAAGATGTCTAAAAACACTGAAGCAGCAAACTTTGAGTAAACCAATACTTGTGTCATTCTCAAAACTTTTGGCCATGGCTGTAAAGCAGAATGTACACAGCTACAGTATGGCTGTCCTAAATGATTTTCAGTTACGGGCTTCTTATGTATTGTTCGTCATTAGATATATGCTTCTGTTTTATTTTAGATAGATATATTTAGACAATATATGTTAGATATATTGTTTAGTATGACCCCCTCCCTTTCATGCACCTGAAGAGAATTGATAAATTGATTGTTTGCTGTTTTGAGAGGCATAGATGGAACCAGCATTTGGAGGGCATGCTGGTTCTTGTAGTGCTAATTGGATTGCCATGGGGTGACTCCCAGGTAAGCTGGCTCTCAATTTGGATGTATTTCTGTATGTGCCTTTTATCATGAGTCATTACCATAGACAATTACATGGCCCAGAGTGGGTACTTTTATCATGCAGTGTAGGGACCACCAGTTATCAGAGAAGCTGTGAAGTTGGCCTGGTGGCTTACCATGTATTTGCAAATGCATGCAACAAATATCTCTGAATTTTTATTACCATATAGTTTTCAAGTATTGTTGCAGGTAAAATTTAGTGCGCTGGGGGATATCCCCCTTTTCTGTTTTTTAGCTATAAGATTGTATATGTTATGTAGCTTGTTTGCTAGTTGATGTTTAGGTGGATGAATTTGATGTATCATAGGGTAGTAGAGGTTATGTCAGTGTCAATTGTGTGATGACAAATGTGCATTATTAAATGTGAGAGGCATGCTCTTATTATTGGTTGCTGTGGGTGTTGTTATAGCCATACCAGTCCCTATGAACAGGCCCAGTGACAGGGGTGTACTAAAGATACTCCTGTCCCAGTGTGGATGGTAATGCCCAGGGATGTGACATCGCTGCCGGGGATCTGTTGCTGCCGGGTGATGCGAGTCTCTCCCCACCTTTCTATGCTTGGAGCATGCTCTGCACTTGTTGAGATAAGCCATAGCGCCGGGATGGAGAGGCGT
Source organism: Taudactylus pleione (assembly GCA_031769625.1). NCBI lineage: Eukaryota > Metazoa > Chordata > Amphibia > Anura > Myobatrachidae > Taudactylus > Taudactylus pleione. The sequence continues at coordinate 13,669,259 of JAUIMM010000384.1, forward strand.
CAGCAGGCATTTGCAGGGGCTGAGAACGCTACTGCTGGGTCCTCCCACCTGCATAGCTGCAGTTGGTATGGAGCACACACACACATACTCAAGGGGGCCCCTCAAAGACATCATTGTACTGGGCCTCAAGACTTCTGTTGCTGGCCCTGCCTATGAATGTGTCGCACTTCTGGTGCTTTGGTTTAGGGAATCAGTTTAATAGGATGTGCATAATTATAGGAAATAAACACTGGCACACACTTCTGTCTAATTGCCCCATATATGTTATATCTTGGTGAGGTCATTGCTTTGCTGATTCTTGGTTGGCCCCAGGAAGTAAATTCAAATTGGGGTAGGCAATGTCTGTCTCTCCAGCTTAGGCAAGGCATGCCGGACATTGCCTACCACTGGTCTATAACATTTATACTGTAGGTAGAATCTGATCAGTAGGCACCCATTCCTTTCCATCATTCTAATATATAGTTCTCTGCTTTCAATATCTCTTGTCATGATTCATTATGGATCTCAAAATTGCGTATGCATGCAGATCAACTGCGATAGTATGCTAATCCTCCATTGCGAATGGAATGCAAACTCAGCACTACATAAGGACACCCACTTTATATTGCACACATCCGTAATACTAGCAGAATAGCAAAACAATTGGTACAATCGAGTACCATCGCAGCCTCACGCACACTTGCACAAGGTCTGACCTTACTCAGAAATTGCTAACAACCACACACGCTATGAGACCTCATAAGGTGTATGGCATTGCAGTGGTTCATTTATGCATGCTCCTGCACTGGCACATCTGAGTTTCCCCGACCCCCCCGTCCCCCGTCACCTCCCACAAAAGATGCTTCCTGTCAATCAATCTGCAAGGAGTCTGCGTAGCCTCTGTGATCGCAGTTCCAATCACAATCGCTAGTTTGCGCATGCACACTGTGATGCATATGCTTGTGCAAAACGCAACAAGTGGCCGATTGGGTGCGGAATCGCAGTTGCGTATGGTAGTGAATCAGGCCCTATAATAGATGTATTTTGTTATAATTTAGAAAATGAGTGTCTAAGGGATTTTTCAGATTGTTCATCCGACTATGTTTCAATGATTTTTCACTTGACCATCAGTCAAGGATGGTTTAGCTACAATATATGGGCCTGATTCAGTCCTGCTCGCGAGCGCTGAGCACTCGCAAGCGGGTCGATGTTGGCCAAGTGCGCATGCGCACGACGGAGGCGGCTCCGTCGTGCACATGCGCGAGACCCGAATAACGATGGCCAAGCCGTCGTTATGGGTCTCGCACCAAAGGGGGCGTGCTGTTGATGGTGATTGACAGCACACTCCCTTTGGTGGGCATGCCGGGGGCGTGGCTGCCCAGACGGAGGCATTCCCATGGGAACGCCTACCATCTGGGGTCGGCCCCACTGACATTAGTGATGTCAGTGGGAGTGCTTTTGGCTCTGATACCTACCACAAGGGTCTCGTCGCAAGCCCGATGGCCCTGATTCAGAGCGAGCACTCTGTCAGAGCGTCCGGCTCTGAATCATGGCCTATGTTCCTTACTTTTCATTAGATTTGCTCTGGTAGTATTTTTTAGGACTCCCAGTGACTGTGGTTATGCTGATATATGCTTTGCGATCAGCATGCTGTGCCAAGAGACAAATAATCACCCACTTGAACACTATTAGAGCACAAGATTGTATAATCAGATGGCTTAATATTACACATATTAATCAATTAGAGTCCTGCCAATAATGCTTTTGTTTTGCATGTGCATTGCCCAAATAGTATCACGTACCTAAAAACAATTGCTCACATCCCCAGTAGCTAAAAACAGTATATGTCTTATATTTATATATTTACAGTACACATTTGCTCTTTAAAAAGGATACTGTTATTGCTTTTCAGGCTGGAAGTACGGGACTTCCCACTGATATGAAGAGAAGGGTTTTTTTGTACCAGGATGATTTATTATTTACAAGATTATAGTGCAAATAACATTATTTTGTCTAATGCACATCTTGAAGAAAAAATATATAGAAAACCATTATTAATACCAGCAACTTGAAACCACGGTTAGTATTGGCTTTTTAAAGAAAACGTTATTAAACTTTAATTTGTGCAAATTATGTTGTAGGATAATTGGCACTAAACATTTAATTTTTTTCTAAAATAGTCATATTGTTGAGATACAGTATATTGAACAGTTTTTGCTCATAATGTCTCTCCATTTAGATTTATTTTTATAGAGAAAAAAGGTTTTATGGTATGATACATAAGCAAAATTTTACATAAAAAGCACATATTCCAGATCAACAGAAAATATATTTTATAATACAAAATATTTGGAAGTCACATGATGGAAAACATACATTTTATATTACTACATAACTAGTTTGAGCAATAGAGCAAAAAAAGTAATATTGTGCCCATCACACCACTACACTATATACATACTGAATGTCCCTGGAGCTACCACATAAAATCCTACTGCCAACTGTGTAGTGTCATACCCATTACAATAGCCTCTTGCTCACAACAAAAACAATAACTCAAATACTCAAACAATCGTTTCATGGCCAACATAACAGCCAATGGCTATGAAATAACAACCATATGTACGCACAGCTGCCTTGATCCTTGTAGCACTGCCAAACAAACTCAGATACCAGCAAAAACTAATCTGAGCAACCAGCACAATAATTGTTTATTGAGCTGTGGTTGTGCTTCCTATTCATGTAGTTTAAATTTTAGTCAGTTTTCCTGAGCATATGTGTAAGTTGCCAGAGAAATCGGGTCAGGTTCTTTGTGTTTCTTTTTCGAACACACTTTAGTTATAGCCAGGGCACAGTGCAAGCCACAGAAGACTCATATTGTGAGCACTTACAGATCCAATATAAATTGTTCCCGGTACTTTTATACATAGTTTGTCTGCATCATTGTTTATATTATGTTTTATTAATATGGCGCCACAAGTTTTTAGTAGAGCTGTAGGAATAAAACAACATATTTACATAAGTGTATTAGGGGTCTATTTACTAAACCTTGGATGGAGATAAAGTGAACGGAGATAAAGTCCCATCCAATCAGCTCTTAACTGTAATTTTTAAACACATCCTGTGAAATGGCATTTAGGAGCTGGCTGGCTGGGACTTTATCTCTGTTTACTTTATCTCCATCCAAGGCTTAGTAAATAGACCCCTTATACAGTTACAGACAAGTTTACAAATCTACCTGTATACATATTTTCATAAATACAACCTGCAAGTTTCATAATTATGTAGCGGAGACTATAGGAGAGAGAGCCCTCCTCGCAAGAGCTTGCATTCTTTGTCTAACAGTGCAGACAACTATGGAGACCTGACCTCATTAGAACATATAGAAATCTTAGCAAAAGCCCTGATTGGAGAATCATGAAACCATTCTTGAAGTTAAAATTATTAAAGCAAAATAATTGTGAAGTCTGCTCAGCTTACTTGGAGTTCCAAAGTCCAAAAAATGTATTTGCACAAAGAAATAAATAACGTACTGCCCCTTACAATGCGCATGTGCGATTGGCACCAATACAAGGCTTCAGTTCTGAATGCACTGACTTCCATCGGTCACTGCAGTACAATTTATAAGTTCACATTCAAATAGTCCTTAGGGAATAAAATTATTGGGTACAAGCAGAGATCTGTATATACTCGACATCGGACAGGTCAGTTCCTTCTTCTTTGTGTGTGCAGCTGGATCTTAATTAGGCCAGGGGCTCAGCCAAAGGCTATCCCATGCTGGAAATCCTTTGTCTTACAGTATCATGGGTGAGGGGGAAATGTTTGAGTTTCAGGGGAAGCACATTACATTGCTTAACTGCAAATAAAGGGATCTAGAACATTACATAAATAATATTACATTTATATTTCCAACAGAGATGCAGTATTTACCTATAATACAATACATATTAAATGCTGATTAAAATAAGACTAAACATCAATATCAATATCAATAATTATTTAAAATAAGAACTTTGTAGTGATGATATTCCATAACCGCATGGTGTAATGATATTTGCAGGGTCACCAAAGTTATCCTATTGGAATACAGAACAAAACAAGCCTGAGGAATGGTGCAATATTATGAATCACAATAGCATACAATCAGATCTCATGCAATCAGAACTCATACAATCAGATTGGCTAATCATTATTTGTAACTTATATAAGTAAATGCCAAGATATCTGTCTTTAACAGTCCATCCTTTGATAGGTCACAAAACGCTATCATCCCTTCTTAACTTATGACATTTACCCAGACATAAAATTTTGTTATATATATATCTATCTATATATATATATATATATATATATATATATATAAATGTCCGTGAACCCGGCACTCCTGTTGATATACACGAATGCTCTGGTGCCCTCCAGGGTTGTAAATAACAGCCAAATGTAAGGAGTCCAATGAGAAGGCACTCCGGAGACTTTACAGCAAGTAATAAAACCATCTTTTAATACCTCCTATGTTTCGGGAGTTACCCCGTCACCAGGGCCTGAATAAACATACAGCACTAGCACAACATATAAATACCCTCCCCCATAAACAATTAACACTGTGGGTTATCTCACCTGAGGGATGCCAGCTGACAAGATCCCCAGCAGCATGGCCAGACAGCATGTCACTGTCTGGTGACATCATCAGTCCTCGCCCCCCCACCACATGAGCTCAAACCCTGGTTGCCAAGCAACCAACACCACTGCATACAGCGTAATAAAAACATACAATAAACATATGTTAAAAATTACATTGTCAGCACTGCAATAATCTCACATGAGGTATACACTTTTGTACAAACTAAATAATAATTCAACTACTTAAATATCCATATTTCCAACTCTAGCAAGGATCATCATAAGAGTCCAAATTCTTCCCCTCAGGGTAATTCACAACATAATCTACTATCAAAACACTAGACATAGTACCATATGAGCTACAATGAGCTCCAAGTAACTATGCCTAAATAAAGCAATAGGGTGAAGGAGTAATTACAAACAAAAATCCCTGATGCACTTCAATCTTCCATCCAATACATTATATTGCATGTTACCCTGCCCAAATGCATATGAGACAAGGTATCCTTGCCCCTATAAACTTTACTATCATTACAAAAAACACTGTAGCCCCAAGGTTTCATTCAAGCCCCTGGTTGCAAGGGTACCCAGAGTATGTATCCACTTAGATTATTTTTGAAGCAGACATCTACCTCTCTTATCACCATGTTTCAAAATTGGCACATGATCAATAATTATAGCTCTCAGGCAAGCCACACCATGTCGAAACTGTGAAAAGTGCCTAGCCACTGGCTGATCACTATGGCCTGAATCTATAACCTGAATGATTGCACTTCTGTGCAATGCCAATCTTTCCATAAATTTCCTCATAGTTGAAACCACATGGGCAAGATAGGAGGTAGATCACATGAGTTGTTGTACAGGTCAATGCATAATGAATTTTGTACTTTTTCGCCGTGTGAGGATGTGCAAAGGTGTCCCCCACCAATAAGGACCTACAAGTCACTCAGCCCAAACAGCAGAAACACCCCACTCTCTGACTCAAAAAATGTGTTGGATTCATCCTATCAATCCCTGTGATATCCAGATTCACTACTCTGTCTTTCAGGTTTCTCCCTCTCGTGTGACAGGGCATCAGTCTAGAACTGTATAGTGCTGACAGCTCCCTATCTGAATTAACAATTGGCCACCAACCTTTTGCTCTCTTATTGATTCTAACACTACTGGTTGTGTACCTATTTACCCATGGGACAAGGCAAGAGAAAGCACACAGCGAAACGCGCGTTGGCACACCAGCCGTGTGTGCTCCCTTTCTGAATTAAGAAATCATGTTATGATCCTATGTTATGACTATTGTAATACAGAGAAACCTGCACTGTGACAGGACGTGACTATGTGAGAGAGCTCAGCCATCTCACTAACCGCTCAATAAGCAACAGTGTTGCAAGCTGTGCATGTGTGTTTTGCTACTGATGTAACCAATGTTATACTAGTTACAACATAGAGAATCCCTATATCATCCGAAACCATCAATAAATAATCACCTCATGCACTTATGTTTAGGGGATTGAATAGACAACAAATGTGAATGATTCTTTGACCATAATATATTATAAATGAATGGGGAAGAGACAAAATAATATATAAATTGAATAAGAGCTTTCATTGCTCCCCCATTAAATCAATGGATAAGATATCATATAATTAATATCCCACTGGCGAATTACATTGTTAGATTCAGTGATTATCAAAATTAGGTGCACATGCACTAATTTTAAATAACTATTCCCCCAACAAATTTGTGCAGAAGATCGATACTCCGTTGATAAACGGTACCCTCGACCACAATGAGTCACTGCTACTATAAGGTGATGGTGTATTAAATTAATGATGAATTGTTAATACTTTCTGGTGTGATTTATGGAGTCAATGAGTCACCATTATAACAATAAAACATGCAACAGACAAGGTGTATTTGTGATATACTAAAGGGGGAATTTAGGACCAGTTATGATTAACTACACCAATTAAAATACTCAAGAGACTATATAGCGGAACAATATCAATATATGTGATACCATTGGGTAGAAGGGTACACCCTTCATTCAAGGAGATTCTCATACCGATACGTTAATATATCTCTTGTAATATATCGATACTGTAGGTTCACTACCTTTACTGTAGCCCTTTCCCCCCCTATTTTTCTCTGTTTTTCATTTAGAGCTTCAACCATTAATATTGTGATTATATGACTGCTCAATCTTATTACATATCAGAATAATAGATTTAACAGATTGACAAATTGAGACAAATGGCGGGGCATTTTTTTATTAAAATATAAACATATACAAAACATTTTCACAGATACTTATCACAAATCTTCACATTATATCACTTTTCATTTTTTAATTGATATTTCACTAATTTTGGTGCCATTTGCACCAATCTTTTTAATGTATACCTAATAAAGATTTATCTTTTTTATGTTAATGGAAAACTTCATGTGCGCCACACATTAAGACAAACTCTTTCTTTCTTCTTTTAACAACTTAACAACACTAGAAGAAGAGTTGTGTTCATTTAATAGGGCACGGAGGTCCATTTCCATGCCCTGCCAGAAGATAAGCAGATCATCAATGAATCTATAATACATGATGACCTCCTTCAATAGAGTACCATCACTGTACAATGAACTCTGTTCAACATCATGCATGAAGGTGTTGGCATACGATGGGGCCACATTGGACCCCATCGCACACTCCGCCCTCTGCAAATAGTATTTCCCGTCAAAAAGAAAGTAATTTCTCTCCAAAGTGAGCCACAACAATTGTATAAAAAATCCACTGGTGGACCTGTATTAATAGGATAATTGGTAATATGCTTTCTCACTGCCTCCACACCCACATTGTGTGGGATGTAGGTGTAGAGGCTGGTTTCAGCAGCACTGTACAAACATATGTTTGCAGGTAATTCCCCCAAAGACTCAAATGTCACCAAAAGGGTCGTAGTGTCCTTCAAATAGGAGGACATCTGTTGTATACAAGGATTCAAAAGGGTATTCAAATACACAGATGTAAACTGGTACAAGGACCCCTGTGCAGATATAATCAGATGCCCCTGGGGGTCCACTAAACATTTGTGGATTTTTGGCAGAGTATAGTAAAGTGGCACCACTGAGTGAGTTACAGTCAGGGCCTTCTGTAGTTTCTGTGTGATGATTTGTTGCTGGACCGCTTCTGTCAGTATTTGATCAAATTCCCATTTTAAATTAGCAAGTGGGGTCACCAGGAAGCAATTCATATATGGATGTGTCCTGTAATTGTCTCAGGCACTCCTTCTTGATGTAAATATCTCTCTCCAGAATGGCAGGATAATGATGACTTTGTTTTCTAAAAGTACGGATAGGAATACCTTTCTGCAGCATGACAGGTAGTCCCATGGGTCAATAGGTACACAACTAGTAGTATTAGAATCAATAAGAGAGCAAAATGTTGGTGGCCAATTGTTAATTCAGATAGGGAGCTGCCAGCACTATACAGTTCTAGACTGATGCCCTGTCACATGAGAGGGAGAAACCTGAAAGACAGAGTAGTGAAACTGGATATTACAGGGATGGATAGGATGAATCCCACACATTTTTTGAGTCAGAGAGTGGGGTGTTTCCGCTGTTTGGGTTGTGTGACTTGTAGGTCCTTATTGGTGGGGGGACACCTTCACACATCCTCACACGGCGAAAAAGTACAAAATTCGCTATGCATTGACCTGTACAACAACTCATGTGATCTACCTCCTGTCTTGCCCATGTGGTTTGAACTATGTGGGCAAGACAGAGAGGAAATTTAAGGAAAGATTGGCATTGCACAGAAATGCGATCCATCAGGCTATAGAGTCAGACCATAGTAGGCCATAGTGACCAGCCAGTGGCTATGCACTTTTCACAGTTTCGACATGGTGTGGCTTGCCTGAGAGCTATAATTATTGATCATGTGCCAATTTTAAAACATGGTGGTAACAGAGGTAGATGTCTGCATCAAAAATAATCTAAGCGAATACATACTCTGGGTACCCTTGCACCCAGGGGCTTGAATGAAACCTTGGGGCTACAGTGTTTTTTGTAATGATAGTAAAGTTGATAGGGGCAAGGATACCTTGTCTCATATGCATATGGGCACGGTAACATGCAATATAATGTATTGGATGGAAGATTGAAATGCATCAGGGATTTTTTGTTTGTGATTACCCCTTCATCCTGTTGCTTTATTTAGGCATAGTTACTTGGAGCTCATATGGTACTATGGGCCTGATTCAGATCCCCTCACAAGCGCACAGTGCTCGCAAGCGGGTCGATGGTCCCCGACTGCGCATGCTCCACCTCCGGCGTGCGCATGCGCGAGACCTGTACTGCGATGGCAGCTCCGTCACAATGGGTCTCGCTACAAGACGGGGTGGCTGTCAATGTTGATTGACAGCTCGCTCCATTTTGTAGGCGGGGAGGGGGATGGCTACACAAATGCAGGAATTCCCTTAAGAATGCCTAGCATTTGTGGGCAGCCCTACTTACATCACTCGTGATGTCAGTAGTGGACTTCCTGCACCATTAGAGCAGGAAGTCCACTCGGGCTTGCGAAAGCTGAGACCCTACCACAGGGTCTCCTTGCAAGCCCGATGGTCATGATAATCGTGACCATCGCCAGGCCACTCACAAAAGCTGTGGGTGGTCACCCACAGCTTAGCGAGCGGCCTGGAGGCTGAAAAAAAAAATCCCCGCCCTGATTCAGAGTGTGCACTCGCAAACAGCGAGCACTTCTGAATCAGGCCCTATGTCTTGTGTTTTGATAGTAGATCACGTTGTGAATTACCCTTAGGGGAAGAAATGGGACTCTTGTGATCCTTGTTAGAGTTGGAAATATGGATATTTAAGTAGCTGAATTATTATTTAGTTTGTACAAAAATGTATACCTCATGTGAGATTATTGCATTGCTGACAATGTAATTTTTAACATGTGTTTATAGTATGTTTATATTATGCTGCATGCAGTGGTGTCGGTTGCTTGGCAACCAAGGATTGAGCTCATGTGGGGGGGGCGAGGACTGATGATGTCACCAGACAGTGATGTGCTGTCTGGCCACGCTGCTGGGGTCTTGTCAGCTGGCATCCCTCAGGTGAGATAACCCCCAGTGTTAATTGTTTATGGGGGATGGTACTTGTATGTTGTGCTAGTGCTGTATGTTTATTCTGTTTGTCCCTGATGAAGGGGTAACTACCGAAGCGTAGGAAGCATTAAAGGAAGGTTTTATTACTTGCTGCAAAGTCTCTAGAGTGCCTCCTCATTGGATTCCATATATATATATATATATATATACACAAATCAGACATAGATCATTCAGTTGAGTACAGGAGGAAAGGGTAAGATGTGGTAGGATGTGGGAACTCATCTAACCTGTAAAGGATGCTTGGAGAATTTAGGGCTAAATTTTCTATGATGTCTGGTGTAACATTCACTATACATATAATTATGTATGGCTATATCTATTCACATTTCTTTCCTTATTAGAACTAATTGAAATATTTCAAACTATACATACATTCTTTACGATCCACCAATAAATACTAATTCGCTAAAGGATGTTTGCCTATTTCAAATCACAATTTGCATTCATAGACCTTTTTCTTCTTCAATTTTGGACCCTCCAGAGCATTTCAAAATCCCAAAGTTCATCAGATCTATTTATTATACTAAAATTGAACAATGCGTTAGGTTGGACTGAATTTTCTTATCAATTTCTCCTCTGATTCCACACCTTCAGTACCACCACCAAACCCATTCTCCATCACTTGATTACCTTTGCAAAAAATAGATTGTCCTGTGGGAAAAACAAAAAATGTGGAAAAGAGAGAAAGAAAAAAAAAATAGGAGACAAAAAGTCCGAAAGAATGCTGTGGTAGTAGATCTTTTGTTGGATCTTTATTTCAGGTGTTTAATGGCAATTGTCTCTTTAAGTCTCATGGAATAGATTCTCGAGTGATGGCGTAACATGTTCAGTCTCTGCTTGGTCTTGAATTTTCTCAGTATTACTGACTTTCTTGCCGTGGGTGGCATGTATCCAAGTATCTCTTTCGGCTACCTTCAAGACTGTAGTGCTAGTCATCAAAACCTGGTACGGTCCTTCCCACCTGTCTACTAAACAATCTGAACATAATAAGTTTTGGATCATAATATATTTTCCAGGCTCAATCTCATGGCATTTTGCTTCTGGCATCTTAGGAGACAATAATTTCAATGGTTTTTGTTGCTTCCTCAAGTGCTTACTCATTTTTATGAGGTAACTTCATTGTTGCACTTTAAATCTTCTTGAGGATTTATCATCACATGGGTTGTTTACCAAAAAGTATATCAAAAGGTGACAGGTTAAAAGGTGGTTTGGAGTGGTCCTGATGCTGTGCATGACTAGTGGCAATGCTTCTGGCCATGCAAATGGATTCAGTATGATTTACCACCAGCCACATGGCCGGCGGTTCTAATCTCAACAACGGCGTCCCGGCAGAGGAGGAAATCCTGATTGTCCTTAGGTACGTATAAACTAACCTAATTCCCCCTTCCTAAACCTAACCCTCCCTTAGGGGTGCCTAACCCTAACCTCCCCCCTAAGTGCCTAACCCTAATCCCCACTCTAAGTGGCTAAACCTAACCCCTCCTTCCCCTAGCCTAAACCTGGCACCTGGGGGGGTGCCTAACCCTAACCTCCCCTGGGGGTGCCTAACCCTAACCTCCCCTTCCAGTAGCCTAAGCCTAACCTCCTGGGGGGGTACCTAACCCTAAGCCCCCCCTGGGAACCCTAAACCTAAACCCTCCTCCCTGTCTGCACCGGTTGCCCAGCTTACCTTTGTTCGGTAAGCTGGGTGTCGGGCTCCCGTCGTAGGGAAAATTACAGGCGTTGGGATCTCGACGCCTGTCATTTAACCCTTGCTGTGATTATACAGATGGGAAGTACGCGGTCGGGATTCCATTCATCAGCTTCCCGACTGTATCCCCACGCTAACCCAGTTTCAACCATCGCTTTGCTCAGTTTGTTCTTAATAGTCCTATTGACTCTCTCCACTGGTATGCCTGCTGCTGTCAAAGGTATAAAACATTATTCTTATCTGTCATAGGACCCCAACTTTATATATATGAAATCAAACTGATATAAATGTTCCATGCAATCATGCGTATCTGTGTAACTGCTAAATCCTCATCACTCTCCACCCTTTGTATCTTATGATAACTAAATTACAGATTTAGCATATTACATGTTTTGATGGTTATTATTTGATGATGCCATAAGGGACTATTTCCATCTTGTGCTCATTTGTGTCAAATTTAGAATGAGCACATATTGCATAGGGTGCATATAACATTAGATTACGCCCTTATATTGTGTTTTTCCTAAATCCTGTCTGGTGTCAAGTGCCTCATCCCCTGAGTCAGACATGTCCCACAATATTTCTCCTTTGACCGACATGGCTTATCCTTATAATGAGTCCTGCTTGCAAGAGATGAAACAATTGTTTTAGCATTAGGCAAAAAAGACATTAATTATCATAACAATATCTCATCCATATGAATAAGGATGGATAAATATAGAGGTTATTAAGGATCTGGTCGTCCCTCTATCTACAATAAAAGTTTGATTAGTACCAGAAACATTAATTTTTACATTAAGTTCATCATTGAGGATTTCTGTCACTCTATCTGGCTGTAGAACACAGGTATGACCTAAACTTCAAGAGTTATTGACATACTCACATGTAGCATTTATGGCTATCATTTGTGCTTGTCTCTGGTATGTAGCATCAGGTACTTGGGTATTCAGCCAAATTTCCCTGTTCCTGATTATGTGTAGAGTAATTTCTCCCATGTACCTGAGAATAAACTAAGTCTGTATTTCCCTTCTTATATTGTTCCACTTTACATTTCCTGGCCATATGTCCTATTTGTTCACATGTGTAACACTTACCTGACTGTGGCTGTCTTTGCTTTACATACCGTACACTGTACCTTTGCTGCTGTGGATGCTGTTCCTGCAGGGCCTGTCTACTCACAGTCATACATTTTTCAATTTGCATTTCCTTTCGTTTGATTATATTTTTATCATGAACAATAGCTGATTTCCTAAGGGCATCTACCTTGATTCCTCTCCAATTTTTATATATGGGTTCATGGGCATTACCCAAATCCGTAAAACATTTTTGACAATTTGTTATATCTTTCCTAGGATCTGGGAATTCAGTAATAATTTACCTTAATTCAGATCTACTCCAAGGACAGTGCTGAGCTACATTTCAAAATGGGATCACACCATCCTGTCACGGTCACCATGGAGAATTCCCCTGTTGATGGGGTGAAAGCTGAGATCCCGGATTGAGGGAGGAATCGGAGGCATGGGGCATAAATATAAGATCTTCTCATCCACGGATGTCAGACGTTGATGAGACCAGTCCAAAGGTGCGGAGTCTAACCAGCAGGGAGGTGTTCTCCAGTGACCCCACCAATCGGGATATGGGTTTAAGCTGCACCCAACTGGCAGGTCACAGTCCTTTGAACTGGTGTCCGATACCGTGAGAATAGAGACAAATAAACAATGGCCCTGGGAATATACTTCAAGGAGAAGTACTATTACGGGAGACTGATACTTGTATTGGAATGCTGGATGCACTGTTATGACAAGGAAAAGACTTTTGTAACTAGTTCTCAGGAAAGGGTCCTGGATGCAAACTAGCGTCGAGATAGTCACTAGAAACTTGTACACCAGAAAGCGGTTCTGGACACAAACTTGTGTCGAGATGGCCACTTGAAACTTGTACACCAGAAAGGGGTCCTTCACGCAAAACTGCATCGAGAGGTGGTATTGTAATGCACACAGGCGAGATGTCAGATGCACTTTTGCACAGAAGGTTGGTATGTGTTTTGCACACAGGCTAGATGTTTAGCGCACTGTTGCAGAGAGAGATGGTACTTGTTTTGCACACAAGCTAGATGTTGCGAGCAGTGTTGCAGATAAAGATGGTGCTTGTTTTGCACACAAGCTAGATTTTGGATGCACTGTTGCAGAGAGATTAGGCACTTGGATCACCAGTAATCATGGAGGAACCTGGAACGAGGTAACAGAAAGAATACACTCATAGCTACAATGTTACACAGGTAACTTCCTTCTGTCCGGAGGCCAGCTTTATACCCCGCAGTAGCAGATCATTGGAAGACAGCATCAGCTGACTACCACCATGCTACCATTGGGTACAGGGTAGTCAGGTGATGAAAACTGTCATGGCTGCGTCCATGACGGCGACCGCAGTAACCAAGGCACAGCACAACTCAAGGCAGTCTACAAGGCTCTAAGATTAATACTCAGTGCATCACCCTCCGCCGCACCAGGCGTCTGACCACACGAAAGACCAGGGGAAGCTGGCACTGGGCTGAGTAACGGCTTATCCTAGGCCGCAACCTGACACATCCTTATTAAGCTTACTATTGGGAACAGCTATTGTGCATACAGGGTGTAGTCCTGCATGTTCACTATTGTTTATTCTAATTGCAGGGACTATTGTTTCAATAGCATGAATGCTCCTGGGCTTATTAGCATTTGAGAGCATCTTATGATCCCCCACTATGGCCACTGGAGCAGAAAATACTCATCCCTTACTTAGGGGCCCTCCTGTAACTGAAGGACATGAGAAACAGCAGAAATTAAAGCAGGTTCATAGTCTTCATTAAAATCATCATATTTTCTTTTTCCATCACTGGATACAAATTACATTTAACTTTCTTATCAGCGGTACTTAGGCCATCATCTGCATGTGGTGGAGGTAGTCCGCTTGTGACATGTGTAACCAATTGCGTATCTTTGTTTATACCAGTATGTGTGATTTTTTCTTTTCACACCATATACTGCCCTCATGTAGCCACAAATTCAAACACGTATTATGTTTAAGTCACCACTTCAGCGATCTTAACGTACAAATCTTATCTTTAACTGAGCTAAATATTTCTGGGTCAAAGCTACCAACACTAGGAAATGGTTTCACACATTTTGCAGTCAATTTCATCCACTTATCACAGTACGGTGTTGCCTTCACACCATACTTTTTTGCATACCTTGCTGACCCTACTGGTCCTATTTTGACCTTCACACCAGTCACAATTTGCCCCTGACGCCTCTGCTTTGTTCTCATAGCGGAAAATCTTATTCCTGTCGTATGAAAACAAGCCATGGTGTGCGTCCATGGGCTCATGTTACTTAAGTGACGTGTCCTCCACTCATCACGACTGGGAGCACACCAAGCCACATTCAAGGTGTCTTTCCAGTGTGGTCCCTAACACACACTGTTAAAGACTGATACCGTCACTCAGTTACAATTTCTTGTCTCTGAGCCGGGCCAATCACCTGCTTTCATTGGTACTATTTACTGCAAGCTTTGATGATTGCTGTAAACAATTCAAGCAGATTAAAACTCTAGCCTTAACCACTTGCATTTCGGAAATATACTTTCAAGCTAATCTAACCTCACAACACAACAAAAATACTTGTAATCCCTACAGTATCTTGTATATTTCAAAAACCTGAATGCCTCTTACCTGGGCATTCAGCTTGATACCTCACATGGGCACCCCACATTTCAAAAGCGATGTGACCTCCACTTTTTAACAATATTTCCAACACACAATTCACATACACTCTTTTTCCTGTACAGGAATTTTCTATTGCTGGTAGCTTATTCCCAGAAACTTCTAACAATTTACTTCAGTATACTATACAATAGCAGAACAAATATAAACATTTGAATTTAGTGGCAAACAGTAAATGCAGTATATACATAACTTAAAAACACAGCCGCTTACCCTTGAACATAACCATGGAATTTAAGTACACAATCTCTTTACATAAAAAAAAATATCACAATAGGACTTTTGTAGGAATTCAGCTTGCCAGCACCAGATGCACTCTAAGAGAACGATTTGCGTTCTTACCTTAAAGATTCTTTGCCATTGTGCTGAAACAAAAATGAATTCTGGGGCAGTACCTTTAATTTTAGATATCTTTTCTATTTAAAATATATATACTGACTGAGATTAAAACTAAACTATGAGTCAGTCTCTGAGGCCACAGATTCTGTTATCAGTGTGACTGGCTCAGAGCTTTTCAGGTGCTAAGTAACCTTTTCAGCTTACAAGCACAGGAACAGTAAATTAAGGTAAATTAAAACTGTACAATACTGTATCTTAACTGGGCTAATTTGGGAAACACCCCAACTACAGTTCATTTGTTTTTAAATGGTACTAAAATACTATACATAACAATCATGTATGTATATGCACAGCATATGCCATACAACAGACACAGGATTTTAAAAACAAAGTATTTCTTTAGTTTTCAGGAAGATGTCTGGATTCAGCACTGACTCTTCTCTCCACCAATTAGAATTTATTGGATTTTATCTGAAACCCGGAATACTCGTCTGTGTCAACTATCAATGTTGTATTACCTCAACATATAAACTTAAGCAACTACAGTATAAGAATATGCTAGCATTTCATAAGCACTTAAAATTAAGTTCAACTCAATAGAAATGTACAACTACTGTATACACTTACAAGTTTTGAAATATCTATCCAGTTGATACGCTATATTTATATTAAATTCCTTTACCCTAGATATTGAATGTTTCAAGTGTGTTAAATAAAATTATATTGATTCTATTTTGATGGTGCACATATATTGTTGCAAGCCCGAGCTTGGTGCACATCTGTTGTTACAGAAAGCTATTGTTACTATTGTCCTTGGGTTGCTTATTTATTTGTTAATTTGTAGCTACATCCAAGTTTTAGATACTAGGTAGGATAAACTTCACATATAAAGTAATTAGGGGTCCATTCATCATCTCTTAATGGCCCATTACACATGCAGAAATGCTAGTGTTTGAGAGAAAGAAAAAAAACACACATACACTACCTGTTTCAGCATCAGGTTTAAAACATAGCATTTAAACCAGCGGTTACATTATCATAATAAACTTTGTAAATAAAAGGTCCAAGTTGTACAGATAAAATTTGAAGTGATGACGGTAAAGCTAAAATATAAAACCAAATATATTGCAGGATGATTAGCAGTCTGCACCTGTTACTATGGATACTGGGAACCAGAAACCGGAAGCAAGATTGTTGTCCTTTGGTAACTATGGATACTGATAAACACCAGTGGTGCCGAAAATGATGTAGTGGTATTAACCAGAACTTCCGGTCACCATGGATACCGACAAACAAAAACAAAAGTAGTATTGAATAATGGGCTTTCCAGTAATCTATGAAGCCATAGGTCTACAAAAATATATATTATATAATTTATAATTAGGATAAAATCAAATTAGTATCTCTGAGGAATCAGAGTCTACCTCACATATATAATTAATGATATATCCTTGGTAACATGAATCGAAATGGGTATATATATAAATAGAAGTATAAAATAACGTTAATTCTGATATCTTATTCATTATAAATACAATATCATAAAACAATAAAACAACCTAATCAATTTGTACAATTGTATAAGATAGTTGGATGTTCATTTCTCAGTATAAAACGATAAGGTGATTGAAAGGAGAAATTAGACTGACAAGAGGACGGATACTTACATTTTTAGGTATATAACAAGTTAAAGCAGATTGGAGGAACAGGGATGAGGAAAGAAAGTGAATTTTGTGGTTCTATAAATTAAGAACTATTGTCCCTGGAGGTTTAAATCATGAATTTGAATGAAAATGCTTTCTATAGCCAGTATGCAGACCTTACGCTTATGACTCGTTAAATTTAGAAGGGAGAATAGGTGAGGGATGGGGTACGGTATAGTAAGGGCATCTTCATGTAAATGTGACTGAGTCAGACCATGACACAGGTGCATATTAGTCTGTCTGGATTGCTGGTGTAAAATACTCTATGATGATGAATTAGTAGGATTAGCTAACCATTTCTTATTGTCTTAACGTGGTGGCTATTTAATGTCTGTACAACAATCATCCTAACAAAGAAGATTTTTATTGCAGTCATACAGGGATAAAGAGATACTTTAGGTGTAGGGCTGTTTCTAATTAATTACAATTGTAATGCTTAAGTATGAGGAACTGCAATCACACTTTATAGAAAGTTTTGTTATTCTTTAATGTGTACGGAATACATTTGGATTTTGGACCCCACAAGATAATAACATGTGGCTATTGGGGATACTGCAATAAACATAATTTTTCACAACAATATCTACACACTAACACAATCATACACTATATACTGATTTATCATTTTGAAACATCTATTTAGCCGATTATATTTGCTTACATTTTAATCTATATGAAGTTGATTTTTTTTTTTACTACTTTGCTAGATCAGAATGTGACAAATGTGTCATACGTGCTGAAGGGATGTCATGCATATTAATATTGTTTTAATACATTTGTTTAACAACACATTACACAATGATTAATGTGGAGGGTGTCTGCAACATAAATTCCCTGCAATGTTTATGCAGTTTAATCCCAAAACGCTTACATGATTAACACACATATCATCATTATTCCATTTCTCATGTTTATGTGTCATATAGGCTCATTTGATCAGGTGATAAGGAAAACCTCCCCTGGCACCAGCAGGAGCCCCAGCGCCATCCCTGTCACACAATAGCGAGGTCATTATATTGCCATTGGCAGAATAAACCCATTTGAAAATAAAAGAACAACTTTTGCTCGTTTCCCGCATGTCAAAGTCACAATAGATACTACACATGTGGCCCTTGTTCCACCAGCAGTATGAAATGAGTCAGTCTTTCATAACTACATTCCTTCAATGTGTAGGCTATATGGACTGTGTCTCTCGTCATTTGGAGTAGGGTGCCAGTTTTTCTGTGAATATTTATGACACCTTCATAATAAAAGATTCAGCAATATTGCAAACATTATATCTATTAGGTAAATGTGTTTGTACTCATTCAAAGTAAGTTGTCTATATCATAGCTAGAATTAGGAGCTGTATATATTTAATTGTATTCCATGTAGAGAATCATAATTTTACCTTATGACAATTGCTGATGACGATGACGATAAAGAAAACAGCTAAATCATTCTCACCAGTAGTCCTAGCACACAGATATACAGATAGGAAATGCATTTCATATTTCATTTACAGTTCTGTAAGCCAGCTGTGGTAAAGGTCAGCTTACCAAGCAAAGACTTGGACCTCATTCAGAGTCGGTCGAAGTGGCCGCACGGTCGTACGCCACCGATGTTCGCTATACTGGGCATGCGTAAAGTTCGCAATGCGCGTGCGCAAACTAACCGCTACGATCAGAAATTTCTCTCTCCTTGAACACAGCCAGGTCGGTAGTTTGAGTGACAGATGGAGGCGTTTGTGGGTGGTAACAGGGGAAGGTGCTTGAAAACGGGGGAGTGGAGATCCGAACGCAGGCGTGCCAAATTATGCGAACGGCGTTTTATGGGAGTGCATATGGATTATGGGAGTGCGTAATTAACAAAGTAGCGTCATGGCACATGTGACATGGGAGGTTTTTACACTGACATGATCATAGTGCTTAAGAGAGGGTATGGTCAACCTTAAGCTCTACGACCAGTTCCGATGGTTCCCGATGGTCTCGATTAATCATTATATGCCCGGAGATGATGTGCAATGCATACGAGAAGGGGGCGTATTTATTTGTCTTCCGACCGCTTCCTCCCCTTGGTCGCCAACTACCGATCCGAACTTAGGGATGCAACTTGCGAGGGAATCATTTGAATATCCGGCCCCTTTTCCCGTACCACCGTGCGGCCGCTTTGACCGACTCTGAATGAGGTCCTGTATGCTTTAGTACGCAGGATATGAATTCACAGCTACCAATATTATTTTAAAAATGTTAATTGATGTTACAGCCCACTTCACCAAATTGTCTTTATTTTATATTTCTTGTTAATATTAAACATTTTCCACAATCATAATATCAATCGCAACATGTTAGAGTCATCCTTTGCTCCTTGTTTGATATAAAGAATGCAACATATTGTGTGATGCTTCACAAACATGCATATTTAATAAACTAACATTTTATAGACTTACTAAAAATTAAAACTAAAGTGACTGTGCTGGTGTATAAAAGTCTGTAGTACTAGTACATATACCTGTTGTCAAATGATCACAAATGGCTTCTCTCAAGAAAAAAAACATTTAATAACACATATCATATAAATAAAAATATATCAAAAACATCTTAGTATAAAAGGCAGCAGAGAAATATGCATAAAATATGTCCGTATAAATAAATAAAAAAGTCTGCGATATTTTTAGGAGTGCCAAATTTCATAAAATAGACAGTCCCAACCTGGACGTTTCAGTGTTTGATATATATATATATATCACAAAAGTTCCATAGCAAGACAGATTGTCACCTAATATTAATATCCCCAGCTTGAAACATCAATAAGTGAGATGTAACTTGCCGCTGAGCCCTACGTCTGAGGACTTGACAGTGTGTGTAGCGGTGGCAAAAGTATGCACAAGCTGACAGTCCTAGTAAATACAGTGGGCATCGCTGGCAGCTGCTTACGGAAAGTGCAATGTGCTGGGGAAATCCCGTTGTAGCTGGCCAGCTAGAGTCTTTCTGGGCTGTGGGAGCTGTGGGAGGCAGGTAATTCTGATTTCAAGGCACTCCCTCATGTCGTACAGGACCAATGGAACAATAGATGATTATAATATGTTCTAGCTTGTATGAAGTGGCAACTTCTTTGGAACATCCACGTATAAAATGAATGCAGCAAACTGTAAAGCATCAATGCATTTCATTCTACTTCTGAGAACTTGTTCTTAAATAACATGTTGACACCAGAGTGTTGACATATGGTTTTTTGCTTATTTTATCCTAACCCTATATATAAATCTGTCACAGTGTGCCGGACACCGGTCATTACTGACCGGGTCCCGCAGCACTGGAGTCCCTGCTGGCAGATCCGTAGCTAGACATTTTTGTGCCCTGTGCCAGAAAGAGCTTTGGTGCCAAATCGTAAACAGAGGCAGTCCTTTTTATGGACAGGCCAAAAAAAGGGCATGGTCTCATAAGGAAAGGGCATGGCCACACTATAGTACCACCAATTCACATTACACCACACAGCAGTGTCACTTATTTACATTACACTACATATCTGTAGTAGTGTCCCTTAGGCACATTATGCTAAATTATACTAGTGCCCCTTACACATTACGCCACTAAGTAGTAATGCCCCTTACACATTAAGCCACACAGTACAACTCCCCCCTCCTCCCTTACATATTATACCACACAGTACAACTCCCCACCTCCTCCCTTACACATTAAGCCACACAGTACAACTCCCCCTTTCCTCTCTTACATATTATGCCACACAGTAAAACTCCCCCCTCCTCCCTTACACATTATGCCACACAGTACAACTCTCCCTCTCCTCCCTTACACATTATGCCACACAGTACAACCCCCCCTTTACATATTATGCCACAGCACTGCCCCACCACCTGCCTCTGTCTGTAACAGTGTTAAAAACACAGTGGACAGGACCACACATGGCAGGTTCTGTCACTATCCAGTGCCCTGGTGTCCACAAAGTGCAGCCGCAGCACGCCGTTCCCTGCTTTACCCATCCAACAGCAGCAGCTCCTCCACAGAGAGACTTCACCCACAGAACTGTGGGAGTCTTGGACGGGGAGACATCTTGATGTAATGACGTCTCTCCTATCCCAATAGATACAGGGCTTGTTGCACTTGCTGGGACTTGGGAGGTTGTGCCGGAGACTCAGACTGAGTGAGTCACACTCTGTCCCATGTAGGGGGGGAGCTGAAGGCTGCGGCTGTTAATTGCCCTCCTGCTTGGCGCCACAATGGCGCATCGCGATTTAAGCAGTGGCAGCCAATCACTAGCAGAGAAACTAGAGAGAAAATTAGGTGGGTGGCTGGTGTTCCACCCTCAGGACAGTTGCGCTCTGTGTGGTGGCACCGGCAGCACCACCCTAGATATGGCCCTGTCAGCTGGTGGCGGGCAGCAGATGGGGAGTCCCCTGCGCCCGCTGCTTGTGTCTCTGCTCCCGGCCCCTCTCCATCTCCCAATACGGCTGCAACTGCAGGCAGCCGCGGCTCCACTAGAGATGCGTGCACTGTCCTGCAAGGGGAATTTGAAGCAGCAGGGGCACCAAACATGGAGTCACATTTGGCGCTATAATTGGACTTCTCCCTATAAGAGGGAATCTCTGGCAAAAGGCAGGTGCCAGAGTATAGGTTCATAACTTGCTTCTGCATACTTGATCTGTGTCCCTTGTCTGTTCACTGTTTCTGACCTTGGCTATTCTCTTCAACCTGATTTTTTCTCATTCCTGGTATTGTGCAGCTCTGATGGTTCTGACCCGGATTGTCGACCTCCCTTGCAAGTCTTCCTCCTGACATACTAATTCCACACACCAGTGTATACCAGCACCTCTAAGAGAGAACCCAGACAGAGAGGGCTGTGACTTGCTTGTCGGGCACAGCTAAGTCCATACATCCTTGCAGGGTTCCTTTCAGGGGTCCCTGGTGAAAACCACTGGCATATTAGACACTGCACTTCTGTACTGGGTCTCTGCCAATCCCAATTACAGGCAAGCACCATTATTCACCTGAACAATTAGGACAGAATACTCTGGCCAAAAAGAAAATGGATGCTGCTGGTAATCCGTCACCAAAAGAGTTGCTGGAGCACCTTAATGCCAGAGTTGAGAAGCAGGAACAAGATCTGGCCCAGATTATGCAATTCAGTGGGTGGATATTGCACAGGCACCACCAGCAAAACCTGCACCGCCTCCCGCCATGTTGATGCAAGCTACAGGAGCTTCAGCTCTATTGAGGATTCTGAAGCCCTCAAAATTTGACGGGGACCCTAACAATTGTCGGGGTTTCTAAATTAATGTTCAATCCAGTTTTAGATCCAAGTCACAAATTTTCCCACAGACACGTTTCCCTGTTAAGTGGCCAGGCCTTGGCATGGGCTTATCCACTCTGTTAGAGGAACGATCCTTTGGTCAACAATTACACTAGCTTTTTTGAAGCCTTTAAGAAGGTGTTTGACGAGCTGGATGTGTGACTTCAGCAGCATTAGCGATCTTCCATCGTCCATCTGAAGCAAGGTAACCAATCTGTGGGTCAGTGCGCTGTGCAGTTCAGAACTCTTGCTTCGGAGCTCAGGTGGTACAACAAAGCCTTCATGCAAGGGCTTTCGGAATAGATTAAAGATGAATTGGCATCAGGAATGAGAATAGTCCCATCGCTACAGCTTTAAGCTTGCTCCTTGTTTCACAGCTCTGGTAGTCCTGCCAGAGGAACCCATGCAAGTTGGGAAATCTTGCGTTCCTGCTAAGGAGAGAGAAAGGATGTTCAAAAACAAGATATGCCTATATCCAGATCATCTTCTTTCCATTTGCCCCATCCAGGAAACATGAAGCCCTAATCAATTGTGGGGTGATCAGGTTAGATGAGTTTCAACACAAGAAATGCTCCATCATAATTTTTGATCAATGTGACCCTACTGTTAGAGCGATCTGCTGAAAGTCTCAAAACTTTCCAAGATTCGGGTGATGATGGCAATTTTATTATGGCTAAAAAAGTCAAGGAGCTGGGAATTGCAAGTAACTCCCTTCAGACTCCACTCCATGTAATTGGAATGGATGGAAATAAACTTCCTTCGGCTTCCATATGCTACTGAACTTCAGAGATCACCATGCAAGACGACACTCTCCATAAAGATTTAATTTATTTTTATATACTCCCATCAACTGAATGTTCAGTAATTCTGGGTCTTCCATGGCTATGCAAGCACGCTCCCGCTCTGGACTGGAATGAACCTCAAATCTTGTCTTGGGGCTCTAGGAGGTCTCAATGAGTTTATTAGCTATTCAGTTTTCCTAAACTAAACAAGTTCATTTTATTTTAATCTTTCTTTATGAAGTCTGGATAAACACACCCAACCATATATCATACTTGAGAGGATGTCAAACCAACCTTATGCTACATCTTGGATGTTTAACTAAACAAACAACAGATCCTAAAAAACTGAATCAGGCGCAACAGTAATTAAGATTAATACAGCAGATGTTTATCTTGTTATCAGCTCCCAAAAAGTATTCTGGAGATATTAAATAAACAGTATTGAAAGACCATAAAGGCACCTAGGGAGCGCTTAAAACACTTATTTAATATAATTAATTCAATATTTAATGCTCTAGATATCACATAAAATGATAAACAACATACATATACTAAAGGCTTAAAAAGTTCAATACATAAAGAATTAGATGTTCCAATGGCAGGATATTAATCCACTTATTTAGCTCCGCTACAGAAAAACCACAGCATGATAATTAACAGAAAGAAATCCAATAGTTATAGTCACTTAGAGCAAACAATGTGTCTGAAAGACTGGCATAAATCTCCAACTCCGCCATTGTAAGATCAGCTCACCACCTGCGCAGATAACACTCCTTGGACACAGTCACAGAGTAGCAGCGGTGGGAGAGATCCTCAGTGAATTACGCTCCTCATTTTTGGAATCAGGCTACCACCTGAGGTAATGATACAACAGCGTCAAGTTGGAGCAACACTTAGAAGCCAGAGTCACGGGGAGGGAGAAAGCCACTCACGCTGGAGTCAGACATCCATATTAACCTATAGGAACATGTTCCACTCTTAATTATACTTGTATACTTACATTGAATATAAATTATTTTTATTTAGGGTTGTATTTAGTAGATTTCACTCACTACATTCCCTTATGCTTTTTTTGCACACTAATACACAGGTTTTTGTATGTTTGTATTGATTTTCACTTTTAGTTTTTAATCGATGTATAGATAGTTTACATTGTAATTTGTTTTGTTTATTCACCAATCCTACACATGCCACTGACAACATTATGCACAGACATTTTTACTCAATATATTTTTCCTTTACTTTTGACCCTATACTATTAATATCACATACATTGGATTCCCTCTCATCAACCTTTACTTTAGTACACCAAGATCTGTAATCTACTGTGATGTACAGAAATACCTCCATACTTTGTGTAATATTACTGTTCCATCACCCTATATAAGTATGCTCATGTGTATGTATTTTCTCATGTGTGTATATATATATATATATATATATATATATATATATATATATATGAAGAAACGGACGGCACTCGTGGAGACTAAATAGCAAAAAACACAAATACAATCCTGTAGTCAATGTTTCGAAGGATAGACCTTCTTTATCAAGACTGGAACACGATATGAATGAAATAACAAAACTTAATTACCTTATCATATCACCGACGTGTCTCATGCAGCATACTCCGATTCCCAGCTGAGGCCCGGTGACGTCACAAACGCGATGCGTCGACGGCCGGGATCTCCCAGGGAGGAGTGGTCAATAGTGAAACCCATCACCATGATTACAATACACACACGGAAGGCACACTGGCATCCGTGTTTACCTGTAGCCAAATAAAATGCATGACATCAATAGCAGAGATCTGACTGTGACTGTATAGCAGCAACATATGAGGGGAAAAATATACTTGTATAAGTAGCACATAAATAAGCACTAAATAACAGACGAGTATGGGGAGAACATGTTAGAGAAAACAAGTGAGGGACAATGTTTCATTAAAGCCACGGGGTTGTACAGTTTGTAACCTATGAATCCACTTGGCTTCCTTTTCTAGCAAAACTCAATCTCTATCACCCCCCTTGGATTAGGAGGTACCAGTCTATCATTTTATAACAAATCGTAGATAGGCTATGGTGATGATCCTTGAAATGTCTAGGTACAGGAAGGTCTGAATTTTTGCCTTCCAAAGCTGCTCTGATGCTGGATCTATGCAATGCCATTCTCTCTTTCATTTGCCGTGTGGTCTTACCAATGTAGAGCAGCCCGCATGGGCATCTGAGGAAATAAATGATGAACCTACTAGAACAGGTAAGTGCATATTTGATGTGATACAACTTGCCAGATCTGGGATGGGTGAACGTATCTCCTGTTTCCAAAAAGCTGCAAGTGATACAGCCAGTGCATTTATAATTACCCGCTCTCTGGGTAAGGAAATGTGTAGGTTTGTCCTTGCTTAAAGAACTAATATCGATTTTCACAACTACATCTTTGATGTTTCTACCTCTACGAAATGAGGGGAGAATGGATTTCTTATAAAGAGTAGAAGTTTGAATATTTTCAGATACGATGGGCCAAATGCTTCTCGCTTTTTTGACTAAATCAGAACTTGCTGTAGTGTAATTTTGAGTCCAGACAATCGATTTATTTTGTACTTCTTTAGATTTACTTTGTAAAGCAATAGTTCTGTCCATGGATAATGCTCTTGTCTTAGCTTTATTTAAGATTTTATGTTTGTAGCCACGTTGAGCAAATTTCTTCATCATTAGATCAATTTGTTGAATAGCATCATCTGGTTCACTGCATATACGTATGATACGTAAAAATTGAGAGTACGGCAATCCTTGCTTACAAGCTGGTGTATGGTGGCAGGAGGCTAGTAGCATAGTGTTCCGATCCGTGCTTTTGTAGTAAATGGAAGTTTGAAGCTTACCAAAATCATTTTGTTTAATTAAGACATCTAAAAAATGAATTTGCTGGTAACTGTATTGAGAGGTAAACTTAATGGGAGAGTCTTTTCTGTTAATGTCATTCATCAAAACATTAAATGAATCTTCTGAGCCTTTCCATAAGATGAAAATATCATCTATATAGCGCAAAAAACAAACCATCTGTTTGATAAATTCAGGATTGGAGAAGAAAAAAGCTTGCTCAATGAAGAACATATATATATTAGCAAAGCTAGGGGCCACACTGGACCCCATAGCACATCCGGATAGCTGTTCACAGTACTGGCTGTCAAACAGAAAGTAATTATGTTTGAGAGTAAACCCTAAAAGTTGCATAAAAAAATCAATCTGTGGGCCCGTGTACTCAGGATTGTTGCCTATGAAGGTAGGTACAACATCTAAACCATGATCTTGAGGGATGCTGGTGTATAGGCTACACTCATCAACTGTACACATCAAATATCTATCAGTACTGGATGGTAGGTCACGTAATTTACACAAGAAATCTGTAGTGTCTCAAAGAAAGGTACATTGTCCCTCATTCAAAGCCGCTCGTAAGCGGTCGTACGCTCGTAGTCATCCGATGTTGTTAAACCACGCATGCGTCGGTGTAACAGTGCGCATGTGCGTACGGCTGATTGCGGTCATTTTTTCAGTCGTTCGTCGAATGGCGAACAGGAAGTGACATGTCAAATGTGATTGCCAGAACTGTCCATTTTAGGGCAGTGACGGGGGTGGAGATGGGAAAACACAGGCGTGTCGAGGCGTTTTTTGGGCGTACATAAATTATCTGATGCGAACGGCCAATGTGAACGGAACAAGTGTTACGTCACTGTCTGATCCACTTTCCATTCCAACTGCTCGCTCAGCTTGTGGTCTGGTATTCTCTACTGCAATGATGATGGTCTCTTCATTCTTCCTGTAGCTCATCAATGGTTTCCCGATTTATCAATTGAGGCCTCAAAAACAATCAGTTTTGAATTGCAAAAATGCTTGTAAGGGGTTTAGCAAATAGCCTTTTTTTAGTAGCAAAAAACCGTACGCACGTGAACTACTCAGCTGATAATTTCTGGGTTAGACAATCAATTAGCTTACAAATTTATTTTACATTTGCGTGTTTTTGCCAAATTTGATTTTTTTTTTTTTCCGGGCAACAATATTGTATGCAGTTTTGTTGTTTTTCTTCATTTTTTAGGGCCCAAGAAAACAATCGTCCTTTTGTTTTTTGCTAAGTGTTAATTAAAACTCATAAATTGTTTTTAACCCTTGGTTTATTTTTCCCTAAAAAATGTTTAGATTACCGTGGTATTGTTTGTAATGTTGTTTGCAGGATTACCTTTTAACCATTTTTTGAATAAATTAACAATAGAATTGTGCAGATTTTCAACAGTATTTTTTATTTTTTTGGGTTTATTTCTCAACCAATTTTGGGGAAATAAAAAAAACATGATAACGTAAAAACAAATAAAAAATGATTTTAAAAACACACAAACAAAATAAGTGGCATTTGAAATCCACAAACAAACACAATTAATAAAAAATTCACAAGAAAGGAGAGGGAGGTTTTGGGCATTAAGGAATATGGTGCCTACACTGAGAAGGATTGTGGGAAAATTAGCCAGTGCTGTCATCGCCTTTTGGCCCGTTTGGCCGGGGTAGGGAGGGAGCCTGAATGGGTCCGGGATGTCCTTCTGCTGGCCTGGCCAGAGGCAGATGTTGTGGCCTCTGGACTAGGCATAGGGCTAGGCACATTTGGAGGGATGGCTGTTGTTGTGCCAGAGGTGGAGGGTCCTGATGTTCCGGCAGGAAGGGAGGCCGGCTCCAACATGTGCTGGCGAATGAGCTGCTCCAGGGCATTTGCTATTCGCACGTTGGCCCCAGTATTTTCCGCCAGGGCCTTAGCAATGGTCACGTTGGCAGCAGCACTTTGCTCCAGGGCGTCCGCCACCCGTAGCAGATTGGCGTCCATCCTCAGCAGAATCTTGGTCTGCTGATCCGTTTTAATATTGAGATCAGTGAGGAGGCCCACTGCCTGCAAGGGGGAATGCCCTGAACTGTCTGCCACAGGGTCCACAGCCGGATCTACTGCTTCCTCCCCTGCAGAGCCAGAAGAAATTCTGCGGCCAAAGCTCCCCTCTGGAGTAGACTCATCCGCCTGTGTCTCTGTGAGAAAAAAGAGAAAAGAGTAACATTATAATCTAGATATTGTCCCAAACACATTTCTGAGTTGTTAACATTGCAACATTTACCTAGGGCAACATGAGGAGCCGCAAAGTCTGGCATGTCGATATCCATGTTCGACATGCCAAACACCTCCTCATCCTGCACACACCCCTGGGCCAGCTCCTCCAAATCTGTGAGCTCCAGTGACACAGGGGTGGGACCCCCACCTGTCCCCCCTGCATGCCTAGCCCTATCAGCCAGTTTTTGCTTAAGACGATATTTGAAGTCGCTCCATCTGTGGGTTAAAAAGTTGGCATTATTCCTACAGTATTTGGACCTGTAAACACTTTTTACTAAAATGTAGTTTTTACGTACCGGCGTTTGACCTCCCGGGTTGAACGTTCACAATCACCCACCCTATTGACACCACTGGCTATGTCATCCCACATTTTCAATTTCTGGCTTGCACCCATATTCCTTGGTGCCTGTGGCAGGTTGTCATTGCACATTTGCACCAAAACCTCCATCTCCTTTCTTGTGAATTGTGGCTGCCTTTTTTTTTTTGTTTAGTTGGCCTACTAGGCCCAGCAGCCTCTTCCATGGCATCCTCAACACCTTTTTTTAAAAATGGGATTAAAATTTTAAATGTAAAATTTGGCCAAAATTGTTGTTAAACAGTATCCTTTAGCCCAAAAAAGAGAAATACTTACCTGGCACCTCTTGGCCAGTGCTTTGCTGCTCTGTAGCAATTTTGGACTTTCAGGTCTCACTACAGCAGACCGATCTGGCTTTTCAGTGACGTTTTTATACATGCGTCAGCATTATTCATCCGCATCATTGACTGTGCACTCCTATTGTCTGTCCTTAATTTGAGCAGGAAAATAAAGACTATTTATGGCTTGGTGTGACTGGAGTCGATGTGGCATGCTGTTTGTTGGAGGTTTGGTGTAGGAGTATTTTTGAGGTTTTGCGGTTGACTGAGTAGAAGGAGGAAAATTTTGTTTTTGTTTTTTGGTTTATTTCTAGCTTCTTTATTTTCCGTTGATTTTTTTTTTTTTTTTGGCTATTTTTTTGTGATTTTTTGAGTAAGTATTTTAATAAACCACCGTAAAAAAAAAGTAAATAGTTTACAAATGTTTTTAATATTTTTTTATTTTGCTTTACAGTTATTTTGGCATTGCCCCAGTGAAGTTTTTGGACTTTGGGATATTTGTCTGTTTTTGGTAAGTGTTTTTGTTTTCATGATTTTACAAATTAGATGTGTTGTTCTTAGCA
Source organism: Taudactylus pleione (assembly GCA_031769625.1). Taxonomy (NCBI): domain Eukaryota; kingdom Metazoa; phylum Chordata; class Amphibia; order Anura; family Myobatrachidae; genus Taudactylus; species Taudactylus pleione. The sequence goes on from JAUIMM010000384.1 coordinate 13,698,910, forward strand.
TATGTTTAGCAAATTAATGTTGTTTTTTTCTGGTAACAATCATGTCTTACCACTAAAAGTAGCGTACTATTTAGCGAACTAATGTGTCTTGTTTTAACTGTAAAAGTGGTGTACTATTTAGCGAACTAATGTGTCTTGTTTTAACTGTAAAAGTAGCGTACTATTTAGCTAACTAATGTGTCTTGTTTTAACTGTAAAAGTAGCGTACTATTTAGCGAACTAATGTGTCTTGTTTTAACTGTAAAAGTAGCATACTATTTACCGAACTAATGTGTTCTGTTTTAACTGTAAAAGTAGCGTACTGTTTAGCAAACTAATGTGTCTTGTTTTAACTGTAAAAGCAGCGTACTATTTAGCGAACTAATGTGTTTTTATTTTTTCAGTGTAAAATCATGTTTTACCACTAAATGTAGCGTGCGATTCTCCGAACTAATGTGTGCTCCCTTCTCTTTCTTTTTTACCCTAAAAAATGTGTTTACAATCCAAGTTTACCCCAAAAAAACTAAAAATATTTTCTACTTTTGAAATGTAGGTTGTTCTACTCATGACAAGACCCCGGCCTGTAAGCATCTTTGGATTTCTTAAAAAAGATAAGTATATTTTTCATTACACATTTGTCTAAAACAATAACTACCTGGCTTACCATTTCAGGTTGATGTTGGTCGTATTATATTGGCCATGGTTCCAGAACCCGACCAACCTCAACTTCGTCCCAGGCGTAGTTCTCGTAGGCGTGCAAGGCCCCAGATATATAGAACACGTGTCACCCTTTTTGGAATGCCAGATGATGAGGTATTAAGACAATACCGTATTCCTACACAAATCATCCGAGACACTCTCTCATTAATAGAGAGTGATCTTGAACGGCAAATTGACAGTCCTACAGCAATCTCACCACTTACGCAATTAATGTCGGTGTTACATTTCTGTGCCTGAGGATCCTTTCAAACCACTGTGGGAATAGTTGCCTGAATCTCCCAATCCTCCTTTTCAAGGATCCTGAGGGCAGTGATGGAGGCCATTTTTAAACACCTCCTTCATTTTATTACAATGCCAGTGGATATGGGTTCACTTAGTGTGGTGAAGGCCAATTTTTACCAAATAGCTGGCTTCCCACACATCATAGGGGTTGTGGATGGCACTCACATACCACTTCAGCCTCCAGCAAGGCTGGAGGCTATTTTTAGGAACCGCAAACACTTTCATTCACTGAATGTAATGGTGGTATGTGATGCCTCCCTCCAGATCCTGTCCCTGAATGCCAAATTCCCCGGGAGTGCACATGATTCCTTCATCATCCGGCAATCAGGGATTTGGCACAAATTAGACAACCTACAAGCTGGTGATGCGTGGCTTCTGGGTAAGTTGACACCTTCTGTTGCAACCACTGCAAAGCTTGTTACACAATGGTCCTGATGTTTGTTTTTGTTTTTTCACAGGAGACAGTGGTTGCCCTTGCACGCCCTGGCTGCTCACTCCTTGTTTGGCTCCCACACCAGGGCCACAAAGTGAGTATAATTCCGCACTTACAGCCATCAGGCAGGTGGTGGAGTGCTGTATCGGCCTTTTAAAAGGCCGATTCAGATGCCTCCACCGCTGTGGTGGTGAGCTCATGTAATGGCCGGATATGGTTTCGAAAATTGTGTTCCTGTGTGGGATATTTCACATCACCATAAGGAGTGGTGTCCCAATGCAGCCAGAGGATGCCTTGCCTGAGGATGGCCCCCCCGAGGTTGGTCGGAGCTCAGTATGTGGGGGGGCCATACGCGATGATGTGGTGGCCAGATATTTTAGGTAATTATTTTCAAAAATTTAGTTAATTGACATAATGTAGACATGTAAGATTTTAATGGCCAATTTTAATTTTTGTTTTTTTGTTTTTTTGTCTTTTATTCCATAAAATTACCCGAAAAAACGATGCCTACTACCTGATCCTAAAAATTGTCTACATGTGGCCACATTGGATATAACTTCTGGAACAATTATTTCATCGCATCATTTGTGGATTCATGTTGGCCTGCTACTTCTTCAAACAGTTCTTGATTGTTGTTTTTTTTTTTTATTTCTGGTGTTGGTTGTTTTTTGGAGTGTGTTTTCACTGTGTGAATTGATTGTCACAATTCACTTTGTGTTTATTATTTGTGTGGATTAATTTTTTGGATTACGTTAAAAAGACTTTTCCTTGGTAAATTACAAGCAAGTATAACCTGGTCCAAAAAAGGCAAACTTTCTTAATGGCTAATCCTGTAATGTGTTAAATTGTAAAGTATTTTACCATGCTTTGTGGCTAAAAACAAACACCAAAGGTATTATGGTGAATCAGTATGTTTTCTAATCTAGGCCTAAGCAGGTTTGATTTAATATTTACATTACCCACCAAAAAAAATAAAAAATTGCTGGTAATTCTACAAACCTATTGGTATTGTTAGGTGTTTTTTAGTGCCAGCTTACATACTTACTTTAGCTTTCTACAATCAAATTTACATTACTTCAAAAAACATGCTCCAATAGTCGACTTATGTAAGGTTAAACAATCTAATATTTACAGACAAGGAATGAGACTTTAATAAATCAAAATATATTTTATTTTTTTTAACATTTTTATGGAGGAAAAAAAAAATTAGTGGCGCAGGAGCGCCAACATGTGATCCAGGACCACGAGCATGCCTACAACATGGCCCCTCAACCTGTGCAAGCCCTCCTGCATTTCTTGCATCTGCCTCTGGTCCTCTGTGGGTTAAAAAAAATGTGTGGATTACTAAACTGACACCTTAATTTATATGTTACCAGACAACTTAAAAATCAGACTATACTTTAAAAAAAGAGTATAAATAAAAAAAAACAAAGTAATGGCAAACGCAAAGATTGTACAAATAAAAACTTAAAAAATTACACATAAAAAGACAACCAAAAAAAGGGAGAACTACACAAAAACACTACATTTGTTGGTACCGTAAACTAGAAAGACACAAGTATGAGTGTTTGGACATGTGTGATATGTGTAAGGGGAAAACATCCTCGACATTGTTTTGCAAAAATATATATCCAAAACATTAGAAATACTTAACAAATTGGAAATGCACAGGCAAAAGGACAACATCACCCAAAAACAAAAAAATGCAAAAGCAACCATAGTTTAAAAGGGAAACATACCAGTCATATTGATGACTGGTCCTGGAGCCCCGACATCGTCCTCCTCTGAGGTGGGCCAGTGCTAGTCCGATGGAGGAGGGGAGATGTGTCTAGGTGTGGAGGGGGAAGAAAAGAGAGGGGTGGGTGGAGGGGAGGGTGATGAAAAGAGAGGGGGGTGGAGGGGAGGGTGAATTTTGAGGGATGATAATATTAGGAGAGGGAGGGGCCTCATGGACTGGCCGGTCTGGGGTGGAGGGGGAATTTGGGGAAGGTTGGGGAGAGGAGGATTGGGTGGGAGTGGGGGATAGGGGACGAGGCCGACGATGTTGTCGTATTAGACGTCATAGTCTGCACCCCTAAATGATGGATAAAAATTTTAAGTTTTTTTTTTTTTTTTTGGTTTTGTTAAAAATTTACACACCCAAAAATTTTAATTGAAAAAAAAAAAAGGAAAACATGCACATGCAGGTATGTCCTAAATAAACAAACAGGGCTAGATGGAAAACATGCACACACAGGTATGTCCTAAATAAACAAACAGGGCTAGACGGAAAACATGTAGATGCAGGTATGTCCTTAATAAACAAACAGGACTAGTCGGATAACATGCACACGCAGGTATGCTTACATTTAAAATGTAAAAAAAACACTTACTGTCGCTAATTTGCTGACGCAAATTGGCCAAAAGGCGTGGGGACCTGCAGTGGAGATCCGACCACCGCCTTTCAAGCTTGCCGATATTGCGGCGGAAGCCCAAATTACGCAGCCGGCGCCGCACCTCCGCATAGGCGAGCCGCTTGCAGAGGTTTGTGATGGGGGCCGGATGATCAGTGATTCTCCGGTCCATCACATCTGTGAGGATCTGGAGTTCTCTGCGTGTAAATGCTGCGGCTCTCATGATGGCAATGATTTTTTCAACAAAAAACAGTTTTAATAAAGGTCCCAGAAAAAATTTGATTGGCTAATGTACTTTGAAAAATAACAGAACGCATTGTATTGGTTATTGTATGAGTCATGTGACCTACACCCTCACAAATATAATGTGAATTATGATAGGCTTGATGCAGTGACATGCGTAAGCTAATTTAAATAATATTAATAAAGATGAAAAATCTGCATATAAACTAACGCAAAACAATAGTAGCATTAAAACAAACTTTAAAATTTGAAAAACCATCCCCTTGGTACAAACGTACGTATTCTGCGGAAGGAATGACACACACGAACAATAATAAAGTTTATTGACATTGTTAAAAAAAACGGATTGCAAAGATGTGAATACCAATTAAGCTAATGAATATACTGATTGCTATCAATCGATTCAAGTATGTGGGCAGAATGAAATAGCAGACAATCGAAAACTGACAAGGCCACTTCCGGAATTGCCTTGTGCGAGCGTTCCCTGCAACCAAAGAGGAGACGGAATGGTCGCTATTTCGAATGTTCGCTAGCTAGAGGAGGGGTTGGGAGACTATGGGGCGGAAGATTAGCTACGAACGAAAATACGAGCGAGCGGTTTCATTTACATTTTCCCGCTCGTACGCCGTACGTGCGAACGGCCACTTGCGTCTGGGTCTGAATCAGGCCCTTTGTTTGCAAATTAAGGGCTGTAGATAAAAATCCAAGTATAATACAGCGAATTGCGTGCTGCAATTATGGTTCGCCATTGCGGTTTTGCCGCATTTTTATGGAGTTTAGGAATATTGTAAATTATTGGGACTTTAGGATGATGTTGCATCAATGCTTCTCCAATCTGAATAGGGATAATCAGATCATTCATAGCTTCTTTGAGTACTTGTAATTCAGATTGGTATTTATATGTAGGATCAGAATAAAGTTTCAAGTAGACATCCCTATTGGCCAATTGGTCCATAAGTTCATTCCTATAGCTTGATAAATCTTGAACAACTATGCCTCCACCTTTGTCCGCTGTGCGGGTAATGATGTCTGTATATTCACTCAATTGTTTCAATGCTAGACATTCTGATGCTGACATATTGTTAATATGTTGTGTAGAGTGACAATGATCTCTCTCAATGATAGTATCCAAATGATGAGTGAAACTTTTAATGTGGATATTGTTGGACAAAGGGGTAAAGGTGGATTTCTTGCGTACAGGGACTGAAGTAGGATCCAAGGTAGAGTTACCAAAATGTTCTTGTAGTTTAATTCTTCTTTCGAATTTAAACAGATCTATTTTCTCCTGAAAAATGTCCAGTTTTTGAGTCGGGACAAAAGACAATCCTTTATTAAGGACTTTCAATTCTTCTGTACTGAGTATCCGAGAAGACAAGTTATAAACTATTTCCTCCTGTTGTATACTCTTTTTGGTTTGTCGAGCCCATTGGCCCCCACACCGGGTGCTGGTTCTCCTGTGAGGTCCAGAGTGGCGCGACTGGCTAGCCCTAAAGGGGGTCTTGTTGTAGAAGTATTGGCGTTTTTATTGGTTCTTTCTATTTCACTAGAAGAAGCACCAGCACTCGAATAGTCAGTATCACGAGCATATTTTCAATCTTGGCGGAATCTGGGTCGGGTGTCTCTATTTTCTCCTCTATTGTACGCCCAGCTATATACCCTGAATTCTGCGTAATCTCTTGTAACAGTATTGAATTTAGCCTTCTTGAATTCCACTAAATCAGCACGATATTTTTCGATTTGTGTGGTTAAATTCTTAAGACAATCTTGTGAGAGATCATCTTTAATCTTCTGTAGATTAACTGTTTCAAATGCTGTGATTTTTTCTTTGACTAGGGTTAATTCCCTTCAAGACTCTTCAATGACCAGTAGGATAAGGTCAAAGGAGCATTTGTTTAATACAGCTGCCCACATTCTGCAGAATTCAGGATTATAGCGTCCAATAGTTGGAATATTTTTAATACAAAAACCCCGCGGGTCTTCGAAAGAAGAATTAAACTACAAGAACATTTTGGTAACTCTACTTTGGATCCTACTTCAGTCCCTGTACGCAAGAAATCCACCTTTACCCCTTTGTCCAACAATATCCACATTAAAAGTTTCACTCATCATTTGGATACTATCATTGAGAGAGATCATTGTCACTCTACACAACATATTAACAATATGTCAGCATCAGAACGTCTAGCATTGAAACAATTGAGTGAATATACAGACATCATTATCCGCACAGCGGACAAAGGTGGAGGAATAGTTGTTCAAGATTTATCAAGCTATAGGAATGAACTTATGGACCAATTGGCCAATAGGGATGTCTACTTGAAACTTAATTCTGATCCTACATATAAATACCAATCTGAATTACAACAAGTACTCAAAGAAGCTATGAATGATCTGATTATCCCTATTCAGATTGGAGAAGCATTGATAGAACATCATCATAAGGTCCCAATAATTTACACTATTCCTAAACTCCATAAAAATGTGGCAAAACTGCCAGGGCGACCCATAATTGCAGCACGCAATTCGCTGTGTTATGGGATTTCACAATACTTGGATTTTTATCTACAGCCCTTAATTTGCAAACAATGTACCTTTCTTCGAGACACTACAGATTTCTTGTGTAAATTACGTGACCTACCATCCAGTACTGATAGATATTTGATGTGTACGGTTGATGAGTGTAGCCTATACACCAGCATCCCTCAAGATCATGGTTTAGATGTTGTACGCACCTTCATAGGCAACAATCCTGAGTACACGGGCCCGCAGATTGATTTTTTTATGCAACTTTTAGGGTTTACTCTCAAACATAATTACTTTCTGTTTGACAGCCAGTACTATGAACAGCTATCCGGATGTGCTATGGGGTCCTGTGTGGCCCCTAGCTTTGCTAATATATATGTTCTTCATTGAGCAAGCTTTTTTCTTCTCCAATCCTGAATTTATCAAACAGATGGTTTGTTTTTTGTGCTATATAGATGATATTTTCATCTTATGGAAAGGCTCAGAAGATTCATTTAATGTTTTGATGAATGACATTAACAGAAAAGACTCTCCCATTAAGTTTACCTCTCAATACAGTTACCAGCAAATTCATTTTTTAGATGTCTTAATTAAACAAAATGATTTTGGTAAGCTTCAAACTTCCATTTACTACAAAAGCACAGATCGGAACACTATGCTACTAGCCTCCAGCCACCATACACCAGCTTGTAAGCAAGGATTGCCGTACTCTCAATTTTTACGTATCATACGTATATGCAGTGAACCAGATGATGCTATTCAACAAATTGATCTAATGATGAAGAAATTTGCTCAACGTGGCTACAAATATAAAATCTTAAATAAAGCTAAGACAAGAACATTATCCATGGACAGAACTATTGCTTTACAAAGTAAATCTAAAGAAGAACAAAATAAATCGATTGTCTGGACTCAAAATTACACTACAGCAAGTTCTGATTTAGTCAAAAAAGCGAGAAGCATTTGGCCCATCATATCTGAAAACATTCAAACTCCTACTCTTTATAAGAAATCCATTCTCCCCTCATTTCGTAGAGGTAGAAACATCAAACATGTAGTTGTGAAAAACGATATTAGTTCTTTAGGCAAGGACAAACCTACACATTTCCTTACCCAGAGAGCAGGTAATTATAAATGCACTGGCTGTATCACTTGCAGCTTTTTGGAAACAGGAGATACGTTCACCCATCCCAGATCTGGCAAGTTGTATCACATCAAATATGCACTTACCTGTTCTAGTAGGTTCATCGTTTATTTCATCAGATGCCCATGCGGGCTGCTCTACATTGGTAAGACCACACGGCAAATGAAAGAGAGAATGGCATTGCATAGATCCAGCATCAGAGCAGCTTTGGAAGGCAAAAATTCAGACCTTCCTGTACCTAGACATTTCAAGGATCATCACCATAGCCTATCTACGATTCGTTATAATATGATAGACTGGGTACCTCCTAATCCAAGAGGAGGTGATAGAGATTGAGTTTTGCTACAAAAGGAAGCCAAGTGGATTCATAGATTACAAACTGTACAACCCCGTGACCTTAATGAAACATTGTCCCTCACTTGTTTTCTCTAACATGTTCTCCCCATACTCGTCTGTTATTTAGTGCTTATTTATGTGCTACTTATACAAGTATATTTTTCCCCTCATATGTTGCTGCTATACAGTCACAGTCAGATCTCTGTTATTGATGTCATGCATTTTATTTGGCTACAGGTAAACACGGATGCCAGTGTGCCTTCCGTGTGTGTATTGTAACCATGGTGATGGATTTCACTATTGACCACTCCTCCCTGGGAGATCCCAGTCGTCGACGCGTCGCGTTTGTGACGTCACCGGGCCTCAGCTGGGAATTGGAGTTTGCTGCACGAGACACGTCGGTGATATGATAAGGTATGTAAGTTTTGTTATTTCATTCATATTGTGTTTCATTCTTGATAAAGGTCTATAATTCGAAACGTTGACTACAGGATTGTAGTTGTGTTTTTTGTTACTTAGTCTCCGAGTGCCGTTCGTTTCTTCCTATGTTCAGTACTGTTTTGGAAAGGCACCGGAGCCACTTATTTTTGGACGGATCTAGCGCCGGACTATTCTACATTGTATATATATATATATATATATATATATATATATATGGACTTGTTTTCCCATGTGATACATTGTATCTTCACTTGTATATATTTATTTTTGTTCAAATGCAAATTTTATTTCTACTGTTATCTAGGTAATGTTTGTGGTGTAACAAAAATATTTAACATTTGTTGTTCCATATACCATGCACACATGTTCTCTCCTTTGGTCCCCTTTCTTTCACAGCTGATTATACTCTCACTATCATCACATGTTTCTCTCTTATTATTTATTAAATATTGGCACTAGGTGCTTTTAATAGTAGTATTTTTATTGATGTTTTTATATATTACATATATATATGCGGCCTGTCTCCATATTCTAAGACTACTGGATTCTCCTATTTAGCATTATATTATAAAAGGTTCCTTTTTAATTTTTTATCTATTTATATATGTATTAACAAATATACTTGCAATACACAATGGTATGATGATCATGTTGTATTTTTAGACATCATATTACTTAAATTTGGGACATTATAGATGCATGTCTAAGGGAGTTTTGCCAATATATTTTTGTCACTTTTTTTTAGTGTTCTGTTCACATATCATCATTGTGACCATCGCCATGGGTTACAGCGATTCATCAATGTCACGTGTCATGACTGTATGTATTCTGTGTGCCCTGGGTAAAGTGAGCTCATGGCACTATGAGCAACAAACTGAATGTGAGAGTTATGTGTATTATTATAGTTTACCTAAAATATATATTTCATGAATGTGTGCTTGCTATGAATTGGTACAGTATGTCAAAACATCATTGCATCAGCAACTCAGCACCAAGTGGTCAGGTGCTACCTAGCCTTTGACGACAAAAGTTTCATGGAAGGAGTGTTTGCTCTTCACCCTAGGGGGCCCCTATTCCAAGCCTGTGCACAGACAGGCCTGCTTATTTTGCAGTTTATCAGTTTTCCTGCCATAAAAAGACCTTTTCAAGTCATGGAGATATATGACACTTAAGTCCTGGTTTACATCTGCACAGATCTGTGTAGAACAAAAGGACAGTCCCTTTTGAGCCCAGGGAGGTGGTGGCTGCTGGTGGAGAGGGTGGTTGTGGAACCATGAGACCCAGCCACCCAAGTTTCACTATGTTCACTCTACAAGGGAGTAGCTTCATGCTAGGAGTGCTCCTCATCTTCTGTATATGGTGGTCTCCCTCCACACAGAACATCAGAGTAAGATAACTTACGATTCTGAATTTTTATAATTTTCTTTTATTTGAAATTAATCTGTGCATTTATACATGTATGTCTTGTTTATTCACCTGTTTTTCCTTGTAATTTAACCCTGGAGATATTTTCTCAATAAATCCTAAAAATGTATCAGCATTATCTCTGTGCTCTAATGAATTCATGGCCCATGCTACTTTTGTGTTATTATTTGTGGAATATTAAGTAAGATTTAAGTGTCTGGGGACCACAAGAGCGCTATTCTAATACTCTTCGTGGTGGCAGCTCAAGTTAAACTCATGTGACAACCGCCCACCTGCAGGTTTGCATATCTGAGCGCAGACTGGGGCGCGGTGTCGTGACAATCATAGTTGTGGTTATTTCGGCTTTAGTGTATCGATTACAGTACTATGTTTTAAAATAATTTTGAGGGGCATGTATTCTAAATTGAGTCTAAATCAGGGGTTCCCAACCATGGTCCTCAAGGCACACTAACAGTCCAGGTTTTAAGGATAACCATACTTGAGCACAGGTGACTTAATTAGTACCTCAGTTATTTTGATTTAACCATCTGTGCTCAAGCATGGATATCACTAAAACCAGGACTGTTTGTGTGCCTTGAGGACCGATGTTGGGAATCACTGGTCTAAGGGGTAAATTTACTAAGAATCGAGTCTGATCTAGTTTTTTTTTTCAACTTGATTTGCATCGACGAAACTCGGGTGATTTCATGCTTCTGAAACTCACAAATTTACTAAGAATTTAGTTCAGCTGAGAGTGAGTTGGCCGATGGTGAAGCAGATCGAGATTTCTCCCCAGAGTAACAAGTTTAGATAGAGATTACTCACCCAAGATTGCAGTGTTTACTCTAAGCCAAACTCTCCCGAACAAGCAGCCTGCACATATCAGTGAGATTTGTGAATGCTGCTTGTGTGTTGTACCTGTAAAAAAAAGGTTAATATAATAATGACGTAGAGTCCCACCCAAAAAAGCATAACCAGACCCAGACTGCTTATCCAGTCCTAGTTCTTAAAAATACAGGGTAAAAAACTAGTAGGGTTACCCCAAATTTTAGGAAACAGCACTGGGCTGCAGAGCCTGTCCTGGTTTTTTTTAACCCGGCATCAGTACGGTAGAAAATTGTTACACCGGCATTCAGGTGGGTCAAAATTACCCTGAAATATTTAACCCCACATTTCTAATTTTTTTGCAAAGATTTGTAAATCCATCAGTATATTTTAGTTAAAAGACTCATAAAAAAAGTTATTTATGTGAAACAAAAGACCTTAGAAGTAATTTTAGGAACTTTATTTTACTATTATGAAAAACTATAAAATTAGTTAACAAAAATAGACATCCTTAGTCTCACTGTTATTAAACTAGATAAAAATTAACTTTTTGACATATATTTTACATTTTGGTGTAAGTGAGTATGAGATCTTTAGGAAATAAATGCAAAGTCTTATACTTATCATGTTCTTGCACCATATTACCACACTTGCTGCAGTACGGAACAATATGTTTGGGGCAAATAAACTTGTTACAGTTTGTAACAATGGGAATGAACAGTCTAAACAGCCTGCGCCCCAAGGACTGCAGCTCAGTCCACACTCAGGAGCACCACTCCTCCAAATACAACAAACAAAGAAATATGAGTGGCCCAAAGAGCGCTTGTCCCTCAGTAAACACGTCTTCTTTTATCCGTTCGTAGATTATATAATATTCTCAACCAGGGATAGAAAGATAATATGCAGTTATATTCCAATTATGAATGTTTCTCTGATAAATAGTGACAAGCCTGGGAACCATTCACCTACAATAGGTGAGATGCATTCACAAAAATGTATCTTTAAATCCTCTTGTGTTCAACATAGATAAGTAGATACTTTTCAATGCTTGTTCCCCTCTGGGAATAGACTCACCTGGGATCAGGTATCGACGTTCCCCAAAAGGTTTCTTTTCACCCCATAATTGTCCACCACTTCGTACAGTATGTACTGGAGACGCAACACGGAAGTCTTTAGAGCGTTGGAGCCGATATCACTCCTGAACATGACACTGCATCCTCTAGTCCATCTAAATTATTCTGCAATATCATCCCAATATCTTCCAGTATAAACTTCTTATAGTTATCAGACGTATCTTCCCTTTCCCAAAAAAATTGGACAGCTTTAAGGCCCAATTGATGCACTATAATAGTGTACAGGGATGTGACATCCGCCGTCACCATCCTGTACCCAGTTTGCCATTCTATATCGGTCAATAAACTAATCACTGATATTGTATCCTTTAAATATGATGGAGTACCTTGTACTAGAGATTGTAACTGGAGGTCAAGGTAATGGGATAAATTGGACAGGACTGAGTTTGTACCTGCCACAATAAGGCGGCCTGGGGGTTCCTCTTTATTTTTATGTAGCTTCGGTAGTACATATATCACGGGAATGGAGGGTTTATCAATCTTAATATAGTCTTGTACTGTTTCTGTGATAATGCCCTTAGATGTATATAGAATGAGGAAAGTTTCCAATTTCTTGGCTATCATATCTGATGGATTACTCCTCAATGTCTTGTACAACAAACTATCTGATAGTTGTCTGACAATTTCCCTATTGTATTCCTCCACATCCATTACTACAACACTACCACCCTTGTCGGCCGGTTTAATAACAATTCGTTCATTATCCCTTAAAGTTTAATGGCATGTCTTTCCTGTTTTGATAAATTCATATTCTTAATCGGTTTAAGGCTATTTCTTTCCAGATCGTCCTTCACTAGACATTAAAACGTTCGATGAAATACCCCTTTTTATGAAGAGGGAAAAAGGTGGACTTTAAAAAAAAAAAAAAATGGTTTCTATTAGGGGTGAGCGGGTTCGGATTTCTGAAATCCGAACCCCCCCGAGCCCCCCCGATCCGAGTCCGATCCGAGTCAGGCTCGACTTTTCCCGCCTGACTCGGATCTGACATCGAGGCAAAACGTCATCATCCCGCCTTCCGAGTCTCGCGGGTTTTGGATCCTATATAAGGTACCCGCGTCGGCGCCATTTTCTCACTCGGCTGTGGACAGTGAAGAGGGAGGGTGGGAGTTAGTGCTGTGTAGTGTAGTGTAGTGTAGTGCTGCTGTTGTCCACTACTTCAAAGTCCATAGGGGCTGGCTGTGTTGTGCTGTGCTGCTGTTGTTAATAGGGGCTGTGTCCACTACTTCAAAGTCCATAGGGGCTGGCTGGACTGTGTTGTGCAGTCAGTTCCAAAGTCCTGTGCAGTGTCCCAGTCCTAAAGGGGTGCTGTAGTGTTGTCCAGGGGGTGCTCTGTCCATCAGGGGTGCTCCCCCCAAGTGCTAAAAAAATAATATATTTTCTGTGTTTGTGAATTGTGTGCGCAGTAGCCGCACGTGCATCAACAAAGTAGTGCCAAGCGTGCGCCTGTGTCATAAGTAAAGGGCCGGCTGGCTTGACCGTTAAGGGTGCTGTAACCCCCGAAAGTACACTCCAGTCCAAACCAAAAAAAAAATTATTTTCTGTGTTTGTGAATTGTGTGCGCAGTAGCCGCACGTGCATCAACAAAGTAGTGCCAAGCGTGCGCCTGTGTCATAAATAAAGGGCCGGCTGGCTTGACCGTTAAGGGTGCTGTAACCCCCGAAAGTACACTCCAGTCCAAACCTAAAAAAAAATTATTTTCTGTGTTTGTGAATTGTGTGCGCAGTAGCCGCACGTGCATCAACAAAGTAGTGCCAAGCGTGCGCCTGTGTCATAAGTAAAGGGCCGGCTGGCTTGACCGTTAAAGGGTGCTGTAACCCCCGAAAGTACACTCCAGTCCAAACCAAAAAAAAATTATTTTCTGTGTTTGTGAATTGTGTGCGCAGTAGCCGCACGTGCATCAACAAAGTAGTGCCAAGCGTGCGCCTGTGTCATAAGTAAAGGGCCGGCTGGCTTGACCGTTAAGGGTGCTGTAACCCCCGAAAGTACACTCCAGTCCAAACCTAAAAAAAAATTATTTTCTGTGTTTGTGAATTGTGTGCGCAGTAGCCGCACGTGCATCAACAAAGTAGTGCCAAGAGTGCCCCTGTGTCATAAGTAAAGGGCCGGCTGGCTTGACCGTTAAAGGGTGCTGTAACCCCCGAAAGTACACTCCAGTCCAAACCAAAAAAAAATTATTTTCTGTGTTTGTGAATTGTGTGCGCAGTAGCCGCACGTGCATCAACAAAGTAGTGCCAAGCGTGCGCCTGTGTCATAAGTAAAGGGCCAGCTGGCTTGACCGTTAAAGGGTGCTGTAACCCCTGAAAGTACACTCCAGTCCAAACCAAAAAAAAATTATTTTCTGTGTTTGTGAATTGTGTGCGCAGTAGCCGCACGTGCATCAACAAAGTAGTGTCAAGCGTTCGCCTGTGTCATAAGTAAAGGGCCGGCTGGCTTGACCGTTAAGGGTGCTGTAACCCCCGAAAGTACACTCCAGTCCAAACCAAAAAAAAAATTATTTTCTGTGTTTGTGAATTGTGTGCGCAGTAGCCGCACGTGCATCAACAAAGTAGTGCCAAGCGTGCGCCTGTGTCATAAGTAAAGGGCCGGCTGGCTTGACCGTTAAGGGTGCTGTAACCCCCGAAAGTACACTCCAGTCCAAACCAAAAAAAAAATTATTTTCTGTGTTTGTGAATTGTGTGCGCAGTAGCCGCACGTGCATCAACAAAGTAGTGCCAAGCGTGCGCCTGTGTCATAAGTAAAGGGCCGGCTGGCTTGACCGTTAAGGGTGCTGTAACCCCCGAAAGTACACTCCAGTCCAAACCTAAAAAAAAATTATTTTCTGTGTTTGTGAATTGTGTGCGCAGTAGCCGCACGTGCATCAACAAAGTAGTGCCAAGCGTGCGCCTGTGTCATAAGTAAAGGGCCGGCTGGCTTGACCGTTAAAGGGTGCTGTAACCCCCGAAAGTACACTCCAGTCCAAACCAAAAAAAAATTATTTTCTGTGTTTGTGAATTGTGTGCGCAGTAGCCGCACGTGCATCAACAAAGTAGTGCCAAGCGTGCGCCTGTGTCATAAGTAAAGGGCCGGCTGGCTTGACCGTTAAGGGTGCTGTAACCCCCGAAAGTACACTCCAGTCCAAACCTAAAAAAAAATTATTTTCTGTGTTTGTGAATTGTGTGCGCAGTAGCCGCACGTGCATCAACAAAGTAGTGCCAAGAGTGCGCCTGTGTCATAAGTAAAGGGCCGGCTGGCTTGACCGTTAAAGGGTGCTGTAACCCCCGAAAGTACACTCCAGTCCAAACCAAAAAAAAATTATTTTCTGTGTTTGTGAATTGTGTGCGCAGTAGCCGCACGTGCATCAACAAAGTAGTGCCAAGCGTGCGCCTGTGTCATAAGTAAAGGGCCGGCTGGCTTGACCGTTAAGGGTGCTGTAGCTCCCGAAAGTACACTCCAGTCCAAACCAAAAAAAAAATTATTTTCTGTGTTTGTGAATTGTGTGCGCAGTAGCCGCACGTGCATCAACAAAGTAGTGCCAAGAGTGCGCCTGTGTCATAAGTAAAGGGCCGGCTGGCTTGACCGTTAAGGGTGCTGTAACTCCCGAAAGTACACTCCAGTCCAAACCAAAAAAAAAATTATTTTCTGTGTTTGTGAATTGTGTGCGCAGTAGCCGCACGTGCATCAACAAAGTAGTGCCAAGAGTGCGCCTGTGTCATAAGTAAAGGGCCGGCTGGCTTGACCGTTAAAGGGTGCTGTAACCCACAAAGTACACTCCAGTCCGAACCAAAAAAAAATTTATTTTCTGTGTTTAGCCGCACGTATATATCAAATCGATATAACATAAATGGAGGACCAAACTTTCTCCGATAAAAATAAAATAGAGAAAGATCAAGAACCACTTCCTCCTAGTGCTGAAGCTGCTGCCACTAGTCATGACATAGACGATAACATGCCATCAACGTCGTCTGCCAAGGCCGATGCCCAATGTCATAGTAGAGGGCACATACAATCCCAAATGGCAAAGTTCAGGAAAATGACCTTGAAAAAGACATTTAAATCAGCTGAAGAGAAACGTAAACTTGCCAATATGCCATTTACGACACGGAGTGGCAAGGAACGGCTAAGGTCGATCCCTAGTATGTTCATGACTAGTGGTTCAGCTTCACATGACGATGGAAGCACTCCTCCCACTAAAAAAATCAAAAGAGTTAAGCTGGCAAAAGCACAGCGAAGAACTGTGCTTTCTAAGAAGATATCACAAATCCCCAAAGAGAGTCCAAGTGTGGTGGTGGTTGCGATGCCTGACCTTCCCAGCACTGGACGGGAAGAGGTGGCTCTTTCCACCATTTGCACGCCCCCTGCAAGTGCTGAAAGGAGCACCCACAGTCCACTTGCTGATATGCAAATTGAAGATGTCACTGTTGAAGTACAACAGGATGAGGATACTGGTGTAGCTGGCGCTGAGGAGGAAGTTGGCGAGGAGGATTCTGATGGTGATGTGGTTTGTTTAAATCAGGCTCCGGGGGAGACAGTTGTTGTCCGTGGGATGAAAAAGCCCATCACGGTCATGCCTGGGCAGAAGACCAAACATTCCACCTCTTTGGTCTGGCAATATTTCTATCCAAATCCGGACAACAACTGTCTTGCCATATGTACCATATGTAAAGGTGAAATAAGTAGGGGTAGGGACGTCAACCACCTAGGAACATCCTCCCTTATACGGCACCTGCAGCGCGTTCATAAAAAGTTACTGTCAAGTTCAGAAACTTTGGCTCAGACCTAAGCAGTCCAGGGACACCTAAATCCCGTTGTCCTGTTGTATCCAAGCGCCTGCAAACCACACCGTCAACTCCCTCCTCGTCAATTTCCTCCTTAGTCAGGATCGGAAGTAGTCCTGCAGGCCATATCACTGGCATGACTGACTCTCCTATCCGGGATTCCTCCGGAGGATCCTGCATTGCTACGCCTACTGCTGCCGCTGCTGCTGTTGCTGCTGCTGCTGGGAGTCGTTCATCATCCCAGAGAGGAAGTAGGAACACCACTACTTTTACTAAACAATTGACCCTCCAACAGTCCTTAGCGAGGAGGATGAAGTACGACAGCAGTCATCCTGAAGCAAAACGTATAACTGAGGCCTTGACTGCTATGTTGGTGTTAGACGTGCGTCCGGTATCCGCCATTAGTGCAGTGGGATTTAGACAATTGATGGAGGTAGTGTGTCCCCGGTTCCAAATCCCGTCTAGATTCCACTTCACTAGGCAGGCGATACCGAGACTGTACAGAAACGTCAGAAAAAGTGTCCTCAGTGTCCTGAAAAATGCCGTTGTACACAATGTCCACTTAACCACGGACATGTGGACAAGTGGAACAGGGCAGACTAAGGACTATATGACTGTGACAGCCCACTGGGTAGATGTATCACCTTACGCAGCAACAGCAGCAGCGTCACCAGTAGCAGCATCTCAGAAATGCCAGCTCGTTACAAGGCAGGCTACGCTGTGTATCACCGGTTTCAGTAAGAGGCACACCGCCGACAACCTCTTAGAGAAACTGAGGGAAATCATCGCCCAGTGGCTTACCCCACTTAGACTCTCCTGGGGATTTGTGATATCTGACAACGCCACCAATATTGTGCGGGCATTACATCTGGGCAAATTCCAGCACGTCCCATGTTTTGCTCACACAATAAACTTGGTGGTGCAGAATTTTCTGAAAAGCGACAGGGGCGTGCAGGAGACGCTTTGGGTGGCCCGAAAAATTTCTGGCCACTTTCGCCATTCAGCGACTGCGTGCCGAAGACTGGAGCGCCAGCAAACACTCTTGAACCTGCCCCGCCATCACCTGAAGCAAGAGGTTGTGACGCGGTGGAACTCAACCCTCTATATGCTTCAGAGGATGGAGGAGCAGCAAAAGGCCATACAAGCCTATACATCCACCTATGACATAGGCAAAGGAGGGGGTATGCACCTGACTCAAGCGCAGTGGAGAATGATTTCCGTGTTGTGCAAGGTTCTTCAGCCCTTCGAACTTGCCACACGTGAAGTCAGTTCAGACACTGCCAGCTTGAGTCAGGTCATTCCCCTCATCAGGCTTTTGCAGAAGCAGCTGGAGAAAGTGAAGGAGGAGCTAAGACGGAGCGATTCCGCTCGGCATGTGGGACTTGTGGATGAAGCCCTTCATTCGCTTTGCCAGGATTCCAGGGTGGTCAATCTGTTGAAATCAGACCACTACATTTTGGCCACCGTGCTCGATCCTAGGTTTAAAGCCTATGTGGTGTCTCTCTTTCCGGCCGACACAAGCCTGCAGAGGTGCAAAGACCTGCTGGTGAACACACTGTCAGCTGAAGCGGAACGTGACACGTCAACGGCTCCTTCTTCATTTTCTCCCGCAACTGGGGCTGCCAGGAAAAAACTTAGGTATCCTAAGCAACCCGCTGGCGGTGATGCAGGGCAGGCAGGACCAAGTTTGGACATCTGGTCCGGACTGAAGGACCTGGCAACAATTTCTGACATGTCTACTGTCACTGCATATGATACTGTCACCATTGACAGAATGGTGGAGGATTACATCGGTGACAGCATCCAAGTAGGCATGTCAGACAGTCCATACCTGTACTGGCAGGAAAAAGAGGCAATTTGGAGGCCCCTGTACAAACTGGCTCTATTTTACCTGAGTTGCCCCCCCTCCAGTGTGTACTCCGAAAGAGTGTTTAGTGCAGCCGGGAACCTTGTCAGCGAAAGGCGTAGGAGGTTGCTTCCACAGAATGTGGAGAAGATGATGTTCATCAAAATGAATTATCAGCTCTTCCAGGGAGACCAGCCTCCAGAAGGTACAGAGGGACCTGTGGTGGTGGATTCAAGTGGGGACGAGTTAATACTTTGTGAGGATGAGGATGTACACACTGAAGAGGGTGAGGAATCGGTGGATGAGGAGGATGAGGATGACATCTTGCCTCCGTAGAGCCAGTTTGTGCAGGGACACATTAATTGCCAGCTTGTTTTGTGGGGGCCCAAACGAACCAATCATTTCAGCCACAGTTGTGTGGCAGACCCTGGCGCTGAAATGATTGATTTGTTAAAGTGTGCATGTCCTGTTTATACAACATAAGGGTGGGTGGGAGGGCCCAAGGACAATTCCATCTTGCACCTCTTTTTTTCTTTGCATTATGTACAGTTTGGGGCCTAGTTTTTCTAACTGCCATCCTGCCTGCCACTGCAGTGTCACTCCTAGATGGGTCACGTGTTTGTGCCGCCCACTCGTGTCGCTTAGCATAGTCATCCAGCTACCTCGGTGCAACCTTTTGGACATAAAAACACTATTGTGAGGTGTGAGGTGTTCAGAATAGACTGGAAATGAGTGGAAATTAAGGTTATTGAGGTTAATAATAGCATAGGAGCAGAAAAACCTACAAATTCTGTGATTTTAGCTGTTTTTATGCTTTTTTTCAAAAAAATACAGATCCAAAACACAAAACCCAGAACCCAAAACACGGAAGGGTGGTTTTGGCAAAACCAATCCAGATCCAAAACACGAAGAAAGATCCAGATCCAAAACCAAAACACAAAACACGAAAAGTGGCCGGTGCACACCCCTAGTTTCTATAGGTTTCTATCATTTCCCTCCAAACTATAGGTTATGGTGCTTTAATTATATATATATATATATATATACCATCCAGTTTAGATATAGCCATTAGCACTTATATTTCATATTGATGTGTGCTTCTGTATGCCCTATTAACTGTATATTTTTATATTTTATTTTTTATATCTCCCGAATATCATTATCTTATGCCCATTATGTTGGTACTCGCACACTATGATTAAGAGCTCTGGTCTTCTACAATATGGCATCCAATAGAACACTAGAGGATGCAGTGTCATGTTCAGGAGTGATATCGGCTCCGACGCTCTAAAGACTTCCGTATTGCGTCTCAAGTACCGGAAGTGCTATACGACAATGGAAGCCACGTACTGGAACTCCCGGCACCTCTTGATGCTCACTGTAGTGGATGTCCAAAACTGATGGCATCAATTTCTATTGATGCTCAGTCTGTTTGAGTGAGCTCTTCCTAGATACGGACTGGATCTGGAGTATGTTATCCGCATGTTTTTAACATTTTGGATGAATATCTGTTTATCATCATTGGTAAAAGTAAATGTATATATGTATATGATCATCGTTTTACCAAACTATGTATTTTTTATGTGTGTAATGGTTTATAATGCACCAATGTGAATAGAAGTGTTCCATTTCTTAGCGATTGCCTTGTATACACTTTACAGTAACCCCTCCTCCTTTTGATGTTGAGGCGTATAAATAGCTGGAGGCATGGTCCCAATACACCCTGAGGAAGGACTTGAAAGTCAGAAACGACTTGGTGGAGAACTAAAGGGGAACTCTCAGTTGGACTTGGACTTTCCTATACACCTTATCCATCTTGTGTGTGCAAATAGGATTCCACATTATTCCAGATATAGTGGTTTCCTCTTTTTTGTGGTTATCTTCATTATCCACTGAGAACCCCATTTTGGGACTCTATACCCTTTTTTTATACTTGATTTTTATATTTTTATGAATGTCCTCCGTTTGGATGTTCATTGTTATATGTAGCGTAAGGATATATTCAGTTGTCTGGAAAATAAATAATTTTAAGTGAGTATTTGTCTCCTTGGAGCTGGACATTTTTCTTTTCTGGAGTGGCTAGAAGCATTATACCCATATATATGAAGTGGTGGACAATTACAGGGTGAAAAGAGACCTTTTGGGGAACGTTGATACCTGATCCCAAGCATTGAAAAGTATCTACTTATCTATGTTGAACATAGAGGGATTTAAAGATACATTTTTGTGAATGCATCTCACCTATTGTAGGTGAGTGGTTCCCAGGCTTGTCACTATTTATCAGAGAAACATTCATAATTGGAATATAACGGCATATTATCTTTCTCTCCCCGGTTGAGAATATTATATCACCTACGAACGGATAAAAGAAGACGTGTTTACTGAGGGACAGCGCTCTTTGGACCACTCATACTTCTTTGTTTGTTACAGTTTGTGCATGTGTGGGTGGTCGTGCGATCTTTTATAGCAGGACAAACTTGACATCTTTTCCGTACACCTTGAACTTTTGCTTGTGGCTCCTCAGAAGCCTCCTGCTCTGTGTCTCTCTGCTGGCTGCATATACTAACGTGATCTTCATTTACCACTCTGCTGGCTGCGTATACTAATGTGATCTTCATTTACCACTCTGCTGGCTGCGTATACTAACGTGATCTTCATTTACCACTCTGCTGGCTGCGTATACTAACGTGATCTTCATTTACCACTCTTCTGGCTGCGGTATACTAACGTGATCTTCATTTACCACTCTGCTGGCTGCGTATACTAACGTGATCTTCATTTACCACTCTGCTGGCTGCGTATACTAACATGATCTTCATTTACCACTCTGAAACAAAGTAACAGCGCTAATGGATGGAGAGACATTTTAAATAAATGTATATCATATACACATGGCTTGGTCAAAATGAACACAATTTAATAAGAACGTATAAAAACATAAATATGAAAGCTAAAATGTGCAATATTACATTAGGAATTGGCCCCACAACACTATAATGAGTCACTGAGGGCCTGATTCAGAGCCGGATGCTCTGACCAGAGCGCTCGCTCTGAATCAGTGCCCTCCTACCTAAAAATGGAGCGGCCTCCTGGCCGCTCGCATAGCTGTTGGTGACCACCCACAGCATATGCGAGCGGCCAAAAAGATGGTTGCGATGGTCAAGAACATCACGACCATCGGGCTTGCGACAAGACCCTGCGGTAGGGTCTCGGTGAGCCAAAATCAGAGGGTATCAGAGCCAAAATCACTCCCACTGACATCACTAGTGATGTCAGTGGGGCCGGACCCAGACGGTAGGCATTCCCATGGGAACGCCTCCCTCTGGCAGCCACGCCCCCGGCACGCCCACCAAAGGGGGCGTGCTGTCAGTCACCATTGACAGCACGCCCTCTTTGGTGCGAGAGCCGGAGCGGCAGCTTGGCTGTCGCTGTCCGGGTCTCGCGCATGCGCACGATGGAGCTTCCCTCCATTGTGCGCATGCGCATTGGGGTGACATCGACCCGCTTGCGAGCTTCCTGAGCTTGCGAGCGGGTCTGAATGACCCCCAGAGTCCAGTATCAAGTAAATAGCCGGTGCAAGTCCCAGTAAGAGGAGTACATTACCAAGTGGGTACTGTAGCAGGAAGTCCTTGCATATAAAGTAAGTCCTTTAACTTGGATTAGCTGTTGCCATATAGCAATTGACTCCAAATTCCTGGTCCGGAAAATTGAATAAGTGTGGTCCAAGTGCTCTGGTATGTGGGGGTCCATGTGCAGGCTCAACGCGTTTCCGTGCGGAAGTATCCAGCACCTTCGTCAGGAGCAAGTGTCATTTACCACTCTGCTGGCTGCGTATACTAATGTGATCTTCATTTGTCAAATGGTCACTTTGTTCTGAATCAGATTCCTCTAAAAAAGATAAAATACGTTGCTGTTCACGTTCTTCGCGATCCATTTTGAAGAAAAACCTATAAATAACAAAAAACAAACTATAAACACTACACTAATTTGGCACAAAATTGTAACATTGACTGTAAGGTTGGGTCATATTTACCTTTTTGACGTTTGCACACGTCTATCTCCCTGCGCAGTCGCACATTAACTAAGCTGTGGTGAAAAACAAGAAGTGAGGGGTCTTAACTCCAGCTACTGAGAAGTTTGGCAACATCGCATTACATTACAAAAAAATACACACAAGTGAAAACTGCCCGGGTCAAAATGACCCAACCTGACTGACGCCGGGTTAAAAATAGGGGGGAGAAAAGTGCATAAGGGTCCCCCTATATTTAAAACCAGCACTGGACTCAAATCCGGCTGGGTTGTAATGCCACAGCCAAGGGACCCAATCACCAGGTCACCCCAGCCAAAGCATTATCACCCCAAGCCGGTCAGCCCAAGCTGGGGATCTCAGGGGAGGTGGGGACCTCCCAATAAAAAGGTCCCCCCTCACCTGAGCACCCCAGGCTTAGTCTGAAGCTTGGGGCTTTTCTCCACACCCCTGGGCTGTTGATATGGGGGTAATAGTAGTGTAAAAAATTAGAAACTATTGTTTTTTATCGTAAAACTACAGGTGCCATCATGCCTGCCCTTTAGCACTTGTGGAACTACAAGTGCCAGCAGGTGGCCAGCACCCATACCCCCACTGTAAAAAAATAGACAAAAAACCACAATACACACACACCGTAGAAATTATACCTTTATTACATATACCTACCACACTTATACATACTTACCTGCTGCCAGTTGATCGGTCCACTTCTCCAAGTAGAATTCCAATGAGTATCTGTGAACAAAGATCCTATACTCACCTCCGCTGGTCTCTGTAGCATCTTTGGTAAGTCCCCAGCACAGCAGACTGTAGCCGTCTATGTACTGTCACATAGGGCCTGATTCAGCAAGGAACGCACAGATGCAGACACACGCAATCGGCTGATGCGAGAATATGCTAATGAATGCATACGCATGGCAATCACAGCAGAATAAGCAGATGCCCAGCACTACATAGTACCACCCACTTCCCTTTACTTGCATCTTCTATACCTGGCAAGACAACAGAAACATCGGTAACATCAAGAACCATCAGACCCATACGCACAATAGTGGTTGACCTGACCCTACTGCAGACATAGCAAGACTTCCTGTGTGCAACTAGGACCTCAGGCTGCATCCGCCGCTGCAAGGGCTTAAATATGCACGCCCCTGAAACACCCTCCAAATGCACAGGCACACCTGCGTTTGCCAGACCACCCCCCGTCACTACCCACAAATGGCAATTCCTGTCAATCACTGTGCTTCTGCAAATGCAGTTCCCATCGCAATAGCTGGTTCACACACATGCACTGCGATGCATAATAATCGACCTATTTTGTGCATCTGCATCCATGCGTTCCTTGCTGAATCAGGCCCATAGATGGCTAACTGGCTTCTGACGGGACACCCCATGTCAGGGATGTTTTAAGAGAGGAGGGGGCCCGTGTGCACTCCTCATGCGGGGCCCCCTCCTCTCTCCCTGGTGGCTGGCAGCCGACTGACGTGGCTTGCCAGCCACTGGAGCATTAGTAGACTCCAGGCACTAGAGTGTGCCCGGAGTCTACTGCGCATGCACAGAATGTCGGAAAATGGCCGCGGCGGCCATACTCCGGCATTCTGTGCATGCGCAGTAGACTCCGGGAACAATCTAGTGCCCGGAGTCTACTGCGCATGCGCAGAACACCGGAAAATGGCCGTGGTGGCCATTTTTATGGTTTTCAGAGCAGCAGTGACACCCAACGCGGGACCTCGGACAGGTAAGTTTAAAAAAAATATGGGTGCAGTGTGTGTGGTGCGGGGCCACCCTGGACCCGGGGGCCCGTGTGCCCCGCGCACACTGCACCCATTATAGATACGCCACTGCCCCACGTGTAAAATGTCAGAAGTCGGACTCACCAGCCAATCAGCAGCCACTAAATGTAAAGCAGCATAAGTGTGGTAGGTGTATGTAATAAAGTTATTCTTTCTACAGTGTATGTGTGTGTTGTGGTTTTCTAACTATTTTTTTACAGCGGGGATACAGGTACATTTCACTCTTTTTTGGCAATTTACAGGCAGAAACATACAAGGAATACACTGATCTGTGTATGTTTCTGCTGAACTCACAGCTCACAGGCAGATGAATTAATTTCACAAATTTGGACACAAGTTTTGTCCGTTCTCGTGAGAGTTTTGAAACTCTCATCTTGGTAAGTTCCTGAATCCTATCTTCACTAATGAAAAGTTACTCAAGTTTGGCCGATGGTGAAGTGAAGAGAGTTTGCTAACTCTCCAGACTTTTCCTGTAGCAAAGGAGATTTCTCTCCTGAGTTTGACATTAGTAAATTTGCAAGTGGGAAAAAATGAGCAAACTCTCCAGAGATTGCTAATTTGACCAAACTCGAATTTTAGTAAATTTACCCCTAAATTTTTATGTTAGATATTTATCTGCATGCGGAACACTGCACGATGGAGGGATGAACTATTAACATATAAATAGGCTGCAGTTTGCTTTTTGTCAACAAACATAGACTTTGATTGAGTGACTGTTCCTTCTACCAATCACAGACTTAAAGTAAATAGGCATTTTGTATAGAGATATGATGAATGGTTAATCCTCCTACCAACCACATACTGTTTGGAATGTAAACAAACTACTTTTCATACAACTGAATGGACTGGGCACATTATTGGCTCAATAACTTGTCGCCGGATTCCATATGACGGTAAAATGCAGCAGGGGCAGATTGGGATGGAAAACCAGCGTGGGAAATTTCTACAGCAGCCCTAAACGGGAGTAGGTGGAGTCTGTGAAGGGGGCGGGATCTGATGGCATAGCGATATGGATCTGATGATATATAAGGGGCATGTGGAGGAGAGAGAGCAAGAAACGGCAGAGTGAGATGGGGAGGGAGAGAGGAGACAAGAGAGATAGAAAGAGAGATGAAAGTTGTTTTTTTCCTCATAATTTATTAATGTACAGTCCACTCTCCTCTATATAATAATAATGCCACTAGGGGTGAGCGATTTCTAAAATCCGAACCCCCCCGAGCCCCCCCGATCCGAGGCCGATCCGAGTCAGGCTCAACTTTTCCCGCCTGACTCAGATCTGAAATCGAGGCAAAACATCATCATCCCGCCTTCCGGGTCTCGCGGGTTTTGGATCCTATATAAGGTACCCGCGTCGGCGCCATTTTCTCACTCGGCTGTGGACAGTGAAGAGGGAGGGTGGGGGTTAGGGCTGGCTGGGCTGTGTAATGTAGTGTAGTGCAGAGTAGTGTTGTGCTGTGCTGTGCTGCGCTGTGCTGCTGTTGTCCATAGGGGCTGTGTCCACTACTTCAAAGTCCATAGGGGCTGGCTGGACTGTGTTGTGCAGTCAGTTGTCCATAGGGGCTGTGTCCACTCCAAAGTCCTGTGCAGTGTCCCAGTCCTAAAGGGGTGCTGTAGTGTTGTCCAGGGGGTGCTCTGTCCGTCAGGGGTGCTCCCCCCAAGTGCTAAAAAAAAATATTTTTTCTGAGTTTGTGAATTGTGTGCACAGTAGCCGCACGTGCATCAACAAAGTAGTGCCAAGCGTGCGCCTGTGTCATAAGTAAAGGGCCAGCTGGCTTGACCATTAAAGGGTGCTGTAACCCCCAAAGTACACTCCAGTCCAAACCAAATAAAAAAATATTTTCTGTGTTTGTGAATTGTGTGCGCAGTAGCCGCACGTGCATCAACAAAGTAGTGCCAAGCGTGCGCCTGTGTCATAAGTAAAGGGCCGGCTGGCTTGACCATTAAAGGGTGCTGTAACCCCCAAAGTACACTCCAGTCCAAACCAAATAAAAAAATATTTTCTGTTTGTGAATTGTGTGCGCAGTAGCCGCACGTGCATCAACAAAGTAGTGCCAAGCGTGCGCCTGTGTTATAAGTAAAGGGCCGGCTGGCTTGACCGTTAAAGGGTGCTGTAACCCCAAAAGTACACTCCAAACCAAATAAAAAAATATTTTCTGTGTTTGTGAATTGTGTGCGCAGTAGCCGCACGTGCATCAACAAAGTAGTGCCAAGCGTGCGCCTGTGTCATAAGTAAAGGGCCAGCTGGCTTGACCGTTAAAGAGTGCTGTAACCCCCAAAGTACACTCCAAACCAAATAAAAAAATATTTTCTGTGTTTGTGAATTGTGTGCGCAGTAGCCGCACGTGCATCAACAAAGTAGTGCCAAGCGTGCGCCTGTGTCAGAAGTAAAAGGCCGGCTGGCTTGACCATTAAAGGGTGCTGTAACTCCCAAAGTACACTCCAGTCCAAACCAAATAAAAAAATATTTTCTGTTTGTGAATTGTGTGCGCAGTAGCCGCACGTGCATCAACAAAGTAGTGCCAAGCGTGCGCCTGTGTCATAAGTAAAGGGCCGGCTGGCTTGACCGTTAAAGGGTGCTGTAACCCCCAAAGTACACTCCAAACCAAATAAAAAAATATTTTCTGTGTTTGTGAATTGTGTGCGCAGTAGCCGTACGTGCATCGACAAAGTAGTGCCAAGCGTGCGCCTGTGTCAAAAGTAAAGGGCCGGCCGGCATGACCGTTAAACCGTTAAAGTGTGCTGTAACCCCCAAAGTACACTCCAAACCAAATAAAAAAATATTTTCTGTGTTTGTGAATTGTGTGCGCAGTAGCCGCACGTGCATCGACAAAGTAGTGCCAAGCGTGCGCCTGTGTCAAAAGTAAAGGGCCGGCTGGCTTGACCGTTAAAGAGTGCTGTAACCCAAAAAGTACACTCAAGTCCAAACCAAATAAAAAAATATTTTCTGTGTTTGTGAATTGTGTGCGCAGTAGCCGCACGTGCATCAACAAAGTAGTGCCAAGCGTGCACCTGTGTCATAAGTAAAGGGCCGGCTGGCTTGACCGTTAAAGGGTGCTGTAACCCCCAAAGTACACTCCAAACCAAATAAAAAAATATATTCTGTGTTTGTGAATTGTGTGCGCATTAGCCGCACGTGCATCAACAAAGTAGTGCCAAGCGTGCGTCTGTGTCATAAGTAAAGGTCCGGCTGGCTTGACCGTTAAAGAGTGCTGTAACCCCCAAAGTACACTCCAGTCCAAACCAAATAAAAAAATATTTTCTGTTTGTGAATTTTGTGCGCAGTAGCCGCACGTGCATCAACAAAGTAGTGCCAAGCGTGCGCCTGTGTCATAAGTAAAGGGCCGGCTGGCTTGACCGTTAAAGGGTGCTGTAACACCCAAAGTACACTCCAAACCAAATAAAAAAATATTTTCTGTGTTTGTGAATTGTGTGCGCAGTAGCCGCACGTGCATCAACAAAGTAGTGCCAAGCGTGCGCCTGTGTCATAAGTAAAGGGCCGGCTGGCTTGACCGTTAAAGGGTGCTGTAACCCCCAAAGTACACTCCAAACCAAATAAAAAAATATTTTCTGTGTTTGTGAATTGTGTGCACTGTGGCTGCACGTGCATCAACAAAGGAGCAGTGCCAAGCGTGCGCCTGTGTCCCATAAGTAAAGAGCCGGCTGGCTCATTTCTTAAAGGGTGGTGTAACCCACAAAGTGCACTACTCTCCAGCAAAAATAAAAAAATATTTTCTGTGTTTGTGTGCGCCTTAGCCGCACGTATATATCAATATAACATAAATGGAGGACCAAACTTTCTCCGATAAAAAAATAAAATAGGGAAAGATCAAGAACCACTTCCTCCTAGTGCTGTTGCTGCTGCTGGGAGATGTTCATCATCCCAGAGAGGAAGTAGGAACACCACTACTTTTACTAAACAATTGACCCTCGAACAGTCCCTAGCGATGAGGATGAAGTACGACAGCAGTCATCCTGAAGCAAAACGTATAACTGAGGCCTTGACTGCTATGTTGGTGTTAGACGTGCGTCCGGTATCCACCATTAGTGCAGTGGGATTTAGACAATTGATGGAGGTAGTGTGTCCCCGGTTCCAAATCCCGTCTAGATTCCACCTGCATCCTCAAAGCAGTAGCGACAAGCGTGCGCCTGTCTGTTAAAGGGTGGTGTAACCCTCAAAGTGCGCTCCACAAACAATAAAAAAATTCTTCTTTTTTTTTCTCTTTGTGAAATGTGTGGGCTGTAGCCGCACCTGCATTCTTAAAGCAGCAGCGACAAGCATGCGTCTGTCTGTTAGAGGGTGGTGTAACCCTCAAAGTGCGCTCCACAAACAATAAAAAAATTCTTCTTTTTTTTCTGTCTTTGTGAATTGTGTGGCCTGTAGCCGCACTTGCATCCTCAAAGCAGCAGCGACAAGCGTGCGTCTGTCTGTTAAAGGGTGGTGACACCCTCAAAGTGTGCTCCACAAACAATAAAAAATGTCTTCTTTTTTTTCTGTCTTTGTGAATTGTGTGGGCTGTAGCCGTACTTGCATCCTCAAAGCAGCAGCGACAAGCGTGCGTCTGTCTGTTAAAGGGTGGCGTAACCCTCAAAGTGCTCCAAAAAATAAAAAACTATTTTTTTAATGCGTTTGTGACTTGTGTGTGATGTAGCCGCACGTGCATCAACACAGTAGCAGCGCCAAGCGTGCGCCTGTGTCATAAGTCAAGGGCCGGTTTGGACATCTGGTCCGGACTGAAGGACGTGCCAACAATTTCTGACAAGTCTACTGTCACTGCATATGATACTGTCCTCAAAGCAGCAGCGACAAGCGTGCATCTGTCTGTTAAAGGGTGGTGTAACCCTCAAAGTGCGCTCCACAAACAATAAAAATATTCTTCTTTTATTTCTGTCTTTGTGAAATGTGTGGGCTGTAGCCGCACTTGCATCCTCAAAGCAGCAGCGACAAGCATGCGTCTGTCTGTTAAAGGGTGGTGTAACCCTCAAAGTGCGCTCCACAAACAATAAAAAAATTCTTCTTTTTTTTTCTGTCTTTGTGAAATGTGTGGGCTGTAGCCGCACCTGCATCCTTAAAGCAGCAGCGACAAGTATGCGTCTGTCTGTTAAAGGATGGTGACACCCTCAAAGTGTGCTCCACAAACAATAAAAATTTTCTTCTTTTTTTTCTGTCTTTGTGAAATGTGTGGGCTGTAGCCGCACCTGCATCCTTAAAGCAGCAGCGACAAGCGTGCGTCTGTCTGTTAAAGGATTACATCGGCAACAGCATCCAAGTAGGCATGTCAGACAGTCCGTACCTGTACTGGCAGGAAAAAGAAGCAATTTGGAGGTCCCTGTACAAACTGGCTCTATTTTACCTGAGTTGCCCGCCCTACAGTGTGTACTCCGAAAGAGTGTTTAGTGCAGCTGGGAACCTTGTCAGCGAAAGGCGTAGGAGGTTGCTTCCACAAAATGTGGAGAAGATGATGTTCATAAAATGAATTATCAACTCTTCCAGGGAGACCAGCCTCCAGAACGTACAGAGGGACCTGTGGTTGTGGATTCCAGCGGGGATGAATTAATACTCTGTGAGGATGAGGATGTACACAACACTGAAGAGGGTGAGGAATCGGTGGATGAGGAGGATGAGGACGACATCTTGCCTCCGTAGAGCCAGTTTGTGCAGGGACAGATTAATTGCCAGCTTGTTTTGTGGGGGCCCAAACGAACCAATCATTTCAGCCACAGTCGTGTGGCAGACCCTGGCACTGAAATGTTTGGTTTGTTAAAGTGTGCATGTCCTGTTTATACAACATAAGGGTGGGTGGGAGGGCCCAAGGACTATTCCATCTTGCACCTCTTTTTTTTCTTTGAATTATGTACTGTTTGGGGCCTAGTTTTTCAAACAGCCATCCTGTCTGCCACTGCAGTGTCACTCCTAGATGGACCACGTGTTTGTGCCGCCCACTCGTATCTCTTAGCATAGTCATCCAGCTACCTCGGTGCAACCTTTTGGATATAAAAACACTATTGTGAGGTGTGAGGTGTACAGAATAGACTGGAAATGAGTGGAAATTAATGTTATTGAGGTTAATAATAGCATAAGAGCAGAAAAACCCACAAATTCTGTGATTTTAGCTGTTTTATGCTTTTTTAAAAAAAAATACAGATCCAAAACACAAAACCCAGAACCCAAAACACGGAAGGGTGGTTTTGGCAAAACCAATCCAGATCCAAAACACGAAGAAAGATCCAGATCCAAAACCAAAACACAAAACACGAAAAGTGGCCGGTGCACACCCCTAAATGCCACACAAGTGTGTGCTGGGAACTGTGTTACTCCTCCACATATAACTGTACAGTCCCCTCTCCTCTACATAATTATGCCACATATCAGTGTGTACTAGCAGCGGTTTTATTCCCCCTCATATCACTGTATAGTACCTTCACCTTGATATAATAATAATAATAATAATAATAATAATAATAATAATAATAATAATAATACCTCATATCAGTCTGCTGGGTGGTGTGTTATTCCCCCTCATATATCACTGTACAGTTCCCTCTCCCTATATAATAACAATACCACATACAGGGCCGCCTCCAGTAGGAGCCGCGCCTTGTGCAGCCAGGGACCCAGATGCCACATGGCCTAATTACTTAAGGCCATGCCCCCTTAATGAAGCTATTTGGGGGGTGTGCCCTTATGGCATGCCTCCCATTTAACATCGGGCTGGGCGCAAGCCCAGCGCTATGTCAGTAGCTGGGCTGCCCCCAGCTATCTCCATGCACTGAATGGATGTGCGCTGCATCCATTCTTCTTCTCTGGGGCTGCCACCGCCGCACAGCTGTGGCAGTGGAGTGCCCAACCTCCCAACCACCCGCGGGACACTTCGTCCCACAGGTTGAATAGCTGGGCAGTGCCCAAAAAACATGACTATCCCGCTGAAATTGGGAATGGTTGGGAGGGGTGCGTCCTCTATAGGGTCGCACCCCTGTTCTTCCGCACTGGTCGAACATGCCTCGAGCCAGCCCTGACTAAATATGAGTGTGCTGGGAGCTGTGTTATTCTCCCTCATACAGTATTTCACTATACAGTCATATCTCCCTATATAATAACAATACCACACATCAATGCCCTGGAAGCTGTGTTATTCCTCCTCATATATCACTGTACGATCCCCTACCCCTATATAATAATACCGCATATCAGTGTGTGCTGGGAGGTGTGTTATTCCCCCTCATGTATCACTGTACAGTCCCCTCTCCCTATTTATTAATAATACCACATATGAGTGTGTGCTGAGAGCTGTGTTATTCCCCCTCATATATCACTGTATGGTCCCTCCTCCACCAATATAATATAATACCACTAATCAGCGAGTGCTGGGAGCTGTGTTATTCCCCCTCATATATCACTATACAGTACCCTCTCCCTATATAATAATAATCCACATATCAGTGTATGCTGGGAGCTGTGTTATTCCACTCATATATCACTGTAGAGTACCCGCTCCCTATGGGGCCTATTCATCAAACTATAAATGGCACGGTAACCATATGGAAATGCTAGTTTCCGCATTTTTAAGTTACCGGGCCATTCATCATTAGGGGTCCAATAGGACCCCCCCCAGTATCTTCAGACGTCACTTGTTCTCGGATCCACGCTCCTTCCTATGGGAAGGAGTTCTGGGGGATGAGAAGAGGAATCTGAGAGGATCCCTCCGCCGCCTCCTCACCAGCTCCGCGGCAGCTGTGTGCATGCATGACCCGAGGTCACGCATGCATTGCTGGGACGATGGCGAGCAGGTAAGTAACGCAGCTACAGAAGTAGCTGCGATACTTTCCATAGGGACAACTGCTTGTCGGAGCAGTTGTCCCCTCACCAGAGCAATGATGAATCGCTCTGGTGTCAGGCTTCCCCCACTGTGAGTTAGATACTAAAGTATCCTTCGCAGTGAGTTTTAAACTTCATAATTGGAGGCCATACGGCCTTCGATGATGAATAGGCCCCTATATAATAATAACACCATATATCAGTGTACTAGGAGCTGTATTATTCCCCTTATATATCACTATATGGTCTCCTTTGCTGTAATTGATCAAAATAACCCCCATTTCAGTGTGTGCTGGAAGTTGTTAATTAACACTCCCTCCCTATAGCAACCCTGACAGTCTTCAATCTCCCTAGAGGGTCACTTACTAGCCTTTATACAGTGCTGGTCTCACTGCTGCTTCCTTGAGGTAAGAGAACACAGCAGGTAGGGATCTTTTCAAATCCCTCTGCTGTATCGGGTACTGTACGGCCTCTCAGGGTGGCGTACAGTATCACTGTCAAGTTCCGAAAAAAATGCCTTTTTGGAACTTGATGAATTACATAATTTCCAAAGTATGAGAACTGTGGAAATTATTGTGGGACAAATGTAACCAGGAGATATCAGTGATATATCCTGTGCTACATGTTTAATGAATAACACTGACACTTAATTACCACATAAATTGGTGAAAATCTTAATTTTCACCTACTTTTGTAGAAATCAAGTGATGATAAAAAAATATATATTGTATGAACCTGATGTGTCTGATTCTGTGACATATAAATGGATATCGCAGAGACACCACAGGATCTGTGTTCTGGAATTTATATGTGGTATGTGTAAGGAGCTATATTATTTTCAATTTACCTGTTACTTTTATAGTGTACCTGAAAGTGTTTATATTTGATTACAATTTTTTATTATTATGGACCTAAAGAGACTCCTATAATAAGGTTTATATAAACCCATATATATATGGGTGTGAAGTGGTGTTGGATGACATTTACAGAAAAACTAATTTTTACGTTATATGATACAATATTTTCTCCATTGCTGTTGACTGTATATAAAAGTTTTAATGATATACAGAAACATATATATTTTTGCTGGAAATTGATCATATGCTGTTTGACCTGTCTTCTATGTAGAAAATTATTTCTTTAATATTAATACATGGGTGGACTCGCCGATGTTATGAGTCTGTTTGCCCTACTATTTTAGATGAGAAAAAGATAAAAGGTATATTTTAATACTAACCACAATTCTTACATACAATACTATACATTTTTCTACAAATGAGTGCTCCCAAAAACAGGAATTTCTTTTTTTAGCTTCTGCTAAAATAATTCTGAGAGATGTTTTCAGTAAAAAGGCTGCCAAAACTCTTCCCACTCATTGAGAATGGACTGCGCAATTGATTTGGTGCCTGGGAAAGAGTCCACCCTCCATTCCTGAGACTCCGGCAGTGACCGATTATATTAAAAAAAGGTTTTATCAGGGAGTCTAAGTCTCCAGCTAGAGCAGGACTCTTCTTTGTTAAAAAGAAGGATGGAGGACTTCAAGTGGGCGGGCCAAGCTGCATGACCGCTTCTTAGGAGCTCTCCCTCCTAGTGCCCTGAAACAGTCCATAAACACCAGTGGCACCGGGACTTTTGACCCCACATTACCATCTGTGGGGACTGGAGATACGGCAGGGCAAAGTGGGCAACTTCCCCCGGCTCCCCCATGTGCTACACCACCGAAGCAGGCACACTTACTGGCGGCTGCTATCTTGATTCATTGCCGCGGTTCCCTGCACCTATACTTACCTCTCCATACTTCTCCTGCTGGGCAATCTGTCCATCCACCAGGAGTATTGACCTGCATAGAGCTTAGATGATCTTGGTGAGTCTGCTGTCACGCTTATCTGAGGTCTCTGGAGCTTACCTGAAGCTGCAGATGGATGTAGACTGTATGGGAATATGGGCTGCATAGCTTCTTATAAGATATCTGTACAGCCAGATTGCAGCATCTTCATCCCTATGAGCTCTGACTAGGATCAGTGGACATTTCTGTGGCATTTCTTCAATAATTAAAAGGTCAATATTCCCTGTCTTATATATAGTAATTATCAGTGGCTGTTCCTGTATTGTTTCCCTGCTGGCAGTGGTTGTGATTCAACTGTACAGCTCTATATTCTGATCTGCTATACAACACATGGATAAATATATGGCCAAACAGCAAAGATCAGGCCGGGGTGGCATGGCATCCACATCTAAAGAAACAAAGTGACTACTAGTCCTTCCTCATCCCCTGGGAGATATGATGTCCTGGATGGGCTTTGTGACCCGATCAAATTCAGTTCAGGTATAATTGCTAAAGTACAAGAGGTTTCTGACCTATTATCACCTTTATTGCATAAAAAATTGTATGGTCTTAAAGAAACAATTGAGTCCCCTCCCCCTTCTGTTTTTGTATCTTGGTTATATATTGGGATTATTATAGGCCCTTACATTTTGGTTCATAAAATATTTAAAGTTTATGGTACTGCGAATTACAGAAAACTGTTTCCCATATCTACTTTTTTACTCCAGAAATGAGGTTTGTTATGTATACTACACTATAATTTTGGCTCAAAAGAATCCCTGTGCATTCTGGGACATAGGGGATCTGGGTAATTCGGTTAATTGCTCACATGGTATCTAGTAAACGAGGCATTGGTTAATACCATGATCAGACCTCGAGACTCTGAGAGTATAACGTCATATAAAATTGCTCACGTGGAATGTAGAGGAACTGAATACGCTAATTAAACGTACAGTAGGAAGGTGTTGCAGCATTTAAAAAGGCTGAAATCTCATATACTGTAGCTGTGCTTCAGGAGACACTGGAAAATAGGTGATCCCAATGTTTTGAGAGACACATGGATCGGTGACTATAAGGCAGCCTCATATATGTCAAAGAAGAGGGGTGTTGTAGTCATTTTTCATAAATCACTCTGTTATAAAAATACTGGTTACCAAAATTGATGAGGGTGAACGTTATCTATTCATTAATTTAGAACTAGATGGTGAAGTATCTCTCTATGCACCCACAGGCCCAAACAATTTTTTTACAGAGATATACACACGCATACAGGATTGTGCATTGATTTTGGGGGGTGATTTCAATGCCTTGTTGTCACCAACTCTTGATAAATCCAACTCGCATACTGAAATGAAGGGGGGTATGCCTACAGCTTTGGCTTTATTGACAGATTCACTAAATTTACTTGATCCTTGAAGATATCAGCATTCGGTAGCAAGAGAATACACATTTTATTCTCACCCGCATCACACATCAACTAGACTTGATTATTGGTTGATATCCACGAGTTTACTCCCCACACTTCAGGAGTCTAAGATAGAAATTATTGTTTTGTCCGATCATACCCCTACTTGGTTTACTTTGTCCCTTTCCACCCCCAGGGTTACTTCTGTTGACTGGAGGTTTCCTACGTATCTTTTCACCTCACCTGATTTCAAACTGTTTTTAGAACAACAATTTTCAAATTATATTGATGACAATATTGAGCATATAGAGAATATTAATTTGTTTTGGGTAGCTTCAAAACCGGTATTACAAGGTCATATTATTTCTTATGTAACCAATAAAAGAAAACATCAAAACCAAAGATTTCATACTTTGGGTTTAGAATTTTCAAAGGCTTATGAAGAGTTATTATTAAGTTAGGATACAGAAAATACGCTAAAAATGTATGAGGATACTAAAACTCTTTATGATACTTTGTGCACAAAGAGGGCGCAAAGTTATTTAGATTACCAAAAACACCAATATTTTAGGAAATAAGGCCAGGAAATCACTGGCTAATGTTGTGAAAAGTTATACAAATACCACTAATATATTGTCCCTCTCCTCACCAAATGGTAAATTACATGACACTTCAGAAATTGCTAAGACGTTTTTGGTATATTATAGCAATTTATATTTGGCACCCACTGATAGCCCAGCCCTTGGCATGAGGTTTCTCAACCTTAATAGATGATGAGCATGAATCTCTTACAGCACTGGTTACCACACAAAAGGTTTTAATGACTCTCAAAAGTAAAAAAAGTAACGGTAAAACTCCAGGTCCGGATGGACTAAGTGCCGAATGCTATAAATAATTATACTATAAATAACTATCCCTACACATAACACCACATTTGGTGTCATTGTATAACTAAATTTTGGAAGGAAATGAGGCCCCTAAAGAATTTGCAGCCCGGGACACTCAGCGGCTCATTCTGGGAAATACTTCAAAACAAGTGCTGGAGTTATCTGCCCTAGCGTATCATAGGAGCAACCCACAGCAGCAGTTCATAATTGGGATGCCAGGATTTTAAACCCCACCCATCTAAACAATCCCTCAGTGTCGCGGCTGGCCACGCTAATCAGGGACAGCAGGTGCGTTGTCAGGTAATACTGAGACTTGTCTACGACTACAGTAAGATTGCTTTAATTGACCTGCTGCATTGACTGGGACTGTGGGGCTGATTCAGACCCGCTTGCGAGTGCAGGATGCTCACAAGCGGGTCGATTGTGCCGAATTGCGCATGCGCACGACAGAGGGAGTTCCGTCGTGCGCATGCGCGAGACCCGAACAACGAAGGCCAAGCCGTCGCTATGGGTCTCGCACCAAAGGGGGCGTGCTGTCGATGGTGAGTGACAGCATGCCCCCTTTGGTGGGCGTGCCTGGGGCGTGGCTGCCAGACAGAGGCGTTCCCATGGGAACGCCTACCATCTGAGTCCGGCCCCACTGACATCAGTAGTGATGTCAGTGGGAGTGATTTTGGCTCTGATAGAGCCAAAATCACTCCAGGGCTTGCGGTCACCGAGACCCTACCGCAGGGTCTCGTCGCAAGCCCGATGGTCGCGATGGTCATGACATGGCCGATGTTCTGCGTCTGCGCATGCGTATGCGTATGCTCCGTTATGCGCATGTGCAACCGAGTTCTTGCGATCAAATTTTCATTTGCTCGTATGGACTGCGAGCAGGAAGTGACTCCCGATAGTTGATTGACAGGAAGGGCCATTTGTGGCTGGTGACAGGGGGTGGTCTAAAAATGCAGGCGTGCCACAATGTTCGCACAGCGTTTTAGGGGCATACATAAATTATCTGCTGTGAGAGAGAAGTAGTAATACATCACTCTGCGAGCAGGTTACAGGTCAGGATGATCATCCAGCTTGTGGTAGGGTATGGTCTCCTGCAAGACCGATAGTATTTTCGTTGGTATCTAATGTAACCGATGTTACTAGTGATGTTGCTATTTTGAAGCCCACTATGCAAACACCTAATAGTCTGCAAACTTGTTGGTAATAACAGGGCTAATTGAATGCCCAATTGCTCGGGTGCGTTTGCAGGAGCGAATTAGTTTAATTAAACCATTTACTGCTGATGGATTTCTAAACATGTTTGTTTTGTAAATTATCCTGAAACTTGTATTTTTGGATACTTTTGTGTAAATGTTGTTTGTAAGCAATTACCTTTTTCCTGGGATTATTAAACCTGCTTTTTTTTACCATCAAAAAACGAATGTAGACAAAGACGTATGGTGTGTAATGTTTTTTTTTAATTTTGTTATTTTTTTGCACATTTAAAATCATGGCAAAAAAGACATTTACACTAAAAAAAAATTCGATATATAAAAACAAATTGAAATCATTAAAAATTCACGAGGAATGAGATGGAGGTTTAGGTTGCAAGAAATATGGGGACTGCACAGGAATGGATGCAGGACGAGATAGCCAGTGCTATCTTTTGCCTTTTTTAGGCCTCAGCTGAAGTGCAAGCTCGGCAACAGTCGACTTGCGTGTAACATGCCGACTGGCCTGGACAGAGCTGGATGGTATTGGCTCTGGCCTAGGCATAGGTCTTGCCATAGGATGGGGGCTGGCTGATGGGCTGCCAGAGGTGGTGGTCCTCGATTGAATAGCAGGAAGGGAGGATGGCTCCAACATGGCAA
Organism: Taudactylus pleione; assembly: GCA_031769625.1. NCBI lineage: Eukaryota > Metazoa > Chordata > Amphibia > Anura > Myobatrachidae > Taudactylus > Taudactylus pleione. Next base: position 13,736,963 of record JAUIMM010000384.1, read on the forward strand.
GTCAGTTGGCCTGCTCCTGGGCAGCAGCAATACGATCATGGGCCGCAGCAGATCTCTACAGGGCCTCCACCATCCTCGCCATAGTGGTTTCCATCCTCGGCAGGACAGATGTATTCTGCCAAGTCTAGTCAACCAACTCGGTGAGGAGGGCCATGGCCTGCGATGGTGGTGCCCCAGGAGTGGGGTCCAGAGGGTCCACAGATGATTATTTATTTCATCCCCTGCAGACCCTCCAGATCTGCTGGGCCCATACCTGACCTCAGCAGCAGGCTCTTGCTCTTCTGGTTCTGTAAAGAAGCTAATAACAATTAATCATATTGTGTATGTCGAGTTGTTTCTGGCAAGCAGTTTTTCTTTGTTTTTTTATTTTGGGTTAATTTAAAAAATTACTTTCTACACCATGTGGAGCTGCAAAGTCAGGCATGTCTGTGTCCATATTAGACACATCGACCACATCCTCTTCCTGCACACACCCCTCAGCCATCTCTTCAAAGGAGTTAAATCGAGCGACTCAGGGGTGGAACCACCACCTGTCCCCAGGGCATGCTGAGCCCTCTTTCCAGCTTCTTCAGCCGGGATTTGTTTTTGTTCGTTTTTTATTATAAAAGAAATAAAAACAAATAAAAGATCCTCAATAACGGAGTGGTCCCCTCCAGGTTGACAGCACTGACTATCTCATCCCAAATCCTCTCCTTCTGTCCAACCCCAATATTTCTGGGTGCAATGACAATTTGACAATTTTCTCTATGCACATGCCAACCAAAACCTCAATCTCCTTCCTTGTGAATGGTGGCTGTCTCTGCCTGCGCCTCCCTTGGCTTGTGCCAGCCTCCTCATCCATAGCTTGTGCATCTTGAGGGTCTACACGTTGTAATTGTAAATTTGTGATTACTTTTTGAAACATGCATAATTCATACTGTCATTAATTTTTGGGGCAAGTGCAAACATTGACGTTTCAATTTACTTAATTGGGGTGTGCTTTGGTTTGAATGCTCCTCATAGTCCATGGTGTATCACTACTGATCCAAGCATGAGTAATAGTGGTGTGTGCCCAGTATTTATAGATGCCTACGCATCATAGGCTGTGCACTGTGCACTTTGCGTTGTGTGCTCTGCGTACACATATTTTTTTTTGGCGGGAGTTTGCACCCTATTTAAGGTTGATGTGTTTCAGCCATTAGATGTGCTTTATTGTTTGTTAGTGGCTGGTGTTTGAAGGGTTTAGTTTATGCATGAAATCTCCTTGGTATTTTTGACAGATAAGTACATATGAGTACTGCATGCTGTTCTTGTGTTGATGTTGCCTTAGCCTGCCATGTTTGCCTCGCTTGAAATGTCTAGTAATCTTCTTTATTAGCAGACCATGTTTTTTACTACTAAAATGTCTAGTATTCTTAATTGTTAGGAGAGCATGGTTTACTTTTCTTTCCCTAATTTTTCAATTAATACTAATTTACATTTTTTTGTCTTTAATTTAAAAAAAAACATGTAGGAGCAAGCCAAGATGTCCCTTTCCAACCCTGTAAAATTAATCTCCATTCTGCTGAAGTTAAGTTTTTTTGTAATTTTTAAAATTATACACAAACTAAAAAATGTTTGTTTAAATTTCAGAGAGCTGTTGGAGATTCATTATGGCGATGCTCTCACACCCCTACCTACCTGTCCATCCTCCTAGGCATATGCAAGGCCCCAGATATGTAGAACACGTGTCACCCTTTTTGGAATGCCAGATGATGTTGTCTTAAGAAGGTTCCGGCTCCCACCCAACATTATCATAGACACTCTCTCATTAATAGAGAGTGATCTAGAAAGTGAAATTAACATTCCTACAGCAATCCCACCACTAGCGCAGTTGTCAGTGTTACATTTCTGTGCCTCAGTGTCCTTCCAGACCACAGTGGGTGTTGTGGGTTGGATATCCCAGCCATCCTTTTCAAGGATCCTGAAGCGTATTTTTACCAAAAATTGGACATTTTATTAGTATGCCATTGGATATGGTAACCCTTGGTGTGGTAAAGCAGCATTTTCTAGAAATTGCTGGCTTTCCACACATCATAGGGGTAGTGGATGGCACTCACATACCACTTCAACCTCCTTCATTGCAGGAGGCTATTTCTAAGAAATGAAAACACTTTCATTCTTTGAATGTAATGGTGGTATGTGATGCCTCCCTCCATATCTTGTCCCTGAATGCTAAGTTTCCAGGGAGTGCCCATGATGTGTTTGTCATTCGGCAATCAGGGCTTTGGCATAAATTAACCACCCTGCAAGCTGGTGATGCGTGACTTCTGGGTAAGTATAATATGTTGATGTGTTGCTCAAATGAACTTGATGTCACTGTACTTTTATGATATGTATTTTTCAAATTCATTTTGTGCAGGAGATAGTGGATATCCTTGCACGCCCTGGCTGCTGACTCCTTATTTGGCCCCCACACCAGTGCCACAAACCCAATATAATGCTGTGTTTACTGCCACCAGGTAGGTGGTGGAGCACTCTATTGGCCTGTCAAAGGGCCTATTCTGATGCCTCCACCGGTGTGGTGGGGAACTCATGTATTCGCCAGAGATGGTTTCCAAGATTGTGGTCCTGTGTGGAATCTTTCATAAAATTGCCATAAGTCCCAATGCAGCCAGAGGATGCCTTGCCAGAGGATGGCCTCCCTGAGGTAGGTGGTGTGGGAGTGTCTAGGGGGGCCATCCGCGATGCTATGGTTGCTCATTTCTTCAGGTATTTTTTTATATTTGTGGCATATCTGTTCTCTTTTGTGGTACATATTTAGTCCATTTATGTTTAGATGATTACCAATATTTTAATTTTGAACTGATGGCATGTATGCTTACTTCTTTTTTTGTGTTTTTTCTAAACAAAAACTCTTTCTTCCCCTCCAAAATCCATCATTGCCACATTATCAATGCCTTTGTATGTGGCATTTGGAAATACGACACTTTGGATGGATTTGGACAATATGTTGTGATGCTCCATCTTCTCCCAGCTCTTGATGTTTTTTTGGCCAACATTTGTTTTGTGTTTTCCGTTGTTGTAAATAAATTTCCTTGCTCTGTAAGTATTTTTTTTTGTTTGTTTTTAATTTTTAACCAATGCACATTCCTATCTCACATACATTTTATTTTTGGAGTTTAAACCAAACCAACATACCGATCCATTTCATTATTGTGTGTGTGAATGTGTGTTTGTTGTAATCAGGATTGCACTTTTTGAAAAAGTGCAGCAAAATGTATACATCTTTTATTAATCTTAAAATGTAATTTTCCCTGAGGCCCAATGTTAACAAAATGAGTTCATAACCTATGCTAGTTATGGGTAGTAGGGCTAACCTGTTTTTTTGGGGGGGTTTGTTTAAGTTTTTGCCTAAAAATCTGAACAATTCTAAACTAAACTAACAAATAAAAACTCGGTCTAGGTATTTTTATAAACCAGTAGAAATATAGTGTTACTGTTACCCATTCAAATGACAATGGACTTCAATAACTTAAATGTAAAAAAAACATATTGTTTACCCTGTAAAACATACAAAATCGGTTCTACACCTTGGTTCAGAATGTGGTTATCGGTGAATAATGACTCTGTGGTTTAACTAAACCGAATTTTAATAACAAAACAAGGTACATTTCCAAATTTCCAAATTATGTAATTTTTCACAAAAATTTGGCCAAACAACAAAAGTATTAGAAAAAAAAAAAGGCGTGGGCACTAAGCTGACCTCTAGCTGAAAGATACTGTAAGTACACAGCCGTATATGCATAGCAAAAAATTGGGCACATTAAATGTTGCAAACTGTGCCAGGGGTTGCTGCACAATGTAGTTATGGCTTGGTTAAAAATGCATAAACTAAATTATTGTTTTTTTCAAACACAAAAACAGTTTTAAAATGACAGATATGTACACAATTTAAAAAAAAAAGATTACACTACAAATGTATCAATGCTAGTTTACACATTTAAAAAACATTCTACTACACATGAAATTGATGGTAACATACAGAGAGAACAAAAAAAAAATTGCTGATCAGGGGCCAAATATGCATTTGTGGCCTCCCTTGCAAAATTTAAAATAGCTGACAGAAAAGAAGGAAATAACATAAAGTGCCATGGGGTCATGATAAAGGGCCAGGTTAGAGAGGGTAGGGCACTATATGGTGATTATTAAAGAAGAGATATACAAGTGTTAATATGGCCAAATGTCCCAAACAGTAACAGCGACACAAGGCGTGTGTTAGCCTGTGGCATGGCACAGCTCACAGCTACTTTGTTCACAGAATTAATATAGTAAAACAGGATATTTCTGTTTTTTTACAAAAACTAAAGCAAAAAAAAACCCCAATAAGTGCACCAAAAAAACAATGTGTAATAGTTATCTGTGTCTAAACTCACACCTAAAACACAACTTTTTAGTTTGTAAATTGAAAGGATAATGTTGGCCAAAAATTTGAAAGTATGATTTAGCAACAACAAAATATAATAGCAGTGAGCATATGATGTTGATGGTCCAATTGTCAGAAATGTGAACATTAAATAATTGATTTTTGTAAAGGCATCAAGAATCAACTTTTTAGGTTTAAAATGTGCAAAAATTGATTTTTCTAACTTTTCAGGCCTAAATTTAACATGGTGACACCTCAAGTATGCTTCAACATGCACCAAAGACAAGGTAGGCTTATATGTTTGTATTTAATTGTTTTAAAGTTCAAAACAGTGTAGGCATAACAAAATAACTGCCCAAAAATAGAAATCCTGGATACGTGTCCAATTATAGTGACCACACCATCAAGAAATATTCACAATATTAGTGTACACGTTATTACAGTATGTGGCAAAATAAACACTTGTAGTTATGTGAACAAGGCCACAAAATTATAATATTATATGCTCACCCTTAACAACATTAACATGTAGCCCCACACACATACATTATGTGTTACAATAAAGGACATATTTGAAATAGATTTACATTTTTGAAAATTTTACCTGCATTTCTGGAAAATGTGACCTGTTCCTGTATGTTGCCGGTGAAGGAGGGGAAAATTCAGAGGAGTGTTCTAGGGAGGGAGGGAGGGAGGGATGGGTAATTTGGCAGGAGAGGGGAGGGGAGGGAGGAGACATTTGGGAGGAGTCGGCTGGGGAGGGAGGACACATTTGGGAGGAGTGGGCAGGAGAGGGAGGAGACTCTTGGAAGGAGTGTTCTAGGGAGGGAGAGGTAATTTGGGAGGAGAGGGGAGGGGAGGGAGGAGACATTTGGGAGGAGTGGGCAGGAGAGGGAGGGGTAATTTGGGAGCAGTGGGGAGGGGAGGGAGGAGACATTTGGGAGGAGTGGGCAAGGGAGGGGCTTTGCGGAATGGGCAAAAGATTTGTATCCGCTGTTGTCCTAAGTGAAGGATATACTTTGTTTGTTGATTGTTTACTATAATTTATAACATTAATTTAGCATAATCGTATTTTCACTAAGTAGACACTGTTTTTTTTAATAAAATGTAATTAGGTTACATACTTTACATAATATAAAGTACAGTAGGGCCATACTGTACAATAGTTGCACATACATTACTGGTAAATATCATATTTACAGTACAGTAGGGTCATATTGTACAATAGTTGAACATACATTACTGGTTAATATCATATTTACAGTACAGAAGGGCCATACTGTACAATAGTTGCACAAACATTACTGTTTCTAACATTAATAAAAGCATAGTAGGGCCATAATATTTTTTTTGCAAATTGCTGATTTTAATAAGTCATACTTACGCTGGCGAATACGCAGACGTAAACAAGCCAGAAGGTCAGGTGAGCGGCAGCGCAAGTCGGACCACCGCCTTTCCAGCAGCACGATGGTACTCATGTACCCCGCCATACGCAGCCAACGGCACATCTCCGTATACACTTGGATTTTTTCACGGTTGGGGATGGGGGGGCTAGAGTGCCCAAGCGCCGGTCCATTACCTGGACCAAAATTGCCAGCTTCTGGCTTGTGAACGCTGCCGCTCTCATGATGGCAATGACAATTTTAACAGTAAACACAATTTATACAGGAAAAAAATAAAAGATGATTGAGTATTGTAGATTATTCGGTGTCAGTTTAGTTGAGGGCGAGCGGCCGTGCAAATGCATTGATTACCATATTCTCGCTCGCACGCCATGTGGGCAAGTGCGGCTTAGCGACCAGGTCTGAATCAGGGCCTATATGCTTTGCTTACTAACTAACTCTTTGAAAAAGACCCCATTCTATAGGGACAAAACGCATCAGTGGACCCCCTGGTTGATAGCACCTTAAAGTGTGACAAGCTTTCCTGAAGGAATTCAATTGAAATACCAAGCGGAATTACCAATGCGAGCACCTAATAAGCCTGTGGGCTTGTGAATAGGCTTTGGTCCGATCATCACGGCATGTTTAGCTGGTGAGCACATGAGACAGAGGAATTGCTGGTGCGGTGTAAGCCCAGCTCCGGTGGCTGCCTAAGAGAAACGAGAAGCCAGATTTACCACTCGCTGCACCAGTGTAAAGGTTACGCTTGCTAACAGATATCCGCAGGTACTTTGGATTATTTAATTGTGACATTTCAGCTTGTCAATTTATAATAGTCACTTTGGACTGTAATTTAATTTATCAAGTAATTATATATTGGAATTATAGAGAAGTAATTGGTGTTCTAGATGAGCGACGAGATCATTAGATTTGTTTATTGCTTACTAACAGCACTTGGATTTGTACCATCTGTCTAAGTTAAAGATTTGTTGGTTAACATTAATCCCAAACAGGATTGTTCTGTGTGATAATTTGCCCCAACATATTTGTCTTGGTGACCAATCATTCTATATTTATTTATGATTATTTTTTGGCTTTGACAGCCTGGTATGTTTTTTAACTGTATGTAATATATGTTGATTATGCATTTCTTACCATGATCCTTCTTCTTATTTAATTTTTAATATTATTCTATTAAATTGATTATCTTCTTCACTCAGCGCTCCACCCCCCTTTTTTTTTTAGTTCCCTAAGGAATTTAATTAAGCCTGTATTGTTGTATTACATAAGCCGGGGAAAGATCCGCAGTTGGTACAACCATACTGCCCGATATCCCTGTTGAATCAGGATCTTAAGATTTTGTCCAAGATTGTTGTACAGAGATTGCAGATTCTATTGCCAAAATAATTGCATCCCTCACAGACAGGCTTTGTCAAGGGCAGGTTATCGGTACATAATATGAGGCAACTAATTGCGGCCCTGACAAAATTGTTTTCTTCGGAAAATGGTCAGACTCTGTTGGTGAGCTGTGCTGCGGACAAGGCCTTTGTCCTGGACACATTTTTTGAGGGTACTGCATCTCAGGAATTTTGGTGTAAATTTTGTTACTCTCTTTAGAACGTTATATAATAAATCTATGGTATTTCTCACTATAAATGGCTTAAATACAACAACATTTCAGTTACACCAAGGTACTAAACAGGGATGCCCATTATCGCCTGTATTGTTTAACTTATAAATGTGTAGGATGGCAGGGTGTAAAAATCCGCCCATTAGAAATGAAAGTATCAGCATATGCAGATGATCTTTTATTATATTTTGCAGATCATCAGGCCGCTTTTCCCTGTTATCTTAAAATATTGCAGGATTTTCATAATATCTCAGGATTTTTGGTGAATAATACAAAAACAGTGGCTCTAGCATTGCATAAGGCTGCAAAACGATATTGGAGGAAGTCGTTCCCCTTTATATGGGCCAACTATACCCTAAAATATTTGGGAATTAATATTTCGGTCAATCCATTTAATTTATACAGATTAAATTTTCCTGGCCTGATCGAGCAGACATTGAAAGACTTTGGAGCATGGAAACATTTACCGTTGTCGTATCTGGGCAGATGTCACTTAATTAAAGGTGCCCACACACATAGCGATTTTTCTTCCAATATGGCCGATTTCGACGAATCGTTATGACGAATCGGGTAATAAAAGTACAAATCGTGAGTTTATACTCACGAGCACGATGCCTATGTGCGTCCCCACTCATCGTTCCTCGCATCCTCTGATCTACCGTGCTGTAGGGCAGATTAGCCAACCTGGAACATGATGGAAGCCGATCGTGAGGGTTTTTTCCCTCATGAAGAATCGTACGATTCATCTCACAACGCGTAATTTGATTGACAGCTTCATGTGCATGCCCCATCGCCATCTTGTGCAGCATCATGTATGGAGGATGATAGACGCACTTTGGGAGCCTGCACACTGGAAGTCTTGTTTTGTTGGAAGTTGGGTGAGTATTTGTGCAGTTTAAATGCAACCACACTGACCACCAATATGTGCTCCGCCACTGCCCACCAATGTGTGCCCCAGGTAATAAATGCATGACCCAGCCACCACCCACCGTATTGAGGTGGGCGGTGGCTGGGTCATGCATTAAACTCCCACTGCCCACCAATGTGTGCCCCCCAGGTAATAAATGCATGACCCAGCCACCGCCTGCCGTATTGAGGTGGGCGGTGGCTGGGTCATGCATTACGCTCCCACTGCCCACCAATGTGTGCCCCCTACCTAACCATTAACTTGCAAATAATGTCATGGGGCCACCTAATAATTAATTAGGAAAAAAAAACAATTTATTTTAAAATTAATAGACAAAAATATTTAATCAAGATAAACAAATACATTCCAGGCAGATTATTCATATTGAAATAACATATTATATTAATAATAAACATGTTTAAAAATCAATTCAATACAGATAAAATAAAAATAAATTTTAAGTAATATAACAAAAAAAATAAAAAATAAACACGTATTTAACAAAATAATCACCCTACATTACATTTAAAAACACACATTATTTAAAGCTGGGGTCTTCTACCTTTCGGTCTCCAGCTGTTGTGGAACTACAAATCCCAGGATGCCCTGCCACCCACCCCTGGGAAATAATAGCATGTTAAAACTGTTTTTAGGGCATCCTGGGATCTGTATTTCCACAACATCGACAGGCCCAAAGGTGGAAGACCCATGTTGTCAAACAAAGAAAAACATTATATTACCAAGAAATTAGCACATGACATTCCTGTAAAAGAAAACACGATTGCAATACCATAACAAACCTTTAAAAACCTGTACAAAAGAAAATATTAAAACATTAAAAATGTTAACTATAAGAAAATTAAATTATTAAAAACCTGTAAAAAAGATAATATTAAAACATTAAAAATGTTAACTATAACAACATTAAATTTAAGACAACTACATACACAAATATTTAAATATCCATTTTTTTTTTCTTCATAGATAATGTCCATGGATAGTGAACCTGAATTAGTTACAGGATTAAATGAAATTCTGCACTCGAAAGAGTGTCTGTGGAAGATCAGTTCTCGGAAGTACCACAACACAAGTTGGCCACACTAGAGGTACTTTTGGAGTATACGAAAAAGTACATTTCTGATGCAGACCTGAAAACTGTACTGCAAAAGATTCAAAATCTCAGGACAGTGTACATCAAAGTTAAAAAGAAGGTGGATGACTCAAAAAAATCAGGAGCGGGCACAGATGAAATATATATTCCTGTGCTTTGGTACTACCATATGATGTCATTCATCAGTGATCAAGAGCATCAAAGGGAATCTATCGTCTTGATGGCTGAGCGTGAGGGAGAAGAGGAGGTTGCAGAAGTCTTGGTAAGTAGTGACACAGTTTTAACCAAAATCATTAATGTTTTTGTTGTTAAATCCCAAATGTACAATTTAGGCAGTAGTTCACAGACAGTCCTCCTGCCATGGTACAGCACCTGGTCCATTAAAAAAGGTCATGTACTCCTCCCTCACTTCTTTGGCATGTGCGGTGGATGTTGTTGTAATTGGGGTGCAGACACAGATGACAAATGTTCAATGTCCTCCAGGGGTCCTACATCTTCTGGCCTAGCTGAGACTGGTCCTCATTGAGTAGATTTTCTTCACAGAAAGTTGTACAGCACACAGCACACCATCACGACCCAGTCTATCTTTTCCACACGTAGATTGATGGCGGTGTGGAAAATGCGGAAGCGTTTGCTCATTATTTATAAATGTATTTTCCACAATTTGCCGTGTCTGGGATAGACGGTAGTTGTAGATCCTCTTCTCTTTGGTCAGGCCCCTCTGTGCAAATGGTTTCATCACATGTTCATGTAATGCAAAAGACTCGTCTGCGACGAAAACGTAATTTAGGCCGTGCTTTGTCTGGTCCAGTGAGGGCAAGTTGAGGGTTTTGTTGGCGAGTCTCTGGTAGAAACCCGTCTTTTTGAAGGACCCACCATCCAAAGCATGGCCATTCTTGCCGACATCCACAAACAAAAATTCATAGTTGGCATTCACCACTGCCATGAGAACGATGCTGAAGAATCCTTTGTAGTTGTAGTAATATGATCCAGTGTTGGCAGGTGGGTTGATGCAGATGTGTTTCCCATCGATGGCTCCTCAGTCAGGGAAATTCCAACGTTGTTCAAAATCTTCCGCGATGCTGGTCCACTCCTCCACGGTGTTAGGAAACTGTAAAAATAGTAAAAAAGGGGTTAAAACATGACTATAATATTTGTTTTTGTCCTATATAGACTCCCACCCAAGACCCTGATTTAACATCCACACCGGACCTCAGTCTGCTCGGTGGTGACAGTGAGCCGGAGAGTACCACACAAGTGGAAACTCCACTTCCACCTGGACCCTCATCTTTTTCACAACAACCGCAAAAAAAGAAAAAAAAACAGGGGAAAAAGGAGAACCTTACTGAACGTGAGGACAATTTTTTCCAAAATGGAGAACGGCTGCTGCAGAAACCCCCAGATGCAATAGATGATTTCACAGCTCATGTGAACAGCACATTGAGAAATCTGGATACAGATATCCAAAGAAACTTTCTCAGGTTAAACTACGACCAGTTGAGTCGCTGTATGAGCAAAAATATCTCCAATTCTACATACATTGCAGATCCAATGCTATTTTCCCCTGCCCCAAATAGGTATGTCCACCGCACCCCCTGCCCAGTTAGATATTACTCCCCCCCCAAGCACCAGCAGGACCTTGCTCTGCTGGATGCAGTGGATGAGTCGCCCCAATATACAGAGATGTAATTTTTTTCTTGCTTTTAATATCACCAAATTTTATGAATTCTAATGGGTGCATGGGATAGGGTGGTGACAAGGTCACTATGCACATGGCACAAGTACACATTGCTGGAAGCAGGGGCCACAATGTGTACTTGTGCCATGTGTGTATTGGCCTGTTCAAACTGGTGTCTGACCCACCCTATCACATACAGCCAGCTACCTATTGGGATTCATAAAATTTGGTAATATTTTATTTTGTTTTTTTTGTCTTGCTTTTAATATCACCAAATTTTATGAATTCTAATATGTGCTTGCTGCATAGAATAGGGTGGTGATGACGCCATTTGGACAAGGTCACTGCGTACATGGCACAAGTACACATTGCTGGAAGCTGGGGCCACAATGTATACTTGTGCCATGTGTGTATTGGCCTGTTCAAACTGGTGTCTGACCCACCCTATCACATACAGCCAGCTACCTATTGGGACTCATAAAATTTGGTGATAATGTTCTTTTGTAAAATTGTTATACAAAAAGGATATTGCACACAGTTTAGTGCACACTTTCAGTTGCCTGCAGGTCAGTGCACATTGTACTAAATGAAGGCTATTTTTTACTTTATCATGAGTAAAATAAAAATAAATACATTTTTCTTTACACAAGAAACCAATGTGTAGTGTGTGTTTTTTACTTACCTTGCAATACTGGTACTTTAGCACTTTAACAATGGCTTTGCAGGTCTCCGGAATGATGACGCTCAAGGACTGAGGTGAGATGAGAGTCCCAAACTTCAGGTCTTCAAATGACCTTCCTGTAGCTAGATACCTCAGGGTAGCCACCAGTCTCTCTTCAGCAGGGATTGCCCTCCGCCACCTTGTGTCCTGTCTCTGGATGTGGGGGGTCACCAGATGCAGCAATTCCTGGAAGGTGGCGTCATCCATGCGCAGGTAGTTCCGATAGTCATCTGGGTTGTTCTCCTTGATCTCCATCAGCAGGGACATGTGAGAGCGGGTATCCCTTTGTAGAAGCCACTCCTTGGTCCTGCATGCTCTCGTCCTTTTTCTCTGGGCCCTCTTCCTAATATCCCGGACCCCAGCTTCAGCGACCAACACTCTATACCGATAGGGATGCATCAGTACAGAATTCAGGAACAGAATAGAATGCAGGTAGGTAGCACACACTTGCAGGTAGAATAAACATTGTAAAATGCAAGCCAAATACAAAGAGCACAGTAGCAATGTACAGGATTCAGCAGGAATACACCTAGCCTCATCTAGTAGCAGAGCAGAATGTACACAGAGTTTAAAGGGTGCCTGCTATTTATACTCCCTAGATAGCCCTTCCCATTGTTATGGCTATTTAAATTTCCCACCAATAGTCAAGAGCCTGTGTTTTTTTTTTTAAACTCATGATTTGTTATGGCCAATCTCACGATGCGTATGATCCGATAGATCGTGAGATCGAAAAACAGATTGGGTGTCTTTTGTCCAAAATCGTGATCACGATGGCAAGGGAGCTCCTGTGAAAGTTCATGTGGAAATTGGACAAGAAATCGGATCGTGAGCACATCGGTATGTGTGTGGGCACCTTAAGATGATTTCTTTCCCACAGTTGCTGTATCCATTACAAATGCTGTCTTTGTTATTTTCTGATACCGATTTAAAAATATTAAATAAAGCAATTAGTAAATTTATTTGGGAGAATAAAAAAACTAGGATATCAAATTGAGTCAATCTCCCACTAAGGGAGGGATTAATCTGCCATGTCTGCGTACATATGCTCTAGCAGCAAATTACAGATATTTGGTGGATTTGTTGAGATATAGATAAATTTGCCAATATGGCATTAGAACAAGCTATGAGTCTTGAAATACCTCTTCTAAGCTTTTTGCATATGCGACAATCCTATTTCCCTAAACATATACTGTATCTCAAAATCTATTATTGACTACCACCTGTATGTGCCTTTATCATGAGGCCTTATAATTGGTACATTTTACATTTGGGGTGAGCATTTGGGCATAGGGCCCCCGGGGCTGGTCTGGCTGGGCCCCCTCATGGCATCACCACTTAATACACATAGTTGCTTTTCACATCACTTGTTATGTTTGTATTTTTTTCATGTAATATTTCACATATATTTTAACCATTTTTTCAAACACTCATTAATTAGTCTTTCACATCTATACTTTACACTGCACTATCACACTTTTTCCAATTTTCGTGTGATGCCCTCGGGGGTCCTGGGCTGGATGTTTTTTGGGGTGCACTGCGCCCCGGACATGAACCCCTTAGTGTTAGGGACTGCTAGTGACAGAGAAGCCGTGACGAGGCCTAGCAGCATCCCATGTATTTGCAAATACATGCACCCAATATCTCTGAGTTTCTATGACCATATAGTCTTCATATATTGTTGCAAGTACTATTCAGTATGCTGAGGAACAATAGGGGGTTAAATCCACCTCCTTTTTCTACCACCTGTACTGCCCTGAAATTGACAAAATATTGGATGGGTGTCTCGACTTATTATTCTCGCTTCAATAGTGGTTTTACATCTGCTGTTTTTAATTCTTGGTACCATAAGGGTCTCCGTTTAATACACCAATTTCTAGATCAAGATACTGTCGAAGCCGGATAATTGGCTGAGATAGGATCGGTTTAAAATTAGATCTGCGTGACGCCATTTTGCGAATGGCAATGAGACACCATTTTGCGACTGGCCGCCCAGCACCATTTTAGTGAAACTCGCCATTATAAGTACATTCGGCGATGCTATTATTTAGCGTTGTGCGATTCCCCCGCAATAGAAAGAAGTTAAAAGTCCTTACCATGTAAATACAGACAGTCACTAAAACATATAAAATGATCATCCCTGCATAACACGTACCATAATGTACTCCACAAAACACATAGTCGCACAGTGCTAACTAGCGTCTTTTCCCTATTCCCCAATACTTACACACTGCACACTTACATAAAAGGTTCCCTAGTATTAAAGTGTAATATTGAAGGTTTATTCAGTAATTATTAATGTTGTGAAATAAAGATTATTTGATATCTAAGATTTAGTACATGGTAAGCAGACCGTGTTTGGTGTTGTACTGATCCACTGTGTCTCTACAGATTTCCGGTACCATCGGTGAGAAGATTGGAACAAGCGTCTGCAAACTATGGACTATAGAGAGTTAAAACACTAAAATGTACTTTGTAATGTTAGCAGCTTAGATTAGCATGCAGCGGGAAAAAGGACACAAAGGGCGGTTGGAGGCTGTTTGTGTCTATTTGAATTGACCTATGAACTATCCTGTAACAAAAGCACCTTTAAGAAGATCCAATGAAAGCATGTCAAACTTGTCTATTGTATTGCCTATCCCTGCAAGAGTATATATGTGCGCTCTCTGACCCCAGTCTTGAGTCTTCTTGCTGTGCTGTTGACGGAGGTTTCGAATGCTGATGCCAGTATCTGGGCCCAGAGCGCGTGCATATATAACAACTGTACCTTGGGTCTGTATGATTTATTTGCACTAATTGTATTTAGATCACAGCGTGTAACCATCTGTTTTTATATTGAATAATATCTTTTTGTGCTTTGGAACCACATTCAAAGTCTGAAAGCATTTATTTCTTGTGCTATTACGCTGAATAGCGACAATTTTAGAAGGTATAGGAAGGAATATTGTTTAGAAGGTATAGGCAGGAATCAATTGTTAGAAGGTATAGAGAGGTAGGAATCAATAGTTGGGGGCTCGCAGTGTTTGTCACGCTACCAGTCACTAGGGAACACTCGGTAGCAATCTCTCAGCAAAAGAGTGGAGGCGCCTAGCAGGAGAACGCATTGTGCCTTCAAAATCTGCTATCACTTTGTTGCTGAGAGTCCACTACCTGTTATTGTGACTTTAGGAGCGCTGATTGAGAATCAAGGGACGAGGGAGGAAAAAGTTTGTTTTCCTTCATCGATAGTTTTTTTGTGTTAAAAAGGGGAAATCGCATTATTGTGTATGCGACCAGTCGCAATATAGTGTAGAGTCATAATACATGTTGTGTAGTAGTCGCATTATTGTGTATGCGACTAGTCGCACAATAGCGTATACATGTTTCCGGTATTGCTGGCAAGTGTTTTAAACAAAGCCATTGAGAGTGCACGGTGATATTGATAGATAAGCATTGTTGTTAATCTTGATCAGTGTTGCCATAGTCTGGGAAAATATGTATTTTTCTGCGCAGGAAAAGGGTGTGTAACAGTGAGTATTTGTTGGTAGGGGTAACTTGTTCCCTAGTTAAGGGTATTGTAGGACCCTTAAGTGCTAGGCGCCTGATGTTGGCCTAGTAGCTCAGTAGTAGATACTGTTCTATACACATAAGCAGGTGTAGTTGTCTTTGTTGTAGATTCGGCTCCCAGTGTGATTACAATATTCAGTGATCAGTTAGGGTTATTTGAGCATTGTAATTGAACTGCACAGTTTTGGCTAAATTGTGATTGTGAACTGAGTAGAGGGTTGACGAAATCACAGAAAAGGGTAAGTATTATTGGAATACCTACATGCTAGCAGTTGAAACGTAGTCAAAAAGGGATTAGGTGCATGGAAGCAGCCTGGTTATTCTTCCATAGGTGTGTGGGCGCATCCTGTTAATATAGTCCACAGGTAAGTGAAAGTATCTTGACTGTCTTTCACCAGTTTAAATCTCTATTGAAAAGCTTAGGGTTCTCCCAGATGGGGGCTAAGCAAACGGTAGAGATGTTAGATGATGTGCTGCAGTTGGAAGCGCTGCTTGGGTCGGCACACCATATTATGCATACTAAGTACGGTGCTTATGCAATTAGGTACTGTGATGTATGGTTTAAAATGATGATGAAGAGTGTTAGACCGTTTCCCAGAATTGGCAGCTTTGATAAGGAGGTATTGAACAATGTCTGCATCTGTATGATGCGCTCTGGAATGAAAAAGGTAAAATATAACGAGTGTTTAAAATTGTGGCAGTGTGAGGGGGATGTGTGACTTAAAGGTGTGCAAGCGATGCAAACTAGTGTCACAAGCACATTACAGGAGAGAGTCGTGCGCACTGTGAAATGGCATGCACGTGCAGCAAGGTAGTGTTGTGGAAGGTATTGCCAGTGGTTCACGCGCACCACTGCCACCCTATGTGGATGGGGGTGCAGGTACAGTTGTTGAAAAAACCTATAATAATGTAACAAGTAACCTGTACCCTCTCTAAAGTAATCATAAGTAAAATGTTTATGATGCGGATGATGAGCCTATTGTTGTCTGCCATTTCCCTTGCTGTACACATGTTAGATGCTCCACCACAACAATCACAAGTGGTGCCACCATCTTCATCAGTGATAGTACAGGAGGTGTTAACATCCACTGCACCCGTAGAGGAAGTTGTTAACCCTACACGTAGCAGTAATAGACTAAATCCCTAGCCAGGTAACAAGGTCAAAAGTAGCAGTGCAGCCGGTCTGCATCCCATCCGGACAATAACTGTTCCGAATGGTAATGTGGATGCAAACAGTGTAGTGCCCACAAGGGAGGTAGCAATGCACTGTACTTGGACAAGAGCGGAGCTAAACTCCATAATGAATGATTTCCCCGATCCTAAAAAGGAATTAGCCAAATGCCTGATGTTTCTTTTCCTGCAAGTTCTCAGTTCCAGAGAAGAACTATGCAGTTGGGGATAAAGAGTTACTGCCAATCAAGCTGACCTTAGAGGACTGGTGTCACCTGCTGGAGGGATCAAGATTCCCAGTCACAGTTTTCACAGATCATAAAAACCTTCTGTATCTCAAAACGGCCCACTGTCTAAACTATTGCCAAGCTAGATGGTCATTATTCTTTGATCAATTCTTCAGTACTTCTAAGGATGAGTTATCTAACAGAAACAAGCCCATTCTGGATCCAACTTGCTTCCTTGCTGTGTCAAGTAGCATAAAAATTCCATCCGGGAAATCCTTCATATCTCCAGAATTAATGGCCCACACTACTCCACTGGGCCCATGCATCTCACTTCACCGGGCATGCAGGGGTGAAGAAAACTTTAGACTTGATTCTCAGGCAGTATTGGTGGCCATCAGTATGAAAGGATTGTCAAGGACCTTGTGGAAGCCTGTTCCATCTGTGCTCAACATAAGATCCAACCTCAAGTTCCTTGTGGGCCTTTACATCCTCTATATACACCAAGCCGACCTTAATCCCATGTTTCTATGAACTTCATCACAGATTTGCCCTCTTGTCAAGGCTTTAACACCATTTGGGTAGTGGTGGACAGATTTTCAAAGGCAGACCATTTTGTTCCTTTGAAGGGCCTGCTTTCAGCTCCAAAACTGGCAGACACCTTCATGAAATAATTTTTTAGACTATATGATTTTCTCAAGGAGATTATTTCAGACCGAGGGATGCAGTTCACGTCAAAATTTTGGAGAGCACTTTGCAAGTGTATCAGAGTCCGCCTAAACTTCTCCTCTATTTACCATCCTCAGAGTAATGGACAGACATGGTAAATCAAGATCTTGAAAAATTTAAGAGAATATATGAGTCCGCTAATCAGGATTATTGGGTCTCCCTACTACTGTGGGTGGAGTTTGCCCATAATAATCTTCTTCACCTTGGTTTCTCCCAGCAGTTCATGCCACTACTAGACAGTTTAGGAATGAAAAAGGTACTGGACCTGTGTGAATCTGTAAAATTGGAGGCACCCTGCAGCAGCATAAAAAGAGGTATGCCAGCCCCAAAAATACACAGAAAAAAACAAAATAAAAATAAAAATAATACAGCACAGTAATTTAGTTTTTTCTACTACTAAACAGTTTGTCAAGAGTGGGAAAGAGGTGAGAAGGAATCTATGAAAAGCCTCTTCCCGGTACAAATTTTTTACTGATAAGAAGAGAAGGAGAGTTCCGGTCCTGAGAATGTAACAAGCTGCAGTCATGTCCTGGTAGATGGAGATTCTCTCAGGCCGGTTGCTGGGAGACAAAGACGCCATGCTTTCAGCTTGTAGATCCTCCCATCTGGCTGACATCATCTCTGCAGGGATGGGATTGGTGCATCCTCCTTCTTCTACCTTGCTGGTGCACTGTTAGGGGTGCCGATGATAGCGTTCTACGTGTTTCTGGTTCAACTGTGAGTATTCTGTGTCCGGTCCAGTATCCAGTGTCCACGTCTGCTTTGTTTTGATTCCTGCCATTTGTTTCATACAGGGGGCATGGCCGCATACCAGTCTCCTGCCACTTGTGTCATCTAGGCAGCATGGTCCGCATACCAGCTTCCTAACATTTGTGTCATCTAGGCGGCACATGCCGCACCACAGCATCTCGTTTATGCTATCCAGTGAGTTACCACTTGTGTCAACCTGGCAGCACAAGCTGCACCATTGCACCAGGTGCACGCAAACCAGTGTACTGCAACTTGTGTCAACAGGGCAGCCCAAGCTGCACTTCTGCATTCCGTGTACGCAAACCAGTGTACTGCTACTTGTGTCAATCTGGTTACACAAGACAGACTTCTGCACCCTGTGTATGCAAATTAGTGTACTGCAGTGTGACAACCAGGCGGTTCAAGCTGCACTTCTGCACATCCTGTACTCAGCCAAGAGGCTGCTTCTTGCCAAAGACTTACCAGCCCTCAAGGCTGCTGCACGGCCCAAGGCCACATCTCGTACACAGCCCAGAGGCTGCCTCTTGCAAGGCTTATCACCCTCAAGTCTGCAATACCTCATCAGCCCTAAAGGCTGCCACATGGCCAAAGGCCGCATTTTGTACACAGCCCGGACGCTGCCTCTTGCCAAGGCTCATCAGCCCTCAATGCTGCAACACCTCATCAGCTCTCAAAGCTGCCACAAGGCCAAAGGCCGCATCTTATTCACAGCCCAGAGGCTGCTTCTCGCCAAGGCTTATCAGCCCTCAAGGCTGCAACACCTTACCAGCCCTCAAGGCAATTACGGCAGCAACTAGCCAAGTATTCCAACCTTGCATTCAGCTGATATTTCAGCCTAAAGGCTGCAACAAACAGAATACCAATCTTAAGGGTTACCCCCACCAACCTCCTTGTACAATCCTCTGCTCTGCACAAATCTGAGTCGATTCCCTCCTGGATTCATTACAGAGTCCTGGTGACAAAGTCTGGTTATCAACAAAACACTTTCAATTAAAAGTTCCCACCATGAAGTTCGCTCCTAGATTCAATGGACCCTTCCAGATCCTCCAGGTGATCAATCCAGTGGCATTCCATCTAAAATTTCATGGCACTCTCAGGATACCTAGTGTATTTAATGTCTCTCTCCTTAAACCTCTGCTGCTTAATCAATTTTCAACACCTTGCAATCCTTCTGCAATTCTGGTAGATCACCAGGAGGAATACGAAGTAAAACAGATCTTGAACTCCATATTTTCTAGAGGTTCTGTTCAGTTCCTGATGGTTTGTAAAGGGTATGGTCCCAAGGATCATTGTTGGGTCAAGGCTTCAGATATTCCTGTGTCTCAGCTCCTCCAGAAGTTCCACTGGAGGTTTCCTAACAAACCTTTTGTGTGATGTTCAGCGCTCACCCCTAGAGGGGGGGAATATAACAGTGCATTGGACACCATTCATTACTTAATGGGTCCATCAGCACTAAAGTTCTGGCCAGCAGTGGGCAGCAGGCGGAGAGGTGCATGCACCAACCTGCAAGGGAATTTTAAAGTTGCTTCTCCCTATAAGAGGGAGTTTCTGGCACTAGGCAGGTGCCAGAGTATAGGCTCATACCTTGTTCCCACGTACTTGATCTGTACCCCTTGTCTGTTCACTGTTTCTGACCTCGGCTATTTTGTCTTATCTCTGGTACAGTGCAGCTCAGCTGGTTCTGACTCGGATTGTCGACCTCTCTTGTATATCTTCCTACCGACGTACTAATTCACACAGCAGTACGTGTACAAAGTAGGGATGAGCAGGTTCGGATTTCTGAATTCTGAACCCCCCAGAGCCCCCCCGATCCGAGCTGGATCCGAGTCAGGTTCCAGTTTTCCTGCCTGACTCGGAACTGAAATCGAGGCAAAACATCATCATCCCGCTGTCAGATTCTCTTGGGTTTTGGATTCAGTAAAAGGTCCCCGTGTCTGTGCCATTTTGCACTCTGGCTGTGGACAGTGAAGAGGGATGGTGGGAGTTGTGCTGCTGTTGTTGTCCATAGGGGCTGTGTCCACTTCAAAGTCCATAGGGGCTGGCTGGACTGTGCTGTGTGTCTATTGGCCATAGGGGCTCTGTCCACTCCAAAGTCCATAGGGGCTGGCTGGGCTGTGTTGTGCAGTGTCCCATAACGGCTATAGGGGTGCTGTAGTGTTGTCCAGATCTATTTTAAGTACATCTCACATCATAATTATTAGATAACAATACCTTTAATAACTCTGGTTATTAACTATAATGTGTGGGAACCATTTTATAAATATGCATTCGCATATGTGCGTCTGTGTATTGAAATAGCAAATGTGCGTCTATGTGTATGTACGAGAATATATACAGATGAGGTTCCATGTGTAAGTATGTGAATACGCATATGAGCGTCTGTGTGTATATATGTATATATATATATATATATATGTGCGTGTTGTGTGTAAGTGTATGCATGTTGTGAATTCACATTTGTGCACATTGGATTGCACTGACGCAAAGTAGCGTCCTAGTAATACGTCATCAGACCATAGACGACTATATCGTCAAATAATAATTGTAAAGCAATCGTATCCAATTATTTGACTTTGACAGTCCACCCTTTGTTAGCACACATAAAACTAAAACATTCTATTCTTAACCTATTTAGTCATGCATGATAAATTATCTAATATTCTATACTGCATGACACAATTCAGTCATTGAACCATCAATAGTGAGTCTCAGGAAAGGGTAAAACAACTCTAATATGCACTCAGTGGATCTATAGGGGACCATTGGTAGGATGTGGGACCTCATCGAACCTATAAAGGAAGTTTGGGGGAAAAATTGAGACTATGGCCCTCATTCAGAGCCATACGCTCTGAGCAGAGCGCACGCTCTGAATGAGGGCCGGGCTCCATTTTCATGGAGCGTCCTCCTGGACGCTCGTATAGCTGTGGGTCACCACCCACAGGCTATACGAGCGTGCTTTTTGATGGCCACGATGGTCGTGACCATCGCGACCATCGAAATTGTGAGCCGGAGCCTGCGGTTGAGGTTTTCAACCGCAAGCTCCGGAGTGATTTTGGCTCTATCAGAGCCAAAATCACTCCCACTGACATCACTAGTGATGTCAGTGGGCCGGCTTCTGACGGGAGGCGTTCCCGTGGGAACGCCCCCGTCAGGGAGGCACGCCTCCGGCACGCCCACCAAAGGGGGCGTGCTGTCAATCAACATTGACAGCACGCCCCCTTTGATCAGACACAACGAGCGAAGGACTTTCCTTCGCTCGTCGCGTCTGGCGCATGCGCACGACGGAGCTCCCTCCGTCGTGCGCATGCTCAGTGCATAACATCGACCCACTTGCGAGCGGACAGCCGCTCGCGAGTGGGTCTGAATCAGGCCCTATATTATCTATGATGTTTAACGGAACATTTACAATACATTTTATTATACATGACCAAGCCTATTCACATGTTATTTTCTGATGGTACATTCAATTTCAGGATCATAATGCAGTTCTTTATCAACCTTAGTACCTATACTACCACTACTCACCACCATTATGATTTAATTTTCACTGTTTATCTTGGTGGTACGTTTTCCACACTTCAACACAGTAAGAACACATCTGACACGTAAACCAATTACTAAAATGACAACAAGTATAAGAAGAAGAAGCTTACCTACACTAGCAATCATCTCCTGTACCCACTCTCCCAGACCAGAGAACCATTTTACAGGGTTTAACCATGGGAACCATTTCTCTACCTTTACCTCAGTCCCATACAAGGAAGTATTATGGTCCTTCTGAAATTTCCATTTTAGTTGTAGGATTTCATTCATTCCCTGGTCAATCACCTCTTTGGGGTCATTAGTATTATTGGTGATGTACGTGCAACATTTGACACCAAATTGGGTGGCCAAAGTCACACAATATCCACCAGTAATAGCTGTCAGGTAGTTTAACACTAGCCTATGTTGTACCCAATCCTTTTTATAAGCCTGTAGCTCCTTACCCGTATACCTGAAAGTGTCATCATACATCTCGGTGATGTTGACTATTAATTTAGCCAGGTCTTGGATGTATCTAAAATTTTAAGTTCCCCGAGTGATCCTGGTGGGATCTAATGCTACCAAAATTTGGAAATCAGTTGTTTCACTAATCAACTGTGTGGCTATATGTTCTTCACCTGGGATCATATTTCTTTTGTCATGATGTTCATCCTGTGTGTGTATGTATGGAACTCGGAGATAACCAAGAATAAGCCCTTTTTCCACAAACATAGTATACATTATCTGGGAGGACATAAGGTATATTACGATCTTGCACAATATCATATAAAGTTTTAACAAAACTACCTATACCTATTGTCTTCATCTGTTCAAGACACATTTCAGCCTGAATAACATTTTTACAATAACCCATAGGAACTTTTCCAATAGATACCACATTCAGTTTGTTCCTATGCCCTCGTCTCTGGGGTTCATCACTACTGGTGTGGCAAGCCATTGTCTGATCCAATAAGTCTGCTTCCCAATTCTCCAGTATTTCTATGTATGATATGTTTAGACACCCAACATTCAGTCTGGTTTAAGACCTTACCCACTAAGGAATGGTAATCATCTAAAGGATGCCTGCCCAAATACAGATTACTCTTGGACTGGCATTGTTGGATGCATTTCTCATCAACTACGGATCCACAGTACTCACAGATACAATATTCCTCAGACAATAGCCCCTCACACTGTCTCCGAGTTCCATGGCTGACAAATCTCTTAACAATCACTGAACTAAATTTGACCTTATGTTGCCCTGATCATTCTATCGCTCTCTCCTCCGACTTTACTCTATCGACATCACTATTGGCCTCCCTCTCCATCATCTGTCCTCCATCACAGAAATAGGAAATTCTGAAACAAATAAGAATGAGAAGAACCCTGGAACAAGAAAAATAAATAGATCGCCACTCCATTGCTGGAATAGTAGACTGTACACGTCTCTGGCTCAGGTGTTTTCACTGCAGACTTTAGTTCTTCCAGAACAGGCTTGCAATAGACAGGTCCACGTTGTCTGTCTTGACTTCGCCTGATAACTCCTTCGGGTGGTTGACCTTTCTGCAGTGAGTGGAATGGACCCAGGTATGTCTTTCTTCTACCTTCAAAGATGTGGTATGCATCATCAACACCTGGTAAGGACCTTCCAAACAATCTGAGCATAAGAAATTTCAGATCATAACATATTCTCCAGGTTCAACATCATGACAGTTTGTTTCTGGTATATCAGGAAACAACATTTTCAGTTTCTGTTGCTGTTGTTTCAACTATCTACTCATTTTTATAAGATACTGCACAGTAACCTCATTATTACTCTTCAAATCATCCTGTGGATTTATAATCAAATGAGGTTGCCTTCCACACAGTATATCAAAGGGAGACAGATTAAGAGGAGGTCTGGGAGTGGTTCTGATGCTATGGAGAATGAGCGGTAAGGCTTCTGGCCATCCTATTCCAGTTTCAGCCATGATCTTACTCAGTTTATTCTTAATAGTACCGTTTACCCTCTCCACCTTGGCACTGGCTTGCGGTCGGTAGGGGGTGTGAAGTCTACTATTGATTCTCATAAGTTTACACAAGTTCTGGAAAACTTCACCAGTGAAATGAGTACCCCTATCACTTTCTATGATTCTAGGGATACCGTATCTGCATACAAACTCCTGAACAATCTTATTAGCATTAAAACAGCAGTATTAGTGGCAGCTGGATATGCCTCTACCCAATTAGAAAATACATCAGTACAAACTAATACATACTTTAGATTCCTGCAAGGTGGTAATTGGGTGAAGTCATTTTGTATTACCGGAAAAGGTCCATCTGTTGGATGGATATGGGATGGCTCGGTTGGTATTGTCTTCCCGACATTTTTCCTCAAACAAGTCAGACAGGACATTGCTTTCTTTCCAGCTTGAGAAGAAAAGCCTTTTGCACACCAATAGTCTCTGACCAACTTGCACATACCTTCTTTTCCCTGGTGAGTCAGACTGTGCGCTGCCTCAGCCAGGCTTGGGTAGTATGCCCTGGGAGCAACAGGCCTACCTTGTCCATCTCTCCAAAGCCCTGAGGACTCCTGACCACATCCCTTCAATCTCCAGACTGCCTTTTCCTGTAGGGAACACAAATCTTGCATTTCAATTAATTTCTGTGTGTCTATTGTCTGGAAGTCCATCACTTTGTTAGTTGGTATTTTTATGCTTGACCCTGCTGCCCATTTGGCAGCTTCATCTGCTCTGTTATTGCCCTTTGACACCGGGTCTTTTTCGCATGTGTGAGCTTTGCATTTGATGACAGCTACTGCCTTTGGTAACTGAATTGCTGTCAGAAGTCCTTTTATGTGGTGTGAATGTGCTACTGGTGTACCTGCCACTATCATAAAGTTCCTAATACACCAAAGAGCTCCAAAATCATTTACTACCCTGAAGGTGTACCTAGAATCAGTGTATAAGTTCGCTTATTTACCTTCTGCCAAATCACATGCTCTCCTTAATGTCACCAGTTCAGCCACCTGGGCTGAGTGACGTGGACCAAGTGGTTCAGCTTCCACAACCTCCTCATCATTTACAACAGCATAACCTGTGCATAATTCTCCTGTGTCTGTCTGTCTATGACAACTCCCATCCGTGTAAAACGTCAAATCCAAATCGTCTAATGGTGTGTCACGTATGTCTGGTTTTGCAGTAAAGGTCTGATTCAAATATTCCATACAATCATGTGTGTCAGTATACCTGCAAAACTCGCCTTCAACCAGCGACTCACCATCCTCCACCCTTTGTGCATCTTGAGGCACATATAGTAAGTACATTGCTGGATTTAACATATTGCACTGTTTAATGGTAATATTTGCAGGTGCCATCAGAGCTAGTTCCCATTTCGTAAACCTTGCTAAAGAGACATGTCTGGTTTGGGCTGAATTTAACAAAGCAGATACTGCATGTGGTGTATAGACAGTTGTATCATGCCCTAATACTACGTCCTCACTCTTATTTACCAGAAAAGTAGTTGCAGCTACACTTCTTAAACACATAGGGAGTGATCTTGCCACAGTGTCCAATTGTGCACTGTAGTATGCTACAGGTCTGCCAGCATCACCATGTTTCTGTGTGAGGACACCTGCTGCACAGCCATCAGCTTCTGTACAATATAACTCAGACCCATTGCTTGGTTGAATAGATTGCAAACAGTCATGTAAGGCCTGGGAAAAAATACTTGGGCTATGAAGCCCTAGGGTGATCGCATCCATGTATATTATACCCCTCTGTAGGAGAATGCAAATAGATATTGACAGTCAGGGTGAAGAGGAACAGAGTAGAGCAAAAACTACAGGTATGACCTGACCCCTAGCACTGACTATCACCCTCCAGCAGAGCATTTGCTGTCACTGTGTGAGTGGGTACATTTCCTGCATCTTGCAAGTGTCCTCTCTGAGTGTTTCTATGTGTTCCCTTCTTAGGTGGTCCCCGATTTCTCGATTTACAGTCCCTTCTTATGTGTCCCTCTTTGTTACAATTAAAACACCTTCGTGGTTTATATTGTAAGTCTGTGTCTGTGTATATGCTTCCTGTAGAGCCTGAATGCTCGTTGCCATTAACTTCTCACTCTGTGCCTCTTTCTTCCTGGAAATGTTCTTATAATGTTCTATGGCAGATTCCCTAAGTGCAGCTACAGTAATTACTCTCCAGTTAGGTAGAGAGGTTTGCACCCTGGTTTTTAGATTATCTTTGAGACAATCCATTAGAACCGTAACAGCTACCTCCCTGTGGTGTACATCATTTTTATATCTATTATACCTGTGTACTGGGTTATCGCTAGCAGCGCTCTGTTGAAATAATCTGCTGCAGATTCACTATCTTTTTGTTTGATAGTGAAGATTTTACTCCAGTTCACTACCACTGGAAAATATATGGCCAACTGCGCAATTACTTGCTTTATATTTACCTGATTATCCTCATCCGTTAAGGGTCTATCCATCTCCAAATTACAATCTGCAATAAACTTTTGTACATCAGTATTGGAAGGAAGGCAGGCCCTTAACACCATTCGCCAATCTTTATTAGTTGGCTCATGAGCATTACCTAAATCTTTAACAAATTTCTGGCATTTGGCTAACTGTTTCCTAGGATCTGGGAAGTCTGAAATAATTGAATGCAATTCTACTCTCGTCCATGGACAATACATTGCTACATTCCTTAAGGGAACTATACCATCTTTGTCCGGTTTCCCATTGGGAACTGCTATTGTACGGACAGGATGAATACCTACCACATCACTATGTTCAGGATTAATAATTGGACTTATTGTTTCGGTACTATGGATGTTACCTCTTCTACCACGTTCTCCACTAGTCTCAGCAATTCAACCGCTGCCCCTGCTGGTTGGATCGCTGCCTTTCCTCTCTGTGAAACATCTAGCTTATTAACAGCATGTGCAATGGCTGAAATTACAGTGGGTTCATCATCTTCTACAACAACATTTTCCTTGAGGTGACTTAAAACAGGGTATAAGTTACTTGTTCTGATTTTTTGATTTTTGGTTTTGGCTGTACTTCCACCTGCAGCCGCATAGGGCAGTGGAGGTGCGCATGTGCTCTCTTCTTTATACGTAGTAATGCTACCTTGCAGCGTGGGTACGCTATTTTGCGGTGCACCATTTTGCAGTGCGCTATTTTGCCATGTGTTCCCCTCGTGCAGCCACAGCTTTAAATAGTCATTGCATTTTACTCTTTTCTTCAATGATTTGACTAAACATATGTTATTTCTAACATTACTTAATACCTCCGAATCGAAACTGCCAACCTTTGGAAATGGTCTTATACATCCAGTGGTCATCTCAACCAATATGTCACAGAACGCTGTTGCGTACATGCCATACTCCCTATTCATTATATACCTTGCCAATCCAATCGGCCCATCCATGATCAGCTCTTCCTTGACCATCCCTAGTGACTGCTTAGCACCCATCTGGGACAACGCTTTTGCTTCTTTCACTAGGGACTTCGACAGTGGATGAATTCACAAGCTGCGTCGACTCACATACTCCCACTGTGCAAAACTGACCGCTTAGGTGTGATTGTCAGCTTGCACAATGAGGAGCAAAATATAGCCTATGCTATTATTCTGCCTTCTGGACAAATTCACAAGCTTTGTCTCTCAGCTTCCCACTTTGAGTATTTACTCCCTCACAACCCTAAGTCACAATCACAGTTTTATACACAACTATGCGGTGTGTACACAACCATGCAGTCCAATCGCAATGCCTATAGATACTAACTACCAATAAGCTTTGTTATTACTATTGGGTGTGTCTGCCGAAAACCCCTTAGATTTCACTGAAAACAGAAATCCCTGCTTTTGCTGCCAAAATAACTGCTGTGTATACCTACTCGGTAGTAGTTGTGCCGCGTCAGACACCTACCGGGTCTCTCCTGTCTCATTCCAACAGTGCCACAAATCTTTTTCTTTTCACATCACAAGCACACGTTCACATTCATATCCCACCTTGTTTTCTGCACAGAAAAATTACTTTCCCAAGTGACAATACCTATTCAGAGGTTTTAACAAGTATTCACGCTATAAATACAACAAGACTGCTTAACCACTTAAATGACGAATTCTTTTTCCAAAAACCGCTCCAAAATTGTCGGTTTCTTTTATGATTGAATTAGGTCAAGAACATAATTTTAAAGTTATCCATCACTATTTTATTTGAAAATATTTTTTTTTTAAAACAGTATACCATAAAAATAGCAAATTTTATGTTATACTGCAGTGATGGCCATTGACAGCTGTACCATTGATGGTACAACCATCGTTAGAAGCCATCAATTGTTTAGCGATTGGGCAAGATCTGTGTAGACCACAATTGTCGATGTTTCCTAAACATCAATTGATGGCTATCATCGATGGTGCAACATTGATGGCCACCAGCAATGGCAAACCACTTGTTTTCAGTCAGACATCGATGTTTGCAAACCATCGATGGTTGGTTGACATCCCTAAACAGAGGCTCTGTGATATCTATTGAACATATATGTATATATATATATATATATATACAGTCAGGTCCATAAATATTGGGACATTGACAGAATTTTCAGATTTTGGCCTCTATTCACCACCACAATGGTTTTGAAATGAAACAAACAAGATGTGCTTTAACTGCAGACTTTCAGATTTAATTTGAGGGTAATTACATCCAAATCGGGTGAACGGTGTAGGAATTACAACAGTTTCAATATGTGCCTCCCACTTTTTAAGGGGCCAAAAGTAATGGGACTATCAACCCAAAAGCTATTTCATGGACAGGTGTGGGCTATTCCCTTGTTATTTCATTATCAATTAAGCAGGTAAAAGGTCTGGAGTTGATTCTAGGTGTGACATTTGCATTTGGAATCAGTTGCTGTCAACTCTCCATATGAGATCCAAAGAGCTGTCACTATCAGTGAAGCAAGCCATCATTAGGCTGAAAAATCAAAACAAACCCATCAGAGAGATAGCAAAAACATTAGGTGTGGCCAAATCAACTGTTTGGAACATTCTTAAAAAAAAGAACGCACCGGAGAGCTCAGCAACACCAAAAGACCCGGAAGACCACGGAAGACAACTGTGGTAGATGACAAAAGAATTATTTCCCTGGTGAAGAAAAACCCCTTCACAACAGTTGGCCAAATCAAGAACACTCTCCAGGAGGTAGATGTATATGTGTCAAAGTCCACAATCAAGAGAAGACTTCACAAGAGTGAATATAGAGGGTTCACCACAAGATGCAAACCATTGGTGAGCCACAAAAACAGGAAGACCAGATTACAGTTTGCCAAACAACATCTAAAAAAGCCATTACAGTTCTGGAACAACATCCTATTGACAGATGAGACAAAGATCAACTTGTACCAGAGTGATGGGAAGAGAAGAGAAGGAAAGGAATTGCTCATGATCCAAAACATACCACCTCATCAGTGAAGCATGGTGGTGGTAGTGTCATGGCGTGGGCATGTATGGCTGCCAATGGAACTGGTTCCCTTCTATTTATTGATGATGTGACTGCTGACAGAAGCAGCAGAATGAATTCTGAAGTGTTTCAGGCAATATTATATGCTCATATTCAGTCAAATGCTTCAGAACTCATTGGACAGCGCTTCACAGTGCAGATGGACAATGACCCGAAGCATACTGCAAAAGCAACCAAAGAGTTTTTTAAGGCTAAAAAGTGGAATGTTATGCAATGGCCAAGTCAATCCCCTGACCTGAATCCGATTGAGCATGCATTTCACTTGATGAAGACAAAACTGAAGGGAAAATGCCCCAAGAACAAGCAGGAACTGAAGACATTTGCAGTAGAGGCCTGGCAGAGCATCATCAGGGATGAAACCCAGCGCCTGGTGATGTCTATGCGTTCCAGACTTCAGGCTGTAATTGCCTGCAAAGGATTTGCAACAAAGTATTAAGAAGTGAAAGTTAGATTTAGGATTGTTTAGTTGGTCCCATTACTTTTGGCCCCTTAAAAAGTGGGAGGCACATATAGAAACCGTTGTAATTCCTACACCGTTCACCTGATTTGGATGTAATTACCCTCAAATTAAATATGAAAGTCTGCAGTTAAATCACATCTTGTTTGTTTCATTTCAAAGCCATTGTGGTGGTGAATAGCGGACAAAATATGAAAATTCTGTCAATGTCCCAATATTTATGGAACTGACTGTATTTATATATATATATATATATATATATATAGAACATGTATATATATATATATGCATATAAATATATATATATATATATATATGTGCATATGTATATATATATGTATATATATATATATATGCATAAATATATACAAAGAAATCCTTCTGGCATGGGTATGCACCCAGCACGAAACAAAGGAAGGCGGCACTCCAATAGATGATGCAAATCAACGTGTATTATTAATACAGCAACATATTAACATCCATGTGTAAACATTTCAAGGCTAAGAGCCTTTTCATCAGGACATGTAAAGGATATATATATATGAAGTCTCATGGAGGACTATATTTTAGTATGGCCAGGCCCCTTATAAAAGTGGGCATTATGGGGGAGGAGGAGCAGCTGAGGCTGGAGGGGGTGGCCCGGATACTTAGAACAGCGGCGGCTACCAGAGCCGCCGCTGCTGTCTATACATCACTGCCGGAGCCGCAGCTGGAGGGTGTCCCGCTGGCGGCCCGGACCCATAGCACAGTGGCGGCTACCAGAGCCGCCGCTGCTGCTTCTGCTGAGCCAGTGATCACTATGTGATCACTGCTGTGCCTGAGCCACATACCATAGCCGCGCTGCTGCTGCTTCTACACAGTGATCATGCTGATCACTGTGTGTTCCCGGAACTGCAGCGGAAGGGTGTTCCGCTGGCGGCTCCGATACATAGCAGCAGCGGCGGCTACCAGAGCCACCGCTGCTGCTTCTCACTGAAAGGGGTGGGGCTGGCTGGGCTGCCCGATCACTGCTGGCCACAGTGATCGGGATATACTGGAGCCTGCAGCCGGGCCGGGAGGGGGGTGCCGCCAGATGCCCGATCACTGTGGCCAGCAGTGATCGGGACACAAAGGAGGGGGATCCGCGGGTGTAGAGGGACCAGAAGGTCCCTCTGATATAGGCGGCAGTGGGAAGATTAACTTCCCGTAGCCGCCTAGTGGCCATTCCTGACTGGTCGTATCCGATACGACCATGTCAGGGAAAGCCCAGCCTTTTGTGGTCGTATCTGATACGACCATGCCAGGCAAGTGGTTAAACATGTGGCAGCAAAAGAGGGATTGCTTAAACATGTGGCAGCAAAACAGGGAAGATGCATATGCTATGTGCGAATCGCCTATTGCAGCGCAAAAATGATTTTTCTCTCTTGTCCCTGGATTCTAATCAGTGCTCCTTAGATTACACAAAAATGAGTATTCGGTTTCACAACATAAAGTGCTAAACAGGCTTTGTTTCTTACCAGTATATGACGCGTCCACCCTTTGTTGAGGAACTGAAATCCGTACACACTACGTAATTCCGGTAGCGTGATATCAGTCACGAGCCTCCATCTATGAATACCTATTAGTCGCTATTTAGTGCTGCAAGTCGTTTAAGAAAGAATTGCTTTCCAGTCCAATCGTGTGGTTCCAAAGCACAAAAAGTTATTTATATAAAAAGGGGTAACATGATGTAAGAGTTAACAATTAGAGTAAAAAGCAATAAAATAGTACAGCCGATACATACGCATGCGCACTGGTCCCAGTATACAGTCATCAATACAGAAGTCTGCGATCACTAGAAGATGTGTGTACACTGAGGTCAGGACACAGCCTATATACCTTACAGGTTTCAGAGTTAACAAAGGGACAAACTGACAGGTTCTCATTGGTTCTTGCTTCTGGTCAATCTGGTCATTGGTCAGTTCATACGGTGTCATCAGGGGTATGGCTCAGTCTTCCAACAGTCACATTGTGTAGCTTCCCACCGAAGAACAGGTTAATACTGGCTACAACACTGAATACAAGTAATGACATTCTATTTAATAACTCCCTATCATCCATAACTAGCGGACGCACGATGCGACTTCTTTTCTGATAGAAACGGATGTCTGCAAATAAACAGGGATTTAGTGTGATACCAAACATGACATGTCCACTGTATTCTGAACCTTAGATATCTTTTAAGTACATCTCACATCATAATTATTAGATAACAATACCTTTAATATCTCTGGTTATTAACTATAATGTGTGGGAACCATTTTATACATATGCGTTCGCATATGTGCGTCTGTGTATTGAAATAGCAAATGTGCGTCTATGTGTATGTAAGTGAATATATACAGATGAGCGTCCATGTGTAAGTATGTGAATACGCATATGAGAGTCTGTGTGTATATATGTATATATATGTGTGCGTTATGTGCGTCAGTGTATGTGTGTTGTGAATTCGCATTTGTGCACATTGGATTGCACCGACGCAAAGTAGCGCCCTAGTAATACGTTATCAGACCATAGACGACTATATCATCAGATAATAATAGTAAAGCGATCGTATCCAATTATTTGACTTTGACAGCTGGCTGGCTCGTCTATTGAAGGGTGGTGTAACCCCCAAAGTGCTTGAAAAAAAAATATTATTTTTTCTGTGTTTGTGCGCTGTAGCCGCACGTGCATCAACAAAGTAGCGCCAAGTGTGTGCCTGTGTCATAAGTAAAGGGCCGGCTGGCTCGTCTGTTGAAGGGTGGTGTAACCCCCAAAGTGCCTGAAAAAAAAAAAAATTTCTGTGTTTGTGACTTGTGTGCGCTGTAGCCGCATGTGCATCAACAAAGTAGCACCAAGCATGCACCTGTGTCATAAGTAAAGGGCCGGCTGGCTCATCTGTTGAAGGGTGGTGTAACCTCCAAAGTGCCTGAAAAAAAAAAAATGCTGTGTTTGTGACTTGTGTGTGCTGTAGCCGCACGTGCATCAACAAAGTAGCGCCAAGCGTGTGCCTGTGTTATAAGTAAAGGGCCAGCTGGCTTGTCTGTTGAAGGGTGGTGTAACCCCCAAAGTGCCTGAAAATAAAATAATTTTTTTTTCTGTGTTTGTGACTTGTATGCGCTGTAGTCGCACGTGCATCAACAAAGTAGAGCCAAGCATGCACCTGTGTCATAAGTAAAGGGCCGGCTGGCTCGTCTGTTGAAGGGTGGTGTAACCCCCAAAGTGCCTGAAAAAAAAAAAATTTCTGTGTTTGTGACTTGTGTGCGCTGTAGCCGCATGTGCATCAACAAAGTAGCACCAAGCATGCACCTGTGTCATAAGTAAAGGGCCGGCTGGCTCATCTGTTGAAGGGTGGTGTAACCTCCAAAGTGCCTGAAAAAAAAAAATGCTGTGTTTGTGACTTGTGTGTGCTGTAGCCGCACGTGCATCAACAAAGTAGCGCCAAGCGTGTGCCTGTGTTATAAGTAAAGGGCCAGCTGGCTTGTCTGTTGAAGGGTGGTGTAACCCCCAAAGTGCCTGAAAATAAAATAATTTTTTTTTCTGTGTTTGTGACTTGTATGCGCTGTAGTCGCACGTGCATCAACAAAGTAGAGCCAAGCATGGACCTGTGTCATAAGTAAAGGGCCAGTATTGAGACACTGTTAGTCAGTAATACAGCAGTGTAGTATATTCATAACAAATATTGTGACCTGATACTGTAAGTGGTAGCGCAGTGTATTCATACAAAATATTGTCACACTAAGTGGAAACACAGTATGTTATTCAACACATATTGTGACACTGTAAGTGGTAGTGCAGTGTATTCATAAAAAAATTGTGACACTAAGTGGAAATGCAGTATAATATTCAACACGTATTGTGACACTGTAAGTGGTAGCACAGTGTAGTCATAAAAAATATTGTGACACTGTAAGTGGAAATGCAGTGTATTATTCAACATGTAATGTGACACTGTAAGTGGTAGCACAGTATATTCATAAAAAATATTGTGACACTAAGTGGAAATGGAGTATAATATTCAACACATACTGTATTGTGACACTGTAACTGGTAGCACAATGTATTCATCAAAAATATTGTGACACTAAGTGGTAGTGCAGTTTATAATTCCTAAAAAATACTGTGACACTGTAGGTCCTTGATAAATCAGTGTAATATTTAAAATTAGTACAAATTGACGTGTGTGCTATACACCACTTTGTGTTTGTTGATATAGAGAATGATCAGTTGAGAGGAGAGCAGGGACCTCATACTAGTGCTGGAGCTGCTGCCAGTGCTACTAGTCATGGCAATACTAGTCCATCTACGTCATCTACTAAAGCCGATGCCCAATGCCATACAGGGCTTAAGTCAGGGCATCTAAAATCAAAGAAGCAATTTTTTACAGTGGTAAATAAAAAAACATCAGAGGGAAAGTTAGCTGCAGAAATACATAAAATTGGCAACATGCCTTTCACCATATGAAGTGGCAAGGAAAGGCCTTTATTTATGACTGGTGGTCTGCCTCTTATGATGATTTAAGCACAAGTGAAAATGCTGACATAGAAATTGAAGATGCTTCTGTGGAAGTGCACCAGGATGAGGAGGATATTTGTGTAGCCAATATGGATGTTGATGATGAGGATGTTGATAATGATGATATTGTTGATGAGGATGTTGTTTGTATAAATCAGGCACCAGTGGAATAAACAGTTATTGCTATGATAAGGAAAAGACCATTGTCATGTCTGGGCATAAGACAAAAAAAATCCACTTCTTATGTGTGGAATTATTTCTACCCAAATCCGGACAACAATTCCAAAGCCACCTGTACCCTTTGTAAAGCTAGAGTAAGTAGAGGTAGGGACCTTAAACATCTAGGAACCTCCTCCCTGTTATGTCATCTGCAGGGTATCCATCCAAAAAGTTTTATTAAAATTCAGAAACATTGGCTAAAAAAGTAACAGCAAGCAGTCCAGCGTCAGCTAGCTCCCTGATTTATGCTAGATCCAAGCACCTGCCATCGTCACCACCAACACCTTCATCAACAATATCCTCAATCATAAAGTGGTTTGTTTGGGTTCCCAAAAGACAAGCTACCAATGGGCAGCTGACATTGCTGGCAATTATCTCTCTGTGCACAAACTGGCTTTACCAAGGCAAGATGTTGTTGCCATCATCATCTGATTCCTCACCCTTATTAGTGGCTACGTCATCTTTCTTCACAAAAAATGAATTCATCCCCGCTAGGATCCACAATAACAATTGTGTCACAGCTACAGACACTTGAGACTCCAGGGAAGAGTCAGGCTTACTAGGTAGTATGAACTTAGGTGGTTTTAGGAATGACATTTTCATGAAATATCACTAGCATGAAATAAAAGTAAATAGAATTTATTCAAGAACAAAAACTGTATGGCAAAGTTCCACATTAAGGACCTTATTCAGAGGTGGCCATACAGTCTATGACTGTACGGCCGCCTCAATGTTTGCCAGTGCGCATGCGCACGAGGGAGCCGGCTCCCTCGTGCGCATGCATGAGACCCGCTACAACCAACAGCGCCTGTCGTAGCGGGTCTCTTTCCAAAGGGGGCGAGCTGTCGATGTTGATTGACAGCTCGCCCCGTTTGGAAGGCGGGCCGGGGGGTGGCAGCCCAAATGGAGGCATTCCCATGGGAACGCTACCGTTTGGGGGAGGCCCCACTGACATCACTAGTGATGTCAGTGGAGAGCTTCCGGCTCTGACAGAGCCAGAAGCTCTCCGGGGCTTACGACAAGTGAGACCCTACCCTAGGTCTCGTCATAAGCCCTGATGGTCACGATGATCAATGACCATCGTGACCATCGCCCGAGCGGTCATTAGAGCTGTGGGTGTTAACCCACAGCATAACAACCGCAACAGAGGTGGGCGGTCAGGATGCAAGTGGCCGCCCAGTTTCTGAGCGACTGCTTGCATCCTCCAACCGCCTCTGAATGAGGCCCTAAATCTCAATAACACAAAGTTCATGACATGCACTAACAGGTGCAGGGGTATGCCCCTGTGAGAAACAAAGTTCAAAGTACACACTGAACTGGTGTGGGGTGAAACCCCAAGTCCGACACGAGGCTAGGGCCTCAGGATAGAATGGAGGGCAATAACAGGGTTGAGCCCTGTATCATGACAGAGGTCTGGAACAGGGTTGACCCTTGAGATGTAACAAGATCCGGAACGAGGTTAATCCCTGAGATGTAATGAAGATCCGGAACAGGGTTGAGCACTGAGACTTGATGAGGGTCCGGAACTGGGTTAAGCCCTGGGACGTGATGAGGGTCCAGAACTGGGTTGAGCCCTGCAACGTAATGAAGGTCTGGAGCACGGTTGAGCACTGTGGCATAATGAAAGTCCGGAGCAGGGTTGAGCCCTGAGGCAGGATGAAGGTCCGGAGCAGGGTTGAGCCCTGTGGCAGGATGAAGGTCCGGAGCAGGGTTGAGCCCTGCGATGTGATGGGGTTCTGATGAGGATAGACTGTAATAGTGCAGTTGACAACTGTAGAAGAAATAACCCCAGTGTCCGTATGAGTCAATTATAACAAGTAAACCAAATAGTATAGCGTAGAATGGAATAGCAGTAATAGAGCAGGATAACAACAGAAAGACAATGGCAATGCTGAGCTCTGTAGTGCAGCTGATAACCTGTATCAAAACTTGAACTGAAACACGAGCAGGAATGTAGCGAGATCCACATCATACACCAGGCACAGTGGGGATCTGGCCTGAGTCCAAGGAAGACTTGAAAGTAACGTTGCACAGATAATGAGGCATAGTTAGTAACAGGCTTTATACTAGAGGTCTGTGATCCATAGGAAGTTCAGAATATGTGATCCAAATAGAATCAGGTTTGGAATAATAAGCAATCAAGGAATCCAACCTGACGACATCTAAGAAACAGATTATCACTTTAACTCTCTGCACACTGCATGTGATGAACGACAGTAACCAGGATAGATCCTCCAACGACCACAATGGAACTTCGGCAAGTGTAGATTATCTTTATGTACTGAAATAGTCAAAGTCCTGGCAAGTTGCCTCTATAATTTTAGGGCATAATTGGCTGTAAAGGTCTTCCTCATGGAATAAGAAGTTCATTTTGATGAACATCAACTTTTCCACATTTCGAGGAAGTAGTCTCCTACGCTGATCATTGACAAGGTTCCTGACTGTGCTGAAAACTATTTTGGAGTACACACCGGAGGGTGGGCAGATCAAGTAAAGCAAAGCCAGTTTGTGCAAGAGCCTCCAAATTGCCTTTTTTTTTACTGCTAGTAGTCAAATGGACTGTCTAACATGCCTATTTGGATGCTATCATTAAAAATAGTCCTCAACAATTCTTTGAATGGTGACCGTATCAGATGGAATCATGGTAGAGGTCTCATTAATGTCATTGTAGGCAATTCTTTTACACCTGACCAGGTGTCAAAACTTGGTTGTGTTGACTCATCTGCATCACCAGTGGGCCTTTAGGGAAAGACCTTGGCAGAGACCCATTTGCCAGAGAAACTGAAGGAGGAGCCATTGCTGCATCACGTGCTACTTGAGCTGACAATTTGCTTAGCAACATGTCTTTGCATCTCTTCAGATCTGTGTCCATTGGGAAGAAAGACACGATGTATGACTTAAACCTAGGATCCAGCATGGTCACCAAAATGTATTGATCTGATTGGAAGGTCCTGACAACACTTGGATCCTGGTGAAGCGAATAAAGGACTTGATCTACAAGTCCAATATAATTTGCAGAATTGCTTAGTTACAGCTCCTCCTTCAGTTTCTCAAGTTGCTTTTCTAACAGTCTAACCTGCAATAAGTCTCAACAGGTAGCACCTCCCATTATATATATTCAGA
Organism: Taudactylus pleione; assembly: GCA_031769625.1. NCBI lineage: Eukaryota > Metazoa > Chordata > Amphibia > Anura > Myobatrachidae > Taudactylus > Taudactylus pleione. The sequence continues at coordinate 13,774,534 of JAUIMM010000384.1, forward strand.
GTGTGCAGTCCATTAATCTTTCCTAATTAAGTTAATTACCTGACTCTAGCTGGCAGTATCTGAACTCACTTCACAGGTGACTACTTTGAAGGGGTTCGGCACTTTGCACATCACAGAAAGTATTTTCCACTGAGCTTGAGTGGAGTGTCATAGTTCGCTGTGTAGCTTTGAATAGCTTTTTGCTGTTCCTCCATCTGCTGAAAACATAAAAAGGGTGGAGTTCCACCTTGTAACTACCTCTTGCTTCAGCTGGTGGCAGGGCAAATTCAACATTTCTTTCAGGTGCTGCAATCTTCTATCTGCCTGCTGAATGGTAAAAATGTCCAGATATTTTTTGGGCCACAGAGAGCATCTCTTGCACGGCCCTATAATTTTGTAAAAAAATTTACACCACCAAGTCGATTGCGAGAGAAAAACTTAGGACGCGTTGGAAATCACCCAGCTTTAATGCTCTCACAAAATTGGTGGCATTGTCAGAAATCACAAATCCTGAGGAGAGTGCAAGCGGGGTAAGCCCTTTTACAAAGACTTCCCTGAGTTTTCTAAAAGGTTGTCAGCAGTATACCTCTTAGTGAAACTGGTGATACACAGAGTAGCTTGCCTCTGAATAAGTTGCTGTTTCTTATATGCTGCTGCTGCTGCTGTTGGTGCAGCTGAAGCCAATACACCCACCAAGTGGGCTGTTACAGTTATGTAATCTTGTGTTTGCTCTGTTCCACTTGTCCACATATCTGTGGACAGTGGGTACAATGGCATATTGAAGGACACTAATCAAGATTTTTTTAACGTCCCTGTACAGGCTGGGAATTGCTTTTCTAGTGAAGTGGAATCTAGATGGGATTTGGTAGCGAGGACACAGCACCTCAATTAACTATCTAAAACCCCCCTGCATTATTGGTGGATATTGGACACACATCTAATTCCAGCATAGAGATTATGGTGTCAGTAATCTGCTGTGCAACTGGGTTACTGCTGTGAATACTTGCTCCCCCTTGCAAAGGTTTATTTAACAGTTAAATGTTTTTTTTTAAACTACTACTATTAGTCTTCCTGGTCCCCTTCTGGGATGAAGATACACTCCCAGCAGCAGGCATAGTGCTCAAGGACTCTTCTGGGACAAGGACTGATGTGAATGATTTAAATATATTTTGTAAATCAAAATTTTTTATTAAATTTACTACTAATTAAACCTTCCTTTCCCTGCCTTCAACTACATACGTACTGCAACTCCTTCAGGCCTCTGACCTAGTTCTTGATTAATGAAAACATTCTTGGTTTTCAAACTTCCTATGGGGTCATATAGTTTATAAACTGCCATTCTGTCTACCACTGCAGTGTCACTCTATGCCATGTTGGAAGCTGAACTGGCACTCACTGCTATTGCATATGTTAGTCAGCCAGCTAGCTCGATGCAACCTTTTGGCCTAAACTGGATAAAGCAATATTGTGAGCTGTGAGGTGGTCAAAATTAACTGGAAATGACTGGAAATAAATGTTATTGCAGTTAATAATACATTAGGAACAAAAACAGGCCCAAATTATGTGATTTCAGCTGTTTTTATTAGGGATGTGCAGGCTCAGATTAGTTCGGATTTTCCCGCCAAAAATTGGGTCTCAGAAAGAGGCAAAACATCATCTTTCATGGAGAAACATCATCTTTCATGGACTTGCATACACAGGCACACCACTGGTCGCATCATTGATGTTCTTAACCACTGCATACGAATTTTCAGTTGCAGGCATAGACACAGCCCCAAACGGTTGCAACGTGCCTGCATTTGAGTCACCATCCTTCCCCCATTACGCCCCACAAACGCCTCCTGACTATCCATCACTCTGCATCAGTGGTGTATCTAGGGGTGATGAGCAGGGCTCGTGACCTGGGCACCATCGGACCTGTGGCGCAGGGGGGAAAACTATTTAGTGTAGTGCTGATCCACAGAAAGAGCAGTCTGTCATAAAAGCACTGATTACAACAATATGTTAGGATCGAACAGCAGCAGCTAATTGCGATAACCTTATTGGTGATTAATGTGAATAGATTTTAAAAATAGAAAGTAATCATACTGAGTTGTACCTGTGCAGGATATGATGTGAATCCTCATTAGTAGGACATAAATACTTTTGAAAAGCACAGTAAAAATTCAGGCCCTCATTCAGATGCGCTCGCAAGAAGCGAGCGCTCGTTCTGAATGAGGGCGGCTGCTTCTATTTTTAAGTGCGGACACCCACAGCTTAGCAACTGACCAGGGTGATGGTCGTGATGGTCAAGACCATCATGACCATCAGAGCTTGCGATGAGACCCTAAGGTTGTGTCTCGGCAGCCGCAAGCCCCAGGGAGCTTCCTGCTCTGAATGAGCAGGAAGCTCCTCACTGACATGCGGCCACCCACAAAACAGCAGGTGTTCCTTAAGAAACGCCTCCATTTGTGAAACCACCCCCCGTCCTGCCTACAAAATGGGCCGAGCTGTCAGTCAACATCGACAGCCGGCCCTTTTGTAGTGAGCTCCTGAGCAAGAGAGTTTCTCTCTCGCTCCGGGGCTTGCGCAAGCGCAGTATGGCCGCTGCACATGCGCAGGGCCTAACCATCGACCCGGTTGCGAGTGCTCAGTCCTTGCGACCGGGTCTGAATGAGACCCTCGGTGTGGTTAATAAAGATGTTATACGAATGACATAATCACCTAGACTATGGTGCCCATTTATGCAGTTACCAAGAGGCAACTGATTGGATACATTTCAGGAGATAAAAGTGACACATAGAGTACAACTGTTATCAGCTGGAATATAATACTGTATTAGCAGAGAGAGGTTACATATAGAATTATAGCAGGACCATTATGATTAGCCCATTACTGATGATTTGAGAATGTGTAATAGTTAGGTGTAATAGAGTATCATTAGCAGCATTGACTGGCTACCTTGAAAAAGGGCTAAGACTGCACAACACCTATCTTTCCGTGTGCGTGGAACAACATTCCATTAAACTCTCTGGCTATAACATATGAAATGAAAACATAACAGTATGATGAATACTACTAAGCAAATAGCTGTGCTAAGTGATATACAGAAACGGAACAACACAGACAACGGTTGTTTTGTTGAACATATTTTTTAATACTCTTTACTATTTTTTATTCCTTTATTTATGTTCTTTTGTTTTATAATTCACTTATTTCAATTGATAAGATTTATACATTTAATACATACCAATAAAGTTTATAACTTTTAAATTATATTATTGTGGTCGCCAGTGCTCCCTCAAAACTACTTACCGTTCTCTTCGTGTTTTTGCAGTGGTGTAACTACGGCCCCCGCGGTGGCTTGGGGGTGCCGGGGGCTGTTGCTTCGCCACTGCAACTTTGAACTCTGACCTCTGAAGTGATCAGAGGCTAAGGAAGCCTACGATCACTTCAGAGGCCAGTGCATGGGTGACTTCATCACGTCACTGACGACATGAGGAGCCTGCGTGGCTGCGCTTGCTCAATCAAGTTAGATACAGTCAGCATGGCAGGGGGAGCGACAGCCTGGATGATGGCCATGTGGAGTCAGGTAAGTACTGGGGTCAGGTAAGTACTGTGGGGCACTAGTTTAAGAGGCACAACTACATGGGGCACAGCATATGGGCACAACTACAGGGGGTACAGAATATGTGCACAACTACAGGGGGTACTGTATATGGGCTCAATTATAGGGGTCACTGCATATGGGCGCAACTACAGGGGACACTGCAAAAGGAGCACTACAGCAGGGGGCATTGCACAAAGGGGCACTGATACAGGGGGCATTGCATAAGGGGCACTGCTACAGGGGGCACTGCTACAGGGAGCCCTGCATAAGGTGCACTACTACAGGGGGCATTGATAAGGGGCACTACTACAGGGGGGATTGCATATGGGGCACTACTACAGGGGGACTACTACAGGGGGCACTAACTTGATACATGCAGTTTACAGGTTATAAGATATGTTCCCAATAATCGGGTTCTACATGTACATAGAAACTGTGCAACCTATCTTGAGCTAAGGTGACAAACTGGCAGGAGTGGAGAGGAGGGTTGGTGAAGTGGATCTTTCAGGTTTGGTTGTAAAGGGCATTACTATGTGGCATAATGTGTAAGGGGCATTACTGTGTGGCACAATGTGCTATTAGAGGTATTACTTAGTGTGGCATAATGTGTTATAAAGGGCATTACTCTGTGGCATAATGTGTAAGGGGCATTACTGTGTGGCATAATATGTTATAGGGGCATTACGGCGTGGCATAATTTTTATAAGGGCATTACTGTGTGTAAGGGGCATAATGTGTTGTAAGGGGCATTACGGTGTAACAAGGTGTTATAAGGGGCATAACTTAATGTGTCATAATGTGTAAGGGACATTACACATAATGTGTAAGGGACATTACAATATCATGAAACCATATACCTTAAATGTCATCTTTGGATGTGTTTGTTTTATGGGTGGGGGAGTGCCTGAAACTTTTTTTGGCAGTGGGGAGAAACATTTATAGTTATGCCACTGTGTTTTTGTGAAATATGTAAAAATCAAGTTATGGGTAGCACCTCATACTAGCTATTTAACTATACAGTAGGACATTTACCACAGATCTGAGCTATTTTGAGATATGGACCATTGAAGATGTTAGTTATGACAGTTATTTTGAGCTATGGACCATTGAAGATGTTAGTTATCCGAAACTAGGATTTTTGTCACCCAGGGCAAGGACATAATTCGGTACCCCCCCAAAAAAAAATACAAAATAGAGGACAAAAAGAGTGTGGTTTTGTGACACAGTAATACCCCTTATAACACATTAGGCCATACATTAATGACCCTTATAACACATTATGCCATAGTAATGCTCCTTATAACACATTATGCCACACAGTAATGTCCCTTGTAACACATTTTGCCACAGTAATGTCCCTTATAACACATTATGCCATAGTAATGCTCCTTATAACACATTATGCCACACAGTAATGTCCCTTGTAACACATTTTGCCACAGTAATGTCCCTTACAATGCAGTATGCAACATAGTAATGCCCCTTATATATTAAGCCACAGTAATGCCCCTTATTCATTAAGCTTCAGTAATGCCCCTTATACATCATGCCACAGTAATACCCCATATACATTATGCCACAGTAATGCCACACATTATGCCACAGTAAGGCCCCTTTTACATTATGCCACAGTAAGGCTACTTACACATTATGCCACAGTAAGGCCCCTTACCCATTATGCCACAGTAAGGCCTATTTTACATTAAGCCACAGTAAGGCCCAATCTCCCTTCTCTTACCAGCCAGGGCCGTGCAGTGGGTGAACTCGGGGTGGTGCAGGATGGGGCTGCCACACGCTGTTGAACTGTCAGTACTGTCGTCATTGTAATGTGGTGCTGCTCGCAAACCAATTGGAGCTCATGGACCGGCAGCCTCTGCTGATTGGTTGCCGGTCTGCGAACACTGATTGGCTTGCAACCGGCACCACATTAGACTGACGGTGTCTCTGTGCCTCTTAAGGCCAGGATGCAGCTCCAAACCCACAAGAGCAGCAACCTAGCCTCCCATCAGCCTCTCCCCGGCACCCCCTCAAGTCCGGCACCCGGGTCCATTGGCCCATTAGTCCCCCTGGTTGCAGCCCTGGTTATGATAAAGATACTGGTGCAGGATTAATTTCTGTCTTGATTTTGGAGTTTGTTTCTGGTCTATTATTAGTCTGTGATTTGTTTAACCTGGTTGAATATATGCATCATACTTGCCAACTCTCCCTGATTTTCAGGGAGACTCCCTGAAATAGTAACAATCTCCCTGTTCCCCTAAAGAGTCTAGCAATCTCCCTGATGGCACCTTACCCCCATTATGTAGCTGTTATATATGAACTGCTTTCGGGCTCATTTACGTTTGGCTGTAAATCAATTTTATGCCATTTTAACTCAGACTCCACCCCAGCTCTGGCTGGCCCAAACCTCTCTCTCAATGTTCCCCGCACACACCTGCGCTCCATCACAGCCCTATCCTGACCCCCACATCTCCACAGCTCTGTCCTGGCTCTGTGCCGTCCCCCCACCCATGTGGCTCCGCCCCCCCTTCACTGTAACTTCATCCTGACTTCTTCCCACCACTTTGTCCCATCCCCCCTCCCATATTTATCCCGAAAGCTGGGAGTCATTGGGGCTTACGCCCATGCTTCCACTGCGTGTGCATTGAGGAGATGGGACAGCCTTACACAATAATAATAATTATAAATATTATTATTATTATTATTATTATTATTATTATGATTATTATTATTATTATGTTTCTTGTTGTGATCTAATTTTCTTATATTTTTGGATTCCTTAACCTTTGGATTCCTTACTGATTTTATTAGACATATCATTTTGCTGTGTTTAATATACACGCAGATGTCATCAGTGTTCAGTTGCTGATAAAGGAGCCTATTCATCAACACTAAAATAATGTTTTTAAGGACATTTTCCTTAAATAACGTTATTTTAGTATTCATGATGACACTTAGCACAGGAGATAACACTGATATGTCCTTGCTAAGTCCCCCTGCCTTAACTTCCACACTCCCCAGTATGGGGATATGGAAATTATGGTATTCATCAAATTCCGAAAATTATGTATTTATGAATTTGATGGAGGTACTATCCGCCACTGTGAGGTGGCGAATAGCAGGTGAGACTTACCTGGGGTCAGCTGGACAGGTCCCCCGCAGCTCCCTCTGGTGCTCTAGTCCCTCCTCTGGCTCCAGTGGTTGCTCGCACACTGTGTTCTCCCATCAGAACACAATAAAGTTTAGAAAAAAAAACTTTTTTTTTTTCTAAACAGCACTGTGGTGTGCTTGGAGACCACGTGTCAGACCAGCAGGATGGAGCCGGAGGCTGCTGCGTGGGCAGGTAAGTGCGGGACGGGGAGGAAGTGAGCGGAGGGGGAGGGGGGATGGGGGGGCACACAAACTTACCGCCGCTGTAAGTAGTGCTGCGCATGCGCTGGGTTTACGAATGTAACAGCGCATGCTCAGCACTGTTTCCAGCTGCGGTAAGTTAGAGTAGAGAGGTAAAAGTATCTATTTCCCGAAAAGCTGTCATCACAAAAATGACAGCTTTTCTGAATAGATAGTTATGGGGAGGAGGAATGATGAATTCCTCCGATAATTAGGTTGAACTCCATGCAATTTCTAAACCTAATTACCTCCATCGATTTTTAAGGTATGATGAATAGGCCCCAAAGTCAGATAAAATAATAAGGTAGATAGGGGGTGTGTTCCTTCCTTCCTTCTCTCCATTTATGTTGCTCCTATATAACATATCTGCTGGCAGATTAATTTAACAGCAATCCTGGGCATTCTTGTCTCTTTTTATTATTTGAATGTATAACTGGTGCTTCTTATTCTGCCAGTTTCCTTTTTATTAAATGGATTAAAGTATTCCAATATATAAAATATATACAGTAAAATTAAAGATGATATATATTTTTCAGCACTGGAGCTTGTTAAATTAGGGCTGGTTGGGGAGTAATGATTTTTGAGTCACCTTTACCCAGATGCTCAGAGGGACCTCCGTGCTAGTAATGGACAGAGGGCCTGATGCAGACGTACACAATGGCGATTGCTATGTAGATCGAGCAATTGTTTGCTTGTCCGAACACCGCGCTGCACACACGCATCGATTACATTGCGATCACGCACACACAGGGGACCCACTCACAAAGTGAGTGACAGGTAGTCAGTGTTTGGGGGTGGTAACAGGGGGGTGGTTAGAGAAAAAATACAGGTGTGTCTGACCGTTTAAATGACGTTTCGTGGGCATGTAAAAATTAGTCATTGCAATGTTCTGTGCAGCATGAGAGCTCTCTGTATGTCAGGAGAGCTGCGGTGTTTGCATGGCTGCCCGATGTGTGTCAATGGGACCAATGTTTACACTGTTTCATATCATCCTACGTATATGAGAAGGCAGCAGTGGGTGTCCCTATGCCTGGGTGTGCTTTGGAAGTCATTAACATATTTAACTGTGATCCATAAGATAATGCAGGTGTGTTTGCATTACCATCCATCTCTGAATCATGCCCAGAGTTCAACTACTCCTGAGGAATACAGCAGGAGCCGAAGAATGGCAGGTAGACAGTGGCCACCCTGATAGAGCATACTTTATCCCCTTGCGGGTGCCAGGCAGCCTTTTGCTGTAATGCATGATCCCCTCCTCACAGTCTGCGATGGGACCTGTTATTCGACGTGCCTGGATGCCTCAAGAATGGAGTTGAAGAACTGCTTCACAGTCCACCTACTACACTTTCCTAGGCTTTACTGGCAGCATGCTATTTATTGTATGGCTGTCATTATGGGATGGGTATGGGATCCCGGTGGTCAAAGTCCCGATGCTGGCATCATGACAGGGTTAGGATACTGACACCTGTTGGTAGCTATCCTAACCCTCCCTCCCCGATGCCTGAACCTAACCTCCACCCGTAGTGCCTAAACCTAAACCTAACCCTCCAACCTAGTGCCTAACGCTAACACAACCCCTAGTACCTAACCCTAACCCCGCTACTTACCATCAGGATGCTGTTGCCGGGGTTCTGACAGTTGTCAATATTCCTGTGCTGGAATTCTAAGCACCAGCATCACATGTGCCAGAACACTGAATATATCCTGTCATCAGAGTGCAGCCTGTTTTGTATGGTGGTAAATGGGATGTTTTTCTGTATAGTATGGTTGTCATTAGATTGGTCTCAGTATTGATGGCTGTCACCAGTCTTTATTGTTATGTTTATGTTTCTATCCTGTGCATGATGCTCATATACTGAAGATTAAATTGACATTAATTGTGCATTTTTGAACTTGCTTAATGTATTGTATTTTATGTGTGATTGGAGACAATTCTTTGAACACAACCTTTTGTCATATACATATTTATAAGATATAATAACAAATTCCCTTTTTCCCCAGTGCTGTTCTTCCCTCCCATTTTTTTTTGCACTAGAAATGAGGGATTTAAAAAATGGTATGTTTTATTGTTCGCAGAAACAAATAGAAAAGAACATCTATCCGCACAGGTACAAATATCTGTCAGATATGGTCTTATAAGAGAAAATTATAATCATATAAACTCCTATAAATAATTCTATCTATTGGTATCTACCATTTTATCTGAATGGAAAAAGAGGGGAGCTATCCCAGACAATTATCTAAGTACAATCAACAGAACGAAGAAAAAAAGAATTGTCTAAGGTAGATGCACTCATGCTAAAATATAACTTTTATTATGTTTTTTTTTAATTCTGAACATAAAGAGAAACCACAGTGAAATATAAAAGAAAGTGTGTGTGTATAATCATTGAAAGAATAAGGTGTATTAAAATAGTCCCGAACGCATGGGGCTCCTAATCAGGGCCATATTCAATTAGACGCGAAAAGCCGAGATCCACGGAAAAGTTTCGCGGATCGGGACTTTTGCGTGGTGAAAACTTATCTCCATATTCAATTCCAGCCGGGTTTTGCATATGCGGAAAGTCAATGCAATGTAATAGGCAAAAAAGATTTGTCTCTGAATAGCAGGAGAGAATAAGTGCAATTTTTTTATTTTGGGGTGCAAAGGTGGGGAAACCTCTCAGCACCCTTGGGACAGCCCCCAAAGGACAACTGCATCAAAAAATTCCAAGAAAAAACTTGACACCCCAAAAAAGTACTTTAATTTTGGGGGCAAAAAAGCACAAAGTGGGGGGACAACTTCAAAAACTAGTGAAATAAGGTTCAGGGGGTGCTCTAAGAAGGGGCCAAGTGTTTTTGGGATTGCTTTTGCTTGTATGACAGAGGAATTTCACTTTTATTAAAACCTTACTTTAGAGACCTTAAAATATGCTAGCACCCATTTTCAGGTACCCCAAATTTGACAGGACTACTTATTTTCACCAAAAATACTGTTTAATGCCATTCTTCACCACTTGTGCAAAGACGCAACTAAGAAACTATTGAAACAACTTTTTATTTATTATTTTGGGCAGCAGCCCCTCGACAGACAGGAGCACAGCACCCCTACGCAGCTACACTGATGACAGTGACAGCCAGGTGTAAAACTGATAATAAATTAATTTAAAAACAATTCTTTGGGTGCAGCACCTGGCTGTTAAATTGATCATAAATTAATTTAAAAACAATTCATTGGGTGCAGCCCCTGGCTATTAAATTGATCATAAATTAATTTAAAAACAATTCATTGGTTCCTAAACCAACCATAACATTAATTTAAAATGTCAGGCAGCAATGCCCCAACCAGCACATAATGGAAAGGAAAGAGGTGCAAGATGGAATAGTCCTTGGGCCCTCCCACACACCCCTATGTTGTATACGAAACAGGACAGTTTAACAAACCAATCATTTCAGTGACAAGGACTGCCAATTGTGGCTGAAATTATTTTTTTGTTTGGACCCCCCACAAAACAAGCTGATCCCTAACACAAACTGGCTTTACATTACAAGTTGTCCTCATGCTCGTCATCCCCATCAGTGTGTACATCCTCTCTTTCACACAATATTAATTCGTCCCTGTGGGAATCCACCATAGGCGCCTCTGTAATTTTTTTATGTAATTGTTGGTAGAGGTTTTCCTCGTGGATTTTAATGAACATCATCTTTTCCACATTTTGAGGAAGTAACCTCCTACGCTAATCACTGACAAGGTTGCCAGCTGCACTGAAAACTCTTTCGGAGTACACACTGGAGGGTGGGCAACTTAAGTAATGCAAAGCCAGTTTGTGTATGGGACTCCAAATTGCCTCTTTTTCCTGCCAGTACTGAAAGGGACTATCTGACATGTCTGTTAGGATGTTATCTCTGAAATAGTCCTCCACCATTCTGTGAATGGAGACCGTATCACACATAGTCATGGTAGAAGACATGTCACTAGTAGGCAGTTCTCTAAAGCCCGACCAGATGACATTTTTTGGTGACTGATCTGCATGACCAGCAGGCATTCTGTAAGGAAAATTTAGTTTTTTCCTGGCAGTTGTTGAAACTGAAGGAAGAGATGAAGGCAATTCACATGCGGCTGGAGCTGACAATTTTTTGACCAACAGCTCTTTGCATAGTTTAAGATTTTGGTCTATTGGAAAAAAACTCACAAGGTAGGACTTAAACCTAGGATCCAGAATTGTAGCCAAAATATATTTTTCAGATTTCAATAGATTGACGACTCTTGGATCCTTGATCCACCAGTCCGACATACTTTGCGCAATCACTCTGTTTCAGCTCCTCCTTCAGTTTCTCCAGCTGTTTTTTTGCAAAAGTCTGATGAGGGGAATGACCTGACTCAAGCTGGCAGTGTCTGAACTAACTTCATGTGTGGCAAGTTCAAAGGGTTTGAGAACCTTGCAAAACATGGAAATTATTCTCCACTGCGCTTGAGTAAGGTGCATTCCTCCTCCACGGCCTATGTCATAGTCCATTGTATAGGCCTGGATGGCCTTTTGCTGTTCCTCCATCCACTGAAGCATATAGAGGGTAGAATTCCACCAAGTTACTACCTCTTGCTTCAGCTGATGGCAGGGCAAATTTAACTGTACCTGCTGGTCATGCAATCTTTGACAAGCGGTCACCGAATGTCTAAAATGTCCGGATATTTTGTGGGCCACTGAGAGCATCTCCTGCACAACCGTGTCAGTTTTTAAAAAACATTGCAATTAATTGTGTGAGTAAAACATGGGACATGTTGGAATTCGCCCACATGCAATGCTCTCACAATATTGGTGGCATTGTCCAAAATCACAAATCCTGAGGAGAGTCCAAGTGGGGTAAGCAATGATTTCCCTGAGTTTTTCTAAGAGGTTCTCAGCGGTATGCCTCTTAGTGAAACCAGTTATACAAAGAGTAGCCTGCCTCTGTATCAGCTGTCTTTTGGTAGATGTTGCTGCTGCTGTTGTAGGCAATACACCTACCCAGTTGGCTGTCACAGTCATATAACACTTAGTTTGGCCTGTCCCACTTGTCCACATATCAGTGGTCAAGTGGATAGTGGGTACAACAGCATTTCTGAGGACATTAATAAGGTTTTTTTTAATGTCTGTACAGATTTGTAATTCCTCTTCTAGCAAAGTGGGATCTAGAAGGGATCTGGTAGTGAGGACACAGGAACTGAATTAACTGTTGAAAACCCACTGCAGTAATGGCGGATACTGGATGCACATCTAATACCAGTATAGCTGTTATGGCAAAAGTAATCCACTGTGCAACTGTGTGATTGTGTCATACTTGTTTGCCCTTGCAAACGATTGTTTAACAGTTAATTGTTTTTTGGAGGATACGCTACAAGTAGTCTTCCTCCTGGTCCCCTTCTGGGATGAAGATCCACTCACAGCAACAGCAGCAGCAACAGGCGTAGTCTTCAAGGATCCTTCTGAGGAATCACGGATAGGAGAGGAGTCAATCATGCTTCGAATACCAACATTGGATGCAGCAGGACTACTTGTGATGATGAATGAGGATGTTGATGATGCAGGTGTTGGTGTTGGAGATCGAAGGCTCTTGGATCTCTCAGAGAGGGAGCAGGTAGGTGACACTGAACTTGTTACATTTTGAGTTTTGGAACTTGGCAACATACACTTTGATATTTAATGAATGCGCTCCAAGTGACGTAACAAGGAGGAGGTTCCTAGGTGGTTTAGGTCCCTCCCTCTACTCACTCCTGCTTGGCAATGGTTACATATGGCTTGACAACTGTTGCCCGGATAGGGATGGAAATAATTCCACATGTGAGAAGTAGATTTCTTTGTCTTTCCGTATCAACACCATCTTTACCCCAAACAGGTACAGTATTTAGACACTGCATCAATTGCAGCGGCGTCCCGTCCCAGCAGCAGTGTGTGCACAATTACAAAGCAGCAAAGCCATCTCTGTGTCATTGCATAGAAATGAAGGGTGGGGGAGGTGCTGAGCTACAGTACTGTATGCAGTGAGTTCAGCAGCAATGGTCAGCATTAACTCATCTCCTATTATTGGAAGCTGAGAGTGCTTCTTTACACCACAGCAGTTATGTGTCCCAAATACCAATTAGTGTCATGTTGAGCAAGCTGCTAACAACAGTATCTATAGTGGTTAGCGGCAAAGCCATCTCTGTGGCATTGCATGAAGGCTGGGGAGAGGTGCAGAACTATAGTATGTTGCAGTGAGGTGCAAGCAAAAATATGTAACTGTATCTTTGAAGGAAAGAAATCCTCTACATCATCAGGATAACACACCTAAACTTACACAATTAAGATGCAAATGAAAGCTTGTAAAGGTTCCTTTGCTTTTATAGGCAATAGTTCTAAAACACAGCTAAAAGCTGAGTATATGTAGGACAAGGTATTCTTTTTTTGCATACACATACTCACACTCTGTGCTGCATAGTAAATCCCATCTGGGTATCTTTGTGTTCCACCTGGTAAAAATTCTTCAGTCCCAAACTCATATGGGTAACTAATATATTTATTTACTCATAAAAGTTCCATAAAACACCACATAGAATTGATGAAGAAATGTATAAAATATATATATATATATATATATATATATATATATATATATTTATATATATAACCAAATAATGGCAAATTGCCATAAAATGTGCAGCAATGTGCAAAGGAATGGGGAACTGCACTTGGACAAAAACCGGAGAGTTCTGGACCCGAAAAAATACAAAACAAAAAAAATAGTATCTTTTGCCTATTTATTTTGTGTGTGTGTGTGTGTGTGTGTGTGTGTGCGTGTTAGGCTTTGCCGCACAAGATACAGCAACGCAACCTATTGCTCTAGTCATCATCCTGTGCTCTCGGCCCAAGTTTTGGACCCGAAAAAAAAAAAATTGTGTCTTTTGTATATTTTTTTTTTGTGCACGCACAACTGCACGTGTGTGAATTTTGTAACCGCACCTTGGCTATACTATTGGTGCTTGTGACACTGCTTCAAGACCACAGAGAATATGTAGGGCTGTCACATGACAGGAGAGCAAGGCCAAGAACCACATGTTATAGCTGCCGCCAGTAGTCATCATGATAATGCAAGGCCATCAACTTCTTTGTCCTCTATGAAGGCCCATGGCCCATGGCTTAAGTCATGCCATGGATATGGTAAAGCTACTTTTACTGTAGTAAAGAAAAAAAATCAAAAGGCAAGGAAAGGATAAGGCCATGGCCTTTATTTATGTTGACTGCTAGTTCTGCTAGCCCTTCTGCTTGTAGTAGTAGTGGTGGCGGTACCATTAAAAAAATGAAAGTTGTTAAGAAGAGTAGGACAGCTCCGGAAAAACCAACTGTGTGCCCTGAGAAATCGAAATCACAAATCCCTGAGGAGAGTGCAAGTATGTCCGTGGTTACCATGTGTGAGCCAGACCTAAATACTAGTTTACTGGAGGATCCTCCAAGTTCCAACATTTGTGTGCCCTCTGTAAATGTGGGGAAGTGCAGTCAACATATTGCACATGTAGTCAGTGAGGATGCTTCTGTGGAATTGCACATGGAGGAGGAAGATATTTTGGTAGCTGAAGGTGCTAAGGATGATGAGGATGTTGATGATGAGGATGTTGATGCCGAGGATGTCCTTTGTGTAAGTAAGGCAACAGCTGTTGCCCATGGATTGAAAAAGCCAAAGCCCATTGTTGTCATGCCGGGGCAAAAGACAAAAAATTCCACTTCTCACGTGTGGAATTATTTCCACCCCAATCCGGACAACAGTTGACAAGCCATATGTAACCATTGCTAAGGAAGAGTGAGTAAAGGGAGGGACCTAAACAACCTAGGAACCTCCTCCTTGTTACGTCACTTGGAGCGCATTCATCAAATATCAAAGTGTATGTCACCAAGTTCCAAAACTCAAAATGTAACAAGTCCAGTGTCACCTACCTGCTCCCTCTCTGTGGGATCCAAGCGCCTTTGATCTCCACCACCAACACCTGCATCATCAACATCCTCATTCGTCATCGGGAGTAGTCCTGCTGCATCCAATGTTGTTATTCAAAGCATGATTGACTCCTCTCCTATCCATGATTCCTCAGAAGAATCTTTGATGACTATGCCTGTTGCTGCTGCTGTTGCTGTGAGTGGAATTTCATCCCAGAAGGGGACCAGGAGGGAGACTACTTGTAGTGTATCCTCCAAAAAACAATTAACTGTCAAACAATTGTTTGCAAGGGCAAACAAGTATGACACAATCACTCAGTTGCACAGTGGTTTACTGATGCCATAACAGCTATGCTGGTATTAGATATGTGTCCAGTATCCGCCATTACTGCAGTGAGTTTTCAACAGTTAATTGAGGTCCTGTGTCCTCGCTACCAGATCCCTTCTAGATTCCACTTCACTAGAACAGCAATTCCAAGTCTGTATAGGACATTTAAAAAAACCTCATTAATGACCTCAGAAATGCCGTTGTACCCACTGTCCACTCGACCACTGATATGTGGAC
Source organism: Taudactylus pleione (assembly GCA_031769625.1). Taxonomy (NCBI): domain Eukaryota; kingdom Metazoa; phylum Chordata; class Amphibia; order Anura; family Myobatrachidae; genus Taudactylus; species Taudactylus pleione. The sequence goes on from JAUIMM010000384.1 coordinate 13,789,976, forward strand.
AAGTGGGACAGGGCAAACTAAGGATTACATGACTGTGACAGCCCACTGGGTAGGTGTATTGCCTACAACAGCAACAGCAGCAGCAACATCTACCAAAAGACTGCTGATACAGAGGCAGGCTACTCTTTGTATAACTGATTTCACTAAGAGGCATACCGCTGACAACCTCTTAGAATAACTCAGGGAAATCATTGCAAAATGGCTTACCCCACTTGGACTCTCCATGAGATTTGTGATTTCGGACAATGCCACCAATATTGTGAGAGCATTACATGTGGGCAAATTCCAACATGTCCCATGTTTTGCTCACACAATTAATTTGGTGGTGCAACATTAAAAAATGACAGGGGCATGCAGTAGATGCTCTCGGTGGCCCGCAAAATATCTGGACATTTTAGACATTTGTGAAACGGTTGTCGAAGATTGCATGACCAGCAGGTACTGTTAAATTTGCCCTGCCATCAGCTGAAGCAAGAGGTAGTAACTTGGTGGACTTCTACCCTCTATATACTTCAGCAGATGAAGGAATAGCAAAAGGCCATCCAGGGCTATAAATCAGACTATGACATAGGCCATGGAGGGGAAATGCATCTTACTCAAGTGCAGTGGAGAATAATTTCCGTGTTGTGCAAGGTTCTCAAACCCTTTGAACTTGCCACACGTGAAGTTAGTTCAGACACTGCCAGCTTGAGTCAGGTCATTCCCCTCATCAGACTTTTGCAAAAACAGCTGGAGAAACTGAAGGAGGAACTGAAACGGAGCGATTGTGCAAGGTATGCCGGACTGGTGGATGAAGCCCTTGATTCACTTCACCAGGATCCAAGAGTATTCAATCTATTGAAATCTGAAAAATATATTTTGGCGACCATTCTGGATCCTAGGTCTAAGTCCTACCTTGTGAGTTTTTTTCCAATAGACCGAAATCTAAAACTATGCAAAGAGCTGTTGGTAAAAACAATTGTCAGCTGCAGCCGCACGTGAAACGCCATCATCTCCTCCCTCAGTGTCTGCTGCTGCCAGGAAAATACTCAATTTTCCTTACACAATGCCTGCTGGTCATGCAGATCGTTTACCAAAAAATTACATCTGGTCGGACCTGAGAGAACTGCCTACTAGTGACATGTCTTCTACCGTGACTATTGGTGCTACAGTCTCCAGTCACAGAATGGTGGAGGACTATTTCAGAGATAACATCCTAATAGGCATGTCAGACAGTCCCTTTCAGTACTGGCAGGAAAAAGAGGCAATTTGGAGTCCCATACACAAACTGGCTTTGCATTACTTAAGTTGCCAACCCTCCAGTGTGTACTCCGAAAGAGTTTTCAGAGCAGCTGGCAACCTTGTCAGTGATCGGTGTAGGAGGTTACTTCCTCAAAATGTGGAAAAGATGATGTTCATTAAAATGAATTACAAATTCCTCGAGGAAGACCTCTACCAACAATTACATAAAAATTGTCTCTCCCGGCTTTTCCCCCATTCCTTCTCACTCTCTCTCTCTCTCTCAGCTTACCTCTTTATCTCCTATGTCTCTCCCATCTCCCTCTATTCCTCTACTCTCTCCCAGCTTCCTCTCTTTCTCCTGTGTCTCTCCCATCTCTCCCTATTCCTCCTCTCTCTCCCAGCTTCCCCTCTTTCTCCTATGTTTCTCCTGTTTCCCCCTATTCCTACCAACTATCTCCCAGCTTCCCCTCTTTCTCCTATGTCTCTCACTGCTTCCCCTATTCCTCCTCACTCTCTCGTCTTTCCCTATTCCTTCCTACTCTCTCCCAGCTCCCTTCTCCTATGTCTTTCCCGGCCACTTCAATTACTTCTCTCTCTCCTGGCTTCCCCTATTCCTTCCCTTTTTCCCAGCTCACCCTATTTCTCCTGTGTCTCCCTAGCTTCCCCAGTGACTCTTCCCTTTCTCTCAGCTCAACCTGTTCCTTCACTCTCTTGTGGCTCTCCCTTTTTCTGCTCTCTCCCGGTTCAACCTATACCTTCTCTTTCTCTCCTGGCTCTCCCTATTTCTTCTCTCTCTCTTCCTGCTCCCGATATTTCTCCTATGTCTCTCCTGGCTCCCCATATTCTCTCGCTCTCCATCCCAGTTCCTCCTATTCCTCCTCTCTCTCTCTCTCTCTCTCTCTCCTGGCTCTCCCTAATTCTCCTATGTTGGGTCCCCTCTTTCCTTCTCTCTCCCCAGCTACCCAAATTCCTCCTTTTTTCTCCTGGCTCTGCCCTTTCCTCCTCTTTTTTTCCTGTCTCCCTCTATTTCTTTTAGTATGCAGTATTAATTGTATACAATATTTTTTTTATTATATTTCTATTTTATAATATTTGTTTTGTGCAAATATTCATGTTTGAGTATGTGACTAAGGGACACTATTGTGTGAAATAATGTGAAAAAGGGACACTACTGTGTGACGTAACGTGAGTATGGGGCACTACCGTGTGACGTAATGTGAAAAAGAAACACTACTGTGTGACGTAATGTGAAAAAAGGACACTACTGTCTGATGAAAGGTAAAAAAGGGCACTACTGTGTGATGTAACATGAATAAGGGACACTACTGTGCAGAGTAGTGCGACTAAGGGACACTACTGTGTTTTGTAGTGTGACTATGGGGCACTACCGTGTGATGTAATGTGAAAAAGGGACACTACTGTCTGACGTAATGTGAAAAAGAGACACTACTGTGTGACGTAACGTGAAAACTTAGGTGGCTATGCCCCTTCCCAGCAAAACCACACCAAGACCATCGCGATCATCGGGCTTGCGATGAGACCCTTGTGGTAGGGTCTTGTTGCCACAAGCCCTAGAGTGCTTTCAGCTCTAACAGTGCTGAAAGCACTCCCACTGACATCACTTGTGATGTCAGTGGGCTGGCCCCAGACGGTAGGCGTTCTCATGGGAACGCCTCCTTCTGGGCAGCCACGCCCCTGGCCTGTCCACCAAAGGGGCGTGCTGTCACTCAACATTGACAGCACGCCTCCTTTGGTACGTGACCCAGAGCGACAGTTTGCCCATCGCTATCTGGGTCTCGCGCATGCGCACGATGGAGCCGGCTCCGTCGTGCGCATGCGCACTTGGCCACCATTGACCCGCTTGTGAGCGCTATGCTCAGGCCCTATGAATCAGGCCCTGTGTGTAAAGCTGGGTACACACTATGCAATTTTTGGCCCAACATAGTTGTATCTGTCAGATAGGGCTAATAATTATGCAGTGTGTATGCAGCACCAGGGCGCAGCGGTCAGTCTAATACCTGCCACATTGGCTCCTGATATAGCGTGTGCTACGCAGGTTGGGCATGGGATCCCAGTGGTCGGGATTAAGCAGTTAGAATTCCGACAGTTAGAATCCTAACCCAGTTAGATAACTGTCCTAACCCTAACCCACCTTTCTTGCAGCCTAACTTAAACCCTCCCACTTGCAGCCTAACCCTCCCCACTGCAGCCTAACACTCCCCACTGCAGCCTAACCTTCTCACTGCAGCCTAACCCTCCCACCTGCAGCCTAACCCTCCCCACAGCAGCCTAACCTTCCCACTGCAGCCTAACCTTCTCTCTGCAGCCTAACTTTCTCACTGCAGCCTAACTTTCTCACTGCAGCCTAACCCTCCCCACTGCAGCCTAACCTTCTCACTGCAGCCTAACTTTCTCACTGCAGCCTAACCTTCCCACTGCAGCTTAACCTTCCCACTGCAGCCTAAGCCTCCCCACTGCAGCCAAACCCTCCCCACTGCAGTCTAACCCTCCACTTGCAGCCTAACTTTCTCACTGCAGCCTAACCCTCCCCACTGCAGCCTAACCTCACTGCAGCCAAACTTTCTCACTGCAGCCTAACCTTCCCACTGCAGCTTAACCTTCCCACTGCAGTCTAACCCTCCCCACTGCAGCCTAACCCTCTCACTGCAGCCTAACCCTCCCCCTGCAGCCTAACCCTCCCACCTGCAGCCTAACTCTAACAGGCTGTAGGGGGGAGATCCCCTTCTCTGAAAGTGCAATTATCTGACACTGTGTACGGAGATGAGATGATTTGGAACCCGAAAGGATTGTTTAGAAGTAAATGATTATTAGGTAGTGTGTACGGTGTATATTGGCCATATTTCAATCGGTGGTCTGAATTGGTGTAGTTGTTAGCATTGTTGGGCAAAATCTTATAGTGTGTGTACCCAGCGCTTTCACTTTACAAAGTGCAGAAAATGAGACATACAAACTGAATGTTACAAGTGACATCTGTGTAAGAGCTGACAATTAACAAACAACAAGTTAATCGTAAATGACAAAATAAGATGTGGTTAAGATGCTAAAAGTACAGTATATTGAGAATTTTCATTAGTGAGCCTAATACCATAATGGAGTTGACTTTAACAGATTTTTTGATAACATTGTTGAGATTATTGATTGAAGCCTGAAGTACAGTATAGTTTCTCTTGGGCGAGAGGAAGAAATGAAGGTTGTATAAGCACGGTAGCTCCTAACTACCCTGTGAACTGACAGACAATGTGAGAGCTATAGGCTAATAAAATCAGTACATTTGTGAAACAGTAAGTTCCAAAGAGATTACACCTGAGGTTTTGCCATGAGATAGCATCAGAACACATGATTGTTGTGGTGTGCCAGGAAAGCAGGCAATGAGCACCAATAGTACTGACATGCCCATCCTTAATTTGGTGTCAGATGTGGTTTACTATGGCAGGTGAGAACAAATAAACGTGTGCACTTACCACATCAGGATTTTAGTTCCCTAGTGCATCAGAGTGGGTTTCCGATAAGGGCAAGGCTTATTACTATATCTCAGTAAGAGACATCATCTGCTCACATGCTGGAGAAAGGAAGAAGTCAGGTAGTAAACATTTAATGGGAAGATGGGCCTGAGTATGCTAATCTACAGTCTTATTTGTAACAGATCATGAATATTTATAATATTACCACAGGCCAGGCAGGTCTAAGATTTGTCAGCTGTATCAAGGTCACTCTGACCAGTTATGGTAATTTATATGTAGTTCTTTGGGAAGAAAGTATGGGTGCTCTTGAGTCTCCTCTGACCAAGGGAAATGGGGGTAGAAGGGTAGGTAATGGAATGTTTTTTTGTTATCATTGACAATTTACAGTCGGTAGGTGCCTGAGTGTATGTAGCAACAACATCCCACAGATGGAAAGGGGTCTACAGCCTTTTTAAAAGTTATTTTTTATTGGCAAAGTTTGATAACATGACAAAATACCTTCCCCTTCAAAGTCAGTGAAAAGTGTTCAACCCACAAGAAAGTAAAATACAAAAAATAAAACCCACAAAGTATCTAATATTGACACATCTAGAATTTTGTATCTGCACTGTATTGAACCAGCGTAAGAGAAAACTCTTACCAGAAGTTCTATAAATACCTTTCCCCAAACCTCTGACAGCATCTCTTCAAGAATTGTCAATCTTTGTTCAATGAAGACTCTCAGGGTCTAGATCTCCCTTAATTTGTTACATTGATTCTTCAGAACAGCAGTCATAGATTCCATTGAATATGATAGAAGCTAAGAGGTATTAATTTCATTTTCATAGCTAGTCCATAAACATTTTGCTGCTATTAAAATATTAGATACATTTTTAAAGCCTTGAGCAATTGAAAAATAGAGTTTCACTAAATAAACCTATTAAATTGTAACTGTACATTTTCCTCAATCATTCTACAAACTTCCAACTAGTAGGGTTGGACTACAGTAGGTGGCAAATCCACAATGCATGCAAATAGGAGCCAGTCAGAGAAAATCTCTGTAAAAATATCCCTGTAAATTCAAGGGAGAATAAGTGCTATCCTATTTAGTCATAAAGGAATAAGGGGCTGATGTATCAAGCAGTGAAAAGAGTGGAGAAGTTGCCCACAGCAACCAATCAGCTTCTACCTATCATTTTATAGAATGGACTTGTTATATAAAAATGCTGTGCCATTGTCCAATAAAAATATTTGAAGAAAAAAAAAAAGAATGTACTACATCAAAGCTGATTGGTTGCTATGGGCAACTTCTCCATTAGTCCAGTTCTCCTCGCTTTTCACTGCTTAAAACATCAACACCTAAGTTAGCACCTACTCATAACCTTTTATGTGTTATTGTGCAGGGTGACAGAAGTGTTGGTTGCAGCACTTTCTAGATCACTGCCTAATTCCCTCTCCCATTACAACACGTAGTCAAAATTAATATCTAGATCTGAGGAAATAATGTCAGGGTAAAATGAATATTAATTGTATCAGGAATTCCATCTTGGTGCACCAACCCTCAAAGAGATGGTAGGTTTTCCAGTAGCAAATGGGGGAAAAGGAGGGTTTGAGTAGGCTTTCCACCAACACCTGAGTAAATATCTGCCTAGCCCGATGGGTGTTTGGATTTGCAGGTTTTTCTCTGGTGGAGTCAGAAATACACATTCAGAAAAGGCATTGTAGACCCTTGTTGAAATATGTCCCATTACCTTTCCATGTAGATAGATGCCCCAAACCATTAAAGCAGGATTGGCAAAGTGTCCAGAGGGACTGAAGTGAAAATCATAGTTAACTGAGAGCCAGAGCAGATGAGTAAACCATTAGACAGGATGTGGCCTGGGATCGGCCATTACTCACCGCAGCACCAGTGTCTTTGATCTCCCAGGCGGTTTAGTGGCGTGTGGTGTGCTGAGTATTTTCCCTGGGGTATGCTAGGACATCCATGTGTGCGCTCGGTTGCAGTATCTTGTGATTATGGTCATGGGTGCAGCCATGTTGGTCTGTATCACCTGACTAGTCTTTCCCCAATGGTAGTCCACTGGTCGCTCAGCTAATCTTTTCTTCCAATGACCAACTACCTAAGGGTGTATACCTGGAACAGGAAGTTGCCTGTACAACTTCGCTACTACAGTGACTGTTTGCTGTGACAGCGTCCCAGGCTCCTCGCTGTGCTCATTCCTAGTGATAGAGTCCAGTATTCTCTCACAGCGTCTGGATCTCCAGTGATTTTCTCTAGTGATTCCTACAGTCTGTGTGCTGATTTCCTGTGACATTCTCTAGTGTCCTCCTCTATCAGTGAACTGATCTTCAGAGAAGAGTCTCCAGTGTAGTCTACAAAACTGTGTACTGATCCTCTGTACTGCCCACAGTGCACACCTGGGTCTGGATCCTCTGTACTGCCCATAGTGCATACCTGTGTCTGGATCCTCTGTACTGCCCACAGTGTACACCTACGTCTGGATCCTCTGTACTGACCATAGTGCATACCTGTGTCTGGATCCTCTGCACTGCTCACAGTGTACACCTGCGTCTGGATCCTCTGTACTGCCCATAGTGCATACCTGTGTCCAGATCCTCTGTACTTGCCACAGTGCATACCTGCGTACGGATCCTCTGTATTACCCAAAGTGCAAAACTGCGTACAAATCATCTAATCTCTTCAGTGTTGTTGTCCTCATATCCGTTTCTGTGTCCTTCCTATTCCCTCGTACCTGGCCTGAGGACCGCGACCTGCTCACTTGGTGCAGTGAACCCAAATCCCAATTGAAGGAGTCACTGGTGAAGACCACCAGGCGGCTTAGACTCTGCACCTCAGGTCAGGTCTCACCAACACCTGTGTTTGGCATATGAGGAAGACATACATACAGCCACCCCATTTGCTGCTTCCTGGTAGGTTTCTGTCCTCATTGAGCTCGCCTTAGGACATCTGCATTACGGTTTGACAGGTGTACCGTCCCAGTCAAACTCCCCACCTTAGACCTTAGGCTCTTAGACCTCTAACTGTGGATACCCAGTGTCAGGACGTAACACCATTCATTTGAGTTTATTCCTGCTGTACAGATGCATCCAGTTATATTATGTCTGAGCACACCACAAACATGCGCACACATCGTGCCTGTATATGATACGGCATGCTACAGTGCTCTGCAATCGCACCGTGCATTCCCATGAAGGCGCGTATCCGCTCATGGGCGTGCATCTTGCGCTATGTGTGTGCATATCGGTGGGTGACATAGTAAAGTGTACAGAAAAAAATTGAGAAATACTGTATAATACATAATGTTGCAAATAATTTTTCCTCCTACTATACTATATAATATCTCTGTTCTTTCCTCTGTGTAATCCATTTCTGATTTTATTTCATTAAGGGCTTGATTCAGCAAGGATCGCTATTCTGATTATACACACGCAATTGCATTGCTAATATCTGCGGTGTTATTTAAATGTGTGCATTCACATTGAGTACGCAGCCTGACATAAGGACGCCCACTTCCCCTTATTCACATCCGTATACTAGGGCAACGTAGCGAATCAACAATCGGTAACATCAAACCCATATGCACAGTTAAGGAAGCCCAGACCTCACTCAGGAATTGCTAATGCTATGAGACCTCAGGAGGCGTCAGGTAACTAGTGGCTAGTTTATGCACGCCCATGCAATGGTGTTGAAACGCACTGGCATGCCTACGTTTGCCTGACCACCCCCCATGACCACCCACAAATGGCACTACCTGTCAATCACTCTGTTCTGGTTCTACGTAGCCTCTGCAGACGCAGTTCCCATCGCAATTACTACTTCAGCATATGTATGCGCAGTGCGGATTAATAGACCAATTGCGTGCGTATAAGCAATTGCGTTCCTTGCTGAATCAAGCCCTAAGTCACTACATCCCTTTCTTTATATTTATACAATATGCATTGGTATTTTCATAATGCCCACTAAGGGCCTCATTTAGAGTTTCACGCTCTTTCAGGTACTATTAAAATAATATTGCCAGAATTGTGTACTTACGTGTAGAGTTGCATGAAGTTTGTCCAATACAGAACACAAAATGTAATTATTCCAAATCAACCATGTTGTATCTCATTGCTTGTATTGCTACCATACCATATTGTTGGTGGTGCTCCCAAAGCCCAAAATATACCATATACAAAGGAAAGAAGAGCAAGAAGGGCTTGTTGCTGGGGCACTCTTAAATCAACATGTACATAAAATATAACTTTTAACAATATAATTAAATTTCAATTTTATTTATTGAATTTTAATTGTATTATGAAAAGTTATATTTTATGTACATTTTGATTTAAGAGTGCCCCAGCCACAAGCTCTTCTTGCTCTTCTTTCCTTTGTACCAATACAGAACACGGCAGTATGTATACGCTATAAATGCATGTGTTTATACGCCAAACAATCATGGTAGAGATGTGTCTTGATAGTGCTAATTATAAATACAAAAGTGACCCTATTTGTCAACAATACAATGTAACGAAGTGCCGTATACATAAAATAAAAATATAAAATTTACATTTTCCAAATAAAATTAAATTAAATGCAAACACTTCCACCACGTCTTATCCCTTTTTTATCACTTTATAAATTGAATGGGAATTTATTTTTGTGCAGTAGTCCAAATGGAACTGACAAATAAAGAAATCCAAAGAGACGGCTATAATATGACATAATATAGCTGTGATGCTAATGAAGCACTATGAGCTGGAGGGTCAATAGAAAATGCCAAAAAGAAGCAACTATTAGATAATGCTGTTAGTGTAATCATCATCACATGTAGCTTTACATTACGCCTCCAGAACCTGCAAAGATATACAGTATAAGGATGTGCTCTATTCTCAAGGGAAATTTCACCTCCAGGATACGGGCAGCACATAAGTCTATTTCTCTAGGCGCAGTGGACTACAAGTCCTAAATACTATCATAAATTATTGATGCATTTTGGTACCACCCAGGAACAAAATGGAAATGCATATTTTATGCCCCACTTTACAAACAATTCTAGATGAGGTTATAAGACATGAAATTATCACCCATTAGTACAGTATCTTACAAAAAAAACTGCAATCTTTCTCTAAGCAACATTTTCTCTTAAGCTGGCCACACATCTAAAGATTATCTGTCCAACCAGCCAACTGACCAACCGTCCAACTTGTCTGTCCAACTAAAACTCTTCCCCACACATCTAACCAACTTTTCATCCAACCAGGCAACCTGCCAACTTTTTCAACAGACCAGCCAACTTCTGTCCAACTTGTGATGTCACAGAAGTAGGCGGATACTGCCATGCCTACTTCTGCATGTTTTGAATAAATATATTGAACACACACACACACATACATGTCTGTGCGTGTTTAAATATATGTGTATATATATATATATATATATATATGTGTATAACACACACACATAATATATATATATATATATATATATATATATAAAAAATATATATATGCGACATTGGACAGTGCCGAATGAGGGGAGCAGAGTTGGGATGGATCGACGGGTACAGCGCCGTAATGGTCGGGGGAGTGTGGCCCATTTATCATTCAACCATTATCGGGGATAGCCGCAAATATTAAGTATTTTTCAATATCTGTTGCTGTCCCTTCATTTCCGTAGGCAACGCAACCCCCATTAGTTTCTATAGCGGATGCAATGCTGACAGATTTATTAAGTTCCAGAATGCGAAACATTCCGAAACCTTGATGCGCGCAGCATGAGCCTTCTGAAGATGGCGTAAGCCACTGTAGCCTATGGGCTACACATCACAAATCTGTCTGGAAGAGGGTTCCATAGGAAACATCCCTTGGCAATGGCCGCATCGCATGTGTGGTCTGCAGACCGCACATGCGCAGGATCCAAGCACAGGAGTGAAGTGACCGCCGTCTCTGCAGGTGGAACTTCATACATCCAGGCAGTATGATCACATCCTGCAATATGATCATTACTAAATGGGCTACACACACATATATATCTTATACAGTATATGGATATAATTATGAGACTGGCGGTCTCAATTCCAACTGTGGAATCCCGGCAGGAGATTTAACATAGGTGGCGAAATTCCGACGGCTATGTTAATCCCAACGCCGGACCGTTCGCCCTCCTGCCGGTTAAGTACAATACTTAGCCCGGGGATGGGGGGTTAGGTTTAGGAACCACCGGGGGGACTTAAGGTGCTTACACACTAGGCGATGTGGTCACGATCCGATATCATGTCCCTTGAACTTTCCCCGGCACTCCAGGACACGATGTGCAGCGCCAGCTGCATGATGTGTCACAAGATCTATCGTGCACGATCTAAAGATTTGTTGATCTTTAGATCGTGCAGGATAGCAAACAGATGCTTGCACGGATCAGGGATATCCGGGATGCATGTATCTGTCTGTAAAAAAATAAAACACAGATGCATGGACGGGAACAGTGCGACCCGTCTGTGCTGCTGTTTAAAAAAAATGAAGTGTGTAAAAAAAAAATGGCGTGACCCCTCCCCCAAAAGAGCAACCAGCCCCCGGGCTTTAGTGATCCAGTGCTGGTTGCGCAAAATACGGTGGACAAACGACGTAGGGGTCCCCCGTATTCTGTGCAACCAGCACTGGGCTGTGATCCGGTCCTGGTTCTGGAAATACAGGGGGAAAAATGAGTAGGGTCCTCTTGTATTATCCAGAACCAGCAGCTGACTTTTTCTAGCGGGGGGGCTAATGCCACAGCCAGGAGAGCCCATTCACCGGGCCACCCAGCTGAAGCATTAACCCTGACCGTGTCAGCCCAGGCCAGGGATCCCTGGGGAGCTGGGGACCTCCCCAATAAAGGGGTCCCCCCTCTCCAGGGCACCCCAGGCACAGGCTGATAGCCCGGGGCTATCCCCAGCACCCCCGGGCGGTGGGTGCCGGGTTGATTGTGCATAGTGTGTGTAAATAATAGATTAACTAATATTGTCTTTTGCTGTGGAAATGCAGGTCCCAGCAAGCCTCCTTGACATTCTGGTACTTGGAGAACCACAAGTACCAGCATTCAGATCATTACGGGCCCCGCTCTTACCTGTAGTTCCACTGCAAAAGCAATATTAAAATAAACACAGGACACACACACCGTACAAAGTATAAGTTTATTAAACATACATGCACTCACATCTACACACACATGTACTCATGTACCTATGTATCCCTATAGCATCGGGCCACTTGTCCAGTAGAGTATCCATAGGGGACCTATTAAAAAAAACACACTCACCATCTCCTATGCGAAGTTCGGTCCTCTTCGTTCCAAAGTAGGCATTCCAGAAATCATGGAGCCACGAACTAAAGTACCGTTCTTTAGGAACGGTACTTCCCGAATGAGAGCTTAGCGGCGGGATTTCACCATGGAAACCCAGCTGCTGAGCGTTCACTGGCTGAGACGCGAGTCCTCCGCCTCTCAGTCGGGATCTCCACCATCGGGCATCTGCTGTCGGGATTTCAATTCCATTCCGATCTCTCTCTCTCTCTCTCTCTCTCTCTATATATATATATATATATATATATATACACCCACACACACACACTTATACGTACACATACATACAACTGGGGGGGTAACTCATGCGGGGGAAGGGGGGCACCTATGATGGAGACCTATGATGGAAAGGGGGGGGAGACGACCGGCGGGGCGGTAGACCTGTGATCGCGGGGGGGAGAACACCAGCGGGCGGGCAGACCTGTGATCGCGGGGGAAGGAGTGCGGGCATGGGACAGTGAAGGTGCAGCTGCGGGTGGTGATCGCGGAGGGGGGGCGGTGCACATGTGGGGAGGGGGTGAGGGCAGTGCACACTGAAGCTGCAACAGTGGGTGGTGATGTGGAGACGGCAGTGGAGACCAGTCCTGTTGTCAGGGGCGGGGGGGGGGCTACATACTTACTGGAGACTGGTGAGAGACTGTAGTGCTGCAGCTCCACCGATCCTCTCCTACGCTGCACCTGCCCCATCCCCTATACAAACAATGTCACACAGACATACATGGAGGAAAGGACAGATATATACACATACAGTACATACACACACTGGCAAGCAGGGTCGTACTGTACATAGACACATACATACAGACAAGGAGGGTCACTCATATACACGTACAGGCAGGGTGGTTCACACATAGGCACATACATACATACAGGCAGGGTGGTTCACACATACATACATGCAGGCAAGGAGGCTCACAGAGACACATACATACGGACAGGGAGGGACGATCACAGATACATACAGGCAGACATGGAGGTTCACACAGACACATAAATACAGTCATACATACATACATACACGGAGGTAGGATCACACATACATACATACATACATAGTCATATATATATATATATATATATATATATACAGGCAGGCAGACAAGGAGGCTCACAGACACATACATACAGGAAGGCTCACACATACACACATACATACAGGGAGGTAGGATCATACGTACATATAGGCAGGCAAGGAGGCTCACACAGACATACATACAGGAAGGATCACACAGACATACATATACACATGATACATATATATATATATATATATATACACACATACTGTAGATATACATACACAATATGGGGCAGCAGGAACAACCTCCTGAAGAGGGAGGCCAACCACATCACTCCAGGGATAGGAGGTCAGCCAGGCAGCACCCTGTCAGGTGCCACAGAAGTGAGAGGATGAAGGTCTGGAGCTTCATCAATGCACCGGTGATAGAGCAGGTGAGTATGTATCGGGCTCTGGGAAGAGGGTTGGTCGGCACCAGGGCGGCAGATGCAGTTGTGATCGCGGGGGGGGATAGTGCACTCGCGGGCGTTGCAGCTGTCATCGCGGTGGTCTGTACCCACGAGGGGAGGTGGGGTGCAGCACTGCAGCTTTGATCGAGGTTGGAGAGGGGTGCAGCTGTGATCGCGGGGGGGGGGTGGTGTGCACCCGCGGTGGGTGGCAACTGTGATCGCAGGGGGTTTGAACGGAGGGGGCAGTACTGCAGTTTTGATCGAGGCTGGAGAGGGGGTGCAGCTGTGATCGTGGGGGGGAGGGGATGGTGTGCACCCACGGCGGGTGGCAACTGTGATCGCGGGGGCTTGTACCAGCAGCGGGTGGGTGGGGGGGGTGCAGCTTTGATCGAAGGAGAGGTGCTGCAGCTGTGATCGCGGGGGAAGGGGGGCATTGGTGCTGCTGTGATCGCGTACCTGGTCTGTGCAGCAGCTGTACGGATCTTTTCCCCCGCTCAGCAGCCCGCTGACAAGGGCAGTACAGTCGGCAGGTGGTGAACTATCCCCCTACACTAGAACGATAGTTGGTGAGAATCAAACATGCTTGATTTTCACCAACTAGTTGGAACGACCGTTTCTGGCCGTTTTTCAGCGTGTGGGAGCAAACGGCTGACTATCGTTTGCTAATACACACAGGACGATTATCATTCCAACCTGCCAACTAATTGGCTGGTTGGAACGATATTGTTCTGGTGTGTGGGGGCCTTTACACATTCAACCACACACAATATAGAACCTCTCCACACAAACGCCAAGATACTGAGAAAATAAACATTAGATTGAGTTCAATAAGTAGAACACATTATAAAACAGTTATAAGCTCAATGCCGCCATTTTGAAGGCAGCGGAACATGTATATACAATGTTAGGAACATATGACACGCAAAATGGCCTAATTGGCTGGAGCTGGGCATTTGGTTTACATTCATGGTAATATTCCTTTTTTGCTCATATTTTTTTGAAATGGCTATGCAGTACTACATGATGTTATATGTTATTATTCATTTGTATTCATTTATTTTGAAGTATACAGATAGTATACAGTTAGTTGGGAATGTGAGATATACAGTATGATCTAGTTAACATCTTCCATGATATATAGCCCTGTTCCACTAAATGCATATTATTATTGCCCTTTGGGCCCATTTTGAGTTGCACGCAATCAGAACGCAATGCCAATGGATACGTAGTTAAGCGATTATTTGCAACCGCGCATGCGCAAAAAGTTCTGAAAACTCTATAATGCATTAGTTACACAGAGTGTATGCACAAAGGTGCTGTTGTGATCGGGACATTGTATCAGAAGAGTGGCGGAAACGTGATGGGTGGTGACTGTGTGGTGGCTTGAATTGAACATAAACAAGTCAGTCTCGTGTTATGGGAGTGTCGCTGGCATATCAGTGACAGTGACAGAGAATCTGCATCTGCCACAGGTCTGGTGCAATTTTTGATAGTGCGACAGATGGTGGAGTATAATGACGCAACAAGTGGTCTTATAGTGTGCACAGGTGGTAAAAGTGAGCATCTCAGTCCTTGCACATTTAGATGCATGGAAAGGAGTTTGTAATCCATCATTTTTGCTTGCAAATCAGAATCAGGCCCTTTGTGTTGAAATGGTTAATACTGATTGTTCCCAACTCCATAAAAGACACTTCAGTCCCCAATCATGAGATTATTGACTGCAGAAAAAACCTGGTGAAAAGAAGTGAGGAGAGAACTTTGACTTATGCTGTTCCGTCCTAGGGTGCAATTATCAGCTCCTCACGTCTCCATCTTTTCATCAACCTGCTTCTTCTCACTACCCTAGAGGCAGATGGTTTGAGCCTTCAAAAGATGAGAAGTTGTTTATAGCAACCAACCAGATTCTAGATATCATCTATCAAGCACATTATGCAAAATGAGAAGTATAAGCTGATTGGTTGCTATGGGTAACTTCACCACCAGTCGTCTTTAGAAGGCTTGCTAGTGTACATATCCTCCTTAGTTATGGATTGTACTCTGGGCCTGATTCAGACCTGGTCGCAAGCGCTGAGCGCTCGCAACCAGGTCAATGTTTGCCCACTGGGCATGCGCACGACGGAGCCGGCTCCATCGTGCGCATGCGGGAGACCCAGCAAGCTCCGGGTGCTCCGTTACTCCGGGTCTCGCACCAAAGGGGCGAGCCGTCGATGGTGATTGACAGCTCACCCCATTTGGTAGGCGTGGCCGGGGGGTGGCTTCACAAACGGAGGCGTTCCCAAGGGAACGCCTGCCGGTTGTGGGTGGCCCCACTGACATCACAAGTGATGTCAGTGGGAGAGCTTCCAGCTCTATTAGAGCCAGAAGCTCTCTGGGGCTTGTGGCCATGAGACCCTACCACAAGGGTCTCGTCGTAAGCCCGATGGTCGCGATGGTCCTGACCAATAGCTGTGGGTGGTCACTCACAGCTATGCGAGCGGCCAGGAGGCCGCACAAAAAAAAAAAAACGCCCAAATTCAAAGCGAGCGCTCTGAATCAGGGCCTCTGTCCCTACTATTAGTGTATTGGGACCATAATGACTGGCAACACTAGTGGAGAAGGAGCACGAAAACACGTTCTCTCCTTCTGGTGTTCTGTACTGCATTTGTCCAAATATCACAGGAGATTAACAACAACAAGACTAAGCTGAAATGATTTGTAACATTGATGTTGTCCATCACGAGGAACAGACTATCAGTACGCTAGTATGCAGTATGATCAGCAAAATATAATTTAGATACAAATACAAATATACAAATGAGTACATCAGATGAAAATCTAAACATTGAACATTTATACCTAATCAGTCGTAATTAAATTCTCTTGCACTACTTTGCCCATATACTGTAAGTCCATGACATTTTTTGATTACATTTATTAACATTTAACACAGTGTTTTGACCTGTGAATGTGATCATACAAATCCTATCATATTTTATGCATTATGTGCACTATATCGCATACCATTTTATTTTTACATGGAATTGGATTATTGCTTGCAGTAGAGCAATAAATTATTGCTGTTTATAAACTACCCTTTATTTCTAAAATTGATACACTTTTACAGTAGTGTTTGGTACAAAGGGCTACACAATTTATCTATTACAGTCAAAAACATCACACTTTACATATACACAGGATTAATGTACTTAATCATCTAAAACTTGTATGCAAGAAGTTCTAAACATTAATTTGGTGTTAAAACACTGTACAGAATAAGTTCAAATTTCTAGTCTGTGGAAGATTTTAGAATATGACATAAATTTAGTTGTTACCACTCCAATGCATTAAACTTCAACAGTCAAATTGTTACATAAATGTGCCCTACATAAAACAATATAGCAATCAGCAAATTATAGACTTTATATACCCTTTAAAAATCACTTACAATTACCACAGGTTATTAATTGTGTAAATATCAGGTTATTTCATTTTGTGGTCGTAAATAATTTGTTTCATTAGCCAAATATATATTGTTTTCATGTAAGGAAGAACCTATGACCATTCAATTTTACATATAGATATAGCAAAGCCCTACTCTTTTTGGAAATGTATTAGAAAAAGGGATCATTATTGCAAGTTCAATATATCCGTTTAAGAATAAGTACACAAGAGTCCTTGGCTGGATATAGTGAATCTTATAAAGACATTTGCTTGTTGAAATGATTTGACAGATAGCGGCAGAACAATAGAGCCCAGCATGAACCAATGCCCTGTCGCCTGTTATGATATTTTAGAAATGTTTAGTGTTATAGAAGAGAGAAACATCTAACTGATTGATGCAAAATCCATGTCAGATGAAACAGAGAGATCAGCAGATTTATTTGATTAATAATGTAATAAGTCATGCACCCGCTTAATTTGGTCATTTCCACTTCTAGTTTGTGGAAGTATACAGACTCTTCCACTGTGGAAATGTTATACCATGCAACGATGATTATAAATATCCTTTGCCATCTCACCAGAACTTTCACCTGCATGCAAAAGCACAACAATGGGAATAGAAACAATGTGACCTTAATAATAGATAACTGATTCCACCAAGAGCTGTAGTACAGGTTGAGTCTCCCATATCCGAAATGCTCTGGACCAGGAGCATTTCGGATATTGGGTTTTTTCAGTTTTCAGAATACCAGAGGCCAGGGTGCTGTGTGAGTCTGGGAGTGTCACGGGAGGCCTAGCGGGAGTCGCGGGGGGGTCCGGCGGGTGCCGCAGTAGGTCCAGCCTGTGGTGCAGGTGTAACAGGAGGGTGGACGTATGCTGCAGGGGCTCTGGCGAGTGTCAGAGGGATTTCCGGCGGGTGCCGCTGCTGTGTAACAGGAGGCTGCAGGGGGTCCAGCGCTTGTCACTGGAATTTCCGGCGAGTGCATTGGGTCCGGCGGGCGCTTCGGGTATCACTGGGGGATCCGGTGAGTGACGTGCTGTCTGGAGTGTACCGTGGTGGAGATCCGGCATGTGGAGGAGAAGAAGACTCATATTTTCTGGTGAGAAAATGCCTCTGAAGCCACATCCACCTTCTAGTCATTGGCCATTGACACTAGTGACGTCATGACGTCAGGTCACGTCATGACGTCACTGCTGCCCTCAAATTTTCCGGTTTTTGGAATATTTCGATTTTTAGAATATACGGTTATGGGAGACTCAATCTGTATAAGTATCACAAAAACTCATACACTAAGTTATATGTATAAATTAATATTCAAGACAGGTATTTTGATGTTTTCTCCTCTTTTGAGTCAAGAGAAGAGGAAATGTAGAAAGGGTATAAGGCAAAGTTAATCAAGATAGACCCATTATCCAACACCTGCTATGTCAGTATACTGTATCACTGTCAAGAAAAGCATTTGGTTAACATACAAAGAAGGCTACATTAATTTCCCGTCATATTCAACTGTACATGTATCTACAAAAATAAAGTAAACTCTTGATTAAATGAAGGATACAAAGTATTCTGAATACAAGTGGTTCCACACATGTTTGATTCCTGAGTTAACTTATCCATGAACATCCGATCATAGTTGGGGTCATGTATACAAATGCTAAGCTGGTCCAGTTGCCCTACGTGGACAAATATGGATTGATGGATGGATAGATGGATACCTATATATCACCACAAGTGCTTGGGAAATGTTCAAGAAGGCTGTATATGGGGCGTTATACATAACTGGGAGATAAATAGGCCTTGGAGAAACATCAGAAAAGGACTCTGCTCTGAAGAGTCTAATTAAGTAACTAGGAAAGAAAATTACAGACATGAATTTAATGCTGGCATCAACCTGCATCACAGTAGTTGTAGGCTTATTTGACTGAGTCTCACTGCATGTGTTTTGGAGATTGGTCTGGAATGTGTGAGGAGAGGATAAGTAGATATCAGCCGGAAGGAAATGACACACACGAATGCACGAACATACACGAATGAACGCACGCACACACACACACACACACACCAGCAGCATAGTCGTGTATAGTAGACCAGCCATATTAAGGTTCTGATGCACAGGTGAATGCAAGTCAACCATAATAGCTTCAGCATTTCATGCATGGAACTCAATACATATTTTCCCATATGCAGTTGAGCAAACCACTCCTATCTGTAGACACTAACTTGCATAAAATCGTCCCGTTACAACTTGGTAGCTCCACTTTAGACCTAATGCATACGACTCTGCAAAGCCTGTACTTGTCTATACTTGGTTCTGATGCATATTGTATATTCAACTCTGCATTAGTCCTTACATGTGTAAGTGGGTGTCGGGGTACAAAGTGCGTTAATGAAAAAAAGGTTTATTAATAATATCAATCAAACTTCATGGGAAGTCAGCCATGAGATTAGGATAAAATGGGGATGGTTATGAAATGGGATAAACGTGTAAATGATAAATTGAGTAAATAACATGTGATTTCATTATATGGTCATACAAAATGTTTGTTGTGTCAATGGTTTTACATATACAACTGCATATGGACTAAACTGAAGTATTTTATCTGACATAATTGATATAATTTCAAACATATAATTTAGGTTTCTCAAAACCATACATAGCATGATATTATATTTGACTCTTTAATAAAACATTTTCTAGGAATTAAACATTTTTTTAATGTTAAAGCTCTCTGGGAGTATATTGATTAAAACTGTTAAAATTATATATACAATTTATATCAATAAAGTTTTATAAATATATATTAACCAATATGGCTAAATAAATATTACAATTATAGAAAAGTGGCAATATTAATATATTCAAATCAGATTAGCAAGGATTAAAATAAAATATAAAAAAAAAGATTGCTAAAGAAAGCAAATCTTATAAAAATGAAAACATATTATTGGACAGTAATGCCGGTTATACATTGTCAGTATATCGTTAATTCGATCGATGAACAATATATCGCAGGTGCTTACGTCTGTGAATGACGTCGTTCGCACACATATCAGGTCGGCCCTGCGGCACAGCCGATGCATCTGCATTTGTGTATGGGTAACCCACCGATGGCCCGTACATTTGCTGCAGGGACCGCCGACACTGGCATCTCAACTGGGCGGGCAAATTTTAATGCTCGTCCAGTTATGATGTCAGCTCAGACATATCAGTTGGCCGATTGGAAAGTGTGTATACTGTAGCTTGCCTATTGGCTGCTTGGACACTTGCCAATTGGACAGCAGATTGGTCTGACCGATCTGTCATTATAGTGTGTACCCAGCTTAAAACGTAGAGCAGGTGATAGATAGATAGATAGATAGATAGATAGATAGATAGATAGATAGATAGAATGTTTTGTACTTAGGCTATGGAAAAATATACTTATGCATTAAGGGGCTGAATCTGAGCAGGTGGACAGATTTTATATTTGCAAAGAGTTTTAAATTTGAGAGGGGCTTGTCCAAACGCCAATCTAAATTGCAATTTAAAAAAAAAGGTGTCCACCATTTGTGGGCTACATGCAAAAGTAGCCAATATTTACCTCATATGCATTGTATTTGCACCTCTTGCATTGAACCATGGTTTGTTTCAGATATTAAGTTATGCTAGGCATGCACTGTCCAATCATTGGCTCGATTAGCCGATAATCATCTGATTGGGCCAATAATTAAACAATGTACTGCCACTACCGATAGGTAATTATCGGTCTGTCGGACATGCTGAAATTGTCCAGCATGTCTAATAGATCAGATAATTGGTTGGCCGCATCTGGCAGTGTATGCAGTGCCGTGGCCGACTGTCCGATATATCCTCTGTTCCTCCACAGGGAAGGAATGCAGATATCATGGCCAAACACTGTGAAATATCTCACAGTGGGCTTGGTTTAGAGCTGGATGCAATGCCGATGTTTGCACAGTTGAGTGATTCTTTGCTACTGCATGAAAAGTCCTGTAACCCCTATGGCGCACTGGCCCCTGGGTCCAGGAAGGCCCACACCGCACACCCTGCACCATTATTATACTTAACACTCTGGAGTCCCACATCGGCAAAGGTGTCAGCGCTGTAAATAAATGCCTGGAAAATGGCTGCCATGGCCATTTTCCCGGCGTTTTGCACAAGCGTAGTATGGAAAACACCTGACCTGAGCATGCGCTGTAGACTTTGGGCACAGACTAGTGGTCAGAGTCTACCTCTGCAGCGCAGCGCTGCGCTTCCAGCTGCCGGAGAGAGAGCAGGGGGCCATGGATTGAGACTGTACACAGGCCCCCTCCTCTCTTGAAATGCCCCTGCTATGGCGCAAGCGTTCATTTGAGTGTATAGAGATTCCGCTGTTGCATACAAAGGCGCTGGCATTAGAATTCGTGAAGCAAAATTATGGGCACACCTGGGCGGCATCCTGAAGTGAATGCTAAAAAAGGCTGTCACATGGGCGTGTTATGGGAGTGTCAGTGAATGTGGCTGTATTCCCAAATGCAGAGCCACAGACACAGAGACCATGTTTAACTGTAATTCAGAAGGAGACATTGCACCAGCTGTAGGCTGGTGCAAGTGTCAATGGTTGAAGCGATGGTGCGCCTATGATGGAGTGTTCAAAAGCACCAGCGAAGGTACACTGTCCACGAACATTGAAAGTGGCCGTTAAAGGCATACACAGTCTGGCGCACCCATGTGCACAAGGGAAAGGCTGAAACTAATGTTGTATATAACTACCACTGTGACTCCACAACATATTGTAACCACGGCTGCAACTGCGACCACCTCTAAATCAGGCCCAGTGTACAGCCAAGATATCCGATGGGTTAAAGCTTGTTAGATAAATTGTCTGTCGGTCTGACAAACTCCTTTTAGCTGACAGTGTATGCCAAGCATTACTTGGTGTATTTGCTTTGCTCACAACAGCACCTGAATGAGAAACAACTGGGAAAATCTGAGATTGCAATGACTTAGGAGTACTAGTCAGTGGCGTATCTATAATGGATGCAGTGTGTGTGGGGTACAAGGGCCCCCGGGTCCAGGGCGGCCCCCCACCGCACACACTGCACCCATATTTTTTTAAACTTACCTGTATGAGGTTCCACGCCGGGTGTCACTGCTGCTCAGAACACTGGAAAAATGGCCACTGTGGCCATTTTCCGGTGCTCTGCACATGCGCAGTAGACTCTGGGCACTAGAGTGTGCCCGGAGTCTACTGTGCATGCACATATCACCGGAAAATGGCACTCTAGTGCCCGGAGTCTACTAAGGCTCCAGAGGCTGGCCAGCCGCGTCAGTCGACTGCCAGCCACCGGGGAGAGAGGAGGGGGCCCCGCACGAGGAGTGCACACGGGCCCCCTCCTCTCTTAAAACGCCTCTGGTACTAGTGGACAGTAAGTAGCTCTCTCTGCGATAACTGATAACATCCTGTACTGCATAAAAAGTATACAATACGAGATTTCTGCTGTGGATTCACTTTTTCACTGCTAATTATATTGCATCTATGTGCACTTATCATCATTTATCAATTGTGCTATCACGTTACCCCGTCTCTTACTTCTGGCTACACCTACATGCAATGTGCTTCTCCTTTTTGTCGCTCTCTTGTAAAAAAAATGCAGAAAAGTATACAATGGCTAAAGGATACAGTCAAATCACATCTAAAAAATTAAAATGACTGATAATCAAAACGTGTTGTTTTTAAAGTATCTCCTGTACTTTAAATGTGCTACAAAGATGCACTTCATACATATATCTTTTTATTATTACACACCTATATACAGTATATAATAGAATAGTAAGGTAAACAAATGCTGACAGATGCTTGTGAGGTTTTTACTTAAGAACTAGGGGTCTGATTCAGATTTGGGAATAGAGTGAGCTAGAGAAAGTAATTGTGAACCTGGACAAACCATGTTGCAATGCACGGGGTGCAAATAGACACATTTTTTTGCATGCGAGGTAAATACTGACTGCTTTTGCATGTAGTCCACAATGGCTGGACAGCTTTATTTTTACACTGCAATTTAGATGTCAGCTTGGACACACCACCCCCAAATCTAACTCTCTCTGCACATGTTACACCTGCCCCACCTGCAGTACAGCATGGTTTTGCCAAAATGCAGTTACTTGCTCTTTCTTCCTCTATTCCCGAACCTGAATCAGGCCCTAGGTCCAGAGATGACTGCATATTTGTTTTAAATACTTTTGACAGCTACACTAAATTCTGGTATTTTGTATAATGTGACATTGTGGACATCACACAAAACTGGCGGGTTTTGACCTTCAAACCTCTGGATTTACTGTATAGCTGTTTAGAAGGTGAATCTTATATGTGGCATATACACTTCCCAAATCGTCTGTGGTCTCAATCAAACCTCCATAAAAGGACTGAAAAACCACAGCTACAGTATCTGGCCAATCAAAAGACAAAGGGGCACAATACATTTATTATATGGGAAATCATTATGTATTCAATAAAATTTAAATAACCTTGATAATTATTTAGTGTGGCAATATTATTTAAAAAAGGAGGCCAAATTAATGAGTAATTAGATTAATAGACTAATAATATTTAAATAATTTTTAGTTGCCACTATTAAATGATTGCTAATAGGGCCAAAGAAAAATGTCATTATGATGGGGAAACAAGTTCTTATGTGACTATAAATGTTAGCCACATCATAAAATAATTGTTTCTCCCATCGTAAATACATTTTTAGGGGTCTATGTACTAAAGCTTGATGAGAGATAAAACACAGCTGTAAAATGTAAGTTAGAAGTGGATTGGTTAGTGCTTTATGTCTCACAATTTTCTCCCTCTCCAGTCTTTGATAAATACCCTCGTTAATTTGGTCCTACACTATAAGCATTATTTAATATTAGCAATTCCATATCTTTTAATGAATACTAATGGTCTATTAATGACTTTCTGCCTTATGTTTATGTACTGATTTATTAAACTTCTCTTGACGCAATGTTGTCAAATTGTTTTGTCAGCCCCTAAAAAGTGGCATTCATTGAAAGTCAAATTTTGATAAACAGCATAATACTTCTTTTATCATGATGATCAGTATGATGCTTGGTGATCTGAAATGAAATACCCATATTGAAGATTAAAATCAGCAAAAAAATATTTTTATTGCTGTGGATTTTTCCTGTGGTGCAGTGTCTGATCATGTTTGCAAATGTCCAGATGTTGGCTGAATGTTTCATTGGACAAATGGAACATTGAGAAATACAATGAGGATATATATGGAAAATACTGTATAATAAAACAATAAATGTAAAAAAATCCCTATAATGTTGGCCACTAGATAAAGAGTCATGGTTAGGGGACATTGACACCTTCTAGAAGTTATTACTGTTGTATCTTGCGATTTCCACTAATAGGGCCCGATTGCTGTAATCTTACATTTAGGTGCACAAAAGTTAACAACTAAGCAAAGTAATCTACTGTTCACAAAGGGAGGTTAAGGTCCCACAAGTATTCCTTTGCTACAGTATAATGCAATTCATTTCCCCCTGTTGATATTTCACAAGCATGTAAGCAAGGTTTTTTTGCCAGCCATTCAATCCTTAGGGCTAACATGGAGAGAATCACTTGTCACCCTAAACTATTTTATATATATCCTCTATGCCATTACTATTCAACAATACATTAGGACTGTGGGATTCATTCAAATAAACAGGCATAAAAAGTTAGTAATGTCCAAATTCAACTCATCCACTATGCTAGGCTTACCTCCTATACTACTCTGCACACCTGTAGGCTTCCTGCCCAGGTAAATTTTCCTATAACACCTGGTACATGGTGTTTTACATTTTGCTCTTAAAAAAAAAAGCAATAATTATTATTATTGCTGATTGCTAAGGTGGCACAGTTGAGAACAAGACATACATATAACAGGGACAGACAAGGCAGATAAAATGAGGACCCTCTTTAAACAAGAGGAGGGAGTATGGTTCAGAATGAGATTGGGTGAGTGTATTAGTGTGAGTATTATAGGTGGGAAAGAGAGCAGGTACAGATTTGGTGGGTGTAGTAATCTGATCGAGCGTGGTAGGGAATACCAGAAGGGAGTGAGAGGTGGTTACCAGAGACAAGGGGATGTGCAGGTCAGAGGTAGATCTAGATGGCAGGAGGGAGAGAATTTTGAGATGACATAGGAAATGTATGAAGGTATGGTGGTGCTGTGGGCTTTTGTAAGCATGAGTGGGTATTTTGAATACCCACCTATTCCAATGTGATAATAATTAAATTATTCACATAATACACATCAACCCTGTTAAAATACATTGTTTATTTCCTTTCTCTCTTAGGGGCATATTCAATTAGACGCGAAAAGTTGGAAAGGTTTCGCCTGCCGTACTTTTTGCCATCTTCGCGTGTTTTGGAGGCGAAAACTCTTCATGTGTGGCCCCGCTATTCGCCCTATTCAGTTCCAAAGGACGCGAAAACAGGACCTGGCGAAACTCAAACAGGCGAAAAGTGCTGTCAGATATGGGGAAATCAGCCTGACACCCCCCAAAAGATGCACTAACATTGGGGATCAATGTATATGCCCCCGA
Source organism: Taudactylus pleione (assembly GCA_031769625.1). Classification (NCBI taxonomy): domain Eukaryota; kingdom Metazoa; phylum Chordata; class Amphibia; order Anura; family Myobatrachidae; genus Taudactylus; species Taudactylus pleione. The sequence goes on from JAUIMM010000384.1 coordinate 13,815,463, forward strand.
ATAGCCCCACTGAAGCTATTTGGGGTACTTAAATGCTCTCAATAGCAATAACTAGTCCCAGCAAATTTGGGGTACATGAAAATGGCTGCAAGCATGGTTAAAAATTGCAAAACTAAGTTTTAAAAAACATGAAAAACGCACCTTCAGCAACCAAGTGCAATCAAAAGAACACCTCCCCCATACTTGCAGACCCTCCAAAAGCTTATTTTGCTAGTTTTTAAGTTTGTATACCAATTTAGTTTTTTTTCATCCTCTTTTTCTATGTCATGTTTTGGGGTGTTCTTCAAATATTTGGGGAATTTTTTTGATGCAGGTAACCTTTGGGGACCTGTCCCAAGGGTGCAGGGTAGTTTCTCCACTTTTGATCCCAAAACCGCAATTCTGCACTTTTTTCCGCCTGGTTTCATAGGCAAATCTTTTTCGCCTTTGAAAATGCATTGACTTTCCGCATAGGCAAAAAGTACTTGAAATTGAATACGGGTATAAGTTTTCGCCTGGTGAAATGACGTCACTGGCGAAACATTTTCGCCGAAAACGGCTTTTCGCGTCTATTTGAATTGCCTCTAAATCTGTACGTCCCGCCCTGCCCCTCACACACACATTTGTTTTAGGTGTTGTTCTAGCTCAGTGAAGCACATTTAGTGCAAATATCACATTTCAGAAAATGGACATAAGTTAACCATAATATGCCTAATATTATGTTCCCACAGCGCCTCCTATGGGTACAGGTGAAGATTTCGGTATCTGACACATTTTCGAACAAAACATATTTTTGGCTACAACATGCTAGCAGGATAACTCCTCTTCCTGGTGGCAAGATTTTAAAAAGATTCATTAACTTTTTTATTTGGATACACTAGATCAGGGAGATGCTGACACATATTGTACCATTTTGAAGACTCTTTATGCTCAACTGCTCTGCTCTCTCTAAAATCTAATAAACAAAATCTATATAGGTTCCCTAAAATTCCATTGCTCACTTAATTATATTTAATCTTAGACAGCATAAGGTAGAAGACAATTCCCCTTGAACAATGTTACATATGCAATAATATATTAGGTGAAGAACAGTAGACGTGTAGATGAAGTCATTGGTGAATTTACATTATGCTTTCTGAAATTATATAACTTACAATAGAAAATACCAGTAACATGACTGATTTAGGGGGAAAAAATAACAATATAATTTACTGTAGGGTGAAACATACTATAGAAGGTTTTTACATCACATTTAAAGTAAAAATATAAAATCTAATTATACACAAGCAAATTACTGAAAATGTGACATCAGCATGTGCATAGTTTTGCTGATTACAATTACATAATGATTTATTTTTAAACACCACCAACCTACTTTGGTTCCAATGTAATCTAGAATTTAACTAGCAATATTATTTTTAATTTGTCCCATAAAGATAAATTAGTAAATACATACTCAATATTTTACAAGCATAAAAACTTTAGGGACCACATTTTTACAAACAAATGTAAAAAATGTTTTCCTCTAATCTTCCAATAAATGTAGTTACATTGTATTCATGCATTAAAAGTCTAAATAATGATTTAATCTGAAAGACATATAAAATATATTAAATTGGAATTAATGTAAAAAATACATCACAAACTTGTTGGTGTTAATGTGTTTAGCTTGATAAGCAGTCATATGAGAGATAAGTCAGAGGAGACTCTCGACAGACTGATCAACCTTCTCAAAATTCACCGTTTAAATGGTAACTCCGACAAAACTGTGAATTGCCTAATAACTGTTTTAGGAGGAACTGGGCCTTTTAGAATTTTGGAAAGGATAACAGTGGCACAGAGACTATGCTGCCTCACAGCACTGGATCTATGGGTTTAGGTTCAACCAGGACATTAACTATATGGAAATAGTATGTTCTACCAGTTTTCGTGTGGGTTTCCACTACATGCTCATTTCCTCGACAGTCCAAAACTATACTAGTAGGTTAATAGGTTTTGGGCAGTACTGACCATAGCGTGCTTGTGGTAGAGAATTTAATCATCAGTAGCAGGGGCTGATTTGAATTATTAAACATTCTTTGTAAAGTGCTGTGCAATATATTGGCACTGTATAAATAATGGTCCATAATAATACTATATTAAAACAATGTGGCATGTCATTAATATGCCCCACCTTACTTCCCTTCATAGTTTCCTTTGACAAGTGAAAGCAGTAGACCATATTTTCACTTTAGTTGAAACCATCCACCATGGTTTCAAACAATGGGCATCTACTATATATGAGTTTCCTATTCCTTAATTCATCTAGATACTAAGCTCTCATAACTAAAAGTTTACATTTAGAAATTAAATTTGTGTATGTATACAGTATCTCTAATCTGTCTGTTTTGATCCACAACTGTATTGGTCTTTTCCTTACATATTGTGCATCTTTAGTTTCTCCCCTTCACTTGTATTTGTACATGTCTGGCTTATTCTTCTACTAATCAGCTTTACAGGATTGTGTGACACTGTAAGGCTATGTACACATTGGTGTTTGCAGTGCATATTTTAACACTGAAATAGTTTAATGTTAAAACTGAAATTAAGTTTACAAGTGCATTCAATCTGCATTTATTAAACTTGCAACTTTAACAAGACAAAATGTTGTTATCTACCAGCCAATCACAACTGGAAACACATCTATAAATGCTTCTTACTGCATCACATTGCACTCGTGTTGCGATAAATTAAGTTTACAAATGCATTGACTAGCCTCAAAGCCACTGAAATGGAATAAGGAGCGTTGAAATAACGCACAGCTGCGTAACATAAGTTATACGCCATTAAAATATGGACGTTCTAATTTGGTACAATACATTTTATTTTAACAGCCATTTACATGCTCTTAATTGTGTTATAACCGCATAATTTTAACACCAATGTGTACATACATAGCATTGGTTAGGTTTTAGAATAAATCTCTGTGCAGCCTGCCTTTATATGAAAATTTTCCCAAAATTTACAGTATTTCATAAATAAAAATAATACAAGTTATAATACAATAATAATGTATGTTTCACATACTCACAGCTCTAAGGCACATGGTAGTAGAATACAACAAAGATCACACAAATCAATGTTAAGAAGTAAATGATTCCTCCAGTTTGATTCATGCATGGTACACAGAAAGGTGACATACCATTTAGCATATTATAATGCAGAGTTGGTAGCATTATTATAAACATGAGTCACATGTCTATGTTATGCTATAAAAGTAAATAAATAGTAGTAAATGTCAAAGATTAAATGCAATCACACAAAAATTAAGAAACATTCATACACATGCAGACATATCTTTGATACATTGTAGCTTTTTGTTTTGGAAATAGACATGTTTGGCAAGTATGGATGACAGATCAATTGTAATTTATTTTCTTTTAACACTGTATCATCATAAAGAAAACTGGTAAAAATGAAAAAAAATCTATTTCAAATATCTACATGTAAAATTTTAGGCAGTGAAAAAGCACTTTGTTGACAAAGAGTGTAGAATGATGATGTTATCTGTCAGAAATTACTGAATGCTTTGTTTAGTTGCCACAAACAAATTCACATATCAGACCATACAATACTGCGAAATAGTATTTTAGTCTTGTTTGCTGTTTTACCTTGTCGTAACTTACTGGGGCAAAGGAAAACAAAGTATATTGAAATCCTTGCATCTTTTCAAAATTTTGAAGAACTGAAGCAATATCTAGAACCACTGATGAAGAAACACTGTGGCATTGGTGTAATATACACAATGCACTCTTCTTTATCCGTAATGTACATCAAATACTTTACAACAAAGCATTAACAAAAAGCAAGAAACATCTTGCTGTACAGAGGAAACCTCAAATGCAACTTGAAGCCTAGATTCACAATGAGGATAGTAAACAAAATGTGAAGGACTGTTCCCCATAGATTATGTAAACTTCACTCTTGTGCTTATTGTACCACCTCAACGCACATCCAATGTCACTTCTTCCCACCACCCTCTAAGCATATTCATTATTCACCATCTATGCAACGCATAACTAGAGGTCAGTTACTAAAGCACCAGTGAAAGATTAATGCAGCGTACTTTGTTATATAACATTGCTGCCATGCTTTTTTACATACCCAGCTTCACAGATTTGAAGCTAACCTCCTGCTATTAATGTTAACTTATCTCTCATGGCAATTACAACCTTCTATGAAGTATTAGTTTCCATTACATCAGCCTTCTACAACACCATATTCAATTTTCCACAATGATAATTAGGGCCTTTCTAAGGAACAGGCTTAACAAATTAAATCTGCAAGGAAAAATGTCTTATGTTATGCATGCACATGCACAGATTCTGAATCTGCGTCTCAAACCCAGGAGTCTGGAGAGGCCGGATAGTGGCTTGTTTCATAGTTCAGTTCACTATAGGGGCGAGCTGCAGAATAAAAGTCAACATAGTTTCCAGTTGACTTTAATCCCAGATGCATATTGTACTCGGTGGCTGGAGGACGGTGGTGAACTTGATCCTCAAAGAAGGAGTCATCAAAATTTCTTGTTGAATTCTGAAAAGGTTGATAGGTTTCATAGTCTTTTCTGCTGGATTCTTGTGGAACTGGCTGTGTAGAAATCTATTTAGAAAAAAATGGAACAAATATTTATTACAATGTGCATGGTATTTCCAGTATTATCGCAATGTGCATTGTACAGATACAGTGCATCTGGAAAGTATTCACAGCGCTTCACTTTTTCCACATATTCAAAAAGACTTGAGGCTGTAATTGCTGCCAAAGGTGCATCAACAAAGTATTGAGCAAAGGCTGTGAATACTTATGTACATGTGATTTCTTAGGTTTTGTTTTTTTTTAATTAAATTTGCAAAAATCTCAAAAAACCTTTTTACATGTTGTCATTATGGGGTATTGTGTGTAGAATTTTGAGTACAAAAATGAATTTATTCCATTTTGGAATAAAGCTGTAACATAACAAAATGTGGAAAAAGTGAAGCGCTGTGAATACTTTCCAGATGCACTGTATGTCCTTCCTAGTCTATCCTCCGTGTACTGAGTCACGTTACACATGGTACATGAGAGCCACAGTGACTTGACCAGCACAGGACATCTTTTTCGCAGCAAATGTGTCTTATTCACAATGTGATGCAAAAAAGATGCACAAACAGACTTCAAAGAAAAAGAAAAAAGAGCTGCATTCACTCAATCAACTTGTTGGTTGGCTGCCATTTAACACAGCAGTTTGATTTAATAATTGTTATTTATTATCAAGGTTGATTTAAATACACCTTTCTGGTACACTGATAGTTCTATTCCAGCGCCTTGGGTATATATTTTGATTTGCACAAGCAGACTTTGCTGATTAAAATGATATATGGCATGTGTATGTTATGTGTGCGGCCGCGTCTGTACAATCATCACAACGGAACAGCCACTGACACTGTAACGTAGCATTTCATATGCAGATACAGCTGCAGTCGCACATACACATGCAGCATATCATTTTAATCAGTAAAGTCTGCTTATGTGAATAAGACACAATTGTGGAGGAAAAGACATACAAAAAGGTGCTCAGCATGAATAAACTCACACATGGTGCAACTAGAAGAGCTGTTTAACACAACTGCAGCAACAATGACGGAGGACACATCTGTATTTCTATTATTATTGCAATATACATGGCATTACTATTATTATTACAATATACATGGCATTACTATTATTAAATTTATTACAATATACATGGCATTACTATTATTAAATTTATTACAATATACATGCCATTTCTATTATTATTACAATGTAAATGATATTTCTATTATTATTACAATGTACATGGCATTTCTATTATTATTACAATGTACATGATATTTCCAAATACCAAAACAAATAAGTGAAACCAGTTTCAGTAATATGGATATAGAGAATGCACAAAGCATGCTACAGTATATAGTACTCATTCAATATTTAAATACAGCGTACTAATTTGGGGAAAACTAGGTAACAGCTGCAGACTACATTCCAAGTAAAGAGTTGTATATAGGCAGTTCCAGACTCCTACTGAGCTCAGTTCTGGCTTTCCAAGTTCATATTCTGCCAATGCTCAGTGTCTGGCACCATTTGGGAAATAGAAGAGTTGATAAATAGGAAACAGTAACAAGATTCAGTCAGTGTGAGAGGAAGAATATACACAAACACATTCAGCTTACGATATACATACTGCATTTAAATACAACAATTTTGTTATATTTCTTGATGGACATTTATTTATATGATATGTCTAATGCAAAAAGGTAAGGCAAACAATATTTTGTTCACATTTAAAAATCCTTAAAGATGGTTGATATGTTCGGAGTATTCTAGTAATCTCAGCGCCTAATTGACCAACTGCTGATAAATAGTCTATACACACCTGCAGCAGAATGGTATGAGGTGTTGCCACCCTCACAAATTTAGACAAAAAGAAAGACATTCTGCGCTGGAGTGCAAGTTCAATCAATTATATTTATTCATACCATATATTGTCTCAATAAAAACAGCATAAGTACAATATGTACCACTTTGGACTCTTATATGCACTTTCCAAAATAAAAACAAATGTAACCACTACTTCTATATATCAAGTGGGAATGTATCCATTACATACCATAAAACATAACAGCTTGAAAAATAAAAATTATCAGCATTCTGTACATAACAATATAATATAAACCTGTATATAGGGTATTGGCAGCTTGAACAAGTAATATGTTCCTTATATCTAGAGGGTTATTCCCACAAAGACCACTTTAGCATTTATTTATATTGTGGATGTCCAGGTAATTCTCCTAGTGTATATGGAGAATAGAAAAGTCAATATATAACTTCCAGGTAATAGCTACAGTGTACAAGCATATCCAGATAAATGAAATGTCCCAAACACTGACGGCAAGCAGGGGCGTCCCCCTAGAGCAGGTCAGAGAAACATAAGATCAGGTCCAGCCTGACTCACCATCCGCTGATATTAGCATGCAAGCAGGAGAAGCTGTAGTTGCAGCGCCGTATTCAATCCAGTCTTAGAGCCGGAGCGCTGGCCACCGTCGCTTCATCAGGTGTAGTGGTGCTGTGCCACTGACCGCCGTGTGCCTTTCCAGGTGGGTGTTAAGGATAGCAATGCAAAGATAGTAAAGCACCAAGAGCTACAGGGACAACTACGCGTTTCAGTCACTCAACTTGAAAAAGGTCACAGCAAGTGACCTGAGAAAGCACAAGTGAAACACGTGTCTAGGCGTTCTCTGTGCCAGTCCTAAATGTTAATAATACCTGTTGTACCTATAATTTGAAAGTTATGATAGAAATTGAAGCTCCACTGAATTGATAGTAATTCTAGCTGTAGCTTATGCATGGCGCTGCAGAGCCAGTGCAAATAGTGCAGCTTTTACTCTCAGAGCAGGCGATATACCAGGCTAGCTGAGAGGAGACACGTGGCCAGACTCAAAGCACTGCTGTGTATATTAAGTGAGCCAGCTGAGAAAGATATGTGGCCACTGTAAGCAGCGCTGCCTTATGTGATAACTCGGCTGAATGAGAGAGATATACAGCCAGAGTCAGCAGTGCCGCTTTATATTATACTATTACCCCGTGTGTATGAACCAAGCTATTAATTAGTTTAATTAGTGACGAATAGGAACAGGCACTTGTAATTTAGAGGAATTACTGGCAGGCTGGATACTCTGTAATGATCTGTTTGTTATCCACTATTAAACCAGACTTCTGAGATTGATACAGTGTTGCTGTTCTGGAATCAACATGGTGTTGTGGAAACACAATTACAAACAGAAATCGTCTATAATGTGTTACATCATAATATAACACCCTAGTAAGGGGATTCATTTGGTTGATATATTAGATCTGTAAGCACACATGATTATTACTGGATCTTCTCAATTGAGATGTACACACGTGGGTTAAACTAATTGCTGATGCTCTCTATTAAGCAGCCAATTATTTGAGAACATCTCAAACTGTCATTGAATTTAGGAGCATTATAAATTTAATAGGTACACAAAGGGACACTATCAAGTGTATATGTGACAAATATATAGGACTGAGCACACATATTTTAATATGTCCTGTTATATGTAATATTGTATGTTTTGTATTTTGCTGTGTTTGTTCACCCAAGGGTGTATTTTAAGAATTGAAATAAAGGTTATATTTTATTTTTATTATAAGTAATAGTGCACTCATATAGGGATTCTTCCCTTCTCTCCTTTTTTGAACTAAAGTAGATGCACATAGTGTTCATCAGGATAATAATCCATAATACGAGTCTGAGCGTTCCATGTTTATATAAATAGAGCACAATTTATCAAGTCCAACCTGCCAACTGGTGGCATGCCAGACTGCCTCCCACAGTCAGAGACACAATTGTGCATAAAACAGTCATTTCCATAATCACATCATTGATAGAGCCAGAAAGATCCAGTGCTCCTTTCCCTCTCACAGTAACAGCATGTAATTGCACAGCCAGTGCTTGGGTTGCTGCTCACAGCTTCCTCCTTCACAGTACAATACAGAGCTGACTGTATTCGAGACACTGGCATGCCCATGTCCCGCAGGAGCTGTGGAACAGCTACCCTGAACAGAGCAGAGCTGCAGACTGCCAAAATAATGAGGCTAAGCTGATTTATGTCCTGATTATAACTGTTTCTGACCTTAACAAAAAGATAGTTCAAACTCCATGCTGTGTGAGCTGTCTTTCCTGTCAAGATGCAAAATGAATAAATACAGTAGTGAAACAGAAAACCATTCCTATATCTTCAACAAACCCAGCCTACTTAGCATCAGACTTGACCCCCTGGGCTAATGCTGACTAGCACTTGGCCCCTCCTGGTACCATTGGAAGATGGTTACCAGGGTAGTACAGTTAAAATATAGTGCATGAACAGATATGCGGTAGTAAATACTATGACTTTAGTGTCATGAGAGCGTTAACTACAAATGTTGGAACCTTTGTTATATAATTTATGTTACACCAGGTAGCTAAATACATAACTTATATTGCCCAATGTTGTATTATAACTCGTCAGGGACGGGCTGGGCCAGGGGTCAGAACAATTTAAGCCCTAGGGGGCCACCAGTTGCCTGCAGCTGCACTTTGCATAGACATGCAGGGCTGGCCTTGGGCATAGGTGACCCTCAGAAACCGTCCTGCACCAGCGTCTGTGACTGTCTTTAATAAGGAGGCTGCTGGTACCTAGAGAGGCTGAATACTGAGGTAAGGGCGGGGTTGCCCAGTGCTCAGCCTGGTGCTCAGCAGCAGCCTCTCAAGTACCACCCAGTAGGAGCAAGCAGCAGCCTGGAGGCAACTTTCCTTTTCCGGCCGGCCACGTTCTTTGGAAGTTAAGTGCACCTCAAGGTGAAGAGGGATGCAGCCAGTGGTGTGGTTACTTTTAGCTGTGAGATTAGGGGGGCAGGGCAGGGAGTACAAAGGGGGAAGGAGAGCACATTGAGGCATGTGAATGTGAGAAGAGGAGCACAGTGTGGGATGTGGATAGGGGAAGGGGAGCACTTAAAGAAGACTACGGCTAGAAGCTTGCCTGAAATCTATATACTCTCTTACAGGAGCTATTACTCATCCTGCCAGAGCTACAGCCTGGGTGGCAAAAGCCATTGAGAGTTGGACAGAGGCCCTAGAAGATACATTTATCTCTGATGCTTCCAGGGAACATCTGTCATACATATCTCACATTAGAGATGCAGCCTCCTATTTAGGGGAGGCCGCTTTGGATATTTGCCTCCTAGCTTCCAAGGCATCTGCTACTTCTGTGGTAGCCCACTGTATTATTTGGCTTCCCTCATGGAAAGCAGATTCGGACTCTAAAAAAGGCTTTGGAGTAAATGCCTTATTCTGGGTAGATCCTGTTTGGCCCAGAATTGGACTACCTTGGCAGCTTTCAAGACAGTGTTCCTGCCCTCTGCATCTACTTCGGTCCTTTCGTCCCCGAGGAAAAGCTAAAGATCAGTCGTTTCCACGGCAGTTGGCATCCACAAAGGCCTAGGACCAAACAGGCCTGGGCTACTAGACGTCCACCCACCAAATCTGAGGACAAGTCCTCAGCCTGATGGGGCGGGCCTCTCCATGGGGGCTCCCATGGTGGAAGGCCGACTTTTTCAGTTCACCCAGTTCTGGCGTCAGACCACCTCAGATGTCTGGGAAAGAGAAGTGGTCTCCCATGGATACGCCCTCTCATTCCTGAGGCGGCCGTGCCAGCAGTTTTTTTACACAGGACCTCCATCAGACCTAAGCAAAGCCCTGCTCCTCTAGAAGGCCATTCAGTCCTTACTACTCTCGGGGGTAATAATTCTGGTCCCCTCATCACAGAGGGAAGGACAATTATTCTACCCTTTTCTTGGTTCAAAAGCCCAATGGGTCTCATCAGTCTATCTCCAACCTCTACGCTCTATTGTCCTGGCCATGAAGCCTGAGGACTTTATGGTGTCTCTGGACAATCAGGACGCTTACCTACATGTACCTACAGTACAGCGCCTTCTCATCAGCATTATCTCCAATTTGCTGTACTACGACAACATTACCAATTTCAAGCACTGCCTTTTGGGCTTTCTACAGCTCCTCGGGTCTTTACCAAGATCATGGCAGTTATGGCGGCCTATCTTTGTCGTCAAGGGATCAAACTGCTCCCATACTTGGACGATCTCTTGCTCTTAGCAAGCTCCCCAAAAGTTATTTACCGCCATCTTCAAGTAACCAATGTCTTTCTATAAATGCATGGTTGGCTGATAAACTGGAAAAAGTGTTCCCTGACCCCTTCTCGAAGAATGGTACATCTGGGAGCCCTCCTGGTCTCTCAGGCTCAGAGAATCTTCCTGACCGCAGACAAAATCTCTGTATTACAGAACCGAGTGTGCAGATTACTCCCCAGTGTAAATTCAATCTGCAATGCAGACCTTGGGATCAATGGTGTCCATCTTTGACATGGTGGAGTTGTTCAATTTCACTCCATGCCCATACAAAACCTGATGGAACAGGTTGCCTCATCTCATCAGATCCATGATGATGGGCCTCTCTCCGGAGGTTCGCCTGTCTCTATCCTGGTGGATACAGATGTTCAATCTAAACAAGGATCACCCCTTTTGGATCCCAGACTGGGCAGTCTTCACAATGGGATGCATAGCTGTCCTTCCTGGGGCGCTGCACTCCAGCCAAGGCAGTCTTACCAATCAACGTACTGGAACTTCGAGCCATTTACAAAGTCCTCACTCTGGCTCAGGATATTCTTTAGGGCAAGCCTGTACAAGTACAGTCCAACAATTCTACCTCAATCACCAAGGAGGCACTCAAAGTTGGTTAGCAATGGCAGAAGTGTCCCATGGGCCACATGGGCCGAACGCCATCTCCCAGCCACCTCCGCAGTGTTCATCCCAGGATTTCTCAATTTGGAGGCAGACTTCCTCAGCCGACACGACTTGCATTCAGGGGGAGTGGTCTCTCAATCCAGAAGTTTTTCAGCTCCTGGTGGCCAAATGGGGTCTACAGGACACAGACCTCATGGCCTCACCACATAACCACAAGCTTCCAATGTACGGCCAGGACAAGGGACCCCAATGCAGCCTTCGTGGATGCATTTTCTGTGAAGTGGACCTTCCATTTGTCATAGCTCTTTCCTCCGGTCTCCCTTCTGCCTCAAGTTCTTCGGAAGTTCAAGCAGGAAGGGGGCATGGTCCTGTTGGTAGCTCTGGCTCAGCCCAGATGCCATTGGTACTCTGATCTTTAAAGTCTCTCCATAGACGTTCCTCTCCAACTTCTACTCTACTACCAGACCTGTTGTCTCAGGGTTCCAGTCTACATCCGGACCTGGTCTGTCTGTCTTTAATGGCTTAGCTCTTGAGACATCCCTCCTAAGGTCTAAAGGGTTTTCTAGCTCTGTCGTCCATATATATTTCCAGTGGTGTGCTGCTATAAACTATGACCCTCAGGTTTTTAGGATTTCTAGAATATTTGCTTTTATTCAAGCTGGATTGGATCTCGGGCTCCATCTGCTCCTCTATTGGATGTTCACACCTTCCTGCAAGGTGTTCTACATATACAACCTCCCTTCATCCCTCCTGTGGCTCCGTGGGATTTGTCAGTGGTTATCCATGCACTTCAGGAACCTCCATTCGAACCCCTGGATTCAGTCGATGTCCAATGGCTCACTGCGAAGACTCTGTTTCTTTTGGCTATAGCAATTGCCCGTAGGGTATCAGATTTATGGGCACTTTCCTGTCGCTCCCCATTTCTAACCTTTCATCCAGACAGGGCTGTTCTTCCCAAGTCTCTCATTTCCACCTCAATGAGGAAATTGTGGTTCTGACCTTTCAATCACCAGGCCTCTCAGAAGGTAAGGCCTCTTTGGATGTGGTCTGTGCTCTGAAGATCTAGGTGGACCGTACTACTTACATCAGGAAATCAGATTCCCTCTTATATGGATTCCATAAAAAGGGATGGCCAGCTAACAAACAGACTCTGGCCAGATGGCTTCGCATGACTATATCACAGACTTACATGCAGACTGGCCTTCCTGTGCCGGCTACAGTCTCAGCTCTACTGAAAGCATTCTACTCGCTCTGTGGGTTCCTCGTGGGCAGCCCGCCGTGGTGTGTCTGCCAAACAACTATGCAAGGTGGCCATGTGGTCTTCTGTCCACATCTTTCTTATGTTCTATGCCTTTGATACATATGCCTCTCAGGATGTTTCCTTTGGGTGATGGGTTCTCCTCTCAGGTCAGGAGCATCCCCACCCTTGAACAACTGCTTTGGCACCCTGTGGAGCCTTATGGACCCTGAAGAAGAAAAGGAGAGTAATGTTAAACTGTCCAAAAGCCTGCTCCATGTGAACCCCCTAGAACCCAGGCTAGTGAGGTCTTTCACCACTAACAACCTCCTGTTGTTCCCTTAGAACTAAGACACGTTCACCGGTACTTAGGCGGCTGTGTGGTCTTAAAACTCAGTGTAGTAGTGATTCACACAAAGGTACAAAGGGATTCAGTGGTGAAAAGAATGACAGGAACAGATACAGGTTCAGGTAAGGCTTGAATGTCGATGGTACGACTTAGTGAACTGAAGTTGCAGTTTGGGAACCGATGGTGCAGTAAGAACTGGTAGCAGAGCTTGGAGTAGCAGGAGCCGATAAAAGAAGTTGGTATGCACGTGCAGTGGCTTTGAAGCCCATGGTGCGGCTTGGAGCCAGTAGCAGAAGAAAGAACACACTTGATGTGGCTTTGTGAGCCGATGGTGCGGCTTGGAGCTGGTAGCAGAAGAAAGTTCACAATTGATGCGGCTTTGAGAGCCAATGGTGCAGCTTGTAGCAGGTAGCAGAAGAAATAACACACTTGATGTGGCTTTGAGAGCCGATGATGCGGCTTGGAGCCAGTAGCAGAAGGAAGTTCACAATTGATGTGTACTAGTTACTGTAATGATTCATGGACTGCGGCTTTGAGATCCGGTACACAAGTTTGTGTACTAGTTTGTGTACTGCGGCTTAGAGAGCCAGTACATAAGTCTGTATACTGTGACATGGCTTTGAGAGCCGGTGGCAGCACGGAGGCCGATGGTGTGGCTAGAGTGGTTAGGGAGATGATGACAGCATGGAAACTGCTGGTGTGGCTAAGGAGCCGTAGGAAAGGGTGGTGAGTCGGTGGCAGCAGAGAAGCTGGTGATGCAGCTAGGGAGCCATTGGAGAGGCTAAGAGACGAGGGGAAGGTAATTTCGCTGGAGTGCCAGTAATCACTTCCACAAGGTGATACAGAATGCTGACGGTACAGATGAGCCGAGAGGACCTACAGAAACTCTATAGTCGGCGTGGCGGCAAAAGGCCAGTGTGCACAAATAGGAGTAGAAACCAATCACACCGCTGTGTGGACAACACGTTACCTCCTGAGGCGTGCAGATCACCTAGCAACCGAGGGAACTGGAACAACACTGTCATGAGAAGGTAAACTGCTCAAGAGAGACAAATCGTGACCACGACTCTTAACAAAAACTTACCCTTGTTAACTCTCTTTCTTTGAAGTCCATAGAGTCCACATGGCACCCGCCCTTACGCACATGGGTTCTATGGGTTTATTGTCTTGGTCACTTGTTTCCTTATTTGTGTGATTCTCTCCTATCCTGCTCCTGCCTTGGGCTTGTTAACAAAACTGAGTTGCCCTCAGGCTGTGGGCGGGGTATAGAAGGAAGGATCTGAGCATCCTGGGACAAAAAAAAGCTTTACTGTTGGTGTCCGGTCCTCCAGGCAGGGCCGTAACTAGGGTAGTGCGACCAGTCCCATGGCACAGGGCACGGAAGGTGGCACTGTTTGGGCATGTCAATTTTCCTGTTTATTATCATTCTCACTTTTAGCTTCCTCTTCTTTTATCCCCAGCATCTCCTGGCCTCCCCTATCTCTTCCCTGACCCTTCCCCATGAGGCCATGGCCCTTTTTCAGGTGCATTATCTTATGCCCTATTTAAAAAATGGGGGGGCGCCAATGCTCTTTCTGGCACAAGGCACCAAAAAGTCTAGTTACGGCTCTGCCTCCAAGTACCACTCTCCCTGTGGACCCAATGGACTACAAAGAAAGATAGTTAACAAGGGTAAGTTTTACCATAACTCTCCATTTAACATAACAATTTTTCATACATGCTCTAAAACACCATATCAACATTACACAAACCACATCCCGGAGCTATTCTATTCAGTGTGATGTTTGGTCCGACTAAAGAATTTCTTCTAGTACCCTCCTTAGGCTGCGAGGAGAAATCCAACAAAAGTGCCAGTTGCGCAGCTGTTTGCCAGCTTAGCGTGATGCTAACAGTCTTGTGGCGGGCCCTTTAGTCGGAGAATGCGAGTACTCGCGATTAAATACCCAGGTTAAGTCGTGAGAACTGGTATTCTCTGACTTAACAGCGCGCTGAATTGAACAGCTTGTGGCCCATGTGTGGTTATTATTGTAATTTACTATGAATGCAACTTTTTATTAGTTTTTCTTCACAATGTATGGACATGTACTATACTGTGTATGAACTGTGGGGCCGATTCAGCGTGCAATGCTGAACGCAGATTCCCGATTATCATTCTGAGAGTGTGCAAAATTGGTTCTTTGTAATCGCACGCAGGCCCTGATTGACAGGTAGAGGCATTTAAGGGGCGGTGTAGGGGCAGGGGCGGCCGGCGTTTCCGGAAATGGGGGCATGTCTGCACCATTTTCCAGGAGACTTTACTGGCCTTGCAAGCCGGCCAGCCAGAGTAAGCTCAGGCTTACTCAGCTGGCCGGCAGCCCGGAGCTGTCCTCCATCGTGACCATCGACCACCGACGGTCACGAAGGTAATCCCAGCCTGCGACCTTGGTCGTAGTGCTGGAATCCTAAATGCAGCAGGGGGTGTCATACACTTCCTGCTACATTTGCATATTTACAATGACGGAATTGCAAAGCTGCCTGCGAATGGCTCATTAAATCAGTTATGCCTGTATATAAATCCAGCTCTGCAAGCTAAGCAAATTGTGGCTTTTCCAGGGATACAAAGTATATTCTATAGATTACAAAGGCTAAAGCCATCTGAAAGTGATGTTAGCTACCGGGGTCAAGATCCAGAATATAAAGCATTCAGGATCTTGGTAAACTCTGGGGGCTGCTTTTGAGGTCAAAAACAGGAGCCCGTTTAGATATCTCAAAAATCTCCCCCCTATATACATCCAGGGGCTACTTAATATTTATAATTTTTTTTAAGTGTCATAGTGACTCTGGTGCAATTTCCATTTACCTGTGCCAAGAGGGCTGGGACTGAGGGGCATTAACATGCCACAGTACAGTAAAGGCATGCTAATGTGGGTGCTGAAAACCCACCTGTTGATAAAAGAATATCCGTCCACCACTTTAACATGTCACCACGTAATCTACCTCACCTTCTTGCAGTGTCAAATTCTCTCACTCCTGCTTCCTGCCCTTAGCTCTCCTTACACGGGCACACTCCTTATGTGTTCTGTTTATCTCCCCCTTCCTTTTGGATTCTAATCTTTCTTCTGATCTCATTACCTACGTCTCTTGCACACCAGCTACACTCTAAGGCCCTCATTCAGAGGTGCTCCCAGGAAGCGAGTGCGCGTTCTGAATGAGGGCGGCCGCTTCTGTGTTTTAGTGCAGCCTCCTAGTCGCTAGCTAAGCTGTGGGTTACCACCCACAGCTTTAGCGACCAACCAGGTTGATGGTCGCGATGGTCAAGACCATCGCGACCAATGGGGCTTGCGACGAGACCCTAAGGTTGGGTCTCGGCAACCGCAAGCCCCAGGGAGCTACCTGCTCTGATCAAGCAGGAAGCTCCCCACTGACATCACTGCTGATGAGAGTGCGGCCGCCCACAAACTGGCAGGCGTTCCGTTAGGAATGCCTCCGTTTGTGTAGCCACCCCCCCGCCCCGCCTACAAAATGGAGCGAGCTGTCGATCAACATCGACATCCGCCCCTTTTATAGTGAGCTCCGGAGCGAGAGAGTTTCTCTCTCGCTACGGGGTTTGCGCACGCGCAGTGCGGCCGCTGCGCGTGCGCAGGGCCTTAACATCGACCCAGTTGCGAGCGCTCAGCGCTTGCGACCGGGTCTGAATTGTCGAAGCTGGATTATTGGCTTAGACAAGATCAGTTTAAAATTGAATCGCAGCGACACCATCTTGCGACTGGCCGCAAAACGCCATCTTGGAAATGAGATCGCAAGACGCCATTTTTCAAATGGCCGCCTAAGCGCCATTTTACATAAACTCACACTTTAGTACATGTGGCGATATTACTATTAGCATCATGCGATTACATCTGTGACCATCGCCATAAATTATGGCGATTCATCAAAAGCCCATTTCATGACTTTACGTAGTTTGGTGCTCTGGATAAAGTGTGTATATTATTATAATTCCCCTAAAGGATATATTTCAGAAATGGCTGTACAGTATGTCAAAATTGGATTGCATTAGCTAAACAGAGCAAATGGCCACGTGACAACTAGTCTGTGAAGACAAGCTTCATGAACATAACGTCTGCTCTCACTCCAGGTGGCCCTGCTCGAATACAGCAAGAGGGTCGTTTGTAGCACCTTACATTAGCAGGCTTCCTACAATAAAATACCTTCAAAGCCAAGAGTGTTATCTGAGGTTTGGGTCTTGTAGCTGTGCTAATTTGCATTTACACAAGAACCTGGGAGAACAAAGGACTGTACATTTGAGCCTGGGAAGGGTGGGGGCTGCTGAGAGAGGGGGGCGTGTGGAACTATAATGCTCAGCATTCCACACTGCTAGGTGTTCACTTAGTTTAAGTGAGATTTAAGTGCACCATTTCTCTTACACACATTAATACGCACAATTGCGCTGTTACTAATCGCATATTAGCGAATGCATAAGATCCTGTATGAAAATGCTGTTTATTAGCTTGATGCGCACGCATCTGCCCCAAGTTAACTAGCGTCTTTACATCACACCCTGCATACTTACACATTACATATTCATATAAAAGGTTTAATAAGCTTTAAAGTATAAGATTTAAGTTTGTTCACTTAGCATAAATGCTGTGAAATAAAGATTATTTGGTAACTAAGGTTTTATACATGATAAGTAAGCAGTGATTGGTATTGTACTGATGCGTACTCTTTCAACAGTATTCCGGTACCATCGGTGTGGAGATCGCATCATGCATTCTCAACTTATGGACCGCAGAGACTTCAAGCAACAAAATGTACATTATATGAACAACTGTTAGGATGATTGCATGAGGCAGGAAACCAGAGACCCCCAGTTGTTAGAGGCTGGGTTGTATCTATTTGAATCAACCTGTTAAATGCCTTGTAACATATGCCCTCTCCTTTAGGACCAATGGTATTAGCAACAAACTTCACTATTGTGTTGTTTATTTCTGGGGGGTATAAATATGCTCTGAGCCTGGGTTACTATTATTTGTGCTGAATGCTGATCGACGAGGGGTTTCTTGCTGATGCCTAACATCTGGACCAGAGAGCGCTGCGTATGTATAATTGTACTTGGGTCTGTATAATCTCTTTGCACTAAGATTATATGAGGATCATAGCGTGTAACTGCTGTACTTTACTTAATTAATACTTTGTGCTTTGGAACCACATGTTCTAAGTCTGGAGTCTTTATTTACTGGATGACTGCGTACGCAAATTAGTGTCATCCTTAGAGGTTTATAGGAAGGATTTTAGAAGGTATAGGCAGGGGTATATAGAGGTTCAAAGGCAGAATCCTTAGTATGAGGGTCTATATCTCCTCCTTGGGCTTTCTGCCCTTGGACTCCAGTCCTCTGTTGTTTTTGTTTCTTCAGACAACCTAGACCCGTTATCTGCAGCCACTCTAATGGCTATAGGTTTCAGCTGATGCTGAAAATTTCCATTGCACCCCTTGTATCAGTGGCTGTGTTGAGATTTGTAGTGATATATGTTACTTGTCTACTGTATTGTACTGTACTGTTTTAACCTGTACTGTCATATTGTTTTGTCCTCTGTACGGCACTGTGGACCACTTGTGGTGCCTTATAAAATAAAGTCTAATAATAAAATAATATTAATACGAAATGCCCCCCAAGATGGCAAACCATAAGTCGCAAGTGTACCTGTTAGGGGGTGGATGACTTGCAATTACTCAAAACCCTGGTGCATATTGTGAGCTGATGAAGATGACAGCAACTGATTCCCGGAACGTGTCTAAATCACGTTGTGCAAATATAGTATATAGGCCTGTAATGAGGGGTGTGCGACTGGGGCCGCCACACAGATCACAGGGCTCTGTGGGCAGCACCGCCACTGCACCATGACCCTTGCTTCTAGCTAGCAGGGTGTCTGAAATGGTATCCTGTAGCCAGTATCACCATGGCAGTGGCACCCGTAGCGTCCTTTGGGCGCTACCGGCAGGGACCCTGCCGTGAATACAGCTGCCTGGAGCATCTTGAAGACGATCCAGGCACTGCTGCACTATGCACAACGTCATGATATCATGTGCAAAGGGGGCGGCACAGGGCACTGTTAAGCCCTGTTACGGCCCTGATAGTATGACTACAGTAACTGCAATCTAAAGCAGGATTATAGTGGGGGAAGGCTGCTGACATGTTTATTAGTGTGGACTTTAACAAAAATTATTATCTAAACTTTCTGGCCATTTACTTTATGGCAATGAATACTTTATGGCATGAATTATGTACTGTCTTTTTGCCCCTCTTTTGTACTCAGTATAGCCACAACTACTGTAGATGCAAATTACGTCCAAATCTATCTATTTATTAATGTTGCCATTAATAGAGAAGATAATGTATTTGTTTTTCTGAAAATAATTTGTACAGGATATTTATATGTATATTTACGGATGTAGTCAGCATCAGACAGACAGAATTCCGGCGCCGGCGCCTTAGGTTTAAGGTTAGGCACTAGGGGCAGGGTTAGGGTTAGGCTGCAGGGAGGAGAGGGGGTGCAGTTAGTGTTAGGCTGCAGGAGGGGTTGGTTAGGCTTAAAATACTTACCTGCATGCGTCAGGATTTCCACCGTCAGGATTCAGCAGCCGGGATTCTGATGCCGCCACTATCAGCGCCGGGATTATGTACCCAACCCGATATTTATATATATTTTTCACTATCATCTTTTTCAAGATTCTATTTCACATAGAGATATGTATGCATTAGAGGGCAGACCATGTCAACTGGGAAAGTTCATCATCCTTGTAAACATTGAGTACAGATTTGCAATTGCCACCTGGTGTCTGCAACTTAACGTAAAACAATATGGGCCTGATTCAGAGCCGGACGCAATTAGCGCTCGCTCGTCCAGAAAATAGGGGTGGCTATACAAATCAACCGTTCGCTGTTTGCGGTCTGTTCACGCCTCTAGGTTTGAACGAGCGAACAAAACTTGCGGACGTTTTTTGGGAAACTACGCCCCCTTGCCGCTCGCATCCTACGTCATATCCGCTATTTATTAGATTAATCAAGTACATCGAACAGGGTATGAGCTGCTCGCTATTCTTGTGGTTGGTTTTTGCTACCACAATTTTGCGAGCAGTTCTGGCTAAAAAATAACCCAGTGACGTGGTCAATGACGCTGCTGTTTTAAATATGCACACCCATAAAACGCCCGTTTTGACCTTTAAGCACGCCTGCGATCGGATCTCCACTCCCGGTTTTCAAGCACCTTCCCCTGTTACCACCCACATACGCCTCATCCTGTCACTCAAATTAGCAGGCATTCGCTATTTTGCGAGCACATGAATTTCGGCCGCACTGACTGGTTCGCGCATGCGTATAACGATCCGTACGCATGCGCAGTTGGGCAAACATCGCTCGGAGCGAACGATCTGCCACTTACGAGTGGCTCTGAATCAGGCCCTATATTTCTAAAAATTGGTGTTTTGCAGACAGAGCCTGAGAATGTAGTGGCGTGCATGCTGCCTAGCGAGCATTAAAATATTTTATATACTACAAAATTCACTGATAATGCAACATAATCTAGACTTTTAGCATGAAAGAACAGATACACATATAATAAAAAGAAATTTAAAAATACAAAAACAAAAATTCTGATTGCATACATATTTTCTTTCATATATTTCAACTCAAGGTCAAAACAGGTTTAGGATGAAGCTGCCCAAAGGGTATGCAGTCAGGAAGTCCACGGTCGAAATGTCGACTGCCGGCTTCCCAACTGTGCAATCCCGACAGGGAACTAATGATAGGCGTTGAAATCCCGATGCCTATCATTATCCCTACGCCGGGAGCCTGACGCCAGGCATACCAACTTAAGGTAAGCCGGGCAGCGTGCGTGGACAGCCGCGCGGGTGGGGGTGGTGGGTTAGATTAGAGGCTCCCGGGGAGGCCTTATGGTTAGGTTAGTTATGGTTAGGGTTGGGTAAGGGTGAGGAGAGGGTTAGGTTAGTTAGTTTACTTACTTGTCTGTATCTTCACTGCTGCCGGTCTTCCGGAGTCATTCATACCAATCTCGCCCAAAGATCTTGATTATAAAGATTTTTTTACAAGATCTCCTAGTCTATCACAGTGCAAACCACGTTGCAATAAAAAATGACAGCTTCCTTCTGCAACTGTGAGTAAAGGTGAAGAAAGGTGGGCTAGTGCATAATAGTCTCATTCTAGAAGGCAGAGGCTGAATGACCATAACCTTATCGGAAGATTTCCCGGCAGGCCCATTCCAAGATTTTTCTATATATACACAATGGTCTGTCTCAGAGGGTAGATTCCGTACCCCGATGAAATATGTGAGAGTTACTGGGAGGGTTGCAAAGGAAGTAGATCAGTGTTTACCAACTGCAGTCTTCAGGGACACCTAACAGTGCATGTTGTCCAGGTCTCCTCAGTATCAAAAGTGATGATCTTTTAATATGTGTCAGTCAGTAATGAATACACCTGTGCACCAACTAGGAGATCTGTTTCACACTGCAAGCAATAACCCTGGATATTGCATGTGAATGCGAAGAAACCCGGGTTACTGTGCAGTGTAAAAGGGCCAGGTTGAAAAAGTTGTGTCGAGCGACCCGGCATTTCAACCCTGGTCACAAACGGGGTTGAACATGGGTTCAACCCGGCTCGCGATGCAGTGTCAACGGGTAACCTGGGTCGATACGACCCGGATCCCGTTCACAATCATAGGAAGAGACGTCGCTTGGAGATGATCTCATCTCCAAGTTCTTACTCAGCACGTGATGGTGGTGATATCATCAACCCGGCAATAAGAATGGTCAGGCTGCCAGTCTGAAAGGGTCGCACCCGGGATAGATGCGTGAACAGCTGGGTCACACCCGGGATGGATGCGTGAACAGCTGGGTCGCACCTGGGATGGATGCGTGAACAAAAACCCGGGTGCGACCCGTCATAGTGATGTGAAAGGGGTATCAGTGGTCCATGAGTTGGGAAACACTGGAGTAGGTGGTGACACATACATGTCATCATTTGGAGGTGCAGCCCTCATTGACGTAAGGCAGTGATGCGAGCTGTTAGTTACAGTGGTATCATTAGTATCAGTGGCACTGGTGGTGCAGATGCCTGTTTGAGAAAGCCCTTTGGATCTCCCAAGAATCCCTTATAGGGACCGGATACCACGTGGATTAGTAGTGATAATGTAACAGGAAGTCCATGCGCTGCTAAACAATAAAAAACATGTATCTGTGTAAGTGTAGTTACAGTGGGAGGATGTAGACTGCTAAACTGCCTTTGGAGAGTGGACCCAAATACTGTGAGGGGATACCAACTGGCCATCAGATTTCAGGCTTTTACAGTTTTAGTAGGAAAGCTCTCACTGGGTCTTTTTAACATTAAGCGGTCTATTTACTAAGCAGTGTTAGGAGACAGAGTGAAAAGTGATAAGAAAATGATAAGGTGCCAGCCAATCAGCTCCCAACTGTCATCTCACAGGTTTGTGTTTGAAAAATGACAGTTGGGAGCTGATTGGCTGGCACCTTATCACTTTTCACTCTGTCTCCTAACACTGCTTAGTAAATAGACCCCTAATAATGTAATCTGGGATTCTGTTTTATCACATAACTCAGGATAAATCATTCAACATTTAAGGGACCTCTCAAGCTAATTACGACTGTGGGATACATTTTAGAGCAGACAGTACTTTACTTACTTAGACCAAACACTGAGCAAAGAATTTGCATAAACAAGCATCCGATACCTGTACTTATTTTGAAGTATGTAGTTTGCAATATTAAGAATATATTAAAATGTAGGATGTGTGCAAAAGACAACAGAATACAAATTGGCTTATTTTGATTACATTATGTTACAAATAAGATACTCCCATACATAATTTCCATGCTGTGATTGTAATATTTATCAGCTAATAAACACTTGATAATTTGCAGGCTTCAATGTAGCATAAATTATATTTAAAATTATACTATAAACAATTACAGTGCTTAAAACAATCACTTACCTGGTTGTGTTTGATATCATCAGCAGGTGCGCCAAATGAATTCCTATATATGGTTGAGGATCCAGAGTTTTCAGCTAAAGCAAGGGAAATCAGATTTATCAGCTAAATATGAACTACTATAAGAGAAAATATTTAAATATAGATAGATGATAGATAGTTAGACAGACAGACAAGCATGCAGACAGACAGACAGATAAGACAGATATAGACATATTAAAAAAAAATATATATGTATATATGCTAAAGGTTTTTGTTTTAACAAATTGGCAGATGAATGTGCTGTGTGCTGTTCCATCAAAAGAAAATACCCACCCCAATGTCTATTTCAATCCCTCTAAATATCTAATAGGGCAGAGTCATAATTGCATATTTCCTGTATCATATTACTGCCTGGATAAATTAGTTAATATTAATAATATTAATCATGGGCTTGATTTAGAGATAAACGCTATGCTGATGTTTTCACAGTTGATCGATTATCGGCAATCTGTACTTCTAAGTCGCACTGCGCATTCGTCAAGATACAGTACCATAGTCACTCACAGCGACTTTTTACTCGCAGTGTAATTGACAGACAGCAAGTGTTTGGGGAGGCAGAGCCGTAACTAGACTTCTTGGTGCCCAGGGCCAGAAAGTGCCCTAAAAGAGGATGTGACTGAAGGTGCTTGGGGAGGTGGCCAGATGGAGGGGGAGTTGGCCAGGGAGCAGATAGGGGCGCCAGGAGATGCCAGAGATAAAAAGTTACAAGTTAGCATGATTATGACAGAAAATTGACAGGTCTGAACAGCGCACCCTACCCTGCGGTGCCCTGTGCCGTGGCACATGTCGCACCACGCTAGTTACGGCCCTGTGGGGAGGTAATGAAAAGTGGCATAAAAGATTGCAGGTGTGCCACACTCTGCATCTGCGATCCCATATCTCAGTTCCCGTGGCCATTCTGCACAACCATAAGCCATCTCAGGACTGTGATAATCAAATGATCTGCGACTTATGCTGCGTCTTTGTATGCAAATGCTTGAATTTGGAAAACTGCCAGTGGGCAGCTTAATACATATCCTGGTAATAAGCCACATTAGCATATTTTTGAATAGCAGCTGAGTACACCTAGGCATTAGCATACAACTCTGAATCAGGTCTTTTGTAAGGCACACTAATAAAAAGGACAAACAATTAGATATTGCAGCAGATTTGGTGCAACTAATCATTGATAGTTTTATTGGAAGGTTACAATGGTACTAAGTCAAACAACAAACAGATAATAAAGACAACAGCTCATGTAGAGTTGGACATATTTGTTTTCCATATGTAAGCAGGAAAAAATTGCATTCATGCACAGGTTTAGTGGGACATACAGTATGTCAGCATGAACAGAAGACTCCCTTACTGTACTTGGCCTATGCTTGCTCACTCTAACTCCTCCCTGTTAAGCTTCCCAAGCATAAATTGTATAGTAGGTGCAAGATGTGCCAAAGTCCACAAATGGATGTATGCATACTTATTTTTTGCTCACATGTATAGTAAGAAAATGTGCATTTTACGCAAATAACACAAGTGTACTTTCATCTCTACGTGAGCTCCTTCATATCTGCATAGCTCTAGCCAGACAAAATGCGTTTGCTCGTTCCCAGCGTATGCAAATTCGGCTAAGTGACGGCATGGCAGGCAAATACACGGCAAGGCATAAGCACACGCACTATGTCTGCCTGTGCGATCGCTTTGTGTATGCAGACTCCAACCAGCCTGTCATAATACGCCCACTAGCGCATGTCATCACCAGGAACTGTATGCAACCATCGGTATATCGGGTACCATCGGAAGCGAACGCAGCGCTTGAGGTAGACTATACCCTAACACAAGCACTGCGATCACTTCAGTGTGAAATACAACCAGGTGACGTGTACTATGACGCTGCCTGTTAATTATGCACCCCTCTGAAACCGTGTTATTTCGGTCAGGCACGCCTGTGTTCACATCTACACTCCCCGTTTCTAGTGGCCAGCCCCTGTTACCACCCACAAACGGCTTCTCTTGTCACTCACTCTGGTGGGCTGTCTATGCTGGGTGAGCGTACTGTCAAAGCCGGATAATCATCTGAGACAGAATCTGTTTACAATCGGAATCTGCGTGACGCCATCTCACGAAAGGCGACAAAACTCCATCTTAGAAATAGATCACACAACGCCATTTTGTCAAAACCATAGAGTAACAATCTTCCCCAAACACATACCGACAGTGTTTAACATACATAAAAAAAATGACTTATTAGCATTAGAACACTTTTTAGTAATCCTTCCAGAAATCATGCCCTGATGTACACAAAGTCCATTCTGGGGACAACCTTGATACCATAACAAACACAGTATACTAGGAAAACAACTAACAATACACCAGAAACTGTGGGTGTTTTTGCATGTAAATGGAGAGACTCCACATGTAGACAGGTGCAGCTGTGGCAATTGTAATATGGCCCAGAGACTTGAATTAAATCTGCTCTTTTTCAGACAGGCTGGCACCAACACGGTTGGGGGTCTCCACCCTGTTTGAGAGGGAAGCTCACTGCCCATAACACATTTGCATTGCAGTTTGAAACTTTAGTAAGAAATTATATATTATATATATATATATATATATAATCCATCATAAATAGAATCTCATGCATAAACACCACACATTAAGCACAGTTGCGCTGCTAACATGACGCACATTAGCGAATGCACAATAACCTGCATGCAAACGCTGTTTATTAGCTGCATGCGTGCACATCTGCCCCAAATCAGATAAACCTAACTAGCGTCTTTTCCCAAACCCCTAATACTTACATAATGCACACTTATACAAAAGGTTCCATAGCTATAAAGTAAAAGATCTAACTTTTATTCATTTATTACAAATGCTGTGAAATAAAGACTATTTTGGTATCTAAGGTTTAATACATGATAAGTAAGCCGTGTTTGGTATTATACTGATCTGCACTTTCTGAACAGCTTCCCGGTATCTTCGGTGTGAAGATCGCAACATGCATTCTCAACTTATGGACCGTAGAGAAATAAAGCACTAAAATGTATTTTGTGAAACCAACAGCCTAGATTTGCATGCAGGGGGAATAGAGGAGGCAAAAAGCTGTTATAGGCTGTTCTGTGTCCATTTGAATCAACCTGTTAAATGCCCTGTAACAAACGCACCACGATGGAGAACCAATGGGATCAGCAACAAACCTCTCTATTGTGTTGTCTGTTTCTGTAAGGGTATAAAGGTGTGTGTTGTGACCCCAGTCTGGAGTCTTCTTGCTGATTGCTGATTGACGGAGGTTTCTTGCTGATGCCGGTATCTGGTCCAGAGCGCGTGCGTATGTATAACTGTATCTTGGGTCTGTGTAATTCTTTAAACTAAATTGTACTTAGATCACAGCGTGTAACTGACTGTACTTTACTTGAATAATACTTTGTGCTTTGGAAACACATGTTCAAGGTCTAAAGTCTTTATTTTACTGTATGACTGCGTACGCAAATAGCGTCAATTTTAGAGGTTTATAGGCAGGGTTTAGAAGGTATAGGTAGGTGCGTATAGAGGTTGAAATCCAGTATCCTTAGTACGCTTCCCGATCTTTCACAGTGCTTCACGCATGCGCAGAATGCGAACCATCGGCAGCTACGAGCGACGCTTCTTAGCGTCCAGGTTTGAATTGGGCCCATTGTCCTCTTACTTTAAAGATTAAGTTAAGCACTAAGGGGCATATTCCTTTTTTAAGCTCATAAACCCCTGGTTACTATGGTATCCAATTCACCACGAGTTCTGGTGGCAGATACCAAACTCTCAAAGCAGTATTGGTTTGTTGTGGGAACAGCTACTCTAAAAAGTAGCTGTCCCTGCAAGCCCTATCACTAACACTTTTGCTGCTAATTAGTACAGTTTACACTGCTGGGGTTCACTTGGCAGTGTTATTGTGCCTGCGTGAATTGAGTTCACGCATGCGCACAGAATATCCAGCAACCACATAGGGCCAATACTTTGTAGGTCCACAGTGAATGCTGCAGACACCTTTCTTGGCAAACTGTCCACAAGTTCCTGGACAACAGCAGGCAGTTGGTTTTGTCATTATGCCTTAAGCACAGTGACCAATTGTGACACTGAAGAAGGTTGAGTCGGCCTAGAACGCAACCATTGCTACAATTCGTTCCAGATGTTCTCAATGGGGTCAAGATCTGGACTCTGAGCTGTCCAGTCCATCAGGGTTACTGAATTTTCTGTATACCAGTCCAGTCGCCCTGGAAACATGACAGGTGGCATTGTTGTCCTGATAAACATTAGTTGTTTCCGTAGTACTGCCACAATGTAGGGAGCACAGAGTTATCGAGAACATTTCTAAACTTGTCGTTTTATACCTACACAAACACGTATCTGCTGCAGGAGCACACCATTTCACTTGCACAGGGGTGTCCAATCACTTTTTTCTACATAGTGTAGTTAGAGATTGAAAATTGAGGTGATATTTAAATTGTCACTGAGCTTGTGTCTCCCTGACATCTTGGTAGTTTGCAGGGGCATTAGATGTGTACCTGCATGGGCCAGCTATGTGCAAGTGTGTATGCAGAAAGATATTTAGCACTGTACATCCAGTGTGCTGTGTAAGAGAATTGCACTGAAGTTGATTGCTACAGTATATGAATGATACTACGGAGGCAACAGCATTCTAGGGAACACATTTAGCCACCAAAATTTTGCTGTACAAAACTGTGAGGAAAATTCAAACAGTCTTTTACAAGATGGCCTTGTGGAAAGGACTGAGATTATCCTTCAAAGAAATGGTTCATTTTGTTTAAACCTTTTTGATACATATGATGCACTTTATTAGGTATGTGAAAGTTGTGTTAGTATCTCTTCACACAAGGGTTTGCAGAACTTTCTTGCAACTTTTTAGCAAGAAAAATTAAACTCCATATAAAAATGTACATGCAAAGAAAAAAGTGTGACTTGGCTGTAATGCATCTGGATGTTCTATATTAACATTTTTGAAATCACATGTTTTGGCAGAGATGGATGTTGGGTGTCCTCATTTACAGTTGGATGTAGAACTAGAAGTTCATATTCTGGCTTATGTTCTCTCAAACCTTAAAACTCCAAGGCAATGCAACTGGAAGTGAGTAAAATTAAATCTGCATTTGAAGCTGAGACCATAAGGGTTAATTGCAGCACTGAAACTACAAATGGCCCATAGCAATGATTAGTAGAAAGAGAAGTAGTGTATGTAAGCAATTGTTCTCAGCCATCAAGATACAGTATGAAGTTTGAGAAACAGTGGCCAGCAGTTACTAATACTACAGATTACAACGTTAACACCCTGCAAAATAAATGATGCAATCCCCCTTCCTGAGCCTAGCGCATACGCAGTACAGATCAGAGTAGTACTACACATCGGAGAAGTACTTTAACTACGGGTTTGCGTACTACTCTGAATCAGGCCCATTGTTCACTGATTACTCAGTTTCAAGCAGGTTTCATGTTCTCTGAGTGGTACTAGTGCTGAGAAGTTTTATTGATAAAGGCTCTTAATAACCTCCTAAATTTCCTCTCCTCAGTGGCATAACCAGGGGGGGGTCACCTTGCCCTGGGCACCTCAGCGCTGGAAGTTCTGCAGTTCCGGTGGGACACATCTCACCAGACTGTTCCCAGCAGCAGGTGACATTTGGCACCGGCTGCAAGCTGGATGCAGCTCATGGACCAGCGGCCATTTGAATTTGCCGCCGGCCACGAGCCAATAGAAAACAGCCTTGTGGCTGGCTCTGTCCATGGCGTCTGACGTCAGACGCCACTGGGCAGAGAAGTCAGCAGGCGGAGGAGGCAGAAGTCGCGTGAAGAGATCCGGCGACCCTGGAAGAGCCCAGAAGATGCCGGGCTCAAGACAGAAGCGCTCCAGGATGGGCCAGCGGCAGAAGATTGCGGCTGAGGACAGGAGGGCTACGATTAATTCCTACCTAAACCACCAGGATGTCGGGCACTAGGTCCGTTGGTTAATTAGGGGGGACACCACTTATTTCCCTTGCCTAGATACTTTGCTCATTGCCACTCATACAGAGCATTGCTCTCCATTTGTTTTTCTAATGCTTATCATACACAATATTATCTTTAACATACAGAAACTTATTAAACATACTGTACAACTGTATCTATACCTGTCATAGTATCTTTTCTAGACGTATGTTCTCCTTTGTAAGTGGCATTTGATCCAGCTGATTCGTAGTCTACTTTCCTTTCCTTCAGGTTGATCATTTCCCGAGGGGATGCAGGGGCACTTGCTTTATGAAAACAAAAACAAAATGCAGTAATGACCCGTAGTTCATAATCATTGTAAATTATTTTTTTAGCTAGGATCTCAATATGAAGCAGATTTAAATATATATATATATATATATATATATATATATATTTATATATATATATATATATTTTGATATTGTAATTATTTCAAACATAATTGGGGAAAGTAACAAGTAAATTTGGAAAGCTGCCTCAGTGTACTAGCTCAGAAAGAACCTGCCAATGTGCCAGAGCCTTTGTGATCTTCTGTGCACATACCATTTTATTTAGGGTTCAGGGAGTTCGGCACTGGGCCCCTCTTGATAATGTGGCATGCTGCACGTGCCCCCCAACCAACATCCCATCTGTTAATACGCCTCTGGGAACCATTTATATGTTACCAAATGGCTATTGCTTCAAAGGGCTGTGGCATATTGGTATGGGGATAAGAGATACACAAGCAACTCCATCATCCAAGTTGGGGAAGCCTGAGGTATTGTCAAATCTCATTTTATTGGGAGCCTTTGAAATTATTTACAGGAGAAATGTATACTGCGACCCCCACAATGTATAAGAAACAATTATTATAGTGGCAGAACATGGCATCATCTGCCTCTGTGCCCACTAAGAAGATTTGAATGGAGGTTTCAGGAAGTGTGGACTGGGATTGCCAGGCCCTCCTCTCTTCTGGGTGCTCTAGTGACCACACACCATGCAATAGTGATAGATTTACCACTGTACACATGGAATCTGGAATCAGGAATCATAGAAAAGGTGATCTATTAAAGAACAAATAAACTATACTTTTACAAAAGCACTTATTTATCAACCTTTCACATACATACCCACATTTTTCTTTTAGTAACTGCCCAAGAGAAAAAAATTAGTCTACTTTTGCAAGATTACAAGTCCAACTGAAAACACATGGCAGAAAGAGTAAAACATTACATTCTGCATCCTATGCACCTGTGCTGGTGATAATTTAGTTTGACTGTGTGCGCTGATCCTGTGTTCTTGTAAATTTTGCCCTGATCTTGGCCTGGAAATGTTCTGCCCACTGCTTTCTCTGACTTCAGACTGTTTATTGTGTAGTTCATGCACTCGGCCTGCCAAAACCCCAGATTGTTTATTGGATCTTGCCTTGTTTGCTACCTGCCCTGCCCTTGGTTTGCTTAGTGGACCTTGACATACATGCTGCCTATCCCTAAATTCAAATTGTTACTGGAATTGCTCTGCAACACTATTGGCTCCCATATTCTGGCAGTATATAGCCAATCACAAGTACTTCTCTGTCAGTACGGGATGAACACCTTTCCATTTCTCTGCCTCCAACTCACTTCATCTACTACCTAAATACCCAGCAACAATAAGTCCCTACTATTTTCAGATAAGGACCTGGGGCATCCGAATTCTCAGAGAAAGGTGGCTTGCTATTGGTAAAGACTTTGCAGAATGAATTTAGGGATATAGTTATCGCCATGGTTATTGCCCTAAGAAATTCCAAATACTGTGTTACTGCTACTTTTGCTACTAATATTTTACTTAGAGGCAAGTGCAGGAGGGATTCAAACTGTGCCTTTGATCAAAATATGTCACTTACATTTAATATATGCTATATTAACACAACACATTTTTTATTTATGCAGGATTCTTGCAAATAACACCTCCTAAATTGTGTTTTCTTTTAACTTTTCATCTTATTCGAATAATCTCAAAATGTCTTTCATTGACAAATCAGGGAAATATTTTATTTTTTGTAATTATTATATATGCAAAGTACAAAATATTCAACAGTAGAGTAGTGAGTTGCCCAATAGCTGATAACTTACATCCAAGTCACAACACATTTGTTGGTCTGTTTATAATCTTTTCTGCAGAAAAGTTGTTTTTTCAAATTAAGGGCCTAATTCAGCAGAGATCATAATTGCAACTACGTACGCAAATCAAGTGATTGTTAGCCAATACGCATGCACCGCACTGCTCACGCACGGTGATCACACTGCGATCACGCATGCAGATAGGAATCCATTGCAGAGTGAGTGACAGTCGGTGAGCGTTTGGGGGTGGTGAGGGGGGGAGTGGTTGCAGATATGCAGGCGTGCCTGTTAGTTTGAACGCCGCTGCATGGGTATACATTAATTAGCCACTGCAATTGCCTACACAGCTGGAGAGCCTTCTGCGTCCAATGAGACTTGCAATTTTTTAAACAGGTCAGAACTGCTGTAATTGTGCATAACGGGCTGATGTGCTTTGATGGTACTGATGTATACGCAGGTCTGCAAGTATTACGAATGTGAGAAAGCAGTAGTGGGCATCTCTATGCTGGCTGAGCTGTTGCAGGCATTAGCATATTTTCGCAGCTGCATTGTGTGCGATTATGCAGCTGCGATTGTAATTGTGATTCGTGCTGAATCGCCTAATTCTGCTGTCTTAGCTTGCAAACCCTAGCCTTGCCTTTTAAATTATTGCCTGTCATTGCAGCACCAACTCATGCACACACAGGACAAGTCTATGTTGCACTGGCAAAAATACATTGTCAATTGTCTGAGGAAATTAACATGTCCTGAGAAATCCTGAGTTTTTTACTCACACCTGACCACAAAGACTGGTTAAGCACTTTACAGAATTATATGTTTTTACTTACTCACGTGGAATGTGTATAGAATGTATATATGACTAGCTGACGTACCCGGCGTTGCCTGGTTTTAAATCTTCAAGTTATTAAGTTAGGCATTGCAGACCAATTACCACCCCTCTGTGAAGTTTTCATCCATCCATCCAGCTAAAGGCCCAGAACAGGATCCACAGATCAAAGTACTACCCTGCGTACACCACCGAGAGGTCCAACCAAGACCCTAACCCCCCTAAACCCTGACCAGGATCCAACTGGACCACCTCACGTTGGTCCAGTTGGATCCTGGCCTGGTTTTAAGGGCATTAGAGTGCAGGGGTGTCTGCACGCATGACCGGACAGATAAACAAACAGACCAATGAATTTTAAGGAATGGGATTGAAAGAGAGCCGCCGTTTCAAATCCTGACAGTGACAGGCCAACAGGTGAAGATCCCGATGCCCGGTGGTAAGTATGCTAACTCTCCCCCCTAACCCTCCCTTAGGGTTGCCTAACGCTAACCTCCCTCTGGGGGTCCCTAAATTTAACCCTCCATCCCCGTGCTAAGTGTATACTTACCAAGCAGAGAGGACGACCAGTCCGGCATCGAGATTAACATAGGCAGTCTCATAACTACATCCCTAATTTTATATATAAGATTACTACAGGAAGGTGTTTTAAAATTGTCAAGTTTTTATAATTTAAAACTCTATATAGTATGCATAAAACAACTTAGAATTTTTTGTTTTATTCATGGATTGTTAGTACAGTATGCTGAATAAATTGATTCTAATTTTATACTATTGTCTGAATACCACCAAGATCCATCTCTCTATCTCTCTCCCTCTCACTTCCCCCTCCACCTCATCAAGATACTTTAAAGGTGTTGCGCAGATAGCAATATTCAAAACAAAAGGACTAACTTGCCAGAATTGTGCCCATGTATGCATCTCGCAGGCTATTACATAAGGCATATGGACTCCTGTTTGCTCACCTGTGCACAGACCCTCTGACCTTGATTTTGTTTAATTTCTCAGCTACTGTACCAGCAACTGGGGTACAAACTCTGAAATTTGTAGTTTACATGTCATTGGTAGATTGAAGAGCATGGGTAGGACAGTGGCACGTGTAATAAGTACATTACCGTTCAAAAGTTTGGGGTCACTTAGAAATTTCCTTATTTTTGAAAGAAAAGCACTGTTTTTTTCAATGAAGATAACATTAAATTAATTAGAAATACACTCTATAAATTGTTAATGTGGTAAATGGCTATACTAGCTGCAAACGTCTGGTTTTTAAAGGAATATCCAGTGTTCTAATGGTACATTGTGTTCGCGTTAGAAGACTAATGGATGATTAGAAAACCCTTGAAAACCCTTGTGCAATTATGTTAGAACAGCCGAAAACGGGTTTGCTCGTTAGAGAAGCTATAAAACTGGCCTTCCTTTGAGCTAGTTGAGTATCTGGAGCATCATATTTGTGGGATCAATTATACTCTCCAAATGGCCAGAAAAAGAGAAATTTCATGTGAAACTCGACAGTCTATTCTTGTTCTTAGAAATGAAGGCTATTCCATGCGAGAAATTGCCAAGAAACTGAACATTTCCTACAACGTTGTGTACTACTTCCTTCAGAGAACAGCACAAACAGGCTCTAACCAGAGTAGAAAGAGAAGTGGGAGGCCCAGGTGCACAACTGTGCAAGAAGAAGTACATTAGAGTCTCTAGTTTGAGAAATAGACGTCTCACAAGTCCTCAACTGGCAGCTTCATTAAATGGTACCTGCAAAACGCCAGTGTCAACATCTACAGTGAAGAGGTGACTCTGGGATGCTGGCCTTCTTGGCAGGGTGGCAAAGAAAAAGCCATATCTGAGACTGGCCAATAAAAGGAAAAGATTAATATGGGCAAAACAACACAGACATTGGGCAGAGGAAGATTGGAAAACATTATATGGACAGACAAATCGAAGTTTGAGGTGTTTGGATCACACAGAAGAACATTTGTGAGAAGCAGAACAAGTGAAAAGATGCTGGAAGAGTGCCTGACACCATCTGTCAAGCATGGTGGAGATAATGTGATGGTCTGGGGCTGCTTTGGTGCTGGAAAAGTGGGAGATTTGTACAAGGTAAAAGGGATTTTGAATAAGGAAGGCTATCACTCCATTTTGCAACACCTTGCCATACCCTGTGGACAGCGCTTGATTGGAGCCAATTTCCTCCTTCATCAGGACAATGACCCAAAGCACACCTCCAAATTATGCAAGAACTATTTAGGGAAGAAGCAGGCAGCTGGTATTCTGTCTGTAATGGAATGGCCAGCGCAGTCACCAGATCTCAACCGCATTGAGCGGTTGTGGGAGCAGCTTGACCGTATGGTACGCAAGAAGTGCCCATCAAGCCAATCCAATTTGTGGGAGGTGCTTCAGGAAGCGTGGGGTGAAATTTCTTCAGATTACCTCAACAAATTAACAGCTAGAATGCCAAAGGTCTGCAATGCTGTAATTGCTGTAAAAGGAGCATTCTTTGATGAAAGCAAAGTAAGAAGGACAAAATTATTATTTCAAATAAAAAATCAATATTTCTAACCTTACCAATGTCTTGACTATATGTTCTATTCATTTAGCAACTCATTTGATAAATAAAAGTCAGTTTTCATGTAAAACACGAAATTGTCTGGGTGATCCCAAACTTTTGAACGGTAGTGTAGGTATGTGTAATACCAAAGATCTTTGAAGCCGAATGCCAGCATATTTAAACCAACATAATTAAATTGTGGCAGAAAAGAGGCAAGGAAAGCAATCACGAAAAATAATTCAGGACTAAAAAAAGGAAACATAAGGAATATTACTGTAGTTTATCTGAATGAAAATGGATTATAACAAAGTCAGCTCTATAAATTGAAGATTGTCTGAAAAAAGGGAAACATTTGCCAAATTTGGAACTTCAACAAATATCTGTGTTTCTGACCAGGGGCGGATTGGGCCACCGGGACAGCGGGTAAGTTCCCAATGGGCCGGTCCCACAGTCTCCTTAGCCTAGCCGGCTCACACTGTTGACCGCGGTCGTGCTTCCAGTACTTGCGTTCCACTGAGGAACGCAAGTACTGGAAGCTGTCATATGCTCCAGATAGTGGGCACTTCCAAATGCCGCTAGCGGTAGCAAAGGCGGATGGCGTGCCTCCACCTCCGACTGGGAGTTATAGGGTAACCAGCCTTACCTCCTGGGCCATGGGACTGTCTGTCTGCACAGCACCTGGAATCAGGGCAAGCAACAGGGTTGACATCAATGTGATATGGGAGCCTAGGTACGCTCTCTCCACCCCCTTCCCGAGTCCTTACGCTTTCCTTCCCTCCAGCTCTGTTCGGCCGATCCATCTGCCCTGCAGGCATCATTGCAGTGTGTGAGGACCTCTCTCCCTGCCCCCAGTATTAATATTGTGCCTCTCTATACCACACAATGCCCTCATTATTAATTGTATGCCCCTACTATGACACACTGCCCCCACTCCAATATTAAATATCATTCCTCACAGTCAGGGGCACTATCAAGGGGGAGACTGCCGGGATTGGAGTCCCAGTCGTGGACAGTGGACAAGGGAAGGCTGCCGATCTATTCTATCAGGGTTGAGATTATTTCCCCTTCATTGTAAGGACTAGGAAGTGTTGAAGTGTTGTTCGCTTACCACATGTTTATATTCCCCCTTTGTGTTCACGTGGATAGTAGGGAATGATGTTGGACAGTAACTGATGACGTCAGGGTCCTCTCCTTGAAGGGCATCTAGATACTACCAATCTATCGGCCCTGGGCTCCATAAATTCTAATATCAGCCCTGCCTGGAAGTGTAACTGGGGGCCCTCTGGCCAGCTACAAGATGTGCGGTGCAGTCCAAATGTCAACAAGTACTGCAGACAGGTCAGTATGGGGCATTATGAATGTTTGTTTATTCCTGTCAGGGTCCAATGTGTTTTATTTTTATCCTATTGAGGGCAATGTTTTGTTTTTTTCTGCTGTTGGGGGCCATTGTGTTTTAATTTCTTCTTATCAAGGACAATGTGTTTTTTTTCCTGTGGGTGCCAAAGTGGGGTTTTTTTTTGTGCGATGATTTTAGTCTGCACATGCTTCTAAGTTGCACCATGCATGTGTTCCGATGGTGTTCATATAGAGTTGCAGTACAAATTCAGATGGATGCACCAAGAAGTGTATTAGAAATGTGTTGGCCATTCCTAGTCAGTTACAGGGGGATTGGCTTATCATATGCAGATGTAACGCAGTATGAGCGTGTCACTAAAAGTGGTTATATACAGAGATGCTGAATTGCTAGGTGCAGTCCATACCATACTTGCCTACCCTCCGGATTTGGTCGGGAGCCTCCAGAAAATCGGGTGCCGCTCCCAACCTCCCGGGAAGGCACGCAGTCCTCCCGGCCCCGGCGATGTGTCCGCACCCCCCCGCGCTTTTAAGTAAAAACCCCGGCAGCAGGGGGGCCGGTGATGCGATTCGCGCCATCGTAGCTCTGCCCCCGGCTGCACAATGCCATTAATCACGGCATTGTGAACAGGGGGCGGAGCCACAATGACGCGACCGCGCTGTCACACCCCATGCACCGCCCCCAACGCCGCGTCAGGTGCCGGGCCCCGCCCCCTTTGGCCGTGTCATGCCCCCAGCACTGTAAGCCCGACAGATCCCTCCTGGAAGGAGGGAGCTAAATGTCGGCAAGCCTGGTCCATACTCAGATGAACTGCACCTAGCATAGGGTTAAAGTTTCAATGGTGCGACTGATGGTGGCATCTAAAAATACACAAAGCATGATTGCACCATCAGGACATACTGAGAGTGGGCGTCTCAGGTCTTGCATATTTGGACGCACAGATGTACAGCAGGGAAGGGCATTGCAGCAGCATTAGCATAAAGTCACAGACGCAACTGCAGCAAAAGTCACAAGGAATGTTGCAACTGCCTCTAAGAATCAGGCCCTGTGAGGAGTGATCTCTCCCCCTTAACAGACCCTGTCCCCGTTAGGGCTGCGTCTATAAATTTCACGGGCTGGTTTGCTATCCCAATCCTCCCCTGTTTCTGGACAATTAAACTATATGTGAATGCAATGTTACAATAGATTTCAGTAATCAAATTAGAAAAGAGCCAATCAAGTGGCTTTAGATCCAGAGTCATTGGCAAAGACATTGGGCTTTCCTGGGATTCATAAAGGATCTTTTCATTGCTGTGATAAAAGCAGTGACAGCTGCTCCCACATTTATGTGAAGGATAGTTATGGTATGAACAGAGATTGTTTTCACACTGGAGAGCTTTGGGTTCATCACAGTATAATATATAAGCAGGGTTTGTAAAACTAAATAAAATAAATAAAATAGGGAAAATACACTCTTCCACACTGCAATATGGGGTCAATCACATAGTAAGGAGCCCTTACGGTCCAGCTCTTCCCTGGTTGGAGGTGATAGGTCAGTGCCAGTTGTTCTGTATGGATTCCCCATGGTTACCACAGGTGGTTTAAGTACAAAGACATGGAAGATGATAAGTATTCATGGACAAGATGGTAAGTTTAGTTCAAAGTCAAACAAGATAAATTTGTTAAACAATATTTCGAAAGTTCAGGTATTGTGGTATTATTGACAGGAAACCCAGAAGGATGGTAAAGGAAGTGTAGAGCTGCCAATTGAGACAAATAAATACAATGGCTGCAAAATGGAAAATGGAAAATGACTGCAAATCAGTGTAACTGTGAAAAAAGTCTCAGTCATTGACAACAACACACCCGCGTCTGGCTAGCCACCTCCCTGTTACCTCCCAGGAACACCCACTGAAATTGCATCTCTCTGCGACTAAAGCTGGGTACACACTACTACAATGGATTTGTTTGTACATGTGTTAGGAAGCCATCTGATGTTTCTAAGGGCTCTATTTACTACAATCCGCATTGGTAATGCAGATTGTAGTGTGATATTACCGAGTGAATTTGCATTGCGAATTCATGCAATATCACAGGGATTTACTGCAAATCCCTTGCAGGGACAGAGCTTGCGAGAAAGCTCTGTCTCTGCGAATCCCCTCCGCACACTAGCCACGGTATTTAAAAAAAAAATAAAAAATATTGTGACAAGTGCCCCGCGCATGCGCCGCTGCTACCCCTCCAGTGCTAAGCCCTGCCCCTGTTGCCAAGCCCCGCCCCCTGCAATCGCAGACCCCCCGTGACCTCCGCCCCCCATGACCCCCCCCTCCCCCTTAATTACACTTACCTGCATGATCCGGGCTCCGGTGATGTCCTCCGGTCAGCTGACATCCCATACTGCACTGGGACCCGGTCACCTGATGACCGGGCCACAGTGCACCATGGGAGACCAGCTGACTGGAGGGAGGACATCACCGGAGCCCCAAACTCCGGTCCCTGGACTTAGGCAAGTTAATTTTTTTTTTTTACTATTTTTTTTTAGTTTTTTTGCAGTGTATCAGCGTATGGTCTGTTTAGACCACACAGCTAATTACTGGGGCTGGCTCCGGGCTCTGCTCTCCCCGTCAGTCCGGTAACCGGGGTAGACCCTGGATAACATCACCTCCAGGTGGCGTTATTATCACAGGGCTTTCCCCAGTATTTTTTCACAATTTATTTTTAGTAACTTTGACCAGATCACATTTCCCATTACAAGTATGGGAAATGCAATCTGATTACTAAAAATAAGTGATACTTAGGGGTTGGAGTAGAATTTTACGAATTCTACTCCAATTGTCCTTTAGTAACTTTAGGTGATACTAAAATTATGTGAAATGGGTGTGAAAACACCCTTTTTCACTTTATTTTAGTAAAAATAATGTTAATAAATAGAGCCCTATATGTGATATGATAAAGTTTGGAAGAAGTAAAAGAAGCCACCTGACTGTGAAAATGGTGTCAAGAGTCGTTCTTTGTAAGTAGATTCCTTACAAAGTGGTGTAATTCATGGGATACTTCTGCCAGCCGTGTCCCGCATGGCAGAGACCAGGCGCTGCCTTGTTGTGTTGGTGAGTGAGGTTAACCGGCCTGTAAAAATCGGTTTATTTACACATGTGTAAAAGTTATGCAAAGTTCAAATGTGTAAGGTTTATGCCGTGTCCTTGAAGAGAAATAAGTGTTTAAGAATGTGAATATTTGCAAGCAAAAAGCAACTGTAAGTATATATATAATATAATAATATATATATATTAAAGTTGTGCTGAGACCCCCGTGTTTTGGTTCTAAATCGTTTTGATTTTGCCAAAACCATCCCCTCAAGTGTTTTGGGTTCAAGTGTCTATAAACAAACATACACAGTGACAAAGAAAGTAAAAAACAAGAAGACAAAGGGCCTGATTCAGAGCCGGACGCAATTAGCGCTCGCTCGTCCTGAAAATAGGGGTGGCTATTCAAATGAACCGTTCGCTGTTTGCGGTCTGTTCACGCCTCTAGGTCTGAAAGAGCGAACAAAATTTGCGGTCGTTTTTTGGGAAACTACGCCCCCTGGCCGCTCGCATCCTACGTCATGTCCGCTATTTATTAGATTAATCGAGTACATCGAACAGGGTATGCTGCTCGCTATTCTTGTGGTTGGTTTTTGCTACCACAATTTTGCAAGCAGTTCTGGCTAAAAAATAACCCAGTGACGTGGTCAATGACGCTGCTGTTTTAAATATGCACATCCATAAAACGCCCGTTTTGACCTTTAAGCACGCCTGCGATCGGATCTCCACTCCCTGTTTTCAAGCACCTTCCCCTGTTACCACCCACATATGCCTCATCCTGTCACTGAAATTAGCAGGCATTTGCTATTTTGCGAGCACATGAATTTCTACCGCACTGACTGGTTCGCGCATGCGTATAACGATCCGTACGCATGCGCAGTTGGGCAAACATCGCTCGGAGCGAACGAGCGCCCACTTACGAGTGGCTCTGAATCAGGCCCAAAGTATTCTATTACGGGGCACTCTTGGACTGATTATAATCAGGAATGTGTCGTACAGTGATCTATAGTAAAAATAAAACATAACCTTTATTCAATTATTAAAATAAGGTCAGCAAAATATAAAATTTTTTATATTTTCTTAAATAATACTGTGTATACGTGAATTTAAACTGGAAATGTCCACAATTATTGTTAATTAGTTTTGCAGTCACAGTTGTATATACCACACTGTTTATATTATAGGATGCATTTAAATAAATCTATGATCTCAAAATCTTACTATTTTCACACACAGACTCCCAGCAGGCTATAAGTCTCTGATTGAATTTTATACATATGTACCTCAATCAATAATCTAATATTGTATATATAATTTCTTCCCTCTCCTTGTAATTTCAATAGCTCCCATATGTTATTCACATTCATATATTCCACATCCATCTAATTACTTCCACAACTGAAGCTAATTGTATTTTGTAGTTTTGAAATTATTTTCAGGAGCTAACTTGTTCCACAATTAATGAGATAATGATGTTGCCTTGTAACCATACTGTCTACTTAGGAACAAAACAAGTCCCACTCATTGGCATATAATATATATATATATATATATATATATATATATATATATATATATATATATATAGCAAATACTTGTCAATCCTAGGAAAGACTGGGGCGACACTCAGGGATTTATATGCCAAAGAAGTTTACTTGAAAACATTTCAATAGGCTAGGGGCTAGAAGGCTAGAAAATCCTTAAAATGTTTTGCTTTTTTAAAAATAATCATGATTGCTGTCACACATAAGATGGATGATGACCGCAATTGATTGCAGTCATACAGCTTTAACTCCAATAAGATGGCCGCTATCAGTAGTTTGGATGTTTGCCCCACATAAGATGGCTGCCGCTATGTTCTATGCATGGTGTCTTGTTTATCTGCCCCATATAAAATGCCTGAAGGCCTGAGAATCAGTGGCTACTACCAAGATGGCAACATATCCGGAAGTGCGTAATCGCAATTCCGGTTCACGGAGTTTTGGTTAGTGCAAAAACTCCTGACCCTAAAGAGAGGGGTTAACGCCATATTAGGCACCACACTAGTCACACCACATGTCCGCTATAATAAGTGGCGTGTGGGTGTATATTTAAAAGTTGTTTACACCCCATGATTGCCGGCGACATGGCTTGATGACGTCATTAAGATGGCCGACTTCAGTATGTGGGCCGAACCTCGAGAGCCTTGAAAGAGAGATGGTCTGAACATGTCAGGAACATTAAGAAAGGTTTTGAAAAACACTCCTTTTCTCTACATTTCAAAGAGCATCATAACAATTCAATTAAAGGTATCATTAGAGTGATGGGAATCCAAATAATAGAGAAAAATTGGAGAAAGAAAAAAATAGATGGAAATTTGGAAAGAATGGAAATGAAAAGGATCTACGAATTGGGCACCTTACACCCCAAGGGAATGAACATGGACTTTGAATTTAAATGGTTTTTATGAACAGTTTATAGTATTTTTATCTGAGGTTCTTATGTGATTTTATACATTATATTATATATATTTTTAGGTTTTTATGTATTCCAGCTAACAGGGATATTTTTAAGTATATTTATATTTGTGTACCATATGTATATATGATGAGAACCCGTTTGACAAGAAATAGGCAACTTCTGAAGAATATCTTGGTAGTCCAGATTTCATGACTCGAGGATTTATGTAAGCGGAATAACAAGAGGAAATATTCCTATTTTATATTGTATTCTATGCGTTCCACCTTTTACATCAGGTGGAGCGCATTAGTTCATTCTGACCACATCCGCCAGATTGTACCGGAAGTCGAGGGAGTCCGGACTCCACGGCAAATATGCGTTCCACCGTGTGAACTGGGTGGAACGCATCAACTGATTTACATCACTTCCGCTACATAGAACCGGAAGGAGATGCGGGTCACTCTGTTTACTGCGTGGAACGCAACAAAATTAATGGTAAACCATCGATAGATATGCTGGATCTGTACTAGAAATTCATGACTACCATCCATAAATGAAATATGTCTAGGTAAAAACAAAATTTATCCCCCGATCGGGAACCGGAAATAATTTGCATTCCACACGTATTACGTAGTGGCACGCAGAATTACAAACAAAAGAGCTTATTTGGATCTACAAATTTATTGATTATTAAATTCGAATTGAGAAGTATTAAAAAGGGATTGGATGTCTACATATTTTATGTGAGAATATTAGAGATCTAATTGTGTTGACCCTCTCCAGAATAATGAACCAATCAAAGAGGAGGGAGGGGTATTTAAAGGTAAGTCAGTCTAGTTCAATACACCTTGATAAAGGCTTTCCATAAGCAGAAACGCGTTGTTGAACCAGTGAGGAGGTAACCAGGCTAACCAGGAAGTAAGAGGTAGATTCTTGATCCCAGGAGGTACCCTTTCTAGAAGTTATACATTATACGCTTGATGGTGTTTGTATACACCCGGTTTTAAGGTACGCAGCCTCGCTGTTGTTTTAAATATAAATTTGTCTTCAATAAAACCTTATCACACTACTGGCGACCTGTATTTCTCCCCTTTTATCTTTTGAGGAACAAGGGGTTATTACACGTCGGTGTGAAGAGGTAACAAGAGACAATTTCATTTGGCAGACTGACTGGACTGTGAAGTATTGTGAAATACATTTATTACATTCATCCAACTATTATTTCTGGATAATTTAAAGGATTTTATGACTATTTTTCATAAAAAGTGGAATTTTTACTTAACTATCACCCCAATTTAAGGTTTTGCTCAGGGTTTATTTCTATATTTTCCGATTTTGGCATACCCCCACTAAGAGGGTATATAAAGTGGCACTCCAGGACCTGGATATCACGCCCGGTCTGGTTCTCCTGCACCTCTATAAAGTGAATTTTATTCTGCTTACAACTTATACAAGATAAGCAATATTTTTATATTTATTTTAGTCACTACTCTTGTTCTGTCTATGTTTCCAGTCTTGATTGTTAATAAATTATTGTTCACTGAGAATTTTCTCCATTTTATGGTTTGAGGCCTGCTGTGTCTGGTTTATGAAGCCGGAGGTGGGTCTGTAAATACCAGGAACATGGATGACTGAACTCGCTATATGCACTTTTTATTGCATAAATCTGGTATGCAGATATATGTACATCCACTGTTTCTATATTTGCATGAGAAACTACTACACTATATTATGTTTATGGGCTTTATCTGAGCCCTTTTTTTAAGGTTTATCAACATCACCCCCGTAATAGTAGGAGTATTGCCTGGACATCAGATAAGCTTACAAAATTCTTATTTTTGGTATGCACAATACTTACCGTTTGAGCACTAATTACTTCAATTGAACTACTACACTATTAGGTGCACGTCTCTTATTATTTTTCAGCACCTTTAATTCCCCGTCTGCCACACGGATCATTAGAAGACTGCTGCCACCTGTTATTATCAGGATTGTCATTTTTCTGCAACGTATCATCATCTTTTTCACTACTATTTATAGAGGGAACCCAAAAAAATGTTGTGCGCTAGTGTTCACTTAAATTACCTCATTTATATACACATATATATGTGGAAATAGTGG
The DNA here is from genome assembly GCA_031769625.1 of Taudactylus pleione. NCBI lineage: Eukaryota > Metazoa > Chordata > Amphibia > Anura > Myobatrachidae > Taudactylus > Taudactylus pleione. The sequence goes on from JAUIMM010000384.1 coordinate 13,858,861, forward strand.
TATTCGGATGGTGCACAAGGTGCTCATCCCAAAAGATATTTATGCCAATCTTGAGTTAAATGTGCAGGATTGAAATACACAGTTCCTTTTCAATTAACGTGGCAGCTGTCTCTCTGTAAATCCGTGTGGTGACCGGATTGAATTTATCTGAAAGGGGGTTGGAAATAACATGCACCTGATAGTGTAGTAATTTAAATAAAGTGCAAGTGCCCAAACTAGTTGCACTACATGGGCTGTATCCAATCTAGCATGTGCCATCTGTCCCATTGAGTTGGACGCAATGTCATAGAGACGGCGCCAATGATGACAGTAAGATACGGTATAGCTAGATATGATATCCATAGTTTTATTGCAAGACCACTTTTTGGTCATCTCGTTTGGAGTGATTAGTGGGTATAAAGGCGGGGGCCCAGGGAGGCATTTCTTGTGTTGATGCCCCTTTTAAGTCTGCTGTAAATTGCTGCTAATTTATCTGATGAAATATGGGATTGCATGTCTTGATGATGCCCTGGATATAGACCGAAACGTCGACTGATTTTAGCAACCATAACAGGAATGTGTTTTACCTGGTTGGATATATTAAACTGATTATTGAATTCAAAGTAGACTGGTGAGTGCTCGGTTATTATTGATGCTATACAGGAATATATATATATATATATATATATATATATATATTTCATATCTGCTTAATTACTCCCACATTAGGAGCTTATTTATTCCGCAGTTTGAGAAATGATAGTTGTAGAGATGGTAGTTATATGGTAGTATATTAGTATATTCAAATTTTTATTCCAAATGTATAAGCTATGTCACTCAATAAAGGAAATAGCAATATATCGCAATTATTATGAGCATGCACTTATCCCATTGTGCGCTTAAGAAATTACTCCCACTAAGGTCCGAATTTATTTAGGTGCGAAAAGTCACATTTAGCGAAAAGCATTCGCCGATACGAAGTTATCACCGCATTCGCCAGTTTTTATGCAAGCTTTTCATGTACTTTCTCAATATGTGCTCTCGCTTTTAGTCCTATCCAATTGCACGTGAAAAAACACATGTGCGATAATTGCGCATAGCAAAACTAGCGAAAAGTACAGCACATTTTGGGGAAATCAGTCTGTACCCCATAAAAAGCCTAAATGACACTGGAAATCATTATAGAAGTGTATTAAGAGCCCTAATAAAAGTATTTTGGGATCTTAAATTGAGTCAAATGGCTGTTATATGCATATTTGCATAAGTGTGGAAAATTTATATAAAGCAATTTCTTTTGGAAATAATAATTGCTGTAGTTAAATTGGGGGTACATTAAAAAGGGTGCTAGTATATTTTTGTGTCTATAAAGAGCACTTTTAAAACATTTTAACAATACACCTTCTACAGCCAGCTGCAATCCTAAAAACACCTGTCCCATCCATACAGACCCCCAAAATACCTGACCAAGTATTTTTAACCCATTTTCCAACACTTTGTACATGTTCACCCCAAAAATGACATGTCATTATTAGGGGTATTTAAGCTATTTATAATTTATTTTTGCCTAATTAGTCATTAGGGGGGTCTCCAAAGGGTTCTGAACCAAGGCCTGATTCAGCAAGGTTCGCGATTGCAAAGCTGCACACAGGCAGCTTTGCAACTGTGATCCTTGCAGATTTTGTAATGCACAGGAGCCATCACGCCTCCTGCTGCATTACTTATTCAAGCTGCATTGTGCAATGCAGCATCGGATATGCTGCGGGACCATCGACCGGCTAAGTGACCCATGGGGTCACGCAGCCGGCCGCCACAGATCAGAGGAAGAGACCAGGAAATCTCCGTCAGCCAACGTAGAGCCTGATCTCTTCCCTTACCCCTAATGGTGGTAACACGCCTCCGTTCCGAGAAATGGCTGCCATCGCTGCCCCCTCCCCACCCACAAATGGCAGCAGACAGTCAATCAATGACAGTCTGCTGCCAGCCTGCATGCGGAATTGCAGACCTGTTGTAGACATGCGCAGAATGGGTCAGGCGTCTGCGCAGATTCCCAATCATCGGGAATCTATGTCCAGCAGTGCACTAGCATACACTGCTGAATAAGGCCCCAAGTCCCCACATTTTTAGCCAAAAATAGAGATTTTGCACATTTTATCACCATGCTCTGAGATGGCGAAAAGTTTTCACCGGTTTCTGCATATGGAGTTTTCGCACATGTAAAAACTCCGGAAATTTTATAGCGCGATACGCGCATATGTGCGAAGAGGTCGCATCGGCGAATCTAATTGAATTGAATAGCGCCGGGAGCGAGCTCCCGGAGATATTTGTCGAAGCTGGATTATTGGCTGAGACAAGATCAGTTTAAAATTGAATCGCAGTGACACCATCTTGCGACTGGCCGCAAGACGCCATCTTGGAAATGAGATCGCAACATGCCATTTTGCTAATGGCTGCCTAAACACCATTTTAGATAAACTCACACTTTAGTACATGTGGTGATATTACTATTAGCATCATGCGATTGCATCTGTGACCATCGTCATAAGTTATGGCGATTCATCAAAAGCCCATTTCATGACTTTACGTAGTTTGGGTGCTCTGGATAAAGTGTATATTATTAGAATTCCCTTAAAGGATTTATTTCAGAAATGGCTGTACAGTATGTCAAAATTGGATTGCATTAGCTAAACAGAGCAAATGGCCATGTGACAACTAGCCTGTGTAGACAAGCTGCCAAGCGTGTTATCTGAAGTTTGGGTCTTGTAGCTGTGCTAATTTGCATTTACACAAGAACCTGGGAGAACAAAGGACTGTACTTTTGAGCCTGGGAAGGTTGGGGGCTGCTGAGAGAGGGGGGCGCGTGGAACTATAAAGCTCAGCATTCCACACTGCTAGGTGTTCACTTAGTTTAAGTGAGATTTAAGTGCACCATTTCTCATACACACATTAATACGCACAATTGCGCTGTTAACTAATCGCATATTAGCGAATGCATAAGATCCTGTATGAAAACGCTGTTTATTAGCTTCATGCGCACGCATCTACCCCAAGTTAACTAGCGTCTTTTCATCACACCCCGCATACTTACACATTACATATTCACATAAAAGGTTTAGTAAGCTTTAAAGTATAAGATTTAAGTTTGTTCATTTAGCATAAATGCTGTGAAATAAAGATTATTTGGTAACTAAGGTTTTATACATGATAAGTAAGCCGTGATTGGTATTGTACTGATGCGTACTCTTTCAACAGTATTCCGGTACCATCGGTGTGGAGATCGCATCATGCATTCTCAACTTATGGACCGCAGAGACTTCAAGCAACAAAATGTACATAATATGAACAGCTGTTAGGATGATTGCAAGAGGCAGGAAACCAGAGACCCCCAGTTGTTAGAGTCTGGGTTGTGTCTATTTGAATCAACCTGTTAAATGCCTTGTAACATATGCCTTCTCCTTTAGGACCAAAGGTATTAGCAACAAACTTCTCTATTGTGTTGTTTATTTCTGGGGGGTATAAATATGTGTGCTGACCCTGGGTTCCTAGTCTTTGTGCTGAATGCTGATTGACGAGGGGGTTCATGCTGATGCCTAACATCTGAACCAGAGAGCGCTGCATATGTATAATTGTACTTGGGTCTGTATAATCTCTTTGCGCTAAGATTATATGAGGATCACAGCATGTAACTGCAGTACTTTTACTTGAATAATACTTTGTGCTTTGGAACCACAGATTCTAGGTCTGGAGTCTTTATTTACTGTATGACTGCATACGCAAATTAGCGTCATCCTTAGAGGTTTATAGGTAGGATATTAGAAGGTATAGGCAGGGGTATATAGAGGTTCAAAGGCAAAATCCTTAGTTGGGGGCTCATAGTGAAGTCACTTACCTACTCACACGGCACATACAGTTATCGATATCTCAGCAAAGGGTTGAGTGGCCACATGCAGGGTTTACCTGCAACCGCTTTGTGCTGAAAGATCGCTATCCGTTTTGGTGTGAGCCAAGGAAGCTGACTAGAATCCAGGGACAAGAGAGGAAAAAGATTGTTTTCCTTTGTTGATAGAACCTAACGTTTAAAGGGGTGCCACAGTATTGAGCACGCGGCTGAGTCGCAGTTTTGCGCACAGTAAAGACGCACTTTTGCGTACGCAGCTAAAAAGTTGTCATACGGTTGTGTGGTAGTCGCATTATTGTGTATATGACTGGTCGCACAATAGCGTATACATACTTCCGGTTGTGCTGCCAAGTGTTTAAATAAAGCCGTTGAGGTTTACATTTTTCAATTGTTATCAATATCTGGGTTAACGTGTATTTTTCTGCGCAGGAAAAAGTGTGTAACAGTGAGTATTTGTTGGTAGGGGTAACTTGTTCCCTACAGTTAAGAGGTACCGTATGACCGTTAAAGGCTAAGTGCTAGTCGCTCGGTAAGCAGCTTACCGTTCTATACACAGTAGCAGGTGTACATGTTGTCTATGTTATAGAGAGGTACGTGGAAGTAGCCTACTTAAACTTCCATAGGTGTGGAAGTTGCCTTACTAAATCTTATCCGGGTGTGGAAGTTGGAAGCGCTGTTTGGATCGGCCCATCGTATTATGCATACTAAGTACGGTACTTATGCGATAAGGTATTGTGATGTATGGTTTAAAATGATGATGAAGAGTGTTAGACCGTTTCCCAGAATTGGTAGTTTTTATAAAAATGTACTAGATAATGTCCAGGATCACATCAGTCTGATGCGCTTCCAAGAGAAAAAGGTCAAATATTATGAATGTTTAAAGTTGTGGCAGCATGAAGGGGATGCGTGGCTTAAAAATGTGCAAGCGACGCAAACTAGCATTGCGAGCGCATTGCCAGAGAATACATCCGCGACGCTAAATTGCAATACGGGTGAGCTGCAAAATAGCGCGCACATGCAGCAAGGTAGCATTGTGGGGAGTATTGCCAGCAGTTCACGCTCACCACCCCCACCTTATGTGGATGGAGGTGCAAGTACAGTTACCAAACATACCCATAAAAATGTAACAAGCAATTTGTACCTTCTCCTAAGCAACCATAAATAAAATGTTTATGATGTGGATGATGTGTCTATTGTAATGTCTACCATTTCCCATGCTGTGCAAATGATAGATGCTGCATCACCACAATCACGAGTGGTGCCGCCGTCTTCATCGGTAACAGCAAGGGAAGTGCTAACACCTTCTGCACCCGTAGAGGAAGTTATGAATACCATGCGTAGCAGCAGCAGATTAAACCCCCAGCCAGGTAACAAGGTCAAAGGTAGCAGCGCTGCCAGTCTGCATCCCATTCGGTCACTAACCGTTCCGAATGGAAATGCAGATGCGAACGTTGTAGTGCCCATGAGGGAAGTGGTAATGCATTGCCCCTGGACAAGAGCAGAACTAAATTCCATCATAAATGATTTCCCCGATCCCAAAAAGGAACTAGCCAAATGTCAAAGATTTTTGAGAAATTTGGGTAGTTCTCATGAGCCAACTAATAAAGATTGGCGTGTGGTGTTAAGGGCCTGTCTACCACGCAATACCGACGTGACAAAATTTATCACGGATTGTGTATTGGATGGTGACGTTCCCTTAACAGACCAAGTAAACCAAGGTAACATTTCCTGATTGTAACTCAATTGGGTATATATTTTCCGGTAGTAGTTAACTGGAACAAAATTTTCACCATTAAGCAAAAGGAGACTGAATCTGCAGAAGATTATTGCGACCAGGCTCTGCAGGCTATCACCCAGTACACAGGGTTAGAAGATGTTAAAGATAGAACTCACCACAGGGGAATGATAGTCACGGTACTCAAGGACGGTCTGAAAGAGAATTTAAAGACTCGGGTTCAGACCTCACAACCTGGCTGGAGGGGAGTCACAATAGATACCCTCATAGAATCTGCCATAGAACATGATAAAAACATCTCAAAGAAGAGAGAGACCCAGAGCAAAAAACTAATGGCTGTCAGTATACAAGCTCTGGAGGGAATGACGGTAACATCACAGCCAACAGACACACTCGCATCTGCACACACACTTACACCTAAACAGTTATATGCTCTCACTAACCCCACGCAACAACAAACACAGCTCTATTCCACAAACCCTATACAACCACAGGTCCCATACTACTCACAAACCTCATATCCCCCACAAT